>CM060985.1:15579544-16817044 GCA_030765065.1 Deroplatys truncata
CCCTGTGATATCTCAAGCCTCGACAAGGATTAAAGTGAAGTGGCACAACGGCCACAGTTCACATCTATGAACGGTAATTTCATTCAACATCAGCAGCAGTTGTTACAATTGCAGACATTCGACACGTGACGATGATATCTCAAGTCGCAAGGATTAAAGTGAAGTGGCACAACGGCCACAGTTCACATCTATGAAGGGTAATATCGTTCAACATCAGCAGCACTCGTTACAATTGCAATTAATTTTTTGTATTTTTTGTATTTTTTGTATTTTTTTTATTTTTTATTATTTTCATTTTTTTATTTTTTTGTTTTTATTTTTTTAATTTTTTTTTATTGTTCACATCTGTGAAGCGTAGTCATTCAACATCAGCAGCACTTGTTACAATTGCAGGCATTCGACATGTCATTGTGATATCTCAAGTCACGACAAGGATTAAAGAGAAGTGGCACAACGGCCACTGTTCACACCTGTGAAGTGTGAAATCATTCAACATCAGCAGCACTTGTTAGAATTGCAGACATTCGACACGTCCCTGTGATATCTCAAGCCTCGACAAGGATTAAAGAGAAGCGGCACAACGGCCAGTTCACACCTGTGAAGTGTGAAATCATTCAACATCGGCAGCACTTGTTAGAATTGCACACATTTGACAGGTCACGATGGTATCTCGGGTCTCGACAAGGATTAAAGAGAAGTGGCACAACGGCCACAGTTCACACTTGTTAAGTGTAAAATCATTCAACATCAGCAGCACTTGTTACAATTGCAGAATTTGGACAGGTCACGATGGTATCTCGGGTCTCGACAAGCATTAAAGAGAAGTGGCACAACGGCCACTGTTCACATCTATGAACTGTAATATCATTCAACATCAGCAACACTTTTTGCAATTGCAGACATTCGACACGTTATTGTGATATCTCAAGTCTCGACAAGGATTAAAGAGAAGTGGCAAAACGGCCACAGTTCACATCTGTGAGGTGTAAAATCATTCAACATCAGCAGCACTTGTTACAATTGCAGACATTCGACACGTCATTGTGATATCTCAAGTCTCGACAAGGATTAAAGAGAAGTGGCACAACGGCCACAGTTCACATCTGTGAAGGGTGTTATCATTCAACATCAGCAGCACTTGTTACAATTGCAGACATTCGACACGTCACGATGATATCTCAAGTTTCGACAAGGATTAAAGTGAAGTGGTACAACGGCCACAGTTCACATCTATGAAGGGTAATATCGTTGAACATCAGCAGCACTTGTTACGATTGCAGAATTTGGCCAGGTCACGATGGTATCTCGGGTCTCGACAAGGATTAAAGAGAAGTGGCACAACGGCCACAGTTCACAACTGTGAAGTGTAAAATCATTCATCATCAGCAGCACTTGTTACAATTGCAGACATTCGACGAGTAATTGTGATACCTCAAGTCTCGACAAGGATTAAAGAGAAGTGGCACAACGGCCAGTTCACAACTGCGAAGGCTAATATCATTCAACATCAGCAACACTTGTTACAATTGCAGACATTCGACATGTCATTGTTATATCTCAAGTCACGACGAGGATTAAAGAGAAGTGGCACAACGGCCACTGTTCACATCTGAGAAATGTAATATCATTCAACATCAGCAGCACTTGTTGCAATTGCAGACATTTGACACGTTATTGTGATATCTAAAGTCTCCACAAGGATTAAAGAGATGTGGCACAACAGCCACAGTTCACATCTGTGAAGTGTAATATCATTCAACATCAGCAGCACTTGTTACAGTTGCAGACATTCGACACGTTATTGTGATACCCCAAGTCTCCACAAGGACTAAAGAGAAGTGGCACAATGGCCACTGTTCACATCTGTGAAGTGTACAGTCATTCAACATCAGCAGCACTTGTTACAATTCCAGACATTCGACAGGTCACGATGGTATCTCGAGTCTCGACAAGGATTAAAGAGAAGTGGCACAACGGCCACAGTCCACATCTATGAAGGTTAATATAATTCAACATCAGCAGCACTTTATACAATAGCAGACATTCGACAGGTCACGATGGTATCTCGTGTCTCGGCAAGGATTAAAGAGAAGTGGCACAACGACCACAGTTCACATCTGTGAAGGGTAATATTCAACATCAGCAACACTTGTTGCAATTGCAGACTTTCGACAAGTCCCTGTGATATCTCAAGTCTCGACAAGGATTAAAGTGAAGTGGCACAACGACCACTGTTCACATCTGTTAAGTGTATAATCATTTAACATCAGCAGCACTTGTTACAATTGCAGACATTCGGCACGTCATTGTGATATCTCAGGTCTCGACTAGGATTAAAGTGAAGCGGTACAACGGCCACAGTTCACATCTATGAAGGGTAATATCATTCAACATCAGCAGCACTTGTTACAATTGCAGACATTCGACACGTTATTTTGATATCTCAAGTCTCCACAAGGATTAAAGAGATGTGGCACAACCGCCACAGTTCACATCTGTTAAGTGTGAAATCATTCAACATCAGTAGCACTTTTACAATTGCAGACATTCGACACGCCATTGTGATATCTCAAGTCTCGAAAGGAATTAAAGAGAAGTGGCAGAACGGCCACAGTTCACATATGTTAAGTGTAAAATCATTCAGCATCAGCAGCACTTGTTACAATTGCAGACATCCAACAGGTCACGATGGTATCTCGGGTCTCGACAAGGATTAAAGAGAAGTGGCACAACGGCCACAGTTCACATCTGTGAAGTGTGAAATCATTCAACATCAGCAGCACTTGTTACAATTGCAGACATTCGACCCGTCATTGTGATATCTCAAGCCTCGACAAGGATTAAAGTGAAGTGGCACAACGGCGACAGTTCACATCTATGAAGGGTAATTTCATTCAACATCAGCAGCAGTTGTTACAATTGCAGACATTGGACACGTGACGATGATATCTCAAGTCACAAGGATTAAAGTGAAGTGGCACAACGGCCACAGTTCACATCTATGAAGGGTAATATCGTTCAACATCAGCAGCACTCGTTACAATTGCAATTTTTTTTTGTTATTATTTTTTAGTTTTTTTTGTTTTTATTTTTTAGTTATGTTAGTCTTGTTAGTCTTGTTAGTCTTGTTAATCTTGTTAGTCTTGTTAGTCTTGTTAGTCTTGTTAGTCTTGTTAGTCTTGTTAGTCTTGTTATTTTTTTTATTTTTTTTTATTTTTTTTATTTTTTTTATTGTTCACATCTGTGAAGTGCAAAATCATTCAACATCAGCAGCACTTTTTACAATTGCACACATTTGACAGGTCACGATGGTATCTCGGGTCTCGACAAGGATTAAAGAGAAGTGGCACAACGGCCACAGTTCACACCTGTGAAATGTAAAATCATTCAACATCAGCAGCACTTGTTACAATTACAGAATTTGGACAGGTCACGATGGTATCTCGGGTCTCGACAAGGATTAAAGAGAAGTGGCACAACGGCCACAGTTCACACCTGTGAAGTGTAAAATCATTCAACATCAGTAGCACTTGTTACAATTGCAGACATTCGACAAGTCACGATGGTATCTCAGGTCTCGACAAGGATTAAAGAGAAGTGGCACAACGGCAACAGTTCACATCTATGAAGGGTAATATGATTCAACATCAGCAGCACTTGTTAGAATTGCAGACATTCGACTCGTCATTGTGATATCTCAAGTTTCGACAAGGATTAAAGTGAAGTGGCACAATGGCCAGTTTACACCTGTGAAGTGTGAAATCATTCAACATCAGCAGCACTTGTTAGAATTGCAGACATTCGACACGTCCCTGTGATATCTCAAGCCTCGACAAGGATTAAAGAGAAGTGGCACAACGGCCAGTTTACACCTGTGAAGTGTGAAATCATTCAACATCAGCAGCACTTGTTAGAATTGCAGACATTCGACACGTCACGATGGTATATCAAGTCTCGACAAGGATTAAAGAGAAGTGGCACAACGTCCACAGTTCACATCTGTGAAGTGTAAAATCAATCAACATCAGCAGCACTTGTTACAATTGCAGACATTCGACATGTCATTGTGATATCTCAAGTCTCGACAAGGATTAAAGAGAAGTGGCACAACGGCCACAGTTCACATCTGTGAAGCGTAAAATCATTCATCATCAGCAGCACTTGTTACAATTGCAGACATTCGACGAGTAATTGTAATACCTCAAGTCTCGACAAGGATTAAAGTGAAGTGGCACAACGGCCACAGTTCACATCTATGAAGGGTAATATCATTCATCAGTAGCACTTGTTACAATTGCAGACATTCGACACGTCACTGTGATATCTCAAGTCTCGACAAGGATTAAAGGGAAGTGGGTCAACGGCCACAATTCACATCTGTGAAGTGTACAGTCATTCAACATCAGAGGCACTTGTTTCAATTGCAGACATTCGACATGTCACGATGATATATCAAGTTTCGACAAGGATTAAAGAGAAGTGGCACAACGGCCACAGTTCACATCCGTGAAGTGTAAAATCATTCAACATCAGCAGCACTTGTTACAATTGCAGACATTCGACTGGTCACGATGGAATCTAGGGTCTCGACAAGGATTAAAGAGAAGTGGCACAACGGCCACAGTTCACATCTATGAAGGGTAATATTCAACATCAGCAGCACTTGTTACAATTGCAGACATTCGACATGTCATTGTGAAATCTCAAGTCTCGAATATGATTAAAGAGAAGTGGCACAACGGCCACAGTTCACACCTGTGAAGTGTGAAATCATTCAACATCAGCAGCACTAGTTACAATTGCAGACATTCGACACGTCACAATCATATTTCAAGTCTCGACAAGGATTAAAGTTTAGTGGCCACACTGCTACAGTTCACATCTATGAAGGGCAATTTAGTTCAACATCAGCAGCAGTTGTTACTATTGCAGACGTTCAACACGTCACGATATATCAAATTTCGGCAAGGATTAAAGAGAAGTGGCAAAACGGTCACAGTTCACATCCTGTGAAGCGTAAAATCATTCATCATCAGCAGCACTTGTTACAATTGCAGACATTCGACACGTCACTGCGATATGTCGAGAATCAACGGGATTAAAGTGAAGTGGCATACGGGTCACAGTTCACATCTGTTAAGTGTAAAATCATTCATGATCAGCAGCACTTGTTACAATTGCCGATATCCGAAACGTCACTGTGATATCTCAATTCTCGACAAGGATTAAAGAGAAGTGGCACAACGGCAACAGTTCACAGCTGTGAAGTGTAAAATTATTCAACATCAGCAGCACTTGTTACAATTGCAGACATTCGACCCGTCAAGATGATATCTCAAGTCTCGACTAGGATTAAAGAGGACTGGTACAACGGCCACAGTTCACATCTGTTAAGTGTAAAATCATTCAATATCGGCAGCATTTGTAACAATTGCAGACATTCGACACGTCCATGTGAAATCTCAAGTCTCGAATAGGATTTAAGAAAAATGGCAAAACGGCCAGTTCACACCTGTGAAGTGTGAAAGCATTCAACATCAGCAGCACTTGTTACAACTGCAGACAATCGACACGTTACTGTGATCTCAGATCTCGACTAGGATTAAAGAGAAGTGGTACAACGGCCACAGTTTAATCTGTTAAGTGTAAAATCATTCAATATCAGCAGCATCTGTAACAATTGCAGACATTCGACAAGTCACTGTGATATCTCAAGTCTCGACAAGGTTTAAAGTGAAGTTGCACAATGGCCACTGTTCACATCTTTGAAGTGTAAAATCACTCAACATCAGCAGCACTTGCTACAATTGCAGACATTCGACAAGTCACTGTGATATCTCAAGTCTCGACAAGGTTTAAAGTGAAGTTGCACAATGGCCACTGTTCACATCTTTGAAGTGTAAAATCACTCAACATCAGCAGCACTTGCTACAATTGCAGACATTCGACACGTCACTGTGATCTCAAGCCTCGACAAGGATTAAAGAGAAGTGGCACAATGGCCAGTTCACACCTGTGAAGTGTGAAATCATTCAACATCAGCAGCACTTGTTAGAATTGCAGACATTCGACACGTCATTGTGATATCTCAAGCCTCGACAAGGATTAAATAGAAATGGTACAACGGCCACAATTCACATCTGTGAAGTGTACAGTCATTTAACAACAGCAGAACTTGTTATAATTGCAGACAGTCGACACGTCACGATGATATATCAAGTCTCGACAAGGATTAAAGAGAAGTGGCACAACGGCCACAGTTCAAATCTATGAAGGGTAATATCGTTCAACATCAGCAGCACTCTTTACAATTGCAATTAATTTTTTGTATTTTTTTTAATTTTTTTATTTTTTGTATTTTTTTTAATTTTTTTATTTTTTTTATTTTTTTTATTTTTTTATTTTTTTTATTTTTTTGTTTTTTTATTTTTTTTATTTTTTTTTATTGTTCACATCTGTGAAGTGTAAAGTCATTCAACATCAGCAGCACTTGTTACAATTGCAGACATTCCACACGTCCCTGTGATATCTCAAGTCTCCACAAGGATTAACGAGATGTGGCACAACAGCCACAGTTCACATCTGTGAAGTGTAATATCATTCAACATCAGCAGCACTTGTTACCATTGCAGACATTCGACATGTCATTGTGATACCTCAAGTCACGACAAGGATTAAAGAGAAGTGGCACAACGGCCACTGTTCACATCTGTGAAATGTAAAATCATTCAACATCAGCAGCACTTGTTACAATTGCAGAATTTGGACAGGTCACGATGGTATCTCGGGTCTCGACAAGGATTGAAGAGAAGTGGCACAACGGCCACAGTTCACACCTGTGAAGTGTAAAATCATTCAACATCAGCAGCACCTGTTACAATTGCAGAATTTGGACAGGTCACGATGGTATCTCGGGTCTCGACAAGAATTAAAGAGAAGTGGCACAACGGCCACAGTTCACACCTGTGAAGTGTAAAATCATTCAACATCAGCAGCACTTGTTACAATTGCAGAATTTGGACAGGTCACGATGGTATCTCGGGTCTCGACAAGGATTGAAGAGAAGTGGCACAACGGCCACAGTTCACACCTGTGAAGTGTAAAATCATTCAACATCAGCAGCACCTGTTACAATTGCAGAATTTGGACAGGTCACGATGGTATCTCGGGTCTCGACAAGAATTAAAGAGAAGTGGCACAACGGCCACAGTTCACACCTGTGAAGTGTAAAATCATTCAACATCAGCAGCACTTGTTACAATTGCAGAATTTGGACAGGTCACGATGGTATCTCGGGTCCCGACGAGGATTAAAGAGAAGTGGCACAACGGCCACAGTTCACATCTATGAAGGGTAATATCGTTCAACATCAGCAGCACTCTTTACAATTGCAATTAATTTTTTGTATTTTTTTTAATTTTTTTATTTTTTGTATTTTTTTTAATTTTTTTATTTTTTGTATTTTTTTTATTTTTTTATTCTTTTTATTTTTTTGTTTTTTTATTTTTTTTATTTTTCACATCTGTGAAGTGTAAAGTCATTCAACATCAGCAGCACTTGTTACAATTGCAGACATTCCACACGTCCCTGTGATATCTCAAGTCTCCACAAGGATTAACGAGATGTGGCACAACAGCCACAGTTCACATCTGTGAAGTAATATCATTCAACATCAGCAGCACTTGTTACCATTGCAGACATTCGACATGTCATTGTGATACCTCAAGTCACGACAAGGATTAAAGAGAAGTGGCACAACGGCCACAGTTCACACCTGTGAAGTGTAAAATCATTCAACATCAGCAGCACCTGTTACAATTGCAGAATTTGGACAGGTCACGATGGTATCTCGGGTCTCGACAAGGATTAAAGAGAAGTGGCACAACGGCCACAGTTCACACCTGTGAAGTGTAAAATCATTCAACATCAGCAGCACTTGTTACAATTGCAGAATTTGGACAGGTCACGATGGTATCTCGGGTCTCGACAAGGATTAAAGAGAAGTGGCACAACGGCCACAGTTCACACCTGTGAAGTGTAAAATCATTCAACATCAGCAGCACTTGTTACAATTGCAGAATTTGGACAGGTCATGATGGTATCTCGGGTCTCGACATGGATTAAAGAGAAGTGGCACAACGGCCACAGTTCGCATCTATGAAGGGTTATATCATTCAACATCAGCAGCACTTGTTACAATTGCAGACATTCGACAAGTCACGATGGTATCACGGGTCTCGACAAGGATTAAAGAGAAGTGGCACAACGGCCACAGTTCACATCTATGAAGGCTAATATCATTCAACATCAGCAGCACTTGTTAGAATTGCAGACATTCGACACGTCCCTGTGATATCTCAAGCCTCAACAAGGATTAAGGAGAAGTGGCACAACGGCCACAGTTCACATCTGCGAAGTGTATAATTATTCATCAGCAGCACTTGTTACAATTGCAGACATTCGACACGTCACGATGATATATCAAGTCTCGACAAGGATTAAAGAGAATTGGTACAACGACCACACATCACATCTGTGAAGTGTAAAATCATTCAACATCAGCAGCACTTTTTACAATTGCAGACATTCGACACGTCACTGTGATATCTCGAGTCTCGACAACGATTAAAGAGAAGTGGGAAAACGGTCACAGTTCACATCTGTGAAGGGTAAAATCATTCAACATCAGCAACACTTGTTACATTTGCAGACATTCGACACGTCACGATGATATATCAAGTCTCGACAAGGATTAAAGTGAAGTGACACAATGGCCACTATTCACATCTGTGAAGTGTACAGTCATTCAACATCAACAGCACTTGTTACAATTGCAGACATCCGACAGGTTACGATGGTATCTCGGGTCTCGACAAGGACTAAATTGAAGTGGCACAAGGCCACAGTTCACACCTGTGAAGTGTGAAATCATTCAACATCAGCAGCACTTGTTAGAATTGCAGACATTCGACACGTCATTGTGATATCTCAAGTCTCGACAAGGATTAAACAGAACTGCTACAACCGCCACAGTTCACATCTATGAAGGGTAATATCAATGACCATTAGCAGCATTTGTTAAATTGCTGACATTCGACACGTCTCTGCACTATCTCAAGTCCCGAAAAGGATTAAAGAGAATTGGTACAACGGCCACAACTCACATCTGTTAAGTGTAAAATATTCAACATCAGCAACACTTGTTACAATTGCAGACATTCGACACGTTATTGTGATATATCAAGTCTCCACAAGGATTAAAGAGATGTGGCACAACAGCCACAGTTCACATCTATGAAGGGTAATATCATTCAACATCAGCAGCACTTTTTACAATTGCAGACATTCGACACGTTATTGTGATATATCAAGTCTCCACAAGAATTAAAGTGAAGTGGCACAACGGCCACAGTTCACATCTATGAAGGGTAATATCATTCAACATCAGCAGCACTTGTTACAATTGCAGACATGCGACACGTTATTGTGATAAATCAAGTCTCCACAAGGATTAAAGAGATGTGGCACAACAGCCACAGTTCAATCTGTGAAGTGCAATATCATTCAACATCAGCAGCACTTGTTACAATTGCAGACATTGGACAGGTACGATGGTATCTCGGGTCTCGACAAGGATTTAAGAGAAGTGGCACTACGGCCAAAGTCCACACCTGTGAAGTGCAATATCATTCAACATCAGCAGCACTTGTTGCAATTGCAGACATTGGACAGGTACGATGGTATCGCGGGTCTCGACAAGGATTAAAGAGAAGTTGTTCAACGGCCACAGTTCACATTTGTGAAGTGTAAAATCATTGAGCATCAGCAGCATTTGTTACAATTGCAGACATTCGACACGTCATTGTGATATCCCAAGTCTCCACAAGGAGTAAAGAGAAGTGGCACAACGGTCACTGTTAACATCTGTTAAGTGTAAAATCATTCTACATCAGAGGCACATGTTACAATTGCAGACATTCGACACGTCCCTGTGATATCTCATGTCTCGACAAGCAGTAAAGAGAAGTGGCACAACGGCCACAGTTCACATCTGTGAAGTGTAAAATCATTCATCATCAGCAGCACTTTTTACAATTGCAGACATTCGACACGTTATTGTGATATCTCAAGTCTCAACAAGGATTAAAGAGATGTGGCACAACGACCACACATCACATCTGTGAAGTGTAAAATCATTCAACATCAGCAGCACTTGTTACAATTGCAGACATTCGACACGTCACGATGATATATCAAGTCTCGACAAGGATTAAAGTGAAGTGACACAATGGCCACTGTTCACATCTGTGAAGTGTACAGTCATTCAACATCAACAGCACTTGTTACAATTGCAGACATCCGACAGGTTACGATGGTATCTCGGGTCTCGACAAGGACTAAATTGAAGTGGCACAACGGCCACAGTTCACACCTGTGGAGTGTAAAATCATTCAACATCAGCAGCACTTGTTAGAATTGCAGACATTCGACACGTCATTGTGATATCTCAAGTCTCGACAAGGATTAAACAGAAGTGGTACAACGGCCACAGTTCACATCTATGAAGGGTAATATCATTGAACATTAGCAGCACTTGTTAAATTGCAGACATTCGACACGTCCCTGTGATATCTCAAGTCCCGACAAGAATTAAAGAGAAGTGGCACAACGACTAGAGTTCACATCTGTGAAGGGTAATATCATTCAACATTAGCAGCACTTGTTAAATTGCAGACATTCGACACGTCCCTGTGATATATCAAGTCTCCACAAGGATTAAAGGGATGTGGCACAACAGCCACAGTTCACATCTGTGAAGTGCAATATCATTCAACATCAGCAGCACTTGTTACAATTGCAGACATTCGACAAGCCACGATGGTATCTCGGGTCTCGACAAGGATTTAAGAGAAGTGGCACTACGGCCAAAGTCCACACCAGTGAAGTGTAAAATCATTCAACATCAGCAGCACTTGTTACAATTGCAGACATTGGACAGGTACGATGGTATCTCGGGTCTCGACAAGGATTTCAGAGAAGTGGCACTACGGCCAAAGTCCACACCTGTGAAGTGCAATATCATTCAACATCAGCAGCACTTGTTACAATTGCAGACATTGGACAGGTACGATGGTATCTCGGGTCTCGACAAGGATTTAAGAGAAGTGGCACTACGGCCAAAGTCCACACCTGTGAGGTGCAATATCATTCATCATCAGTAGCACTTGTTACAATTGCAGACATTGGACAGGTACGATGGTATCTCGGGTCTCGACAAGGATTAAAGAGAAGTTGTTCAACGGCCACAGTTCACATTTGTGAAGTGTAAAATCATCGAGCATCAGCAGCATTTGTTACAATTGCAGACATTCGACACGTCATTGTGATATCCCAAGTCTCCACAAGGAGTAAAGAGAAGTGGCACAACGGTCACTGTTAACATCTGTTAAGTGTAAAATCATTCTACATCAGAGGCACATGTTACAATTGCAGACATTCGACACGTCCCTGTGATATCTCATGTCTCGACAAGCAGTAAAGAGAAGTGGCACAACGGCCACAGTTCACATCTGTGAAGTGTAAAATCATTCATCATCAGCAGCACTTTTTACAATTGCAGACATTCGACACGTTATTGTGATATCTCAAGTCTCCACAAGGATTAAAGAGTTGTGGCACAACGACCACACATCACATCTGTGAAGTGTAAAATCATTCAACATCAGCAGCACTTGTTACAATTGCAGACATCCGACAGGTTACGATGGAATCTCGGGTCTGGACAAGGACTAAATTGAAGTGGCACAACGGCCACAGTTCACACCTGTGAAGTGTAAAATCATTCAACATCAGCAGCACTTGTTAGAATTGCAGACATTCGACACGTCATTGTGATATCTCAAGTCTCGACAAGGATTAAACAGAAGTGGTACAACGGCCACAGTTTACATCTATGAAGGGTAATATCATTGAACATTTGCAGCACTTGTTAAATTGCAGACATTCGACACATCCCTGTGATATCTCAAGTCCCGACAAGAATTAAAGAGAAGTGGCACAACGACCACAGTTCACATCTGTGAAGGGTAATATCATTCAACATTAGCAGCACTTGTTGCAATTGCAGACATTCGACACGTTATTGTGATATCTCAAGTCTCCACAAGGATTAAAGCGAAGTGGCACAACAGACACAGTTCATATCTGTGAAATGTAATATCATTTAACATCAGCAGCTCTTGTTACAATTGCAGACATTCGACACGTTATTGTGATATCTAAAGTCTCCACAAGGATTAAAGAGATGTGGCACAACGGCCACTGTTCACATCTGTTAAGTGTAAAATCATTCAACATCAGCAACACTTGTTAGAATTGCAGACATTCGACACGTCCCTGTGATATCTCAAGCCTCGACAAGGATTAAAGTGAAGTGGCACAACGGCCACAGTTCACATCTATGAAGGGTAATATCATTCAACATCAGCAGCACTTGTTAGAATTGCAGACATTCGACACGTCCCTGTGATATATCAAGTCTCCACAAGGATTAAAGAGATGTGGCACAACAGCCACAGTTCACATCTGTGAAGTGCAATATCATTCAACATCAGCAGCACTTGTTACAATTGCAGACATTCGACACGTTATTGTGATATATCAAGTCTCCACAAGGATTAAAGGGATGTGGCACAACAGCCACAGTTCACATCTGTGAAGTGCAATATCATTCAACATCAGCAGCACTTGTTACAATTGCAGACATTCGACAAGCCACGATGGTATCTCGGGTCTCGACAAGGATTTAAGAGAGGTGGCACTACGGCCAAAGTCCACACCTGTGAAGTGTAAAATCATTCAACATCAGCAGCACTTGTTACAATTGCAGACATTGGACAGGTAAGATGGTATCTCGGGTCTCGACAGGGATTTAAGAGAAGAGGCACTACGGCCAAAGTCCACACCTGTGAAGTGCAATATCATTCATCATCAGCAGCACTTGTTACAATTCCAGACATTCGACACGTCACGATCTCAAGTTTCGGCAAGGATTAAAGAGAAGTGGCAAAACCGTCACAGTTCACATCTGCGAAGTGTAATATCATTCATCATCAGCAGCAGTTGTTGTTACAATTGCAGACATTCGACACGTCACTGTGATATCTCAAGTCACGACAAGGATTAAAGAGAAGTGGCACAACGGCCACAGTTCACATCTGTGAAGTGTAAAATCATTCAACATCAGCAGCACTTGTTACAATTGCAGACATTCGACACGTCATTGTGATATCTCAAGTCTCGACAAGGATTAAAGAGAAGTGGCACAACGGCCACAGTTCACATCTGTGAAGGGTAATATCATTCAACATCAGCAGCACTTGTTAGAATTGCACACATTCGACAGGTCACGATGGTATCTCGGGTCTCGACAAGGATTAAAGTGAAGTGGCACAACGGCCACAGTTCACATCTATGAAGGGTAATATCGTTCATCAGCAGCACTCGTTACAATTGCAATTAATTTTTTGTATTTTTTTTAATTTTTTTTAAGTTTTATAATTTTTTGTATTTTTTTGTATTTTTTGTATTTTTTGTATTTTTTTTAATTTTTTTTATTTTTTTTATTTTTTTTATTTTTTTTATTTTTTTTATTTTTTTTATTTTTTTTAATTTTTTTTATTGTTCACATCTGTGAAGTGTACAGTCATTCAACATCAGCAGCACTTGTTACAATTGCAGACATTCGACACGTCCCTGTGATATCTCAAGTCTCCACAAGGATTAACGAGATGTGGCACAACAGCCACAGTTCACATCTGTGAAGTGTACAGTCATTCAACATCAGCAGCACTTGTTACAATTGCACACATTTGACAGCTCACGATGGTATCTCGGGTCTCGACAAGGATTAAAGAGAAGTGGCACAACGGCCACAGTTCACACCTGTGAAGTGTAAAATCATTCAACATCAGCAGCACTTGTTACAATTACAGAATTTGGACAGGTCACGATGGTATCTCGGGTCTTGACAAGGATTAAAGAGAAGTGGCACAACGGCCACAGTTCACACCTGTGAAGTGTAAAATCATTAAACATCAGCAGCGCTTGTTACAATTGCAGACATTCGACACGTCCCTGTGATATCTCAAGTCTCCACAAGGATTAACGAGATGTGGCACAACAGCCACAGTTCACATCTGTGAAGGGCAATATCATTGAACATCAGCAGCACTTGTTAAATTGCAGACATTCGACAAGTCCCTGTTATATCTGAAGTCCCGACAAGAATTAAAGTGAAGTGGCACAACGGCCACAGTTCACATCTATGAAGGGTAATATCGTTCAACATCAGCAGCACTTGTTACAATTGCAATTAATGTTTTGTATTTTTTTTAATTTTTTTATTTTTTGTATTTTTTTTTAATTTTTTTATTTTTTGTATTTTTTTTAATTCTTTTATTTCCTGCATTTTTTTTAATTTTTTTATTTTTTGTATTTTTTTATTTTTTTGTATTTTTTTTGTTTTTTTATTTTGTTTATTTTTTTTATATCTTTAATTTAATTTTTTTATTTTTTTTTATTTTTTTTTATTTTTTTTATTTTTTTATTTTTTTTATTATTTTTTTTTATTTTTTTTGTATTGTTCACATCTGTGAAGTGTACAGTCATTCAACATCAGCAGCACTTGTTACAATTGCAGATATTCGACACGTCCATGTGATATCTCAAGTCTCGACAAGAATTAAAGTGAAGTGGCGCGATGGCCACTGTTCACATCTGTGAAGTGTACAGTCATTCAACATCAGCAGCACTTGTTACAGTTGCACACCTTTGACAGGTCACGATGGTATCTCGGGTCTCGACAAGGATTAAAGAGAAGTGGCACAAAGGCCACAGTTCACACCTGTGAAGTGTAAAATCATTCAACATCAGCAGCACTTATTACAATTGCAGAATTTGGACAGGTCACAATGGTATCTCGGGTCTCGACAAGGATTAAAGAGAAGTGGCACAACGGCCACAGTTCACATCTTTGAAGTGTAAAATCATTCAACATCAGCAGCACTTGTTAGAATTGCAGACATTCGACATGACATTGTGATATCTCAAGCCTCGACAGGGATTAAAGTGAAGTGGCACAACGGCCACAGTTCACATCTATGAAGGGTAATATCGTTCAACATCAGCAGCACTCGTTACAATTGCAATTAATTGTTTGTATTTTTTTTAATTTTTTTATCTTTTTTATTTTTTGTATCTTTTTTAATTTTTTTTTAATTTTTTATTTTTTTTATTTGTTTTATTTGTTTATTTTCTTTTATTTTTTTATATTTTTTATTTTTTTGATTTTTTGTATTTTTTTTAATTTTTTTTTATTATTTTTATTTTTTTTATGTTTTTATTTTTTTTATTTTTTTTTTAATGTTCACATCTGTGAAGTGTACAGTCATTCAACATCAGCAGCACTTGTTAGAATTGCAGACATTCGACACGTCCCTGTGATATCTCAAGCCTCGACAAGGATTAAAGAGAAGTGGCACAACGGCCACAGTTCACATCTGTGAAGTGTAAAATCATTCAACATCAGCAGCACTTGTTACAATTGCAGACATTCGACACGTCATTGCGATATCTCAAGTCTCGACAAGGATTAAAGAGAAGTGGCACAACGGCCACAGTTCACATCTGTGAAGCGTAATATCATTCAACATCAGCAGCACTTGTTAGAATTGCAGACATTCGACACGACATTGTGATATCTCAAGCCTCGACAAGGATTAAAGAGAAGTGGTACAACGGCCACAATTCACATCTGTGAAGTATACAGCCATTCAGCAACAGCAGCACTTGTTACAAATGCAGACATTCGACAGGTCACGATGGTATCTCGGGTCTCGACAAGGATTAAAATAAAGTGGCACAACGGCCACAGTTCACATCTATGAAGGATAATATCGTTCAACATCAGCAGCACTCGTTACAATTGCAATTAATTTTTTGTATTTTTTTTTAATTGTTTGTATTTTTTTAATTTTTTAATTTTTTAATTTTTTTTTAATTTTTTTAAGTTTTTATTTTTTTTTAATTTTTTTAATTTTTTTATTTTTTTTGTATTTTTTTGTATTTTTTTATTTTTTTTAATTTTTTTAATTGTTTTTTATTTTTTTTATTTTTTTTTATTTTTTTTTATTGTTCACATCTGTGAAGTGTACAGTCATTCAACATCAGCAGCACTTGTTATAATTCCAGACATTCGACACGTCCCTGTGATATCTCAAGTCTCCACAAGGATTATCGAGATGTGGCACAACAGCCACAGTTCACATCTGTGAAGTGTAAAATCATTAAACATCAGCAGCACTTGTTACAATTGCAGACATTCGACGAGTAATTGTGATACCTCAAGTCTCGACAAGGATTAAAGTGAAGTGGCACAATGGCCACTGTTCACATCTGTGAAGTGTACAGTCATTCAACATCAGCAGCACTTGTTACAATTGCACACATTTGACAGCTCACGATGGTATCTCGGGTCTCGACAAGGATTAAAGAGAAGTGGCACAACGGCCACAGTTCACACCTGTGAAGTGTAAAATCATTCAACATCAGCAGCACTTGTTACAATTGCAGAATTTGGACAGGTCACGATGGTATCTCGGGTCTCGACAAGGATTAAAGAGAAGTTGCACAACGGCCACAGTTCAGATCTGTGAAGTGTAATATCATTCAACATCAGCAGCACTTGTTACCATTGCAGACATTCGACATGTCATTGTGATATCTCAAGTTTCGACAAGGATTAAAGTGAAGTGGCACAATGGCAACTGTTCACATCTGTGAAGGGCAATATCATTGAACATCAGCAGCACTTGTTACAATTGCAGACATTCGACGAGTCCCTGTGATATCTGAAGTCCCGACAAGAATTAAAGTGAAGTGGCACAACGGCCACAGTTCACATCTATGAAGGGTAATATCGTTCAACATCAGCAGCACTCGTTACAATTGCAATTAATTTTTTGTATTTTTTTTTATTTTTTGTATTTTTTTTAATTTTTTTATTTTTTGTATTTTTTTTAATTTTTTTATTTTTTGCATTTTTTTTAATATTTTTATTTTTTGTATTTTTTATTTTTTTTTATTTTTTTTTGTTTTTTTATTTTTTTTTATTTTTTTAATTTTATTTTTTTATTGTTTTTTATTTTTTTTTATTTTTTTTATATTTTCTATTTTTTTTATTTTTTTATTTTTTTTATTTTTTTTTATTTTTTTTATTTTTTTTTATTTTTTATGTATTGTTCACATCTGTGAAGTGTACAGTCATTCAACATCAGCAGCACTTGCTACAATTGCAGACATTCGACACGTCCCTGTGATATCTCAAGTCTCCACAAGGATTAACGAGATGTGGCACAACAGCCACAGTTCACATCTGTGAAGTGTAAAATCATTCAACATCAGCAGCACTTGTTACAATTGCACACATTTGACAGGTCACGATGGTATCTCGGGTCTCGACAAGGATTAAAGAGAAGTGGCACAGCGTCCACAGTTCACACCTGAGTAGTGTAAAATCATTCAACATCAGCAGCACTTGTTACAATTGCAGAATTTGGACAGGTCACGATGGTATCTCGGGTCTCGACAAGCATTAAAGAGAAGTGGCACAACGGCCACAGTTCACATCTGTGAAGTGTAAAATCATTCATCATCAGCAGCACTTGTTACAATTGCAGACATTCGACAAGTCACTATGGTATCTCGGGTCTCGACAAGGATTAAAGAGAAGTGGCACAACGGCCACAGTTCACATCTATGAAGGGTAATATCATTCAACACAGCAGCACTTGTTAGAATTGCAGACATTCGACACGTCCCTGTGATATCTCAAGCCTCCACAAGGATTAAAGAGAAGTGGCACAACGGCCAGTTCACAACTGTGAAGGCTAATATCATTCAACATCAGCAACACTTGTTACAAAAGCAGACATTCGACATGTCATTGTGATATCTCAAGTCACGACAAGGATTAAAGAGAAGTGGCACAACGGCCACTGTTCACATCTGTGAACTGTAATATCATTCAACATCAGCAGCACTTGTTGCAATTGCAGACATTCGACACGTTATTGTGATATCTCAAGTCTCCACAAGGATTAAAGCGAAGTGGCACAACAGCCACAGTTCATATCTGTGAAATGTAATATCATTTAACATCAGCAGCTCTTGTTACAATTGCAGACATTCGACACGTTATTGTGATATCTAAAGTCTCCACAAGGATTAAAGAGATGTGGCACAACGGCCACTGTTCACATCTGTTAAGTGTAAAATCATTCAACATCAGCAACACTTGTTAGAATTGCAGACATTCGACACGTCCCTGTGATATCTCAAGCCTCGACAAGGATTAAAGTGAAGTGGCACAACGGCCACAGTTCACATCTATGAAGGGTAATATCATTCAACATCAGCAGCACTTGTTAGAATTGCAGACATTCGACACGTCCCTGTGATATCTCAAGCCTCGACAAGGATTAAAGAGAAGCGGCACAACGGCCAGTTCACACCTGTGATGTGTGAAATCATTCAACATCAGCAGCACTTGTTAGAATTTCAGACATTCGACACGTCCCTGTGATATCACAAGCCACGACAAGGATTAAAGAGAAGAGGCACAACGGCCAGTTCTCCCCTGTGAAGTGTGAAATCATTCAACATCAGCAGCACTTGTTAGAATTGCAGACATTCGACACGTCCCTGTGATATCTCAAGCCTCGACAAGGATTAAAGAGAAGTGGCACAACGGCCACAGTTCACATCTATGAACGGTAATATCATTCAACATCAGCAGCACTTGTTACAATTGCAGACATTCGACACGTTATTATGATACGTCAAGTCTCCACAAGGATTAAAGAGATGTGGCACAACAGCCACAGTTCACATCTGTGAAGAGTAGTATCATTCAACACCAGCAGCACTTATTACAATTGCAGACATTCGACAAGTCACGATGGTATCTCGGATCTCGACAAGGATTAAAGAGACGTGGCACAACGGCCACACTTCACATCTGTGAAGTGTAAAATCATTCATCAGCAGCACTTGTTACAATTGCAGACATTCGACACGTCATTGTGATATCTCAAGTCTCGACAAGGATTAGAGAGAAGTGGCACAACGGCCACTATTCACATCTGTTAAGTGTAAAATCTCATTCAACATCAGCAGCACTTGTTACAAATGCAGACATTCGACACGTCACGATGATATCTCAACTCTCGACAAGCATTATAGAGATGTGGCAAAACGGCCACAGTTCACATCTGTGAAGGTTAATATCATTCAACATCAGCAGCACTTCAATTGCAGACATTCGACACGTCCCTGTGATATCTCAAGTCTCGACAAGCATTAAAGAGAAGTGGTACAACGGCCAGAGTTCACATCAGTTAAGTGTAAAATCATTCAATATCAGCAGCATTTGTAACAATTGCAGACATTTGACACGTCACTGTGATATCTCAAGTCTCGACAAGGATTAAAGAGAAGTGGTACAAAGGCCACAGTTCACATCTTTGAAGTGTACAGTCATTCAACATCAGCAGCACTTGTTACAATTGCACACATTCGACAGGTCACGATGGTATCTCGGGTCTCGACAAGGATTAAAGAGAAGTGGCACAACGGCCACAGTTCAAACCTTTGAAGTGTAAAATCATTGAACATCACCAGCACTTGTTACAATTGCAGACATTCGACACGTCCATGTGATCTCAAGTCTCGAATAGGATTAAAGTGAAGTGGCACAAAGGCTACAGTTCACATCTATGAAGGGTAATATCATTCATCAGCAGCACTTGTTACAATTGCTGACATTCGACACGTCACGATGATATCTCAAGTCTCGGCAAGCAATATAGAGAAGTGGCACAACGGCCAAAGTTCACATCTGTGAAGTGTAAAAACATTCAACATCAGCAGCACTTGTTACAGTTGCAGACATTCGAAACGTTGTGATATCCCAAGTCTCCACAAGGACTAAAGAGAAGTGGCACAATGGCCACTGTTCAAATCTGTGAAGTTTACAGTCATTCAACATCAGCAGGACTTGTTACAATTGCAGACATTCGACAGGTACGATGGTATCTCGGGTCTCGACAAGGATTAAAGAGAAGTGGCACAACAGCCAGAGTTCACACCTATGAAGTGTAAAATCATTCAACATCAGCAGCACTTGTTACAATTGCAGACTTTCGACTCGTCCCTGTGATATCTCAAGTCTCCACAAGGATTACACAGAAGTGGCACAACGGCCACAGTTCACATCTATGAAGGGTAATATCATTCAACATCAGCAGCACTTGTTACCATTGCAGACATTCGACATGTCATTGTGATATCTCATGTCTCGAATAGGATTAAAGAGAAGTGGCACAACGGCCACACTTCACACCTGTGAAGTGTGAAATCATTCAACATCAGCAGCACTTGTTACAATTGCAGACATTCGACACGTCACGATGATATTTCAAGTCTCGACAAGGATTAAAGTGAAGTGGCAACACGGCTATAGTTCACATCTATGAAGGGTAATTTAGTTCAACATCAGCAGCAGTTGTTACAATTCCAGACGTTCGACACGTCACTGCGATATCTCGAGAATCGACAAGGATTAAAGTGAAGTGGCACAACGGCCACAGTTCACATCTGTTAAGTGTAAAATCATTCAACATCAGCAGCACTTGTTACAATTGCAGATATTCAACACGTCACGATATCTCAAGCCTCGAAAAGGATTAAACAGAAGTGGCACAACGGCCACAGTTCACATCTGTGAAGTGTGAAGTCATTCAACATCAGCAGCACTTGTTACAATTGCAGACATTCGACAGGTCACGATGATATCTCAAGTCTCGACTAGGACTAAAGAGAAGTAGTTCAACGGCCACAGTTAACATTTGTGAGTGTAAAAACATTGAGCATAAGCAGCATTTGTTACAATTGCAGACATTCGACACGTCCCTGTGATATCTCAAGCCTCGACAAGGATTAAAGATGAGTGCACAACGGCCAATGTTCACATCTGTTAAGTGTAAAATCATTCACCATCAGCAACACTTGTTACAATTGCAGACATTCGACACGTCACGATGATATCTCAGGTCTCGACAAGGATTAAAGTGAGGTGGCACAACGGCCACAATTCACATCTGTGAAGTGTAAAATCATTCATCATCAGCAGCACTTGTTACAATTGCAGACATTCGACACGTTATTGTGATATCTCAAGTCTCGACAAGCATTATAGAGAAGTGGCAAAACGGCCACAGTTCAGAACTGTGAAGGCTAATATCATTCAACATCAGCAGCACTTGTTACAATTGCGGACATTCGACACGTCACGATATCTCAAGCGTCGGCAAAGATTAAAGAGAAGTGCCAGACGGTCACACTTCACATCTGTGAAGGGTAATATCATTCAAAATGAGCAGCACTTGTTACAATTGCAGACATTCGACACGTCACGATGATATATCAAGTCTCGACTAGGATTAAAGAGAAGTGGTTCAACGGCCACAGTTCACATTTGTTAAGTGTGAAATCATTCAACATCAGCAGCACTTTATACAATAGCAGACATTCGGCAGGTCACGATGGTATCTCGGGTCTCGACAAGGATTAAATAGAAGTGGCACAACGACCACAGTTCACATCTGTGAAGGGTAATATCATTCAACGTCAGCAGCACTTGTTGAAATTGCAGACTTTCGACACGTCACGATGATACCTCAAGTCTCGACTAGGATTAAAGAGAAGTGGTTCAACGGCCACAGTTCACATTTGTGAAGTGTAAAATCATTGAGCATGAGCAGCATTTGTTGCAATTGCAGACATTGGACACGTCTTTGTGATATTTCAGGTCTCGACAGGGATTAAAGAGAAGTGGTACAACGGCCACAGTTCACATCTGTGAAGTGTAAAATCATTCAACACCCGCAGCACTTGTTACAATTGCAGACATTCGACACGTCCCTGTGATATCTCAAGTCTCGATAAGGATTAAAGAGAAGTGGCACAACGGCCACAATTCACACCTGTGAAGTGTATAATTATTCATCAGCAGCACATGTTACAATTGCAGACAATCGAAACGTCACGATATCTCAAGTCTCGACAAGGGTTAAAGTGAAGTGGCACAATGGCCACTGTTCACATCTGTGAAGTGTACAGTCATTCAACATCAGCAGCACTTGTTACAATTGCAGACATTCGACACGTCATTGTGATATCTCAAGTCTCCACAAGGATTAAAGAGATGTGTCACAACAGCCACAGTTCACATCTGTGAAGTGTAAAATCATTCAACATCAGCAGCATGTGTTAAATTGCCGACATTCGACACGTTGTGATATCTTAAGTCTCCACAAGGATTAAAGAGAAGTGGCACAACGGCCACAGTTCACATCTGTGAAGTGTAAAATCATTCAACATCAGCAGCACTTGTTAGAATTGAAGACATTCGACAAGTCATTGTGATATCTCAAGTCTCGACAAGCATTATAGGGATGTGGCAAAACGGCCACAGTTCACATCTGTGAAGGGTAATATTCAACATCAGCAGCACTTGTTACAATTACAGACATCCGACAGGTTACGATGGTATCTCTGGTCTCGATAAGGATTAAATAGAAGTGGCACAACGCCCACAGTTCACATCTATGAAGTGTAAAATCATTCAACATCAGCAGCACTTGTTACAATTGCAGACATTCGACACGTCCTTGTGATATCTCAAGTCTCGACAAGGATATAAGAGAAGTGGCACAACGGCCACAATTCACATCTGTTAAGTGTAAAATCATTCAACATCAGCAGCATTTGTTACAATTGCAGACATTCGACACGTCACGATGATATCTGAAGTCTCGGCAAGGATTAAAGTGAAGTGGCAACAGGGCCACAGTTCATATCTATGAAGGGTAGTTTCATTCAACATCAGCAGCACTTGTTACAATTGCAGACGTTCGACACGTCACTAAGATATCTCAAGCCTCGACAAGGATTAAGGAGAAGTGGCACAACGGCCACAGTTCACATCTGTGAAGTATATAATTATTTATCAGCAGCACTTTTTACAATTGCAGACATTCGACACGTCACGATATCTCAAGTCTCGACAAGGGTTAAAGTGACGTGGCACAATGGCCACTGTTCACATCTGTGAAGTGTACAGTCATTCTACATCAGCAGCACTTGTTACAATTGCAGACATTCGACAGGTCACGATGGTATCACGTGTCTCGACAAGGATTAAAGAGAAGTGGCACAAGGGCCACAGTTCACACCTGTGAAGTGTAAAATCATTCAACATCAGCAGCACTTGTTACAATTGCAGACATTCGACACGTCACGATATCTCAAATTTCGGCAAGGATTAAAGAGAAGTGGCAAAGCGGTCACAGTTCACATATGTTAAGTGTAAAATCATTCATCAGCAGCAGCACTTGTTACAATTGCAGACATTCGACACGATATTGTGATATCTCAAGTCTCGACAAGGATTAAAGTGAAGTGGCACAACGACCACTGTTCACATCTGTAAAGTGTATAATCATTTAACATCAGCAGCACTTGTTACAATTGCAGACATTCGACACGTCACGATATCTCAAGTCTCGACAAGCATTATAGAGAAGTGGCACAACGGCCACAGTTCACATCTGTGAAGTGTAAAATCATTCAACATCAGCAGCACTTGTTACAATTGCAGACATTCGACACGTCACGATATCTCAAGTCTCGACAAGGATTAAAGAGAAGTGGCACAACGGCCACAGTTCACATCTGTGAAGTGTAAAATCATTCAACATCAGAGGCACTTGTTACAATTGCAGACATTCGACACGTCACGATATCTTAAGTCTCGACAAGGATTAAAGAGAAGTGGCACAACGGCCACAGTTCACATCTGTTAAGTGTAAAATCATTCAACATCAGCAGCACTTGTTACAATTGCAGACATTCGACACGTCACGATATCTCAAGTCTCGACAAGGATTAAAGAGGAGTGGCAGAACGGCCACTTTTCACATCGGGGGTCGGAAGTCTGGCAGTTTACCCCCTGCCCAAAAGTGTTTACTAAGTGATAAACGTCATCAGTTGTACGGCCGTTTATTTAAGCCAGACTGCTCCCATGTCCTCGTGCACTGACCCTGGGCAAAAGCAAGTACTTTCTACTTGCTTTTGGCCGAGAGGAGCTAAAAGTGTGTGATAAGGATAGAGGGAAATTACAGAGTGGAATTGGAGGAGAGTAATATTTTTACGCCTAGGAGATCCCTAGTGCGCTCACTGGGAAAAAAAGAAAACGTTGATAAGATAGATCTTGTAAAGGAGGATATAGCCATTAATAAAACAGATGGCACATAAAAAGTATCTCGACATTGTGTGCACCATTAGTAAATTGCAAACTATCAAAGGAAATGATAGTAAAATGCTAACAGGTAATAAGCAAAAAGCGTTAGCTGCTCTAGCTAAATTAGCTGAGCAGATGGAAATTATGAAAATAGAAAATGTGAAGTTAACAGAAAACAGAATAATGGAGACAAAAGTGCCGGGACCTATGAGCTATGCTCAAGTTGTGCAAAAGTCCAAATTACCCCAAAGTATTGCTAAAGTAGAAAATACCCTACAAAGACAAAAACGGTGTTTGTAACGTCTGAAAAAGGAAAACTACAGAAGAGGTACAGCAAATTGTAACCAGGAATTTGCAACCAGTGAAGGAGAAAATAAGAATAAACAGAATTAGAGCGACCAAAAGTAATGCAGTGATTGAAACAAACAGCGGAGGATATTGTAAACATTTTGAACAGTAAAGATTTAAAAGAGAAGGATCTGAAAATAGAGAAACCAAGTAAGAGGAAACCCTTGGTTATTTGATATGATGTATTTGTGGGAGAAAAAGAAGAGGATTTGAAGAAAATGTATCAACATAACTTCGAAGAGATGGAATGGGAAGATTTTGATAAAGTACAACTTTGGTTCAAGACTGGACCGAGGAATAAATTTATGCACCTTGTGATAGAGGTCCATCCACAAATTAGGGTGACAATAATAAGACGAAGAATGTATTTAGGATTCCAATCCGTGACCGCAAAGGACTACATAGTCATGGCATGGTGTATGGAACTTGCACGCATGATATGGTAAGAGCCAGGTAGATGTCTTATCACTGCAGTGAACAAGGACATAGTAAAAATGACTAAAAAGGAACATCAACTGCGAGTATGTGTTCCGTGCATGAACAAGAAAAAAATGTGATGGAGGGAAAGATTGCAGTACGTACAAAAATTTCTGGGAAAGATTAATTCATAGAACTGACTATGGAGACAGCACCGTGGCCGAGTGGTTAGACCGCTCGCCTCTCACCGAGGTGGCCCGGGTTCAATCCCAGGGACCCACATGTGGGATTTGTGGTGGACAAAGTGGCATCTGGGCGGATTTTCTCCGGGTTCTCCGGTTTCTGCCATTCATTCCACCACCTGCTCCATCGTCACCTTTCCTATCATCCATTTCACCATTATTTCGTTTCATCTACTTCCTTCATCCCATATATGAAAGAATTGCTAATATACACCAAGAAGAATATTTCAAATTGTCACAAATGGTGAAATTCACTCACACAATACAAGGAATAAGGACAAATTACACTCGATCACTCACAAAATGTAATGGCTTAAACGTAATGGTATAATGGCTTAAAATTATATAACTATTTACCCAGGTACTTTAAAAATATAACCTCGTCAAATATAAGGTAGAATTACATAAGTTCTTTGGAAAAAATCAGTTTTACTGTTTAGATGAATATGTGGAATACTGTACGAGCAAAACTTAAATATTTACATATCTTGTGAACTCATTTGTTTCATGGGTCCTGTTTTCAACTGAGGGAGCCACTTCGGCCAAGAGGATGTCTACCTTCGAAACCATTGTATAATTGCTGTTCTCTTCAAGATTACCTTAAATGATGACATACATGGATTGACAAGAGCTTATCTACCTGCATATTGTTTTTCTTAATACAACTTGTAGATATGTTTTATTGTATATACTTGTGGACGAAACCAATAACTCTGATTTCTTATGGTGAATAAATATGTATGTATGCATACCAGGCATCATCCTGGACGTTCTGTCTGCTCCATGAGTGTCTACTCCTCGATGGGGGCCTCTGACCCCAGGCACCTGCCTGTAAGTCCTGGGGGGGGAGGGGGTGTAAGTCCTACATAAGATGAGGTTAAACAGCAAATGAATTGACTATGGAGAAGCCACTTTTTAATTTACTTGAAAACAAGAAAAAAAAGAAAAGCCCAAGTAGAATTAAAAGAAATATGATGAGCGAAAATACCTTTAACTGCACAAGTTTGTACAGGAAATAAATACTTAGTCTGAGAGAACCAGACAATGTAAATAAAAAAATCACTAGAGAACTCAAAAAGAAGATAACGGTTAATTTTGATGAGATAATACGAGACAATACATCTTCAGAAGAAGAAATGGAACAAGAGAATAAGACAGTTGAAGGATTTACAGATTTTTTTTATTATGGAAAATAGAAAAATATGAGGGAAGTAATAATATTGGTGAGGAATTAATGGAAGTGGAAGTACATGAAGAAGAAAGTAAAATTAAAGCAATTGATCCATATAGTTATCTATGAAGATTTTGAAACATTAAAAATGAGCACATTGGAAGAAAATAATATACTTGTAGCAGCAGCTTTGAGACATGTAATAAGGACAGTACATCCACAGGGCAGGACAATAACTTTTCCGGTTCCAGATGCATTGGATAGAATGGAATTGAGAGTGGTGAATCTACCCAGCGAACAAGAGGAACTATCGAGTTTATTAAATCAAATGAGGTATATGATATGCATGAAATTTACAATGATTTTGTAAAGTGTTATGGAAGAGTAGTGTTTGACTCCCAACAGAGCTGGCCTAACTTATGTTCACATTAGGCAAGATAAATAAAGAGTAAATAAGCATGTATGTCCTAAAGTGAAACCACCAATACTTATGATCAAAACTCTAAATGAGTTGTTTTGTACAAGAGATGATGATAAACCAAAATACTTCTGTCACCCAAATACACCTCAATACATGATCTCCAAGAGTAATAACTACTCAAACTAATACCAATAGTAAAAAAATAAAGGTTTGTGGAGAAAAACCCAGAAAGATTGAAGTAACAGCAAAGCAGAAGGGAAAACAGACTAAAACAATAGGAAAAATTAGGAGATTTTATATTACACCTAGAAATCCAACACAAGAAGTGGATAACTTGGTTAATTTTACATTGCAAGATGGATGATTTTAATTATATTACATTCAGACAAATTAATGCACAGAATAGTGAAATGGTAATGAAGGAATGGAAGAATTGAAAATTGATATAATTTGTATACAAGAACCATATACCTATAAAGGTAAAGTGTTATATATGCCACTGAACATAAGGATCATGTTGGAAGGTGATAACCCTAAAGCTGCAATCATAACAATAAGGAAATACAAATCTTAGAATGTCGCAACTTTGCGATGAACATATGGTATGTATTCAGATTATGCATAGAGGTAAAAGTAATATTGTATGCAATCAATACTACCAATTCAAGGATGACAGACACATTTGGTAAAAACGATGAATGTAATAACAAATTATTACAATAGTTCGATTATATTTACCATGGATGCTAATGTTAAATCGGCACTTTGGTGGAGTAAAAATCCTGGCAAAAAAGGAGATCAATTAGAACTTATACACATACACAATTCATTTATTTTAAACAATCCCAACTATCTAATAACTGCAGTTGCTGAAGAGAACAGACATTACGTTATTAAACGGACATAACTAAATACATAAGCAAATGGAGAGTTACAGAAAACCAAACTACCAGTGACCATAATTTAATATTTTTTGATTATGAAAAGACGCAAGGAATATTTTCCAATAATTGAAACAAGAAAGCAATTTGGATAGAGTAATAGAAAATTATGAATCAGACGTATATGGTAGGAATATTGTGGATTATGAAGTGAAAAAAATTGACAGAATACAACAGGTTATGAGGAATTCTATACTGCATAAAGCTAAAAGTAATAGAATAAATGGCCTATGGAATGATAAGCTTTGTAAGTTACGATGAAAACTGAGGAAAACTAGAAGAATATATCAATGCTCAGTAACCACAATGGAAAGAGATTTAGATATTAAGCAAAAATATAAATTAGAACTTTAAGAATCTAGGAAGAAATCGTGGGATAGATTCGTAGAGGAAACATTGACAGATAATGTATGGAGAGTGCCATATAACATAACCATGGAAAAGATTAAAGCCCCAGAATATATTTCAACTGTAGAAAAAGAAGATGGTGAAAGAACAAAGACCTGGAAGGAGTCAATTAACTACCTGATGGATAATCTACCGCAAGATAGCTTGATTAATGATAATGGGGACCATGAAACAAAAAGATCACTATTTAAAGAAGAATATAATGGAAATCAACTAGTTGATCCATTTAATATTAGTGAGGCGAGGATAGCCATTAGAGAAAGAAAAGATAAAAAAAGCACCGGGACCAGATAGTGTACGTTTTGAAGTAGTGAAACGTCTAGAAGATAAAATTGCACATGAGTTATGTTATTTACACAACGAATGTCTATATGTGGGTAGAATTCCCTATTGCTGGAAGGAAGTTAATGTAGCAATTTTAAAGAAGGGGAAGGATAAAGATGCATCGAAGGTTAAATCACAGCTGATCTGTCTTTTAAATACGTTAGGCAAAGTTCAGCAAAAATTATTTACACAGGAGGATTAATGAATTTAGATCAATGATTGGGATGTGTGATAAGCAATATGGCTTTCGTAAAAATAAATTAGCAGAAGATGCCATCATGAAAGTGGGAGTCAATATACTATAGCTATATTTTTCGACATACAAGGTGCTTTTAATAACTTATGGTGGCCAGAACTTTTTCAGATGAGAACCAAGGAGTAGATATAACAGCCTAAAGGATTATTGTATAGATCAATGTGTGAGGATACCAACGACCACAAGTATGATTAAAGAAATAACAAAAGGCTGTCCCCAAGGGTCTATTTTAGGACCCCTATTTTGGGATATGACAGAACCTATACTTGAACTTCACGCAATGGAGGATGTCTTCGATGTTATAGCATACGCCGATGATACGATAAAACCAACAGCAGAATTAAGTTAGAAGAGAAAGCAAATATTATAGTCAACGTTTTGGAAAATTGGTGCCCTAGAGTTAAGTTAAATCTAGCCCCAAATAAGTCAGCATATATGATGATAAAATGACAAGTGAAATGGGATCCTATTATCAAAATTCTAAACAATATCAGGAGTGTGAAGACATTTAAATACCTTGAAATCGAATTGGATGAGAAATTGTTTTGTGATACACACACAAGGAAAATGAGAGAAACTTACTAATGTAGTCGTGAAATTGGCAAAGATTATACAGAAGTGTTATCATATACATTTAGAGACAACAAGGATGCATCACATGAGCTTTGTTATAGGTATAACCTGATATGGAGCAAGTACATGGGCTCATAGATTGACTAAAACTTAATATAAAACTAATGAGGGAGACCCAACGACAAATTTTGCCAAGGAGCTGCAGAGACTTTGGAACAGTGGCATTAGTAGCTACAGGGATATGGCCAATAGATCTGCTCATACGTTTAAGAGGAGCCACCTACTGGTTGAAAGGGAATCGGGCAAAATAGAAATCATTGGAAGAAACTAATATAAAACGAGAAATTAACTTTTTGTTACAAGAATGGCAAGATTTAGATGTTGCAAGGAGAACATATGAAATTTTTCCAGTTATAAGAGAGGCTATGGCATGTTAAACCAAGGCAAGGTTTATTACAATATGTAACAGGACATGGACCATATAAAAGTTACTTAAAGACAAATATTCCAAAAGTGACATTTGCAAAATATGTCGAGTACAGGACACACCAGAGCATGTGATCTTTGAATGCTTAAGATATGATTTAGAAGAAGTAAGATATCAACTGCAACACTTAAAAATATGGTATATTATAAGAAACCAACAAACTTGTCAACGATTACAGGAAATAACACAAACTATCCAAGCAAGCAGCTGAATATTTTAAGGAAGGAAGGGAACTGCAAGGTTAAGAAATAAGGTCTAACAGCAAGAATGTTCACAAGAAATAACACATTTCTTAGTTTCATATGATACCCAAGAAGATATTGCAAGATGAACAAGATTTTAATTCTAATAGAAGAAGATAGTACTGGAGGATAACAGGAACCCGCAGAGAGTAGGAGGATAAGACCAAGAAGGGATCAATGAAACCTATCAGGATTATATGCTAAGGGTGAGAGCATACATAGAAGAGGAACAAATATGACAACAGGAACTGACGTACCAGTTTCCTCTGCTGATGCCATTCCGAGAGGACATGTATTCCAGAAAGAGGAACAAACTGGATACCAGTTGCTGATAAACAGATTCGACTTAGGTTACGAAACATCTTTAGAGAATTTAGTAGTTTTGGAGCAATTATGTAGAGATTGTAATATAACTAGATTGTAGAGTTACAAATTTTATTTTATTTTTGAATCCTTGTAAATTAAACTTTTGCATTAATGGAAGAACATTTTTGATTTCAGTTTAAAGTAATATTACTGTAAGGCTACTGGAAATCCAGTAACCTTAAGTTTAGTTAGGAAGTTTAGTTGTCTATTCCTTTAGGAGTTGAGATGCAACATGGATGGTGACAGTGACTCACATGAAGGAATGAAGTGAGGTCATGGTATTAAACCTATTTTCTTGGAGTAGAGATGGAAATAAAATGTAAATCTCTAGGTCCAAATGAACTCAATCTGAAAACAGTGTGGAAACAATCCTGTGTCCTTAATCTAACATTGGGTAAAATCCTGAAATTAAATTAAATCGAGTTTTATTTATGGACGCTCTAACTACTATGTTTCTTAGCATCCCATTCTATATTGGGCATAAAAGATCAGAAATTTTGCTCAGAGGCCTCCATCAGATTTGAGGTTCTTTCACATGCCATAAATCTACCACACTGTCCACCAGCTTTACTACCCTTCCAAAGGAAGCAATGTTAAGGAGTTTGCACTCAAAAAAAATCTACCACCTTCCACTGGGTTTGAACCTGCAAGTTCGGGATTTACAACTTAGCATTGTACCTGTAGACCAGAGAATGACTGGCTAAAAACCTGTCCCACAGAAAAATCCTGAGGTTATATCAAATTATAATTAGTTAGTGCAAACTAACAAATGTTTCTGCTCCATTTGTAATAGTGTATTAAAATACAGCATCTTTTGTCCGAAGAACAAGATGCTTAAAATGGAACTGTTCTTACCTAAAGTATGAACTACGTGTTAGTAGTGAATGATGATTTACATAAAATTAATCAATTGTATTATTTGTCTAGAGCTATTGCAAGAAAAACAAATGTATTTCATTTTCTCAATTATGTCTGAACATCAAGCTATAAGAGCCAACAAGAAGGGCTGTTGCTAAGTTGCTTGCTTTATATCATAAAACAGCTGTAATATCAGTAAAGGAATGTAACCAACATGAAACCTTTCTCTCATGCGACAGCTGGTGAACACTGTTTAATTTCCATATACAAATTAAGCTATGCTACCTGCTTTTCCCATAAAAAAATATGGGATTTCCCATCATGTTTTACTTCAGACAAAAGATTGATCTGCAATGCACGCACAGTAAAAGTGGTTAATAAAAGGTGTAGGCACCTTTCTCTGTTACATGAAGGTCCCTAACTGTGCTATATTTTAAACTGCAAATTAGGAAATGATCAAAAGTTAGTTTTTACACATACTGTATGAAATGTATGTTTACCGCTGCTGCAGTAAAGTAAAGGACTACAAAATAAAAGAAATCTTGTGTTCCATTCACACAACATTCTCCACTATAAAACTATACTCACAAAGGCTTATTCTTCCCCGTACTTCTTGTTAGTAGATGTACTTTAGTTACAAATATTGTTGTAGATAAGCATACAGAGACTAAAGTGATTGTCAGATCTTTAAAAGTGGGTCACTATGTGACAACCATGGAATTCCATACTCTCTGCATAACCACCAAGACAAAGGGGAAAAATAGGGGTTTACCACTTGAAAATTCAAACTAATAACAAAGAATATCTTGGAAATGGGTAATGACATAACTTTTATTTAACATAAGTTGTGTGCTTTAATGAGATCAATACTTTAGTACCAATATTCATGGTGTACCCTTATACAAAACTAACAGTTAAAGAGGACTTCACACTATTTTCATTAAGTTCAAGATATACATTTCATTGACCACACAAGTACCTTGCATGTGCATTTCAATCAAAATTTAAGAACTATTTTTATGAGAATAAAAGTTAACGGAAGATTTACTGACAAAGTAGCCAACAATATTAAGGCATGGACTCCTGACTGGGAGTGTGCAGTTAAAATCCTGCCAGGATCCTTCTAAAATAACAAGAAATAAAGAAAATTAAAAAGGGAAAACAAAGCTTTCGATATAAAGACTGGTTAGTATTTGGGGCCTGTCTTGAAAATCTTGTTACATCTGAATTAAGAAGTTTGTTACAATATTCATTTTTAAATTGAACTGTATAAACACGAATGTGTGCCTTTTTCTGGAAATGTTTTTTTTGATTCAAGAGGTATCTTAAAATTTCTATTTTATTTTGGCTAAAATAGTTATATGGGCACTTAGGTGGAATTAATTCTACTTCAATGGTCTACCCACTAAAAGTAGGTTTGGGTGTAACACCAAAGTCAATTTCCAGAAGTTTGCCAATAAAAACTATTATGTAACATACAGCTGAATACGTGTTGCAATGTTTAGTGTCATTGGCTTCGCGATTGCTTGGCAGCAAGTCACAGATGGTTGTCACAGTTAAATGGTAGAGTGCAATAAAATGAACAAATTGCATTAACGCTTTAAAGGAGTACATGAAAACAGAACAGTAAGGCGCGTACTGTCGCCGGTCAAGAAATAGTTACCCTCCATTCAGTTTGTAAAATTGAATGAGTTGATATGAACACCATGTATCAAGTATGATATTTCATTGTGCACAATGTGGGCTCCCTCCTGTCGGATTATATGAAAACTAGTCTTAATGAGTGTTAACATTTTTGTTTCAACACCTGAAAGACCATATGAATGTGGACTGTGTGGAGGGGGGCTGTTCACGACGAGCCAGGGTGTGAATGTACACCTCAGCGACACAGGTGTGGCACTGTATGTGTGCAACATGTGCAGTTCTGCGTTTAGGGATGCCAGCACAAGGAACCGCCACGTGCAATTAAGTATACACTTTTGTAATCTTATGCTGACGTAGTCATTTATATTTTAAGTGTCGTGCACATGTGTGTGTGTATTTCAACTTTTGTTTATAAAACTGGACCAAAAGATACCAGGAAATATACTGCTAGGTTTGAACCCATAAACTTGGGATCTAAAGCCTCCAGAAGAACTTCTTGAAAGCAGAGTTCTCCTGGCATCACTGAGAAACTAGACGAAGCCAGGAGCCAGCTGGAAAAACAAGGTTAAACCTGCCAAGCTCACCGACACTCAGAGAAATGAAGTTCTTAAGAAGAAACTGGCAGAACAAGACATCAAATTTGATCCAACAAAATGGAAATTGGGCAAAAACCAACAAACTTGGATTGGCTAAGGGGATGCAAAACACAGCTGCTCAGATGACTTTACTCCTACTCCTCCTAAAGCCTACAGAAAGAATTCTGCAACTCAGAGTCGACCTTCCACACCAAAGGAAAGAAGTTGCATTTAAAGAGGCCTCGACATCTACCATGGGCAATTATACCCGAGGACTTCCCAGCTAATAAACTGAGTGACAAACACTCTGCAGGAAGCTATATTCAAGCTGGTGGATGGCAGCCTCCCACAATTTTTAGGAGAGGGAGTTCTATTCAATTTCAGACAAAATATTGATATGGACACTTAGGTGTAATGCAATTGTACCCACTAAACGTAGGTTCCAGTATAACACCAAAGACAATTTCCAAAAGTTTGCCAATAAGTACTATAATGTAACATACAGCTGAATACATATTTTAATGTTTAGTGTCAAGTGTTTCTAACAATGTTATACCACTGTTATCACAGCATACTCTCAGAAACAAGACTACCACTACTAAAGAAAATGCAGACTCTTTTTGACCAGTTATGAAACACAAGCACCTTTGACAAAATACAGTACTAGCACTTTTATTTAAATTACAACCCCTTTTGATGAATATGTTGTTTCTAACATTCCAGTCATATCATTAAACAGACGCTTTCCTGTTATGTATCTTAATTACCAGGCTCAATCCTTAAGTTTATAAGTTCTAGTAGCACAAGGTAGTGTCTTAGCCTTCTTTCTATATATGTGTATAGGATTCTTATTTACATGATAGTTTGCAGACGATATTGCAATTCTTTGCAAAAGCACACACAGCTCTGCAGTGGACAATCTACAACAGTTTGCAGATATAGTATGTAAATTTCACTCAAAATGGGGGATGCACATGAACCCATAACAAATCAAAAGCAGTAAGATTCATATATAAAAAGAAAATCAAAGGATGTATCATCACTTTAGAAATACGAGCCAAGACGGTGAGGTACTTCTGTTTAACACTGAATACCAAGCTCACCTGGAACACCTATATCTTCTTTAATTGAAAAACTACCATACAGACTTCACCAGTTAAAACATCCCTTTAAAAAAACTCATCTGCGTACTATTACACCTCAAGAGAATCCTGAAGTTTCTTTAATAATGCTAGTCTAGATATAGAGATGCTTAATGACCTCAAACTTGTTAATAGGAAGAATTGAAATGCTACAAAATTGGGTCAGCAATAATACTGGATGGCTCTTGGTATGTCTGCAACAACAACTTTGTAGATCCTTCACCAATCATTCTTCTTTTTCGCTAACTATGTATGTAGTGTATTATAGCCCAAATGTGATGTAACTAAAGTTAGTAGACTACAAGAAGTGTTTCATGGTACACCTATTCTCAACCGTTAAGTGAAGCAACATCTGCAAACTCTTGGGTGATGACAAAGGAAGGGTAACTAGCGCCTTATGTGAATTAACATATACCAACTCAAATTTTAAAGTATCATACAACATCACAAAAAAAAAAATACTTCTGCTTTATTATAAAAAGGGGAGAGATGTTGGAAATGAAGCTATGATTGCTCCAGTAGGAAACCCTTCCACTTGTGCTGGGAAACTGTCATAAGGGAGAGCTATTGAAAAAAAAAACATTGTACATGCAGTTCTGGGCAATGCCCTTCAAATTGAAGGCCTGGAGGTTCATTAAGAGATTCAGTGCTTCACTATCACAGAGTGCTAGGCCAGCAGCAAGAGAGGATGGTTGTGTTGGGAAGGAGCTCGTGATTTTGAAGCAAGAAGCAGCTAAGTAACAATTTGTGTGGATATAGCTGTGTATAGAGCGAAAATTGGGCAAATTTTGAGAATGAAATTCGCGGGAACAAGAGGAATACATTTTGGCGAAGAAATGGTTAATGTTTTGATTATTGGTAGTGTATTAACTATTCTACTAGTGATTGGAGGAGTGGAAGTGAATCCAGACCCAACGGATATTCAAGAATTGTTGGGGAACCTAAATGAGAAAATGGATAAAATGGAAGGTATGGAACAACGATTGAGTGATAAATTGTGCTCTATGATTAGGAATATCAAGGAGGACATTACAGATGAAGTGTATGAAGCAAAACAAGAAGTAAATGAAATTAAGGAAAGAATGGAGGAGAGGGAAAGAAGATTCAATCTGGTGTTTCTAGGTGTAAGTGAGAGAAGAGGAATATGGCCAGCTGAAGAAATAACGCAGATAATGAAGGAGAAGCTTGAATTAGAGATGTATGGATGGGAAATTGTTGAGGCTTTTAGATTTGGGAGACAAGTTGGAAAGAGGGCAATAATGGTGAAGCTAGCAACAATACAGTTAGTGCATGAAGTGCTTAGGAGAGCCAAAAAATTGAAAGGAACAAATATATTAACAAAGACCTTTCACCAAATAAGAGAGCACTAACATCACGATACCGTTAAACAGCTCAAGCCAAAATTATTGGTCCAACTATAAGATTTCGAGCATCAAATACCCAACTTACAGAAGTTCACAAAGAAAACAAAAGCCTATGAGCCTACAATACCATATATTTTAAATCACATTAAAGCGACTGGTCTTCTTTGAATCACGTATTGCTATTTAAAAGACTCGTGCAAAATTGACGAGTGATTACGGACTAAGCATTAAACTGTATTATGATTCAATTGTCATTTTTTAAAATCATTTATAATTACGGTATTACAGTTTCTTAAATCTGCAGCAGCTACCCACCGTTATTTATTTTCATAGTTCAATTATATTCAAGAAGAAACAATTACTATACACCTTATGAACCTGTTTTAATTTATCTTTTCTCTTAAATAACTTTTGTATATTGTTATGCATGTTTATGGCAAACCATTTTTGGTCAGGTTGTTGAATAAAACTTTACAATTTTCTTTTTATAGGAGTCCAACAACTGTGGCCCCCACAATACCCCTTGCGGGCAACAACATGGAACCCGCCCTGTAAGTTTTCTTCTGCTATAATTCTACATTTATAGCATTACAACAGAATAAATAAAAGTACTAAAGCAATGAAAGTATATTTTGATGCAATATTTTTCCACCACCTGTACACATTTCAGTGAATACTTAAACTTATTGCAGAGCTAAACATAACCTTTCAGTTATTCAGGCATTTATTCTTTACAAAAACAAAGTGCATACAGGTTTATAATAGAACTGTTATATCTTGGCAGTGTAGGACATACAACTGTCAACTGTGAAATACTTCTTATAAATTAACTGCATAATCAGTAAATAAATCCTTACACCACAAACAGTAGGTTTCAGCATCTTTAATAAATTTTGGTTAAATGAAGCAAGTGTTTCCATTTTGTAACAAATTAGTAAACATTTCCTCTACCAATATATATGCTGTTTGTTACCCATGTATACTGTTCCATCTTCTACAAACCTCGAGTTCTATTTCCAGAAGTTTCAAGATGTTCCTTTACCATTTTTTAGTTTCTCTATGAGCAATACAGAGAAAATATTTTGTATTTAAGTTTATCAACTTGAAATAATGGACAGATTTATCCTTGCCCCAAAACTATCAGTTTTCATTAGCCATTGAGAAAATATAAACTAATAATTTTTAGTTGTATTCCAACCAAAAATCAGTTGGAGATTTCACCAGAAATACATGTTTTGAGGCACCCTGAATCCAAAAAAGGATTTGTTACAGAAAAATGTGTGTGTCCAAACAATATAACAAAAACACGAAAAGTCGGATCAACACCAAACTTTATATTCAAGTTCAGTACCTCCCAAACATGCGACAGATTTTCAAGAAAATACCTCCACCCTTGACATGGAAGATTCTTCCAACATATTTTTCTTCTAAAAATGGCTGTAACAATTTTGATTAAAATACCAGATACTGAAGATATTTACATGACAAACAAAATGTATATCTTGAATTTCTGGGAGTAGCCTGTGAAGTCCAAATCATTTGGAACAAATTTCGTATAACTGGTAAACTGCCGGCTACCCAGCATTCTATACTGCTGGATACCAGTAGTTAAGGTTAGTTTTTTTATATTTTATTTTATTGTTATTTTTAGTAACTGGGTTAAGAATAAATTTGTAATATTGTTGTAATTTTTTAGAATTAACTGGGTTAATAATAAAATTACTTAGGTGTGGGGAAAAATTTATTATTCTTGCAAAAGATGAAAGAAAAAAACTGATATCAACCTACAGCATAAGAAGCTAGCTGCTCATGCCTTGTTAACTATGCTTGAAGAGAATATTATTGGATTCACAAAGGAAGAATTGCAGGCCTGGGAGATGCTAAAGGAAGATAATCTGTAGTAAATCCAATAACAGCACATACAACCTGATGGATGTTATTCAGGTGTTACCTCTAATGTATCTATGTACTAGAGATATCAACTGAAAATTTGCCCACGCAGGGATCAAGAGGCAGAGACCTTGTTTCAATTTCTATCCATCATCCCTATGATGGAGGAAACCCACCCTCAAGAGAACTTCAGCTCTTGATGGAACAACATGGGAGGAGAGGAAGTCGCATCCTGATTGGGTGTGATACTAACTGCACCATGAAGTTTGGGGCAGCATAAAAATAGAGGCAAGTCAATTAAGTTTTCTGCTTGCCAATAATCTATACTGTCTGAACATCTATGAACAGCCTACCTTTTCAAATAAGACAAGGAGGAATGTCATCACGCTGTTTACAGAACATATTAGATAAATTGTCCAGTAATGGAAAGTGTTAGACGAACTCTTTCCGACCATAATTACATTCAGTACAATTTGGAGGGAAATGCAGAACTCTTACTACAGACATCTAGAAAAACTACTAGGTCTTCTTGAAGCAACAAATAATAAACAGCGAGCTGTCAGCCTCTTTTTAGATCTTTGGAAGGTGTGAGACATTGATCATAAAATACTATTAAACGAACTAGATAAAGCAGACATAAGAGGCATAGCAAATGACCTGTTCAAGTCTTACCTTAACCTAAGGATGCAGTATGTGGAAGTAAATGGTAGTCATTCTAACTCAGCCCCTCTAAAAATTGGGGTACCGCAGGGATCAATTTTGGGACCCATTTCGTTCCTAATTTATATAAATGATTTGCCATCAAATCTCAAAGAAACACAAATAACTATTTGCTGATGATACTAATATCTTATACAGAAAAAGCAATTTTACTGAGTTGGGAAACTAAATAAACCAAAAGAATGCAATATTGTATAAATGGCTGACAAGAAATCAGCTGCAGTTAAATATTAAGACAATCTTTATAAATTTCAGTCCTAGTAAAATACAAAGAATTGCAGATCAACATTAACCACCAACCCATAAATGAAACAAAGGTAACCAATTTCCTAGGAGTATGGATTGAACCAGAGTTAAACTGGAATGCACATATCTGGCTAGCGAACTGTTCCCTATTCAGAATAGCGAGTAAAGTATGTACCACTGACATATTAAAATCCATGTATTTTGGATATGTTCACTCAGTTCTAACCTATGGGATTCCAGTATGAGGTATGTCTTCAAATCTATGTGTAATATTCAAACTACAAAAGAAAATACTGAAAATCATAAAGCAAGCCCCTATAAGAACATGTAGTAACAGTATTTTCAGAATTAAAAGTCTTACCTCTCCCTTTTATATATATTCTTGAAACAATCTACTTCATACACAAAAATAATCTCTTCAAAACAAATAGTATTTATCATACAACATCAGATCATCAAATCATATACATGTGCATTCTGCCGTACAAAATAAGTTGCAACAGCATCACCCACAGTGGAACTTATTTATACAACGCATTGCCTGACCACTACAAAGCATTGTCCTACAGCAGATTTAAACAGTCATTATCCAAGGTTCTGTTACAGCATATACCTTTTAACATCCAGGAATATAAAGACATTAAATTTTAAATACTTTTACTCATTGTATAATACCACTACTAGTAAACATTCTTACATAATTGTAAATATTGCTACTTGTCATCTGATTATATTGACAAAGCCATGATTTATATGTAAATCCAACGGTGAATAAAGGATCTAATCTAAGGAAGAGCTACTGTGCAGTCCAAATCTCTTGAAGTATCAATGACAACCAATATGAAATGAGCGCATGGTTGCTAAACTTCACTTTGCTTTGTCACAAAGTTGCATGTTTATTGTAAATGTCATTGCGATGTTCACTTAAAACCACAAGAAAATGGACACAAATAATGGAAACTTAATATACAAATAAAGAAATAAAGATTGCACCTTCCTACAAGTCCTTTGTTATTCAAGTTACACAGCTAACGGCATATCCTTTTTTGCTTCTCTACACACATGAAACAGTTTATGTACTTAATGAGTATGCCTCCGCCATAAGTTTGACATCTCATGAAGTTTAACTATGTGGATTTCTTCGTTGGCATACTTTAAAAGAAATTCACTGAAGACAACAGCCCTAACCCTACTCCTATATCCACTGGTATTACTGGACTTACTGACATTTTCATTTAAGGGTTAGCTTTATAAACATTAGTATAAAGATTGAGAACTGCGACGGTATATGTTTCTTACGTAATATTTATAGCGTAAGTTATGAGAACTTGTAGATCATATGTTGTGCTGCTTTACTTAACGCTTTGCCATCTTGTGACGTCACTCCTTTGTCTGGTTCGTAGCTCCCTCTGACGTTAGCAATTTGTATCAATTAGTTTCTGAAAGAATTTAAGGTTATGTATATTGTCCTCCGGCTAGCTATCATCTTATCTTGGTAGAACTTGTATCTCTTGCAGGGTGTGAATCGGAAAGGAATCTTTTATCCAGAAATTATACTGACGAAGAAATTCGTTTTATAACTTTTACTGCTGAACACATTCACAAACACTTTTACAAATTAATCTGGATACTCGCCAAACTGAAACTGTTTTTAATAAATTCTTACTTATCACTTTTAACTTGCATACTTCAACTTTGTGTAGAATTAACTTTATAATAATTTAGATTCTCGTAATTCTGCTGCGCGTAACTTGGCGAAATAAATGAACTGAGAGACCGACGTGGAGAGTACGGAGAATTTTGTAGAACTGGGAGACACGCTACCTCGAACCCACACTATTTATAGGCTTGCCTCAAGATACGCCTAAAGATTATAAATGAACTGCTATTGGCTAATAAAACGCGCCAACATTAGCGTCTATTTTAATATCCAATGAAAACCACTAATACATATTCTTTAGGGAGAAAACATTCCAGAAGCTTCTACCGAAAAGGCGCGAAACATTACGTAACTTCCTGGTTCCCGGTAATGATAAACAACTCACCCCCTTGCTGCATTATTGCGTTATTGTTGACAGTTTCAGTAAAGCCGTATATTATTATTTACCAATAATAATTATAATTAATAAACCTCTGAAATCAATGTCACATAAAAATACATATTCGTATTACTATCATTAATTACATCTGAGTAATTTGTGATACAAATTACCGTATCAGAACTGAGTATATCAGTTTAATTCACAACCGAGTTGATTAACCTAAAGCAAGCTCACTATAAAAAGTACACCAGTAGTATTTTTGCTTTGTCAATGTTTTAACCTTGAACTGTTGTGTTAATGGTGCAATGAGTTCCATTGTTGATGCTTCGACAATGCGATGACTAATTTTTTGCTTAAAGTTGTTACCTTATTCTTTACATGGATATTTTTAAGTGCATTACAAGTAACAAGGTTACTAATGCTGTAAAAAGCACAACACGCTCTTGTGTAGCGGATATGTGCTTAGTTGTATTAGTATTAAAATGCACTTAATCATTGGTTTTCCAATGGCATTATTCTGTGAAATGAAACCATGCACAACATTTATGGTCATGTGATCTAAGGCACAATAGGAATAACTAACCTATCAAAACCTAGGTTCATAGGATCTAAACCAAGTAAAATGCATGTTCTGCATTCAATAAAAACTGTGGAGAAAGATGGGAGAGGGACCCAACTAAATCAAGTAGTGTAACGGCATGGTTGGATGCTGACAGGTTTAGATTGAATGCACATATGCATTTTACCCTTTTATGTTTAAAAAAAAATTCACAATATTACGCAGTTAATGAGATCAGACAATGCTGCAACTATCATGTGTTCAGATGGCCAAGCGTTTTAAGGCATTGTGACATGATATGGTTATGTTACATAGTCAGAAGTTCATACCCCAAAGTAACTGGAAATTTTTTTATTTTTATTCTTACTCCAAGAGGAGTACACCTCGCCTCATTGGGTATCATTGAAGAGGCTGATCAATGAATAAAGGGAAGGCTTAGGACCAATCCTTCAAAAACCATAGTTCCCTTCATAAGGAAAAGGAACCTCGAATGCTTTAAAGCAGCCATGGCAAAACAGTGCTTTGCGAGTCAATTTGCCTTCAGTTGACTCGCGCACTACCCCTTCGTAGCTTCTCCCACCCCTCCACCTCCTACTCATGTCAGCGTGGTCAGTACTACGTCAAACAGTGGCGGCTAGCAATGACACTGTTTCTTTACATGCTGTATGGGACCATCAGCTTTATTTCCCTTCTGAAGGAAGGGAACATGATGCATGTTTCTTTGAGAGAATTCAGAGTTTGGTATACTTAAATGAAAAACAGTTTAACTGATTGAACAGACTTATTACTTATAAAACATTTTTACCTATGCCACACAAACATACGTTAATGCATTCTCTAAGAAGAAGTCAACGTTTTAATTATAATATACATATTAAGAATGTTGGGCGGATTGTCTAAAATGGACAAACAAAATTAAAAGAAAGTATTGCAAGGATCATGAATCAAAGAAAGTAACACATTCAAAAAGAATAATTGAAATGAACAATCACTTTGCATTATGAAGTCAGTGCACTAATTTAATTTTTTTTTCATTCAGAAATAATTATTTTGTTCCATGTATGTGCCTTTAATACCTTAAGCAACATTAGTGGCTGACTTGGAGCTGGCCCTTGTAGCCGTGGTGGTTGGGGTGTGTAACTTCGGCACTCCAAGCTGAGGGTACCAGGTTCGAGTCCCGCCATGGGCATGTGTGTGTTTTGTAATTGCAGTAATAAGCGGTAATGCATAACGGTAAAAAAGCACAGTAATGATAAATTGGGTAAACAAAGGAACTTTAGAAATAAACAAATAAAAATAAAACTGGGAAACATTCCAATCAATGTTTACATTTAGCCATCAGTGCATTGCAATACTGAAGATTTTTCTAAATAAAACTTTAAATCCCCCAACTCCCCCCCCCACTTCTCAAACAAAAACAGAATATGGGATAGGGATTATTCCTACTAATAAACAAACCTGTATAAAACCCTTGCAGGGAATCAAACGCAGAACAGTTACTTGAAGGAAGAATGCTGATCTTCCACTATGGAGGGAGTTTCTCCTCCTTTTTGATTATCAGTAGCTCATATCTTTAACACACACACACACACACACACACACACACACACACACACACACACACACACACACACACACACACACACTTATTTTAATAAAATGTTAAATATTGCCCATTCAGAATACATTACTGTACACCCATTTTTATCATGCTTTTAAAATGTGAAAAGCAACTCCTTTTAATCAATTCTTCAGAAAACTTGGATCAAAGTCCATAAATATTTGGCTTTGCTTATAAATGCCAAGTTATTTTTGTTTCCAACAGTAAGACAGAAATCAATACTATGCAAGGACTATTTATGAATGACTGGAATAACCAAGAATTGGCAATGTTGCTTATCACACGATCTTTGCAAATGCAAACTGTATGTACATATCCCATAATAAAACCTTAATTAGGTAGGTAGTGTGCAGTAATATCTCAATCCTGACCCATGCATTCAAGAGAGGACATACTTTTGACACTGCAGAAGTTGTATCAAGCATGTAGTATAACTTGGTGAAAACTAGGAAAATACTGCATGTAAATGTGGATACATGCGATTGTGGAATCTTTTAAAATTAAATGCCATGGTTAGGACTATCCACAGATCTTACTTTCCATATCAATGCTCTACCACTGCGCTAAGATGACAATGTGATGGAATCCACATTAAAACTTCCTTATCTGAATCTTATAACCCGTGATAGCTTCATGCAAACTCAAATACTCCAAACTACAATATCTCCTATTATCCAACTTAAACAGGAAATGGCCTGGTTGTTTTTTTGTTAAGTTATAATTGTGTGCTGCTTTTAACAACATTTCAGCTTTGTCGAATCTAGACAGTTTTTCTTCCATTGAAATCTACTCTACAGAACGTGGCTGAAGGAACCCGACGCTTAACGGCAGCAGGGAAAGTGAAAAAAGAAGAAACCTACTCTTTGTTTCCTCTTTGAAGCCATCACAAAGCACCACAGAACAGGATATGTGCATACATAAATAAAAAACTGCTTTACAAAGTAGTCTACAAGTAAAACTATATACTGTAAACTAAACAATGTTGGGTTATTGTAAGAATCTATTGTGGCCAGTTGCACCTAATAAAGGTCTGGCGAGTGGCAGTATACTATCATTTGTGTAGGTAATCCCTTAAGTTTAAACACACTATTTATCTGCCCTATTTTACTTTATGTTGCTTTAACTCCTTGGTCATATCGCAATGGATCTGTTGGTAGATAACTCTTAGAACGATATGTGATGGACAGTTAGCCTTCTAGGACTCATCCCTGTAATCACCCACTCCATCACGTGTAGCAGACCCCCTAGCACATAGCTACCAAATCATCTACTTCGTGCCATGCAAACAGCATTAGGGTGCCATCCAGTCCAACCACCACTCCCATATAAAGGCGGCCAGTTAGCCTTCTAGGTCTCATCCCTGTAACCACCTGCTTCATGCCGTGCAGATGACATTAGGGTGCCGTCTAGTCCAACTGCTACCCTCACACAAAGACAGCAGTTAGCCTTCTAGGTCTCATCCCTGTAACCACCTGCTTCATGCCCTGCAGATGGCATTAGGGTGCCGTCCAGTCCAATTGCCACCCCCATATAAAGAAGGAAGTTAGCCTTCTAGGTCTCATCCCTGTAAGCACCTGCTTCATGCCATGCAGATGGCATTAGGGTGCAGTCCAGTCCAATTGCCACCCCCATATAAGGGCGGCCAGTTAGCCTTCTAGGTCTCATCCCTGTAACCACCTGCTTCATGCCCTGCAGATGGCATTAGGGTGCCGTCCAGTCCAATTGCCACCCCCATATAAAGGAGGAAGTTAGCCTTCTAGGTCTCATCCCTGTAAGCACCTGCTTCATGCCATGCAGATGGCATTAGGGTGCCGTCCAGTCTAACTGCTACCCTCGCACAAAAAGGTGGACAGTTAGCCTTCTAGATCTCATCCCTGTAACCACCCAGTTCATTCCATCCAGTCTAACCACTGCCCTCGCACAGAAAGGCAGACAGCCTTCTAGGTCTCATCCCTGGAAATTCCATCTTGCTTTGCCACATGCCCACAGAGACCCCCAGCGCATGGCAACTGGATCTTCTGCTTCGTGCCATGCAGATGGCGATAGGGTGCCGTCCAGTCTAACCCCTGCTCACACAAAGGCGGACAGCCTTCTAGGTCTCATCCCTGTAACCACCCGCTTCGTGTCATGCAGTCCAACTGACGCCCTCACACAGAAAGTTGGACAGTTAGCCTTCTAGGTCTCATTCCTGGAAATGCCATCTTGCTTCATCACTGCCCACAGAGACCCCCAGCGCATGGCAGCTGGATCTTCTGCTTCGTGCCATGCAGATGGCAATAGGGTGCCATCCAATCTAGCTGCTTACATTGTCTGTAGATGGCATAGCATTCGCTATTACCAATTATTTTTCATTTTACTATTGTTTTAGACTTAAGATGGAACTATGGGTCGTATTAAATATTCAATCCGATATTTACGTTGGCAATTGAGGAAAACCACAAAAAAACTTGACAGATTGGTCGGCTCATGGGATTTGAACCCGGGACCTCCCGAATGTGGGTCACAGACTTTACCGCCTGAGCCATCCTGCTCGGTAGTTCAAACACTGCTTACTCATGTATGCTCAATATTTTTTTACAAATTTTTTTATTCTGTCAACCAGTTTGGATTAAACATGACTATTGCAAATTCAAGATATACATTTATTTGAAACAAAGACTCAGCCATTTTTTAGAAGAAACATTAAAGAAAATTTTACTGACAGTAGCCAAGGTCGTTACAGCATGAACTCTTGATCATGAGATCTGCATTTCAAATCTCGCTTGGATCTTTCTCCATGACAGGTCTTTCCACATTTCCCTCAGTCCTCTTTACTGGCAAATGCTGGGGGAGTGGGGCTTTCTACAGCTGGGGAGGATCAGCTTAAGCTTGCAGCTTAAGCAAGCAATATAAATACATTACAATTTTTAATCAAGTACTGTAATCATTAACTCTGTTTATATCCAAGTTTAATTTAAATGCGCTGTATCCCCCACCAAAGTAATGTTAAATACACTTCATACTGTATAGTATCATGTAATTTTTGGATATATATGTATTAAAGGAACTCTGCCTGCCTGCAGTTCAGAATGTATTACATTTATATACGTCTATTTAGATACAACAGGATATACTGAAATGCCAAATAAAATAAAATACTTTTGTTTGTAGTTTTTTCTTTAAACATGATTTTTTATTGATTTTAACTTTAAATTATTTGTTTAAGCTTTTATTGTGCAACGGTGTCACAATAACTATTACAGTACCTAGGTATAAGGTAGTCCCTTTATAAAACTTCCAGCAACATAAAAACTAAATACATGGAGGTTAGGTCAGGTTTTGAACCAAAGTTGTCAATATTGTAACAAGACACATAGTTAAGGAAAACTAAGTGTAGTAACAGTTGGCGAATGACAAAACGAAAATTTCGGGTAATGAGAAACGACACATCTATAGATAAAAATAAACTTGATATGCTGCTGTTTGGCTTTTGCACTTCAATATACAAGGTATATTGTGTCTAAAATTAATGAATTTAGTTTATAGTAGGACAAGAGGAAATTTTAGCTTTAAATAAAATAAAGGGTTTTTCCCTAGCAGACTATTATACTAGAAGGGAATCGACACAAGGTGGATCTTGCATTCTAGTTCATGACGACCTGTTACAACATACTAAAATTAGGGATGATCTAAAAGCCTTAAGCACTGAAAAAAAGTTTTGAATTGTCAGCAGTGAATATCAATTGTTTGAAACCCCTGGTAATCTCTATACAGGGTACCCTACTATCACACATTTAAAATATTCCTTTCCAAATTAGAATGTCTGTTTAATAAATAATAAACAGTCATAGCCGTGGCCTATATTGATGTGTTCAATACAGTGCAAGTGGAAATTCAAGCACAATTGCCAATGAGTATCATGACAACCACATTAATAACTTGTACGCCAGCATTGTACAGAGCTATGGGTTTCAATTCAAACATAGCTATCCAACTAGGATTACAAAATCCTCTACATGTATAGACCACAATTAACCAACAAAATGTATGGTGCAAGAAACGGGTCTCTCCAATCACAAAATATATACAAAGGTGCCAATCAAACATAAAACAAAGTAAAAAAAAGCAATTTCTAGACGTATCTATAGCACGGAAATCATTGCAAAATACCAAGATAAGTTATATAACACAACTTGGTCATCCAACCTCACAGATACTGTTGACACTAATGATATTTCCTCAGGGAATTACTAAATAGTCTTAATGAAATGTTTCCTAAAATCCAAGTTCACAATCGATTTAAAAAAAAAAAAAAAAAAATTGGTCCAAAAATCGCAATTAGATACCAAATGAATCGGCATCAGGCAATATGAACAATAAGGAAACTAAGTGCAGCATGAAATGAAACTCCAACGTCCACTTATTTAGTGAATCAGATGTTCTCAATTAACTATTTCATAGATAAATTATGTAAAAAAGATAATGCAAAACAGTTATTCAAAAGATATTTACTTCATTAACAAGATCTTCCAGAAGTCATTTGCCTGAAAAATTTAATCTGAAATAAAGCAATATTATATGGATAATTTATCCAATTTTTTAGCAGATCACTACAAATCCCAGTATATCCAGTATGTAAAAACATTCCAGTTTATTTCCAGTATCAATAGATACCCTATAAAAATCTTATCAAATGTTGCTTATGCTCATTCAGCAATAATTCAACCTCCTTAACCACAACAGTTTACACAAGCAGATGGGATACTCGATAACTGCTTTAAAGATTTTTTTTAGTCACCGAGACACTTTAAATTTAATAGAATATTAATACTGAAGTTAAGAATTTTTTCTTATTTAATCCTTTATAGCCTGGTGTTTTTTAGGCTTTAAGATTTTTAATGGTTTTTTTTCTAATATACTAACCTTCAACAATAAAATTAGGCTATTAATAGCCATTTTATATTGTAAAAAAAATACTTTTGCAATAAAACTGTAGTGTTTTTTTTTAATAATAAAGAGCAAAATCCATGCAACTGCAGTCAAATGTAACTCCATCAGCATCCAAGCGTGCCATTATACTAGTTATTTTACTTGGGCCCTCCCCTTCCTTTTCCACAGGCACTTTGATTGCAGTTGCTGGGATTGGAACTTGCCTTTGAATGGATGGTGAGGCAGTATTTTTTTAACACTTAAACGATATCAGTCTGATTATATAATAAAAAATATAACAGCCCGCCTTAAAGCAATATATGTATGTAATATATAAAATGTATGCAACAGTCATTATATGTTTATATTATGTACATATATAATTTTATATGAATGTATAATGTAATTTAACAATGTAGGAGCTGTGGGAATAGAAGCAAGCTACTTTCTGTAACAAATAGAATTATGAAGTAGAAGCCGAAAGTTGCTAATAATGAGGTAACCTCAAGACAAATTATAAAGTTAATAAAGGCTACTAATAATTCTTGGAACAATGTAATATGTAAAACAGTTTATAAATAGCCAATAAACAATTAGAAAAAGCTTAAGTTAAATAAAGGTATTCTATTGGAGTAGGATTAGCCAATCAGAGACTGGAAATACAGTAAATGTACAAATTTAGGCGGTAGACAGTAAATGCTACAAGGAAGCGTTCCTGAGCAGTTTGATTTTATACATAATATTCAGTGTGAGACGTAAAATTTCATTACAGCAAGAATAAAATAAGGTTTACGTGTTAAAAAGTTTGAATAACAATCTCACAGCTCTATAGTATTATATATCAGTGAAGTATTATTTAATTGTGCGAAGGATTAACAAAAGGAGAAGTAAAAACTTATAATTTGTGTAAGCCTTCATTCTTTAGCCGTACTACCCCTGCTAAGAGCTAAGAGATACGCATTTCTACAAATTACTGACGCAGCCAAGGGATACATATGTAATATTTAAAAATAAAAAATTGATTTGTGAATGTGGGGCGAAGGTCACCAAAAACTTTGTACCGTAGGTGGGGCGAACACTCCAAGAAACATCTCCCGCAATATGTGGTGCAACCACAACAATTCCACTACTTCAAGATTGGCGCCCAAAGCATAGTGTTAATAACAAAGATATTCTACTTCAATGGCCAGTCCATTCCATATTGCTAATGATCATGGCTCTTCAAATCCCTTAGTTGCGGTGCTGGTGAAAGGGATATAAAAGCCTGTTTGGGAATTAGAGGAAAAGCACATGTGTAGCAAAATAATTCTGGTAATAAAGGGTTAAGACATTCTTGAAAACCACCCTTTTGGAATATAGCAAGATATATCAAGATTTCATTAACATACTGCAAAACATATATATCATTCCAAATAGGTCCAAAAACCTTGGGTTTCTTGGTTCAACTGAAAAAACAAATGCCTGGGACCCAAAGAGTTAATGCTAATGCACAAGATTATGTCCACAATTAAACAGGTACTAAGAATGAAAATGAAACTTAGTGTGCAAAAAGAGTGAATGGCTGCAGTATTCGATGTGCTGTATTTTGCAATTTATAATCACCATCATTAACAGCAATTGAAGCAAACAAACCTTTTGCATCTTCATAATTTGTACTTGTGCTATGACAAGATATAATGGGAACATGAGACATAATGGCATCAACAAATTTCCCAAGATATGCCATGTTCAAGAATATGTAGTAAGTATTGTGCTGTTACTCTATTTTAAACGTTTTTAAACATAGTGAAATTGTGGTACTCAGTCTCCAATTTATTTGGAGAAGATTTAAGTAGTTTAAAGTTAATAAAAGTGATATCTTTACCATGTTGTTGCTTTTGCTACCACTTTCTATAAATGTTGCTATCCTAAATGCTGTTGCTTGGATGTGCTGCAATCTATTGTTGCTGCGGCTACTGTCTTGTTGTTGAATGCTCACTCCTAGATGCTGATAACTTCTATGACATGCTGCCATCTATTATTGTATATGCTGTTTCCTGGATGTGTTGGAATCTTCTGCTACTTTGATATGTTGCTACTTCCATCAATAAGCATCTGTGGGGTGGAATACAATACAGACATGAAATTCTTGCCACGCTCGGGTGTCTTAAGATAACTAAGGTGTTACACAGCAGCATCAAGTGAGTTAACATTGGGAGATTTAGGAAAAACTATCAATCTGACATAGGAGTGGCGAGATAAGGTGCATGAAATATTCTACCACATTGACATTGCAACTGTTACATTATAAAACACTGCAATGTTTCCAAAATGCAAGGAAGTGTTCAATTTGATAAATGAGGAGCTCGCAACCAAAATGTATTATGTTCATAAATAAAACTTTTCAGGAGACTAGAAAAAACTTGGAACTTTTGTTTTGATGAATTTAAACAGTTGAAAATGGTAATGTGTTTATACTTGCTCAAAGTTAAGCTACGACTTGACAAAACATGAAATTGTACCCAAGGCCATTATCAAACTTAAAATTTTCAAAAATCGAGGACAAATTTATTTGCAACATCAAAAACTAACATGCTGTTTATTCAAGTATATAAAATAGGATTTTTTAGTTAGAACATTTTATTGTTGGCAAAATGTGCTCTACAGATTCTAAAACAAATGCAAGACTTAATCAAGAATATTTAATCATTTAGTTTATTATATTTATTAGCACTGGGTGATCAGCATAGAACAGGTTTTATGGCTCTTAGCTAGTAAAGCACAAGGCTTCAGTGAGAGCTGAACTCTTGAACACATGTTCATTAGTTGATGCAATACAGTGTGTATTAAGTGAAATGGCTCTATTCATGGGTACTAGTTCTCTGCTCCCAAAATCATTCATTTATGATTCATATGTACATACAGAATCTGCGAGTGCTGTTAAGGAGATTATTTCAAGAGAGATTTCCTGATGTTCAAGTTCCAAGTCGAACTACGATTCATAGATTAGTAAATCTATGTGAAGCAGAAAGTGTTTTTCATAAGAAATGAAAGCCACATGCAAAACTCTCAAAAAACAGATAGCATTGAATGCACTCTGTAAAGGTCTCCTAGAAAATCACTTCAACATTTTCTCAGCAAATGGAAATTTCCTATGGTTACAAAGTTACTCAAAGTTAAAGTCCTATAAAATTACTGTAATGTAAGAACTTAAGTGGGTGACATTGCATTAAGAATGCAATTTTGTGAATGGGTTTTGGATCAGGTACATGATGACCAAATGAACTGCAATCTAGTTTCTTTTTGGACAAATTGTGGTTCCACCTAAGTGGGTATATTAATACACAAATGCTGAAAAGCCCAACCAGCTTCACCAGGAACTCCTATATGATCAAAAAAACCAGGTGTGGTATGCTATTAGCAGTAAGAAAATAAGTTTTTTTTGGGGGGGGGCAGAAACTATAGTGAAAGGTTCGTCACCAGGAAAGTTTCAGCAGAACTAATTGCACATACAGCCAATTTCTCCTTACAGAAAATCCATGAAGTGTTTGAAGATAGTTATCACTAACATATGGCCCCGTCCAATTTAACCACCTGCAATTGTTATCCCTGGGAGATTAAAAGAGAAAGGTTACAAAACAAATCCACATATTTTACAGGAACTTTAAAATAACACTCGTCAAGAAATTGACGCCTTTTCTCAGAGGGAACTGCAGCACGTAATGGCCATTTCATAATCAGGTGCCAGAATACTTTAACAAAAGGAGGTACTTCCAACATCTCCTGGCTTGATATGTGGGTACTTTTATTTAAGTGTTTACTCTTTTCTTTGTTAGAAATATCTTTCAGGACAAACCGTAGTATATTTACTGCGGACATGCTGTCTCCCACTTAGCACATAGCAAGCATCACTGCCTACCAGCCCACTAACAGCACGACACCTGTTCTGCTCTATGCTGATCATTCACTATTACATTAATTCAGTGATTCCATATAACAAACAAAACTGTTTATAAGTGCAGTTGTTACATGAATGCTTGTAAGTGGATGGTGGAAGAGCCTGATTTTGATAGTCACACTAATTCATTATGCTCATTCTGTAAACACAGGTCATCTTATCGATCACATTAACATACAAGTTATTTATCCAGTTTCACCAAATCGTCGTTACAGTAACTTATCAATGTCTCTTTTTATATTATTTAATGACAATGTTGGATCAAATGTTGATAAATTTTCCATGCTATGGACTCTAACAAGGATGTGGAACTACTTTTATTATCCACTGAATAGGCATATTCCAACTCGTTAGCAATGTATAGTTTGCCTGCTCTAATTTTTTTTCAAAGCTAACTCCTCCCTCTCCCCCTCTCCCCAAGTGATCACTCAGAATTGAGATGTTGCAAATCTGCCAATCCCTTCCCAGCACATGACCTCTCCACAGCACAATCAAAGAAAAACTAAGACCATACATTACTCTTAATAATGCAATCAACAGGTCACCCTCATTTATTTACCATTTAGCAGAACAATTAAGGCAGTCACTCCTATGCCCTTTTACAAGTCTTTCACTTTTTAAAAAAATGGGTAGGTATTAAGGAAAAGAATGTACTATATCCTTGAAAAGTCTATAGTGAGAACAATATATTAAGTCAACAATTTAAGTCTGTTGCAGATAGTGAAAAACCTTTGTATTTCCACAAATGTATTGGTTTTGTAAATTTGTGGACTTAATGTAGTTTGAACTAGAGGTCTGCATTCTCATAAAAATGAGATGACTCACCAGGTCACTTCAGTTGCCGCAGCTCAGATGGGTTTAACCAGGCACCTGAAGCCGAGTAGACAACCAGTTGGTTATGGTCAAGTCTCGGGCACTTTATCACAACTGTAATGCTGCAGTTCTCCGGTGCATGCCAGTTGTAAGAGCTTCCAGCAAGTCCTAGTTCAACAGAACCAGCACTAATGCAATACTACATTCAACAGCAAATGTAGTCACTAAAACTAAAGATTTTATTGGTAATGAAATTACAACACATTACATTCTTTTATAAACTGCAGAAATTCATTTAATTGTAATGTTATATGCTCTAATTGTTATTACATACCAATTCATTGCTCGTATATAATCTATAGGGTAGTTATACTATATTCAACCCAATCGCAGCCCCTCTATTGCGTGAGATAGCCAGCAGTCGCAGTGGAAATCACGCCGGCAGAGGCAGACTAAAATCCTTACCTTATAATAGATGCTGGAAATATTACCTTCTGCTCTCAAACAGGCAGCATATCTCGTGTAAATATTCTCGCTCACTCTCCAAAGCTCAGCAGCAAGAATTCTTGTGATTTCCTGCACAATGTTTTCTCCAAGTTCCTGTAGTGTGTGAGGATTGGAACAATAAACTTTGTCTTTTAAAGAACCCCATAAATAAAAAACACAACTCGTTAAGTCAGGAGAACCAGGGGGGCCACAAATCAACACTAATTATTCTGTCATCAAACACCTCTCTTATTGCATGTAATGATTTGGCAGCTGTATGTGCTGTTGCAGAATCTTGCTGGAACCAACCATACAATTTCTCTTCTATCAAGTGATTGCAAAATGGCCTCAGAATTAACCTCCGATATCACTCTGCATTTATTGTTTCATCAAAGAATATGGGCTCTATTACTCTTCTAGCACTTATCGCACACCACTCTCCAATTTTCTGATCATAATGAGGCATTTCCGTCACAAGAATTCCTGCTGCTGAGCTTCGGAGAGTGAGCAAGAACATTTACACGAGATGCTGCCTGCGAGAGCAGAAGGTCAACATTTCCAGCATCTATTATAAGGCGAGGACTAATCCACTTCTGCCAGCGTAATTTCCCCGGCGACTGCCAGCTGTCTTGCACAGCAGAGGGGTCACAAGTGGGTTCGAATACAATTTAACTACCCTATATTACCTGAATAATCCAACATTCTGCATTGCAATTTATTTTTGTAGTTTTAAATCTATTAACTTCACAGATATTGTATGGATTGTTTTAATACACTTTAAAAAATTAGTTGTTTCTATTAAAAAAAAAAATTACAAAAATCGCATCTATAATAAAGGTATTTATGGATTCAAAATCTGAGAACTTATTTTACTGCATTGAAATAAAAAAAAATGAGCTCTAACAAAGTCTTACCATAGGCAATGCGGTAGGATTGGTTTTAAAATAAAAGTTAATTATTAAACAATGTAATTATATGAAATAATCATTGTTCCCAGTAATACAGTGTGTTTGCAAGATTTTCAATGAATGTATTATATAGTATCTAAATTGATTATAGTTTTCAATACCACAGTGTTAGTAATACTATGGCATTACTTGCTAAAAATAAAGAATACATTATGTTATAGGTAACTTTTAGAATAACCTGAAAAATGAAACCCTGAGCATAATAGATTAAAATCTGATACATTTATTACTACTTTGTGTGTACAAACAGAAACAAGGAAAAGGTAACAAAAAGCTGAGGCACAAACTTTACTTAGGTAACATTAACTAATAACTATTATTCATGGATTCTGCAGAACAAAAAGTAATACTTTTAGTGAAATATACCACAATGGATAGGTCTTTTATGTTAATTACAAATAAAATGGACTCTTATACTTAAATCATTCTTATTAAACTATTCTTATCAATCATTCTTATTATTAAACTATTCTTATCATAAATGATTGCTATTGCACTTTCCGAAAGAGAGAAAGGACCAACAGCTTTGTTTACAAAAGCAGGGTAATGCTGGGAGAGTGGGAATGGAGCTGGTCTGTTGTCATTTGTCAGTACTCGTATAACCACATTTTACAGTGCACAGCCTCAATTAGGGCTGGAGACTTGGTATTGGGAAGCTACTAGCAGATCCATTCATAACACTGATATAAATCAGATTGAGTTTATTAATTATTTTTGATGCTAAAAACAAAATTCTTACATATTTCTTAACACATTTTATGGTGCACATTCTATTTAAGTTAGTGGAGAAGCAAGGGTTATAACTATTTGTGTTTTGCATATACAAAGATATTCCTAATCATGAGCATTAATAGTAATATATAAATTATGACTGCTGCCATTATTAATACTGCCACTGCTACAAAAACTACTCTTAGAACTTCAACTACCACCACCTGGATGCAAAATGTGGAACACTCAACAGATTTAAGCTTATCAAGCTTCTGTGAGAAGAAATTTCTCAAAACTTTAAATGTTTGTAACATTTACTTGCACTTGGGAAAATGCAAACATACAGCACAAACTATTTAAAAGGAACTGTTGATGTGAAAATAGAAATGTATTTTGAACAAATTGTGTATTCCTTTGTTGACGAATGGGACTGCAGATTAATTGATCTGCATCATTCTCCTTCTGTAAGTTAATACTTACAAGATCTTTGCATTTGGCGAAATGATGTTTGTTCAGGATGACATCTTCACAGAGAGTGCACTTGGGTGTAGGTAGGCATCCTATCTTGCAGAGGTGTTCTGGGAGGCAATTGTGGCCAGTTGCCATCGTAAATATGACCACTGCAGTCTTCCTTGGCATTTTTTGTATATCAAATCTACCTTTAATATTTTTACAATCTTTATCTTTTAATTTACCTTCAAGTCTGTGCTGTCTTGAAATGTTTAATTTTAGTTAATCGTTTGTTTATTTCTATTTGTCCTACAGGTTTTATTTGTTGTATTGCACCTTTCTTTGCTAATTGATCCGCATGTTTATTGCCCAAAAGTCCAACATGAGCTGGGATCCATTGTAGAGTGACATGATTTCTAGTTTCAACTGCTTTAATTAGGCTTCTTATTTCTTTAATATTTCTTGTTTTATTATAATTTACTATCCCATCTATGGCTGATTTTGAGTCTGATAAGACAACTATTTTTTGTTTTATGTTTGTCTATATAAAATGTTCTGTAATGCTGCTTTTATAGCTGTTAATTCTCCAACATAGTAGTTTGAAGTTTCATCTAATGTTAGATACTGTGCAAAATGTTTATAGTATACTCCTGCACCAGCATTTTTTTTTTTATTGATGAGGGATCCATCTGTATATATTCGGAGCCTTTCTTTTTCTGGGTATGTTTCATTTTCTGTAGCTATTGCTATGGCTCATTTCATCTGGTATATTGTTTCGTTTGTGTATTGTAATATAACAGGTCAGTCTGGTATTGTATATCAATATATTCTATTGGACTCGTTACCTTTGTTGCAATTATATTTGTTGTAATATTTTTGTATTTTAAGTTATGAATATATGTTCTGAAGCTTATTTGAGTTTTTAAATTACTTTTAGTATCTGCTGTGTGGTACCACTTGTATCTCTTTCTATTGACTTGCAGTTTTTTTGTATTCCTTTGTAGATATATTTTTTCTGTAATCAAGTTTTATTGCCCCTGCCTTTTGGTTTTCAAGTTACATACAATCTACTAACAGTAAAGTGGAGTTCATATATTATTCCCAGAAAATTTAAGATTTACATTTTATTTGCGTGCACACGCACACTAATGACAAAACCAATTGTTACCTCCCTCTGTCACTACTTTTTTTCTAAATGTGAGAAATTTAATGGATTCAGGAAGCCTTTAAATGTATTATTTCCAATAAAATATTTCTGTAATCTTTGTATGGAATGCAATGCACTATTAGGCAAAATAAAATGTTCAAGAACTTGTCCAGACATCCACATAAGTAGCTCATTTATCAGATCCTCAATCTGGATGGATTTGTTTACTTTCTTACCACAAATATGTGCATTCTTTGATAAATACACAGGAATATATACAGTTTTTAACGTTGGCACAGCAATTAGCATAGCAATTGCAGTCTACCAGCTACACAAGCTACACAAACTAAAGTATGAAAGATTGTTTCATTTGGTTTAACACTCCTGAAGGTGATTGTAGATTTCTCAACTGAATGGCCTTCAACTGTTTCTGCTTTGCAATGATCCAAAATTCACTATCATACATCAAAATTTGTATTCAGTATGTATCTGGATTTTTGTTAGATTACATCCAATCCCACTTAGTCCAGATAAGCAACGTTCTTGTCTAACATTTTCCCCAGACTATTTCTTTTTTTTCTCAAATTTTCTACGTCACTCAAAATGATTGTTAAATGGTTATGTGCCAACACATTTAAGGTTACATGTACAGTAGAGAGCAAAAAACTGAATGCTTTTGGTTACCTTTAGTGTTTTCCATTCTTGAATGTTGGCAGAATCTCATCATTTGTGTTCCACACCTGCCTTAGGTGAGCCATCCTCTAATTGGTTTTAGCTGAAGTCCAATACATTAGCATTACCCTATGAAGGAAGGGCAGGCCTAGATTAGCAATGAAAGGGGTGGAGAATCCTGTCTCCTGAGTGGTTTAAACAATATACCTCCCAGACTGTCCATGCTAGCCCCTGAATGAGTCCCACTTATTGGTTCAAACATTAACCTCTAATCAAATGAGGGATGGAAGGCAAGTTAACCAACTGCCAAATTAAACCACAGTTGGCACATTATTTTGTATCCAACTGTACACAGATGGGTATAAGAATGGACCTAAATATGTTCCATTTCCAAGTCTGTTATTTATAAAACAGCAAAAACTTACAAAGTCTTTACCATTCAGATTGGAAAAACTGAACCAAGCGCATTCTTACTTGAATCGTCTGCTCCAGGTGCTGGCATCGCTGAATATTTGTGGCATCCTCTCCACATGTCACCTGATGTATATTCAGGCTCCAGCACTTCTGAAACAAGTTGACCCATGACAGGACAATCAAACTCAGTACAATGCAATATACATTTAATACATGACAAATGTAGGAGTACAATTAATCAGCGTTTACTTTTAACTAAAATTAAGTTTGGTATGTGTCTTCACTGAAGAAGAAACTTTTATACCACAGCAAGACAAAGCAAAATATTGTCAACCTATCTGAAAATCTGCAATTTTCACGATTTTACAGAATAAATAGATAAGGGTTTAAAGCTTAGTTTTTATTATTAAGATTCTTTTTTAAATGATGGTAAATGTACAATTCATCATAGTATAAAATTGCCACTTTTCTGTAGTATTAGCAGTTTTCAAAATATGCACTGCTTCATAAATCTACCCATTAACTGTCATATGGCATCTGAATTTTGCACCAATCTATCCTGCATGGGTCCATTAGTAACAAAACTGATTTACAAAATGCAAACAGCCCCCCCCCCACCAGATACATGTGCTAAGGCTCCAGAATGCAAAAGAATTTTAGAAAAAGGTCCCGTGTGTTGTGTGTTACGACAGATCATAACTCTCGTTGTCTGATAAATATTGTTATTTAAGTTTAAATGGAAAATGTTAATGGTTTATTTTCTCAAAAATTGCTAACTTTTGTGAAACAGTTTTGCTAAATGATTACTTCAAATACTATGTTTAATATCTGCCCTCTTAAACCTTATGTATAATTATCTGCAAATAGCATGTGAAATCTTTATTCAGAATGCATTTGGTAAAACTAGTTGAAAAAAGTTTACACAAAAATGTACATCTCCTTATAATGTACAATTTATGTTTCACACTTTGTGGTATTAACAAAGTATGGGATATTCATTGCTCTTCATTTGAAATTTCAAATATCTTACTCTTTATTTCTCTACCATATACATAGTAAGAGAAGGTAATTTATTGCATGCAAAAATAGAGATTTCACCGGAAATACATGCATTGGGGCCCCACGAATCAAAATAAATCATTTTTAGAAAAAAGGTGCATATGTGTGTCTCAACAGCATAACAAAAAGTTGCAAGCACCAAATTTTGAATTTAGATTCAATGCCTTCCAAAGATATGACTATTTTAAAGAAAATCCCCACCCCAAATTACCCTTTACATGGATTTTTTCAAAATTTGGTTTTCTAAAATATTGCTTTAACAATTTTGATTAAAATACCATGTATTAAAGACATGACAAAATTTATACCTTCAATTTTCTGGGAGTAGCAATGAAGTCATATTTTGGAAGTAATTTTGTATAATCTTTTATAACTGCAAATGTTCATCTATAGACAAACTTGCTACATACAAATTTTAGAACTCTCTAAAACACACATTTTATTTCAAATGACATTTTTGTAGCATAAGCCATTTCTGAGATATGTTAATGGCTAGAATTATTCATTACTTGGTCATTCTTTTGAAGTCTCATCAACTTTCAGTTTCTTGCAATGTCAAAAGAGCATGGAATTTTAAAGCCAGCATATGGATCCAGTTCTTAAACATTTGACTATCGCTGTTCTTGCATCTATAACAAAATGTGTAATGTAGCTATTTCTGCAAAGGTTTATCTAGATTATAATGAATATGGAAAAATAAGCTTTAGTAAGATTAGTTTGTGTATCCACTAATAAGCGATTGAGGTATAGAAAGTCATATGAATGTATCATTTTTTAAAGTATTGTTCCTATCCGTTTCTTCTGATGTGATGGAAAGTGCACAAATTTTCAAAGTCAGAATAAAGTGATCTAAGTTTTGAAGATTTGACCGACTTCAGGTTCCTGTATTCCTCTTGTGCATACAATGAAATAACTTTCTGCAAGCATTCATCTTAAGATGAAGCAAATAAAAAAATAAACTTTTGTAAAACTATTCTATAAAGCATTGTGTAAGTTACTTTACATTAATTTACAGTAGAAAAAGTCTAATATTTTTATACACAACACACAAGGATTCTGAAGTTGTGATAGAGGAAGTCTTGCCAGAAACACACCCCCAATTTATTTCAGTATCTGTGTGAAACGTTGAAACAAAAGCTTTAAAAAAAAGCAGGAAGAACTTTTAAATTCAAATGGGCCATTGGCCTTCATGTTCAGGTTCTTTAAAAATCCATGTAAAACACCATTTCTCAGCATAAGACCATGAATAAAAATTCATTTTTTGAAGGATTTCGAGAATTTTCACTTTTGCATACCATTAGGAGCACCCCATGCAGTATTCCCCGAAATGGAACCTAATTACACAGTGCTGTGGTCTGCAAGGACCGTAGTGAAATCTCCGCAACACCATTGTCAAGGTCATTTGTCTATTACATTGTGATGAACTGAACCTACTTATTTCAAGCATGTTATGTATGTGCAGCAATGAATTAAGTCTAATGGAATAAGAGGCTTTTTCCAACAGAAAAAGCACATTGCTGATGTAACAAATAATTATATATCTCAAATTGAAAATGAACAGAGTACAGTACCAGTACTCTTAGAGAATTCAGGTAGTGGAGTCCCATATGGAGGTCGACGTGTCATGGCGGGTGTCGCGCAACGTCAGGCAGGCTACCCTGTAGAAAACATCGCTAAAATTCCGCGAATGTGTGGCATATGGCTTTCTAAATGCCCCAAAGTTGTTTAAGCACTTCCGGTTATGTATTCTGTCGCGATTTATTGAATTGGTTACTTATTCTAGCGTGATTTTGTCAACAGTCAACATGAACATCTTAAGCATCGTTGCGGAGAATGAGATCTTAAATAATGACGCTGTCCTAATGGAAAATTGGGACATAGCACAACTTGCAGAAAAGCTAGCAAGCTTAGAAGGCACTTCGGCACTTCCCAGCAGCTCAACTCATACTTGCACGAATTCATGTGCAGGAACAGCTGTCCCATTCGGAGTGTTTCAGAATTTTCTTGGGACACTCTCCGAGAATTATCCTGCGACATAACATCTTAGCAGCTCTTTTGATCCGTCTTCTCCCTCAACTTCCTTTTCTTCCAAAATGTTATATTTCTTCAGCCTTTATTTAAGGCTAAAAATTGCATCGTGAAAGAGCAGATATGTCCTTGGACATAATTATAGTATATTCATTATTAATAGTTTTATCACATTTGCTTATTCTGCGGTAATTTAGTTCTATTACATTTGTTTACTGTGTCGCGATAAAGGCTGGTTCACAACGAACGAGAACGGCAACCAGAACGAGAAGTTGAAATACATGTATTCAGATGGGAGCGTTCACAACCGACGGGAAGCCTTGAGGTTCTTTACACTTATTTAGTAGTGCACGAGCGCCAATCGTCATTGATAACGCCACGCATTACACTATTGATATTTTACTGTTTCGCGGTTAATATTCAGTTTTATTGCACTTATTCACTATTTCGCGCTTTTCCATTACTATAGCGTATAACAGTTTACAATACCATAGATACTATTTCCGGTTTTACTAACGCGAGTGTTTTTTCCGTTTAACAGTTGGTACCCGACATTGCGCATTTACATCGTCCATGACACGAACTCTGGAGCAACATTACCCAATTTTGCATTACGCTTATTTCTAGTCATTTAGCTAAGCATTATTGCAAACAATACTATCAAAATTACTGAATGATTTACTGTAATTGAAATAAGGCAACATCATGTTTTATTAAGTCCATGAAATGTTAGATTTACCAGAAATAAAAAGGGCTATTGCCTCTATTGGTCTTTTCAGTCTTCTGCTAGTGTAATTTGTAGGTGTAGGATTGCCTTGTGTTGTGTTAGTAAAGGACTAGTGTGTCGTATAAAAGCATTTCTTGGATTTCAGAAACCTCCGGAATCCCTAGATCACTATTAAGACTGGTGTCGCCAAAATAGCAAACTGCATCAGCTATAATTCGGAGAAAATGTTTTGTAGAGTTTGTATTCTTTGAACTTTTAATGAAGCAGAACCCAAGATTGCACAGCCATACTGCCACATAGGACGGATGAGAGAATTTTTAACAATATTCTGTACTGCGAAGCAGGTGGCGATTTCCTTATTATGAACAATTCGTATTTACGCTGATAGCAGTATTGTCAACTAGTATTCATTAACATAACTGATGCTCGACGCGCGTTACGCATCACCAGCCACCTTCAAAGCAGGGCAGATTAACTGAATTGGCAAAATAATATTTGTCATACAATACCTATGTTATACCGCACATAGAAAAGACAAAACGTCATACCGTTCCTTTAAAAACCGTACAAGCAACCATAGTAACAATCACCATTCTTCGTTATGTAACGTTACAATCGCAAATGAGAGATTTTTTTCCGGCGTAAAAATCGGCATGGCTTCTTTCGGAAGGGAAGTAAGGTCGGTGGTCCCGTGTCTTAAGACTTACAGCACATTAAACAACCTCAAGCCTGATAGAGGCATCTGGGAAACATTTCCTGTACTTCACGCTCAATATACAATTGGACGCTAAGGACCGTAGGCTATTAAGTCCTCTTCATTTCATTTGTATAATCTTGTTCAACCGGTAAACGTTAAGCGATAGACGAAAACTTGCTACACAAAATGTAGACATCTTTAAAACAATTTACTTCAAATAAGTTTTTTTTGTGGCATAAGCCATTTCTGAGATACCCGTTATTAAAGGTTAGAAATGTTCATTTCTTGGTCACTCTCTTAAAGTCCTGTCAACATTCAGTTGTTTCTCGGGATTGCATGGAAACAGTATGGGAATTTTAAGGCCAGCATATAGCGTACAGTTCTTAAAACATTTGACTATCGCTGTTCCCTTTGTATCAACGAAATGTTTAATTAGCTATTTCTGCGAAGGTTTATTTCGATTAAAATGCAGTATGAAGAAAAATAAGCTTCACTAAGAAGCTTGTATACCCACAAACAGAGGATAGAGAAAGCCATGTGTATCAGATATTTTGCTTTCCTGGTCATGTAAAAAGATTGGAATTTCAAAGCCATCACATAGCGACCGCTCTTAAAAGATTTGACTATCGCTTAAGCTTTTTGTATTCCTGGGCCTTTAAACATCACTCCACCACAGTTGTACCTATAAGGAAATATGTAGCAAAACTCATTTCTGTAAATGGTTATCTCGATTAAAATTAAGTATATAAAAGAATAAGAAATTATAACAAGTTTATTGAAGAATGGGTGGAGAAAGATGTGAAAGTAATCTCAGATTTTTAAAAATGTTTTCAGGCCTTGACTTACGTTTTCGGAAGGTTCTTTAAACAGTCCCACGGGACTAAGAAGTGTCCTTTCAAGGTAAAATGCTATGAAAGGGTTTTCAACACTTAAATGGTGTGGGCATTTATTTATTATAACACGTCCCTCAATTAAGGGCAGCCATATAGACAAAGTATAGCTATACAATTAACTTATTACAGAGCGCAAGTACACACATTGATAACACTGACGAAACTAAGCCAAACACCACGGTTTCCAGTCAAATAGCGCGCGCAAGCTCACAGCTGACCGGGTGCAGGTGCTGTCTGTAGAGTTTAGTCGTAAAGGGAGAGAGTCGCACATTCTGCTAACAGTCAAATTGTAACCGCGATTGTCTTGCTTCATGTTCAAGCTGTGATGCAAATTGTAATTTACCGCTTTTTATGAGCAATACTGCATTGCCTAAAAAGAAGCAAGCTTTTACTTCGATAATGCTACATGGCAGTATTTTACTGCCGAGAATACATTTTGTTGCACTAAGTTTGTCCCTGCCCCCCTGCACCGTTGCAGCCTTCGTTGTGGATTCCAATCTGTTTGTTAAAATGGAGCTTTATAGTCAAATGAAATTGAAAAACATCCGGTTTTCTATACTCCTGAGAACCAAAATGTTAAAAGGCTACGCCTAAAGTAAAAACAAGCCTGCAGGACTTGAGTAGGTTACCAAAAAAGGATAGCCTGTCAGTTTTGTTTGCCGTATGACAAACGAACAATAAAAAGTGATAGTCATTTTGTAATGCACATCCATTTCACATTGAACCTACAGTGTCTGTACAGTAATGCAGGCTAGAGTAGTCAAAACAATGGTTTTTAAAAAGTAATAAATGTAGCCATCAGTTTTACTGTAGAAAATTTGCAGTATTGCACTGCTCACAACAGCAGTAAATTACTGCCAGTCTTACATGCTCGAAGCTGCCAGTGAAGCTCAAACCTAAAGAAAGCAGCAATATCCCGGTAAATAGATGCCAACTTTTTGGGGTTAGAATTTACATGGTATGTCGATAAAGACGATAGGGTTACAACTTGTAAGTCAAAAGTCGAGTCACATGCGCTATTTATTTTTTGAAAATGAAACTCGTTAAATTTAAAGTAAGCTAGTGAAGGAGATAACCATATCTACGTTTCCAAAGTTACAACTTCAGTGAAACTTGAAGAGAACAGTTGCGATACCAGTTATCAGCTATAATTCCGACATTCAAACAATTACTCCGATATACCAACGCTTGAGGCATGAATTTCCTTAACTTTCGAAAGATATTAAGAAGGCAGCTAATGTCATTCTGTGTAATATGGCAGTTTCCTCCTTGGTTCAATTGAACCTAAATATCAGATGTGTTGCATTCACATTACTCTTATTCACCACCTTATTTTAAAGAACTTCTAGAAATTATTCTTACGAAAGTATTTCTTCTATTTAATTCAGAGCAACATCTTTGCGGTAATAGTTTGATTACACATTTCGTACGTACAACACAATTCAAGAGTGAGTCGACAGTCATGTGTTTAAAACCGTGGGTCACAATAAGCTGGCCTTTAAATTCCATACTCTTCACGATATCGAGAGAAATAACTGAATAGCAATATTACTTTAAAAAATGAGAAAGTGTAGAAAAATTCAAACTAATATCTCCGAAAAATCTGACGCCAGGGAAAAAAGAGCTATTATGAAATGAATCGCCAGAGGAAAAAAATCCGATGTTACACTCACATGACTTTCTCTACTCTGTACAAACTATTTTTACAAACGCTTATTCTCCATATGCTTCATGTTAATCGAGATGTTAATCCTATTGCTAATTTTCTTGTAGGTGCAAGGGGAATTGGTAGGCTTTAAGCGATAGTCAAATATTTTAAGAGCTGGTTGCTATGTGGAGTATTCCATTCTCTATACATTACCAGGACAAAAAAAAAAAAAGGAATAACGAATTTGAGAAAAAGTATAAGTATTGGAAAATTTAAGGGATAACAAGCAATATCTCGAAAATCGTTCACTCCACATACAAAAAAAATGTGACAAATTTTATATTTTAACGCGATCTACATTTTTTGTGTAGTAAAATTTTGTCTCTTATGGTTTACCAGTTATGCAAAAGTCGTTCACAATGAATACTTTTGGAGGCATTCTCAGAAAATTCGAGATATACATTTCATTTGTCATGAAAATATCTTAAACATATATTTTAATCAAAATCGTTAGAGCCGTTTTTGAGAAAATTAAAATTTTCGAAAAGTGTTCCATGTAAAGGGTAATTGGGGTGGGGGGATTTTCTTGAAAACATTCGTGTCGCATCTCTGGAAGATACTGAACCTAAATACCAAGTTTTGTGTTTATCCGACTGTTCGTTTCCGAGTTATGCTTCTCTCTCTCTCTCTCTCTCTCTCTCTCTCTCTCTCTCTCTCTCTCACACACACACACACACACTCCAAAAATGCTTTTTTTGGATTCAGGGGGCCTCAAAACATGAAATCTCGGTATCGAATTTTTGGGTGGAATACAATACTTCCCCTACTTACTATACGTAGTAGAGAAAGTAAAAAAAAAGCTATCAAGTGATTTGAGAGTTTTAAAGAATGTCCATTTGTACATTATCGTTTATTAGTTGCACAGAATTATAAAATTTACTTCTAATGAAGACTTCACAGGTTATTCTCAGAGTTAATAATCGACGTTTCACCTAAAATAGATTGAGCCTCGCTGACTGAAAAAAAGAAAAGAAAAAGGCCACTATGTGCGCGTAACATGCAATTCAAAATTGAAAAAAGCCTGAAATACCAAACTTTGTGCTCAAGTTCAGCATTTTCCAAAAATACGATTGGAAGCAAATAACCCCCTTCCCAACTATCCTTCACACGGAAAGGGTTTTAGTTTTGTTTGCTCTAAGCTAATATTTTTCTTTAATTAAAATACCGCATGTTTAAGATATTTGACAAAACATCTATTTTGAATGTTCGGAATACCCCTGAAGTTTTCATTCTGAAACATACTTAGTTTTTATTACTGGTAGACCACAAGATAGAGGAAAACTTTGACACAATACACATTTAAACAATTTACATCAAATACTTTCAATTTTTGCATTGACAATTTACCAGATGTTCATTGGTTTGAATTTTCCCATACTAATGTTTTGGTGCAAGGGCACCATTCGTTTGTTTTCCGCCGTCAAGCAGAGTGGAATTTCAAAGTCAGCTTATGGCGACCCGCTTATTAATCTCGCATTTGACTCCTGTATCCTTTTACCTACAACGAAATATGTAATAAAACCATTTCTGATAACTGTTATATCGATTACCATGAAATAGAAATGAATAAACTTTCGCAAGACGTTTGTAGATGCTATATTCGAAACCAAAGTGCTAGAGAAAGCCATATGAATGCGACTATAGTTTTAACTTTCAAATTTCATTACAAGTGACACTTTAATGAGCAAAACTGGGGCGGTGCTATGTTAAGATTACAACCCCTATTATAAACAAAGCGGTGTACAATGTTCCCAATGTCCTACCCTGACCTTCAGCGAACTCTCCGTCAATGATTCTCGCTGCAAGCTGATAGGCCAGATAGGTATGACCTGGCATTGTCAAGTCAGCAGTAAGCTGTGCTATCACTGTGCATCACGCGAATTTTATATTAGGGAGAACAGCTTTACCACAGTTTATTTACTAACCTTAAGATAGTAATCGAAACCTTTGGAAGTGAATATACACAAGCTTCAAGTTATGGAAGGAATGCCTTAGTTTTCTAGTTCACCCTTATGCCAGAAAGAAAGTCAGTCATACAGCAGTGTTCCAGAAAATAATTCCGTTCGTCTTGAGTAAAAACGTTTAGTCTTCAATTTAGAATCGAAAGGCAGTTGCAGGAAGCGCTAAACACGATTTATTATGCTTATTACATCATACTGACATCGAAATTAAGTAGCGCAATTCAAAACCATTCAATTTCTCTATCAATCCTAAAGTTTTGATTATATCCTTGTAAGGTATTTACGCAAGTATTTTTGTGAACGTTTGGAGGAACTTAGTGCATATACATTATGCTACAGGAAAGGAAAGAACAGGAAATGGGGGGGGGGAGCTTTTGTCATTCTTTCACTTTTGAATACGAAAAAATGAAACCGCACCCAATTGTCAGTTTCGATTCTAAGATCAGTCCAAGTAAGAACACGATATACTGAATGTGTATTGGAGAAAACCTCGATAACTTAATCGAACGATAACTTAACTTTCGAGTTCGCCCACCACTAACTAGGTATACCTACCCTAGAATAAGCTAACAATTTTGTAATTCCCCAATTATCTTGTCAACCTTTTGAGAACAATTCGTATTGATGTATTAAAGGGTGTTAATATTTGAAACTACTAGTAGTGTGCAAATGTTTAAAACGTCAGAATTCGCATCTTTCTTTCCGAACCTAGAAGCATACGCAAACCATATCACACAAGACCCCATTTTACTCTTTCGGCAATCTTCAGAGTTTTCCTTCCAAAAGCACTAATGTTTCAACGCAATAAATTGTTACTGTAAATTCACTTAAGTCTGTATGCAAGGAATAATTTCTTTATGTTAGACTTTTACATTTATTTCCCGGAAGGTGTCATACCACCGCTAAATGCACCCGAGAATGTGGCTTACTTTGATATATACAACACAAAGGATAGCTGAAATGTTCTAAAATTGAGCGTTTGCAAGCACCATGTTCCATTTTAACCGAAACACTTGACGCAGCAAACCCGCAACTCCTTATATCAAATAAACGTTCTTATTTTAACGCAAACACGTTGCTTCCGACAAGATTACAAGTTTTAATAAGTGATCGAGAGAAATTAGTGTCAAAGTATAAAAGCCCTCTTCTATTATAAAACAATTCCGTATTGTAGGTTACACAAAAACCTACATATTATCTAATGAATAGTAACCCAGAGTGAAAATTTTAATTACTTACAGTGGGACGTTAGTAACTATTCTCCGCTCTCGCAAGATAAGTGCACTACGCACCACAGCTACGCACCAAGACCAACAGGTTATTGAAGTGGTGAAGCTGTGAACATTTGCCTTGCTGCTCTCCTCAACCCCTCTATCGGCAGGGAATTGCACCATTTTCAATTATCCAATAGGATTACATTATGGCTTCAATAGTACAAGCGAATTACAAGCTTTGTTTATTGTAGATAATTCAGAGATCTTTAGGGCCTGTTAGATGCACCCGCAACATGATTTTCACGTTCATAAAATCAAAGCATTGTTCGTAGTTTGTAAAAACAACTCAAAAACGAAAAGTCGTTTAAATACTAAACTTGACATTTAAGTTCAGCATCTTCCAAGGATGCGACACAGATTTTCAAGAAAATCCTCCTACCCCAAACTAGTCTTTACATGAAAAATTTCTCGAAATTTTGGTTTTCTCAAAAATGATTTTAACGATTTTGATTGAAATACCAGTGTTTAAGATATCATCACAACAAATTAAATATATATTCTGAATCTTCTGGGAATAGCCTCTGAAGTCCTCTTCATTCTCAATGAATTTGCATAACTGGTAAAACGTAAGAGATAGAAAAAGCTTTATTTACAACCTTGAAGGATATTAGTTTCTTTAACTTAAAGTAGATCAAATATAATTTTCATTTAGCTTTTCTTTGAAGCAAGTTTAATCCCTACGTTATTTTTACTTGCTCTTCTAGGTACTGGTATTTCACAAAAAATAGTAAGTAGGGGAAGTATTGCAGTCCACCCAAAAATTCGATACCGAGATTTAACCGGAAATGCATGTTTTCAGGCGCCGTGAATCCAAAAAAAAGCATTTTCGAAAACATGTCCGTGTGTGTCTGTATGTGAAAAGCATAACTCAAAAACGAAAAGTCGTATAAGTAACAAACTTGGTGTTTGAGTTAAGTATCTTCCAAGAATGCGACACGAAGATTTAAAAAAAAATCCCTCACCCCAACTACTCTTACATGGAACATTTATCGAAAAATTTTTGTTTTCTAAAAAATGCCTCTAACGATTTTCACTAAAATACCGTATATGAAAGATATTTATCTGATAAATAAAATGTGTATCTTGAATTTTTTGGGAATAGCCTAGGAAGTCATCTTCATTTGGAAGGAATTTTGTATAATTTTGCATAGCTTACAAACGTTAAACGATAAACGAAAATGTACCACACAAAAGCTGTAGATCTCTTTGCAGACAATTTACTTAAAATGAGTTGTGTGTGTGTGTGTGTGTGTGTGTGTGTGGCAAGCCGTTTCTGAGATATTCGTTATAAAGCTTCAAATTGTTCACTGCTTGTAATTCTTTTAAAGTACTGCCAGTTTTCAGTTGTTTCTTCTGGTGTCATGGAAACAGTATGAATTTTAATGCCAGCATATAGCGTCCAGTTCTTAAACATTTGACTATCGCTGTTCTCTTTGTATCTATAACGAAATGTGTAATGTAGCTGTTTCTGCAAAAGTTTATTTAGATTAAAATGAAGTAGATAGAACAGTAAGCTTTAGTAAGAATAGTTTGTATACTCACTAATAAAGATAGAGGGTAGAGAAACTCATGTGAATGTGTCACATCAAATGTTTAGAAAAAGATCCGTTTGTGTGTCTATAAAGAACATAACCCAAAAACCAAAAGTCGGATCAACACCAAACTTGGTATGTAAGTTCAGTACCTTCCAAAGATGCGACAAAGATTTTAAAGAAAATCCCCTCCGCCCCAAATTACCCTTTAAATGGAGCATTTTTCGAATTTTTTTATTTTCTAAAAAATGGCTCTAATAACTTTGGATTAAATGACGATATATTAAAGATCTTCTACATGACAAATAATATACAATTATCATTATAATATAAGCTTTAATAAGACTAGTTTGTATACCCACTAATAAACGATAGGGAGTAGAGAAAGTCATGTGAATGCATCATATACTTTTTACATTAATTTGTAATAAGTTATATTGTATTATGTTAACCTTTTCACGCATTAAGGAATCATATGATAACACATTATTTGATTTCCTTTTATTTCACAAGTATGGCATTAGGGCCACCCATGACTGCATGAAGGTAACGTTTGATACCAGAGCGTGCTGCTACAAAAGTGCAGCACTCCCTAGACGAAGCATTACATTTTAAAGGAAGGAGTGTGCAACGCCTGTTGGGAGTACTAATTTGCAGAAGTTTGGAACCATGTTTTACATAAACAGTCATATTATAAAAGCGCAAAAAATATTATTTGAAATGTACGTATCTATTGGTTACTATGCATAAACAATTTGAAATTAATTAATGAAAATATTAATAATATCCGAAAATAGTGATGTACGCAAATGATAACATTATACATTTAGGTGTGCTGAAGATTTTGAGATTATGTAACCATTCGTAATTTTACAGCATAGTATTTCAAACTAATAATCTTGTATTCTTGCTTATGAGACTTATTTGAGTATTTCAGGTACATTATTACAAATGTTCAATTTAGTAAAGAATAGAAATGTTAATTATCAAAGGAGGAGATTGTGAATTTACTTCTGAAATTATCACCACCTTCAGATTCTGAAAGGAAGCATCTTCTGGGAGCTGTTATAAGAGAAATGGGAGAAGAAATTTTCTTCCTGATGAACAAGAAGTACAACCTACATTAGAAGCGGAAGAAAATGAAGCTAAAAGGTGGAATAGAAAAGAAAAATCCACGATTTCTATTTCTGGTCCATTTAGTCAACATGTACGTGGGTAGAGTGGACCTTCTGGATCCTATGATTGATTGCCCGTTGGCCCCATTAATTCAAAAGTAACAAATGGTAGGTACTTAAGTGTTTTTCACATGGTTAATATCATACTGGTAAATGTATAAATACTTTATAGAGATATTAAAGGCAATAAATGTTATTTTGTGAAATTAAGATTTATTGTGCTCTTGATAATGAATGTGAAAAGGGAGGGCGACCTTGAAATGATGCTGTTGCCGACCCACCAACTAAGAAACACACAGCTGTTTTAAATACAGTAATTGTTAACTTAAGATTCGATGGAAGAGGTTATTATCTTATGGAAGGTGACTAAGAAAAGGCAATGCATTTCATGATGACACATGTAAACGAAGAATGAGATGTAAGTGCAAGAAATGTAATACGCCCTGAATGTATTGAGAACTACCACATGAAGTAGCACACGTGCTGCTCAAATTTTTCACTTTTGTAATCTTTTTTGTATGTTTGTATTAGAGCCTCAAATGGATAATGTACACATATGATACCATGTTCATAATTTGTTAAAAAATAATAATATTCATTGATGAGCCTGAAATCACATTATTTAATGTAGATTTCACAATTTTAGAGTATTAAGTATTTTTTCTCATGTTCCTTGATAATTCACGCATGAAGAGGCTAATGTAGCAACTGCTTCCCTTTGGACAGAGGCAACTAGTGCTAGCGTTTCCCTAAGCTCTGCATTTTCAGGTAATTGCACGTTTTAATGTCCCTCAAGTACCGGCAGTAGTTACCAGCTCACCATGCCCTTAAGACTCAAATGTCTGTGGGTGGTTTCCTCAACACAAATAGCTATTGTCTTTTGTTGCTATCTGCTGGTTTATACGTTCTACGTCGGTTTCTGTTGACCACTAGCTCTACTTCCTCTTGCATACAACTCTGTCCTGCTTTAATTTCATCTAGTACACCTAACATATGGTTCTGCAACCTATCTTCCAACTGAATTTGTAATTCTGGATTCAATCAATTTCAAAGACTCGCTCTGATTTGCAATATTTTGCTGTAAATATTCGCCCTGTCTTGCGATTCTTTGCTCTAGTTGTTGACTTTGACTAGTTAGTCCACTCTGTAACCTGTTGAACTGTTCCGGCATTTGTTGCATCATGATTTCTACTGTTCCCTGAGGGTAACACTTCCATGTATAGTTTTTCTACTTGTTGCATATTACTTCCTAATCCTTCTTCCCCTCCTATTCCATTTTCATCGTGGTTCTCCGTTATGTTTTCCTTCTGATTAACAATTTACCCACTCCTTAAGTGCATCTGTTATCTACTTTAGTTCTGCGAAGTATTGCTATCCCCTACACACGACATTACCTAGGTACCTTAAGATACTAGCTACAATCTCTATTGTTATACCTTTTTTACTTACTACTTGATGTGATGTTCAATGTCATGATGTTGCCGACTTTCTTCTACACTTCATTGGACACATTCACAAAAAACACCGCCCTCGAGATTGTTTGATGTGTAGTCTCATCTTCGGGTGCTGCATCACCGTTCTCTTCTGCTGTGGCTATGTCGTTATGCTGTGTGTTCAGGGTTACTCTGTTTTTCCCGAATAGTCTCCGCTGTTGCTGTCACAGGAATCTCCTCAGCGTTGGTGTCAATTCGTCTCAACTGAGCCCCACGTTGGGCGCCATGCTGAGATCCGTAACCGGACGGGTGGTTTAGTGGAGAACGAAGGTAGAGGGACAGAGATAGAAGTGTGGGTCGTTATGTCTCTTCTACTCGGAGCAGTGAGATCTTGATTTTAAGGGGTAGGTGTTAAAGACAGAAAAACCTCTTGATTCCGGCTTTAGAAGAAATACCCAATGTATTACAAATCTCTAATCCCTGGTGATCTCGCCATAAACCATTCCTGCCTAGCGGGCGCCTAAGTTTCTCGTTCGGCACGTTGTGCTGCACGCGCACCGACTCGCGCTTTCACACACTTGTTATTCCGTTTTATTACTCTAATTTAGTGCGGTTCGCAACGCACATGATCAACACAACAGGGTGTTCAGCAACATTGCTAAATTTATAGTAAGGCATTGAAATCTACTTTCTGCTACTGCTTGAAACGTTTAAAATAATGTGTTTAGTAGCATTACTAAATTTAAAGAAACACATTGAAATACGCTTTCTGCTGTTGCTGTTTTAAAGAGCAGTTCCTTCAGAAGATCAACTATCTGAAACCACACCACATACAACCTCCCATTTCACAATATGCAACTTATGAACAACTACGCTACAAGCAGAATTATCCCGGTGCACCATTTCCATCAGGCTACAGTCAGAGGAGCTTTGGGTTCTGCTGGAAGCAAGAAAGAAAAGTTTCTTTTTTGCAAAAGTTCATTTTATGTAATGTTCGCGTTTAAGTGATGGTACCTTTAAATTTTGTTTCATGAACTTGAGGATGAAGACTCTTCATTGAAGAGAAATTTAATTGCTTGACAGCAAGATGATGGCTAGTAAAGTTTTAACGAGAAGTGCTGCTGCAAAAATTGTGCTACGAAGGCGACAACCGAAGAAAATTCTCCTAAAAACTGATGGAATACATCAAGGAATAAATGTGTTTCACCAAAAAAGAACAACATGAATCATACACCCATATTATGAAGGAAAGTAGGGAATTACATGGAGGTAAGACGCGCGGTTGCGAATGCGCGAGTAACAACCACCAAACGATAGCGTCTCTACAGAAAATAATTGAAATCCTGAACAAAGAACTTAGAGATACACAAACCAAACTGCAAAATTTGAAAACTGAAAATGGAATTTTGTCAATTAAGCTAGAAAATCGAGAAAAGGAACTAGAGCTAGAGTAGCAAAACGAAGATATTGCATGGTGGAAACAACAAAGCGGTTCTTAGTATTAAATGAAGAACAAAATAACGAACCAGACGGCCTACGAAACATTGCAAGTAGCCGGCGTGTAAGAAGTAATGAACCTGTGCAACAAAAGAAAATTGTAGTGCATGGCTATAGTCATGCCCGAGGTATAGCCCCGAGATTACATGAAGAAATGAAGAACTACGACGTGATAGGTTATGTGAAGCCCGGTGCCAAGCTTGAGTATGCGGTAAACAAGATTTCAGATGTGCAGTGACATAAACATAGTTATAGGTGGTGCAAACTATGTCTATGAAAACAAAGCAGGACATATGTTACAAAAAATCAGATGTGTTACACTCACATGGCTTTCTCTACTCTTGTACAAACTATTTTTACAAACGCTTATTCTCCATATGCTTCATGTTAATCGAGATGTTAATCTTATTGGTAATTTTCTTGTAGATGCAAGGGGAATTGGTAGGCTTTAAGCGATAGTCAAATATTTTAAGAGCTGGTTGCTATGTGGAGTATTCCATTCTCTTTGCATTACCAGAACATAAAAAAATGAATAACGAATTCCCATTTGAGAAAAAAGTATAAGTATTGGAAAATTTAAGGGAATAACAAGCAATATCTCGAAAATGGTTCACTCAACCAAAAAATGTATATTACATAAATTGTGTATTTTAACACGACCTACATTTTTGGTGGAGTAAACTTTTGTCTATCTCTTATGGTTTACCAGTTATGCAAAAGTCGTTCACAATGAAGAATACTTTTGGAGACATTCCCAGAAAATTCGAGATATACATTTCATTTGTCATGAAAATATCTTAAACATATGATATTTTAATCAAAATCGTTAGAGAAATTTTTGAGAAAATTAAAATTTTCGAAAGATTTTCCATATAAAGAGTAATCTGGGGTGGGGGGATTTGTTGAAAACCTTTGTGTCGCATCTCTGGAAGATACTGAATCTAAATACCAAGTTTGGTGTTTATCCGACTGTTCGTTTCTGAGTTATGCTGTTCACACACACACACACATAAACATGTTTCCAAAAATGCTTTTTTTGGATTCAGGGGGTCCAAAACATATATTTCATGAAATCTCGGTATCGAATTTTTGGGTGGAATACAATACGTCCCCTACTTACTATACGTAGTAGAAAAAGTAAAAATTGACGAATTACTACGCAGTGACCTTAGGAACAGACCAGGATCGCCACTAATATAACACATCGTTACTATCTGGACATTAATTCGTGTGTAAACAAAGAAATCAAGAGAACAAATGCGCATATGAAACTCCTTTGTGCAAGTTTTCCAAATATCAAGCTGATAAATATAAGTAATCTACCCAAGGACCACCATACAAGCCTCGGCCTTCATCTCAACTCCATTGGCAAAAATCACCTTGCTACGAAGTTACGGATAACAGTAAATGCAATACGGGTAATGTGCTGTTAGTTGGTCTTCATTTAAAACGCTGAAAAAAGCAAGAAGGAATGGAGTGAATTTATAAGTAGATGTGATCTTGTCAATAGCTGGTGCCCACCTGCCCATTGCTTTTATAGGAAAAATGGGGTTTGGTGTATTCATGCAGGAAAACACGAAATCCCCTACGGAAAGGCAATGGAAGTACTGTACCCAACTTTGACATTAAATTCCGAAATCTATACCCTGCAGGAAACAGTGTAGATGGACTATTGCGATAATGATATTCCAAAACGGTACCAAAGAACGCAGAATAGGTGGGGTGAGAAGGCGACACGCAAAGCGGAGGCATAATTACAAAAAAGAACATCCTGACGTATCCAAAGGGATGGTTCACCAAATTCCGCGTACAAACTACAGTCGGGACCAGTACGCAGAGCTCCCAGGGCTAGTCTAAGGCCTTGATGATGGACAGGAACGCAGAATAGATCGACGAGCTGAAGAATAGACCATGGACCCATAGTCGAGTTTCGAACATATTAAAGCGCGGTAAATAACGCGGCAGGAGTACGCGATCGACAACCCCAAGAATTGCCACTAAGGAAACGAAATAATTTCAGGGAGCGAGCACAGCGTTCCACGAAGATGATGGCGTCCCCAACAAAGCTTACGTCAAAAATGAGGCCGAGAAACTTAGCTTTAACAAACGGCAGTTCCTCTCCACTAAAAAGGCGGCAGGAAACTGCTTACGACGCCAAAATTTAAGGCAGCATATTTTCTCCGCTGAAAATTAAAACCCATTCTCCAAACTCCAAGTGTTTAAGATACAAAGAAAGCACTGGAGGCATCGTTGGATAAAGCGCGTACGCCTGGAGCTACAGCTAATTGCAAAATCACCTACAAAGAGAAACGGAGTGATGCCCGATGGAACATTCATGTCTATTGCAAACAACTAACACTCAACACCGAGCCTTGCGGAGCACCGTTCTCCTGTATAAAGACCAGGGTGAAAGAAGACCCACCCGTTCTCGAAAAGTATGAGCATCCATAAACTGCTGCAAAAAAGACCAGGTAGACGGCCCCGTAAGTTACAAAGGAAGAGCTGGTGGAGGATTCCCATACGCCAGGCGGTATCGTAGGGCTTTTTCAAGCCAAAAAAGACAGCTAGCGTCTGTTGTCTGCGCAGAAAAGAATAATAAATGTGAGTCGCCAATGACACCAAGTGGTCAACAGCACACTGCTGTTGTAAACCGCATTGTACAGGGGAGAGAAGAGAATAGGTTTCAAGACTCCACATTAATCGCTTAGCAAACATCAGTTCCATTAGTTTACAAATACAGCTTGTTAGAGAGATGGGTCAGTAGCTAGTGGGCAACCGTGGATCTTTTCCAGGCTTAAGAATCGGAACGATAATGGAATCGCGCCACTGAGATGGAAAGCGTCATGCAGTCAAACATAGTTGAAAGTGTCGAACAAAATAGCTGACTGCTTGGAAGCAAGTGTTTAAGCATTAGTACATGCACACCATCTGGGCCATGGGCAAAATCAGTAGTGGCCGACAAGGTTACTTCCAATTCAGGTAATAAGGTCAGATTATAGTTTTCAAGATTCTGAGAGGTAAAATCAAAACCAGAAAACTGTACCCGATCCTTGACAATAAGAATTGGGGATCATAGTGGGCAGAGCGAGAGTCAGAAGCAAATACTCCACCCGGAGAGTTGGCTATTTAATGGGGATCAGTAACAATATTGTCAGCCCAGAGATAGATGAAGTAGAAGGTTTACCAGAAAGTCGGCGGATCTTGTTCCACACCCAGGAGAAGGAAGTTTAGCGTGACAAAGTGGAAACCGTATATTCCCAAGAAGACTTCTTACACTATCGAAATATTTTCCGAGCCTGGGAACGCAACTTTTTAAAAGTAATCACATTCTCTAGTGTTGGTTGACGCTTGAACACTTTCAAGGACTTTCGGTGAGCTCGAAGAACTGTACTGCATTCTTCCATCCACCTCAGTAAAAACCATCATCCACTAAACATCATCTGAGGAATGGAAAGCTCAGCACCGTCAAGTATCGTGTCCCGAGGATATTCGATCCGTGTATCAATATGAGGTAAGGACGCAGTGTTATCTAGGGCCTCAAGCTCAGGATCAAGGGGCCAATCTGCCCTACTGAACACCTACTTCGGTGAGTAAGTAGGGTTAACTCCGCGAATAACCATATGAAAGAAACCAGGGTAGTGGTCACTGCCGTAAATATCAAAGACAACAGACCATCGCAGAGAGGCAGCGAGCTATGGCGAACAGAAGCAAAGATCAAGACAACAAAGAGCACTAGTAGAATCACAAAGAAGCGTGTGAAGCCCAGAATTGAGAGTAACTAAATCGTGGAGATCTGCAATTACAGCAATCTGAGTACCCCTAGGACACTCGCGTACCGAACCCCATAAAGGATGATGGGCATTGAAATCACCTAAGACAAGAAAAGTTTGAGAAAGCAAATCTAGAAAGCCCTCCGCAGCCCCAGAAGAATTACGTGGAAGGTACAAACAGCAAAGCATGAAAGAAAGAGGTGGAAATGTAATTCGAAGAGCCACCGCATGTGAATCCGTATACAGCTGGACCGGAGTGCAGTAAAGGTCTCGACGCACCAAGATAAAAGTCCCACCATGGGTATGACCACCTTTACGAACAGGGAAGTCATTACAAAAACCATATAGTGAAGAAAGTGCATATGGTCTTCAGGGCGGAGTTTAGTCTCTGAAGGCACAGACACAAAGGCTAAGTAGAAAGCAGAAGGTCCAGCTCCTCATTATGGGAACGGTAACCACCCATATTCTCCACTGCAAAAAAGGCATAACAAGTAAAGCAGAAAAAGGAAACCAAGAACAAACCGTGGGAAAAGGGTAAAAGCCCTTAAAAGTCAGTCTGCTTCAACCGTTCCAAACGATTTCGATGCATGTCTGTTTTTTTCGCTCGTGAACCTTAGAGGTCAAGTTCCTCTTGGAGTTTGGTGACAAAGAAGGCTTCTGCTTGAAAGATTTATCCGTAGTGCTGACAGTAGAGGTGGATTTCACAGCAGCTTTGGACTTCTAAGTCTGTAATTTAACACCGGTGTCTGCAGGTAAACATTTTGCTGCGAAAACGTTGGTAGTGGTCTGGACCAGATCCACAGACTCGCAACAGGTGGTGTTGAAGAAATGTCCCTGTCCTCACCACTAGTAGGTGGAGAATCGATAACCTCAGTGCTGTCAGAGGGCGAAGGCGCAGCAGAAAGCACTGGTGGATGAGAAACATCCAATGTGTCTAAATTCGTAGGATTGCTGGACGTCGATGACGGAACACCGCTAAGCTGTGACAGAAGGAGCATTTCGGAGATTCACGCCGTAGTGAATGTGGACAGGTAGTTCTCTCGAAGAAACTAGGAGCAGCACCCGTCTGGTGGATATCCATAAATGGGTCTGCAGTATTATTCAAGGATAAGGTATCAAACAGATTGGCCACTTCAAGTGACGGTCGGAATGTGGAAGGTTCCCGACATTGATGATATTGAGAAGTAAAACGTTGATGGGGAGGCTTGGAAGATTCGAAAGGAGTGGAAAGGGAAGAGGACTGTGCAGATAGAAGAATTTCCATTGTGGCTAGCTCGCGAAGTACAGGTACAGCTCAACTTTAGTGGTGGTGGTGGTGGTGGTGGTGGTGGTGGTGGTGGTAGTAGTAGTAGACCGAAGGATCCGCGAGCTAACTTCGTAGGAAATAACAAGCAAGTTTCTCCTTCGCTCTCGATAGCCAATTTTTTCCCTTAACACGCAGTTCTTGAATGGCGTATTCTTCCTTATACACAGGGTAAATGCAAGAGTATGCAGGGTGGGCACCCTCGCAGTTCACACATTTGGAGGTGGAGGTTCAAGGAGAACCGTTCTTGTTGAGGACATAAAGGCTGCCGCTTACATGATCGTGCTGTATGGCAGAATCCTTGACGGGAGAAACAACGTAGAGGGTTGGGAACATTGACGAACATGCAATATCTCGTAGCAGCCTTAACAGTGGTAAGAAGCTGCCTCAAGCAAACGCCAAAAAGCCCGTTCTGGTAGGTACGTGTTCCGCACCTTCACACCGCAGGAGCCGTTTAGCTGCACCGATCCCTTGGCTAGAAAGGTAGGCGACAACTTCTTCAGAGAGGCCGTCTAAGGCAGAGGAAGTCACTACATCTCAAGTCAAGGAAGCATGTCACTCAACAATAACTTCTTGCACTCAAAGTGATGTACCTGGAGTAAAGGAAGGGATATTGATCACCCTTATCACTATCAGTAAAGACCCATTATGTTGCCGGGTACAGTTCTGCACTGGACTAGTGATTCTGTCCAAGGTGGCCTGAACCACGAAGAGATTCAAAGAGCTAAGCGGTGTTTGGTCTGGTGTAGCCGAGTGCATGATTAAATAATGGGGAGTGTCACACTTTCCTGGCATAGAAACATCTCCTCCCAAGACAAGGTCAACATACGTTTCCTCTTGGAGGTTACTAGCTGAAAATCAGTAGTAGTGTCCATAGCTGCAGTGAATGCCATACATGTACAGATGCCACTGGACCCGTCTATCTCCATGCCAGGTCAAGTCAAACCTGAAATCCCACACCACCCCAGCTGCCCTTGAAAGGAGTAGGAACAAAGCATTTTTATGGGCAACGTAGTTAAGCCTAGCCCGCCCCCAAAACTTGAAGGACTGGTGGCTCAGAACCCTGGGAATGCCAATCCTGTACTTACCGAAGTAAGTCCCTGGGGGTAAATTGCTAATTGAATTTGATTTTCAAGTATAATAAACAATTTTATAGAGCAACGTAAAAAAAGTTGCTGAGTGAATTGGATTTGAACTATAATAAATAATCTTATAATGCAATATAAGCAATATCAGCAAATTGTATTTCAGGCATAATAAATAATTTTATAGAGCAATATAAGTAAACTACTAATTAAATTCAATTTGAGATTTGCAGTGTGATAAATAATTTTATAGATCAATGTAAGTAAATTGCTAAATGAATTCGATTTTAAGTACAATAAATAATTCTATAAAGCAATATAAGTAAATACTACCTGAATTGGATTTAAAGTAATTAACATTTAACAGATACATGTATGAATGTATGTATACATGTATGAACTATAGGCCAATATCCCTCATATTGGGATTTTCAAAAATAGTGGAAATGATAATGTATAATTGCATCTCGCCTTTTCTAGAAAAATGTGTGTTTGGTGATCAGCAAAATGGCTTTAGAAAAAACAAAAGTATAACAAAGGCAATGTATTCCTTCATAAAGCAAACAATTGAGGGAATTGATAACAATAAGTCTATAGTTGGAGTATTTATGGATCTAAGTAAAGCATCTTATTATCTAAATTAGGATCATATGGAATACGTGGTTTAGCACGTTCTTGGTTCAAATCATACCTAAATAAAAGGACACGGGTGACATCTTTAAGTAACAAAAATAATGGTAGAATTAACTCTGACTTAAAAGTAATACAATGTGGGGTTCCTCAGGGCTCAAATCTTGGTCCTATTTCATTTCTAGTTTACAAAGAAGATTTGCCAATTAACATACCTCATGCTACAACAATACTGTATGCTGACGATACAACCTGCATACTCACACATAAAATTGCAACAACAGGCAGAAGTAGTTATGACTAGTTTAATGGAATGGCTCACCAGAGAGGCCAGAGGAATGTCAGGACGATCAGGGACTTTGCCCCGGTCGTGTGTCAGTTGCCGCAGTACCGAGCCGCTATGCGGCTTAACCTGCAAAATGAGCACTAGGAGGTTTATGTTCTGCAGGAATTTTTGTTTTAACGTTGTGTTTTCGAATGGAATGTAAATTTTGGGTTTTGTGTTCAGTTTTGATAGATGGGACACGCCCACGGGCAGGGGCACGGGCCAATCAGATGGCCGTGCGTTTTCCTCCCGCCTAATTTGTTTAATCGGTCACTCAATTTGATGGTGACCGAGGTATACCACAAACAAGCTGATACTAAATACTAATAAATTCCAGTGTATGAGCTTCACCCTATCCAATAGAGAGAGCCTAAATGTTGATCCAAAGATCATCTATAATAACAAATTAATTCCGTACATATCAGAAGCTAAGTTCTTAGGAATATCTATAGACAAATCTTTAAACATTCACAACATTATAGCAAAAATTAACAGAACTCATTATACAATCTCTGTATTAAAAAACATATGCAACCTCAGTATACTAAAGATAATTTATTTTGCATATGTTCAGTCAGTTCTTGCATATGGCATTATCGTGTAACACAAAAGAAAATCATACAAAAAAAGTTTAATCTAAATAGGTCTGCCCACTGCAAAATCCATTTTAAACAAAATAACATACTCGCCCTACCTTGCATATATATACTAGAAAGTAATCGCTTCATAAATAGTAATATACAACAATTTTACGAAAAATGAAATGCAATTCATAATCATAGCACTAGAACCAGCAGTAAAATTCACCTACAAGCAGCCAGAACAATTAAAAAGATTGATTCAATACTGTATACCAGCATCCAAATGTATAACTCAATAACCAATGAAATCACAGACAAACACCCAGCTAGATTTAGAAATGAGGTCAAATTGTTCGTAATCGACCAATAGAATGCGTTACAAAACAACCTTGTTTCAATTCCATGTTAAAACCTAATTGTTTTCCTTTATGTATTATCTTGGTGTTGCAGTATAATGACTTAATTGCATTGATCAGCTTACAGGGATCTTATATCCTTTTAATATTTGACACATCTTCATTTAATGAACCCTATCATATGCAATCTAATAGTAATAGACATGTTTTTAAGTTATATTGTTCCTTTTTCTAAGATCTGTTTCACAATGAAAATTGCATCAATGCACGATCTACCCTTCCTGAAACCATTTTGTTCACCTAGTATTGCTTCTGCTACAGGCTCCAAATTTTGCTTTAGATATTTTGTATGATGTAACCAGAAGGAAGATTCCTCTATAGTTTCCACAATTGTTCCTTTCCTTTCCTTTTTTTTTATTATAGATGTTTATTATCTTTGCCTTACCCCATTCCTCTGGGAGTTTCCTTTTACTCCATTCCGTATTCAGTAGTTGCAATAGTCTTATTTTTAATCTCTTACCTCCATGCAGTTGTGTCCATCCAATTAATTTCTGTCTTAGACTTATGAGCCAAATAGTGTTTTATGTGAACAGGGAACCAGCTTGATGCATAACCCCCACACCAAAACCCAGGGAACAGGTTCTACTTTGGAGTTCCTTCTCCTAGCTGGCTGCCTTACGAGGCTAAAGAGGTCCAGTTCCCCTGGTTTTGGTCCACCCGAGTATTTTATTTCCTCGGTACCCTCCATATCTGCTGAGCATTCCCCTATCCGCCACCTGTGGAGGCACCCAATGGGAGACCAGCTACTCCACACGAGATAGTATTCTATAGAGAATTTTAGACAATCTGTCAGGGACTTGTGTGCATACCACAATACACTCAGATTCTCAGTATGGAGAAATAGGGGGAATGTGTGTTTGTCTTCAGTTTGTCTTCTACAACCTAAAGGTATCCGGCAGCTAAACATGCCTTAAACAACGAATTGCTAATGCGGTGTCAGTGAATGCTTACGATGTTTTCCAAATTGAACACCCTCTCTGGCTATTGCTCATTTATTTTGTATTAGACTGCATGTACAAATGTTGCACCAGAAGATTTATCTAAACCATTGATTTACTTTGATGTTTGACAATAAGAATATGTACAATATTTGTACATGTTTTAACAGCTGTACAAGTGCTGAAAAGAAGTATCTAAACTAAGGTTTTGCCCTTCCCGATGTGCGAGAGTAGTATTTTATGTTTGTACAAATGTTGAAGCAGATGTTTTATCTAAAATAAGGATCAACTCCTCTTGATTTGTGGGAGCAAGGATTTACAATGTTGATTCAGAAGTTGTATCCAAATATAAGGTTTATTCTTCTTTATGAGTGACAGTAAGGAATTGTTAATGGATGCACAGGTTTTGAACCAAAAGTCTTAGCTAAACCAAGGATTTACGCTTGATGTGATTCAGTAGGTATATCTATTCAAGACCTACAGGTGGTGAACCAGATGTGGTATCTAAACTGATGGTTTACTCTTGATGTGATAGTGACAAAACATTTCATGGATATACAGTGTTGAATCAGTAATTGATGTGTAAACTGATGGTTTACTCCTCTTGATGTGACAGTGAGGATACGTTTCATGGATATACAGTGTTGAACCAGTAATTGATGTGTAAACTGATGGTTTACTCTTGATGTGGCGGTGAGGATATAGTATCATGGATATACAGTGTTGAACCAGTAATTGATGTGTAAACTGATGGTTTACTCCTCTTGATGTGACAGTGAGGATATGTTTCATGGATATACAGTGTTGAACCAGTAATTGATGTGTAAACTGACGGTTTACTCTTGATGTGGCGGTGAGGATATAGTATCATGGATATACAGTGTTGAACCAGTAATTGATGTGTAAACTGATGGTTTACTCCTCTTGATGTGACAGTGAGGATATGTTTCATGGATATACAGTGTTGAACCAGTAATTGATGTGTAAACTGATGGTTTACTCCTCTTGATGTGACAGTGAGGATACGTTTCATGGATATACAGTGTTGAACCAGTAATTGATGTGTAAACTGATGGCTTACTCCCCTTGATGTGACAGTGAGGATATGTTTCATGGATATACAGTGTTGAACCAGTAATTGATGTGTAAACTGATGGCTTACTCCCCTTGATGTGACAGTGAGGATATGTTTCATGGATATACAGTGTTGAACCAGTAATTGATGTGTAAACTGATGGTTTACTCCTCTTGATGTGACAATGAGGATATGTTTCATGGACATACAGTGTTGAATCAGTAATTGATGTGTAAACTGATGGTTTACTCCTCTTGATGTGACAGTGAGGATATGTTTCATGGATATACAGTGTTGAATCAGTAATTGATGTGTAAACTGATGGTTTACTCCTCTTGATGTGACAATGAGGATACATTTCATGGATATAGTGTTGAACCAGTAATTGATGTGTAAACGATGGTTTACTCTTGATGTGGCAGTGACAAAACATTTCATGGATGCACAGTGTTGAACCAGTAATTGATGTGTAAACTGATGGTTTACTCTTGATGTGGCAATGACAAAACATTTCATGGATGCACAGTGTTGAACCAGAAATTGATGTGTAAAATGATGGTTTACTCTTGATGTGACAGTGACAAAACATTTCATGGATGCACAGTGTTGAACCAGTAATTGATGTGTAAACTGATGGATTATTCTTGATGTGGCAGTGAGGATATAGTATCATGGATATACAGTGTTGAACCAGTAATTGATGTGTAAACTGATGGTTAATTCTTGATGTGACAGTGAGGATATAGTATCATGGATATACAGTGTTGAATCAGTAATTGATGTGTAAACAGATGGTTTACTCTTGATGTGACAGTGAGGATATAGTATCATGGATATACAGTGTTGAACCAGTAATTGATGTGTAAACTGATGGTTTACTCTTGATGTGACAGTGAGGATATAGTATCATGGATATACAGTGTTGAACCAGTAATTGATGTGTAAACTGATGGTTTATTCTTGATGTGACAGTGAGGATATAGTATCATGGATATACAGTGTTGAATCAGTAATTGATGTGTAAACTGATGGTTTACTCATCTTGATGTGACAGTGAGGATATAGCATCATGGATATACAGTGTTGAACCAGTAATTGATGTGTAAACTGATGGTTTAGTGTTGATGTGACAGTGAGGATATAGTATCATGGATATACAGTGTTGAACCAGTAATTGATGTGTAAAATGATGGTTTACTGTTCTTGATGTGACAGTGAGGATATAGCATCATGGATATACAGTGTTGAAACAGTAATTGCTGTGTAAACTGATGGTTTACTCTTCTTGGTGTGACAATGAGGATATGTTTCATGGATATACAGTGTTGAACCAGTAATTGATGTGTAAACTGATGGTTTACTCTTCTTGATGTGACAGTGAGGATATAGCATCATGGGTATACAGTTTTGAACCAGTAATTGATGTGTAAACTGATGGTTTACTCTTATTGGTGTGACAATGAGGATATGTTTCATGGATATACAGTGTTGAACCAGTAATTGAGGTGTAAACTGATGGTTTACTCTTCTTGGTGTGACAATGAGGATATGTTTCATGGATATACAGTGTTGAACCAGTAATTGATGTGTAAACTGATGGTTTACTCTTCTTGATGTGACAATGAGGATATGTTTCATGGATATACAGTGTTGAACCAGGAATTGATGTGTAAACTGATGGTTTACTCTTCTTGGTGTGACAATGAGGATATGTTTCATGGACTTACAGTGTTGAACCAGTAATTGATGTGTAAACTGATGGTTTACTCTTCTTGGTGTGACAATGAGGATAGGTTTCATGGATTTACAGTGTTGAACCAGTAATTGATGTGTAAACTGATGGTTTACTCTTCTTGATGTGACAATGAGGATATGTTTCATGGATATACAGTGTTGAATCAGTAATTGATGTGTAAACTGATGGTTTACTCTTCTTGGTGTGACAATGAGGATACGTTTCATGGATATACAGTGTTGAACCAGTAATTAATGTGTAAACTGATGGTTTACTCTTAAAGTGACAGTGAGGATATAGTATCACGGATATACAGTGTTGAATCAGTAATTGATGTGTAAACTGATGATTTACTCTTCTTGATGTGGCAGTGAGGATATAGTATCATGGATATACAGTGTTGAACCAGTAATTGATGTGAAAACTGATGGTTTACTCTTGATGTGGCAGTGAGGATATAGTATCATGGATATACAGTGTTGAACCAGTAATTGATGTGTAAACTGATGGTTTACTCTTGATGTGGCAGTGAGGATATAGTATCATGGATATACAGTGTTGAACCAGTAATTGATGTCTAAACTGATGGTTTACTCTTCTTGATGTGACAGTGAGGATATAGTATCATGGATATACAGTGTTGAACCAGTAATTGATGTGTAAACTGATGGTTTACTCCTCTTGATGTGACAATGAGGATACATTTCATGGATATACAGTGTTGAACCAGTAATTGATGTGTAAACGATGGTTTACTCTTGATGTGGCAGTGAGGATATAGTATCATGGATATACAGTGTTGAACCAGTAATTGATGTATAAACTGATGGTTTACTCCTCTTGATGTTACAATGAGGATACATTTCATGGATATACAGTGTTGAACCAGTAATTGATGTGTAAACGATGGTTTACTCTTGATGTGGCAGTGAGGATATAGTATCATGGATATACAGTGTTGAAGCAGTAATTGATGTCTAAACTGATGGTTTACTCTTCTTGATGTGACAGTGAGGATACGTTTCATGGATATACAGTGTTGAACCAGCAATTGATGTGTAAACTGATGGTTTATTCCTCTTGATGTGACAGTGAGGATATGTTTCATGGATATACAGTGTTGAACCAGTAATTGATGTGTAAACTGATGGTTTACTCTTGATGTGGCGGTGAGGATATAGTATCATGGATATACAGTGTTGAACCAGTAATTGATGTGTAAACTGATGGTTTATTCCTCTTGATGTGACAGTTAGGATATGTTTCATGGATATACAGTGTTGAATCAGTAATTGATGTGTAAACTGATGGTTTACTCCTCTTGATGTGACAATGAGGATACATTTCATGGATATACAGTGTTGAACCTGTAATTGATGTGTAAACGATGGTTTACTCTTGATGTGGCAGTGACAAAACATTTCATGGATGCACAGGAGTTGAAACAGTAATTGATGTGTAAACTGATGGTTTACTCTTGATGTGGCAGTGACAAAACATTTCATGGATGCACAGGTGTTGAACCAGTAATTGATGTGTAAACTGTTGGTTTACTCTTGACGTGGCAGTGACAAAACATTTCATGGATGCACAGTGTTGAACCAGTAATTGATGTGTAAACTAATGGTTTACTCTTGATGTGACAGTGACAGAACATTTCATGGATGCACAGTGTTGAACCAGAAATTGATGTGTAAACCGATGGTTTACTCTTGATGTGACAGTGACAAAACATTTCATGGATGCACAGTGTTGAACCAGTAATTGATGTGTAAACTGATGGTTTACTCTTGATGTGGCAGTGACATAACATTTCATGGATGCACAGTGTTGAACCAGTAATTGATGTGTAAACTGATGGTTTATTCTTGATGTGGCAGTGAGGATATAGGATCATGGATATACAGTGTTGAACCAGTAATTGATGTGTAAACTGATGGTTTATTCTTGATGTGACAGTGAGGATATAGTATCATGGATATACAGTGTTGAATCAGTAATTGATGTGTAAACTGATGGTTTACTCTTGATGTGACAGTGAGGATATAGTATCATGGATATACAGTTTTGAACCAGTAATTGATGTGTAAACTGATGGTTTACTCTTCTTGATGTGACAGTGAGGATACATTTCATGGATATACAGTGTTGAATCAGTAATTGATGTGTAAACTGATGGTTTACTCCTCTTGATGTGACAGTGAGGATATAGTATCACGGATATACAGTGTTAAACCAGTAATTGATGTGTAAACTGATGGTTTACTCTTCTTTATGTGACAGTGAGGATATAGTATCATGGATATACAGTGCTGAACCAGTAATTGAAGTGTAAACTGATGGTTTACTCTTCTTTATGTGACAGTGAGGATATAGTATCACGGATATACAGTGTTGAACCAGTAATTGATGTGTAAACTGATGGTTTACTCTTCTTTATGTGACAGTGAGGATATAGTATCATGGATATACAGTGTTGAACCACTAATTGATGTGTAAACTGATGGTTTACTCTTCTTTATGTGACAGTGAGGATATAGTATCACGGATATACAGTGTTGAACCAGTAATTGAAGTGTAAACTGATGGTTTACTCTTCTTGATGTGACAGTGAGGATACGTTTCATGGATATACAGTGTTGAACCGGTAATTGATGTGTAAACTGATGGTTTACTGTTGATTTGGTGGTGAGGATATAGTATCACGGATATACAGTGTTGAACCAGTAATTGATGTGTAAACTGATGGTTTACTCTTCTTGATGTGACAGTGAGGATACGTTTCATGGATATACAGTGTTGAACCGGTAATTGATGTGTAAACTGATGGTTTATTTTTGATGTGACAGTGAGGATATAGTATCATGGATATACAGTGTTGAACCAGTAATTGATGTGTAAACTGATGGTTTACTCTTCTTGATGTGACAGTGAGGATATAGTATCATGTATATACAGTGTTGAACCAGTAATTGATGTGTAAACTGATGGTTTACTCTTGATGTGACAGTGAGGATATAGTATCATGGATATACAGTGTTGAACCAGTAATTGATTTGTAAACTGATGGTTTACTCTTGATGTGGCGGTGAGGATATAGTATCATGGATATACAGTGTTGAACCAGTAATTGATGTGTAAACTGATGGTTTACTCTTGATGTGACAGTGACAAATGATTTCATGGATGCACAGTGTTGAACTAGTAATTGATGTGTAAACTGATGGTTTATTCTTGATGTGACAGTGACAAAACATTTCAAAGATGCACAGTGTTGAACCAGTAATTGATGTGTAAACTGATGGTTTACTCTTGATGTGGCAGTGACAAAACATTTCATGGATGCACAGTGTTGAACCAGTAATTGATGTGTAAATTGATGGTTTACTCTTGATGTGACAGTGACAAAACATTTCATGGATGCACAGTGTTGAACCAGTAATTGATGTGTAAACTGATGGTTTATTCTTGATGTGGCAGTGAGGATATAGTATCATGGATATACAGTGTTGAACCAGTAATTGATGTGTAAACTGATGGTTTATTCTTGACGTGACAGTGAGGATATAGTATTATGGATATACAGTGTTGAACCAGTAATTGATGTGTAAACTGATGGTTTATTCTGGACGTGACAGTGAGGATATAGTATCATGAATATACAGTGTTGAACCAGTAATTGATGTGTAAACTGATGGTTTACTCTTGATGTGGCGGTGAGGATATAGTATCATGGATATACAGTGTTGAACCAGTAATTGATGTGTAAACTGATGGTTTATTCTTGACGTGACAGTGAGGATATAGTATCATGGATATACAGTGTTGAACCAGTAATTGATGTGTAAACTGATGGTTTACTCTTGATGTGGCGGTGAGGATATAGTATCGTGGATATACAGTGTTGAACCAGTAATTGATGTGTAAACTGATGGTTTACTCTTGATGTGGCAGTGAGGATATAGTATCATGGATGCACAGTGTTGAACCAGTAATTGATGTGTAAACGGATGGTTTACTCTTGATGTGGCGGTGAGGATATAGTATCATGGATATACAGTGTTGAATCAGTAATTGATGTGTAAACGGATGGTTTACTCTTGATGTGGCGGTGAGGATATAGTATCATGGATATACAGTGTTGAACAAGTAATTGATGTCTAAACTGATGGTTTACTCTTCTGAATGTGACAGTGAGGATATAGTATCATGGATATACAGTGTTGAACCAGTAATTGATGTGTAAACTGATGGTTTACTCCTCTTGATGTGACAATGAGGATACATTTCATGGATATACAGTGTTGAACCAGGAATTGATGTGTAAACGATGGTTTACTCTTGATGTGGCAGTGAGGATATAGTATCGTGGATATACAGTGTTAAACCAGTAATTGATGTGTAAACTGATGGTTTACTCTTCTTGATGTGACAGTGAGGATATAGTATCATGGATATACAGTGTTAAACCAGTAATTGATGTGTAAACTGATGGTTTACTCTTCTTGATGTGACAGTGAGGATATAGTATCATGGATATACAGTGTTGAACCAGTAATTGATGTGTAAACTGATGGTTTACTCTTGATGTGGCGGTGAGGATATAGTATCATGGATATACAGTGTTGAATCAGTAATTGATGTGTAAACTGATGGTTTACTCTTCTTGATGTGGAACTGAGGATACGTTTCATGGATATAGTGTTGAACCAGGAATTGATGTGTAAACTAAGGGTTTACTTAATTTTGAAGCTAGTAACAGTGATGTGTCATAATTTAAAATAAAGAGTTGAAGGTTGTAACACTACATCACTAAAATGTTCTTACTTGAACGCGTTTCAGGAGATGGTTTGCTGCCATTGTCAGCATGTTTTCAAATGATTTTGCCGGTGGTCTGGGAATGTGTGTGGCTAGTGGTGTTCTCTGGTGCTGGGCTGATGAACCTCCAAACGATTCTTGGTGGTGGCAGTTCCAAATTCATTAGGTGATTCCTGTGTTTGACGATATGTATTTTTTTCCAGATGTCCAATGCACTGCTGCTGTTGATCAGTTTTAAGAGTTTTATGTTCGGAGTGATATCATGGTTTGAAGATCAGAAATGATGTGCTACTGCTAATTTATCTTGCTGCTTTTAGTAAATGCATCTCATATGCTCTTGAAGTCTTATTTCAAGATTTCTTTTGGTTCTTCCTATGTATGCCAGGTTAGTCATTACAAACAATTTGATATATACCAGCTGATTTATCGTTGGGGATAGGATCTTTTGTTCTGTTGCATAGTAGTTTCTGGATATTATGGTTATTCTATGGAGACAGAGTGGTGATGTATTTGAAAATCCTTTGAAATTTATGATGTGTCCAAGGGTGGTAAGTGAACTTTCTATATGCTTGTGGTTTTTGTTGCCTGAGTAAATTAGTCGTTTGTTGGATGTATTTCTGTCTTTTAAACTTTATCTTCTTAACTATTTTTTTTCTGGTATCCATTGATAAAGGCTATGTGGATAATGTGTTGGTATTCTTTCTGGTATTCCTCTTTCTCCATTGGTATATGTACTAACCTGTTTGTACATAATGCTATTTAAAATTGCATTTTTGTGGCTTGTAGGATTGTAGCTATTGTTTTTAATATAATTTTAATACAATTTTAAATAGTATTACAAAAAGAGAGCTTAAGGATGTGTGTCATGGGTATAAGCTTAGAAAGTTTTATCTGTTTGCCGTTGTATGGTGGTGTTTATTTCAGGCTGGGAATTTTGTTAGCAGATTGGAGTAGATGTGAATAATAAATGTTTTAGTATAAAATAATTTACAAAGTACACAGTTTCAACTATCACCTTTAATTTTTCTTACAGAAGATTGTTTACATAGTTGCTCAAATTGTCATTCATGAGAATTTAATTTGGACAATGGTTGACAATGCAATACAATACATTCCTTCCTTTTTACTGTTCTTTAATGGTGAACCAATTATAAAGGTAGGTTCATCGACACACACAAACACATAAACGCACAAAAACACACACATAAACATACAAAAACACACACTACTTGTTAATCCTTTTATTTACTAAGTTGTTCAACAGAGCCTCTGCGCTGCCAAGTCGAACCTCAATTCCATGTATCTCCTCTCATTTTCTGTGTGAAGAAAAAGTGAATTAACTATTACTGCAGTTCAAGTGGTACCAACATATTTAACATCATCCAAAATACTAGGAGAGTCTGCTGCCCCCAGGTATTCGTATCTATGCAACCCACAGTTTATAGTCTAATGTGAAAACATTGACTCTTTTAGCAAACAAACTGTGATTGTAGCTCTGCCCTTCTATTTGGTACTATACGCAATCCCCATTAATGATTAAAGGCCTGAATGAGAACCAAAGAGCTGTGAAAGCCTTAAAAAAAGATGACATTTCATGGATATAATGCTTGCAAGGAGATAGAGGAATGTTTTCCCAAAGAGCAAGATAAACTACATGGAGTTCAGGCTGAACGGTTTAGCTACTGGAATGTGGTAAAGCAAAGGTTAGCTTCGGAGCTTCGAATCTGATACAAATGTAAAATTGTTTTGGTTCTTTTTCTTTCTCTCTCTCTCCCCCCTGTATTTATTTCCTGTATTTTGGTGTACTAATGTATTTATTTTTGTTACTGGCTCTCCTGTGAGCCAAAGACATAGGAATTACAATCAGATAATTGTGCATCATGTTTACCCTAATAATCTGTACTGTATCTGGTGTTGTAAACTGTGTTACCTAGTTGGGTTTCATTCTCTTGGGCGCATATTGACAATATTAAATATAAGTTTTTGTTTCATATTTAAACCTTTTTTTTACTTCTTCTATTGACAAAGGAACTGTAAATGTGCTAAGTTCACGGATAAACACAATAAATTATTAAAGAACATGGATTTCATCAAGGAAGTAAGTGTTCAAAATGATGACCCCCTTCATCAATGCACATTTGTGTATGTTGCTGGAGAGACCTTCTTGCATGCTGTAACATGCGGGGTGTAATCTGCCTGCATTCTTCATGTATGAGTTTGCCCATATATGAATTGGGCTTTGCGGTGGGAAACATGATTATTCTATTTTGTACACGCTAATAATGTTATCAAAAATGTTATTTATATTGTATCAAATTATAGGCCTAAGGAGATGATACAAAAGGTAATAAAAAGTTTGAAATTCATTTGAAGGATTTGAACCCGAATTAAAGTGACACAGTGTTAAGGCAACCATGATAATACCATTCAGCCAATGCTACCTTGCGAGCTGAGGTTCCTATACGAATTAGTAATCACAGAACTAGACTCCACCTCGAATCTTTACATGCTTTTTGCAGTGTCACAGTTTTTTGAGCTCGGTTTGATAGTTTTAATTCAAAGAAATAAACTGCATCAGTCATTACAATTACTGTATTATCTGAAGTACGCCATAGTTTGTGAAATAAGAGAAATTATCTACCTCATACTTAATCAATGTACAGTCTTGTAAAAAAATGCTAACAGCTTAAATCCAATTGGTGGCACTGTGTAGATCTGTCATTTTGTTTTCAAATGGTTTTGTCAACCAATGCATTTGATAGATTGTTCCTTCAGGGGCATTTGCAAAGTGGTGCGTGGAAGTATACTAAAGAATAAGTTTGTAAAATTGGCTAAAATTGCTACTGTAGCTCTCAGTGTCAGGGGGATGTCTTTTCTCATCGACATGCATAGTGATTGCATTCTGTCCTGTAAAACACTTATGCACCGAGTTATGCATCCTTACTTTATAAAGTGTTACGCAAATCAGCCATTAGAAGGCATTCAAGAAAGGCATAAGTCACATATGTTGCTTAGCACATTGCATAAATTAAATTTATAGGGGCAGCTGACTCGCCTGGTATAAACCAATGAAAGGAACTAAAATTGGGTCATAAATGGTCTACTTTTACTTTCGCCATCACTGTGCAGCATTTGTAAAATTGGATGAAGAACATACATTTTACTCAAGTATTTTTGTGCAGGTTCTATCAGCACTCTGTGTGCTTGCTGCTGGTTAGTAGTACGAGAGCTTTGTAATTTGGAACATTTAAATACTGTTTGTCTCTTGGGGCCAAACACATGCCAGAGAGGCTGGCACAAGAGGACAATTTTACATGCAATTACAGAGGAAAGCAGCAAGATATAGTGCTATTTATCATGCAACTAATGTAGTTGGCACTTAGTTTTGTGACTAAGAACACTAATAAGGCTTTCTTGTTTTTGTTTTTTTAAAGGTGGCTTCTTCATAACAAATACCAAAGATTTGCAATAAAAAATGGTTATCCTAAAAGTACAACCTCAGCAGTAAAGCTAAGTTCTGCCTCAGGAGAGTGAAAGAATAAATTCCTATAAAAAGGTCAAGTACATTTTGTTAGATGCCCTTCCAAAAGACTATGAACCAGCTGCACAGTGTTTTTCCTATCCACATCCTCGGCTCTCATTGCCGTCTGTCGCTTTCATAGAAAGGCGCCGATGAAACCGTGCAACATTTTTAAAACTACTTTTAAAGGCTTTACTTGCCAACTTTATGAAAGGAGTCACCGTCGTTGTCCATACATTTTTGGCACCTCTTTAAGAAACTAGCCATCACTCGCCGTAGTTCACATAGAGAAATGCCGGCAATTTCCTGGCAGATATTTTGTTTTAATTCTTCCAGGCTGTATGGGTTTGTCTTGTACACTTTGTTTTAAGTTCCCCAGAGATAGAAATCACAGGGGGTTAGGTCGGGTGACCGAGGGGGCCACAAATCTCTACTAATAATTCTGTCCTCGAACACGCTTTCATAAAGTTGGTAAGTAAAGCCTTTAAAAGTAGTTTTAAAAATGTTGTATGGTTTCATCCGCGCCTTTCTATGATAGTTTGTAGTCTTTTGGCTCTCCCTGTACCTTACATACACGAATCACATATATTAAAAGTATCACCCAAAGGAATATAGACCAATCTGCTTTTATCATTTTTTTTTATTATTATTTCCAGAAACGTAATGGGCGTTAACTATTCATTGAACTGCAAGTTTATTATTAACTTGTATAACCACAAGAGTGCCCAATGTTTGTAATGCACAATTATGAGCAAAGAACACCTGCAGCAAACATCAACAATTTGTAGTCAGAAATCAGTATTGCAATTGGATGCTCATTAATACAATAAAAAATTCAATTTTAATGTTACTTTCTCCACTGCTTACCTACGGTAGGTACATGCAATATATTCCAGCCAAAAATTAGGTATCCTGATTTCACAAAAAATAAAAGGTTTTGAGGTCCCTAATATTTAGAAAATGATTAGTGAACAGGAATTTTTTATATACATTTATGCCAGAACTTATGGAAACATAAGGACTGGTGGAACAGAATTATCGTACTTCTAAAACTATGTAGAAAATATGTGCCCCCCCCAAAAAAATTATTTTGTAGGAATATTTACACATTTTTTTAAACTCTAAATTAAAACTGGTTTATCTGTTGAGTACAGAATAAAGGACACAATGAAAATTAAAAGGAGTAAGTGTTAACATGAATCAATGGCCACTAAAGGTAAAAGACCATGCCATGATAATGCATTGCTTTAGTTTTACTTTAGAAACATAGCATGTTTGCTTCCTGTACTATTTAGCTATAGTTAAGTAGAAATATTGCATTCCACACAAAAATTTGATTCACAGGTTTCATCTGAAATAAGATTTGAGGATCTCTGACTTGAGCGGATGTATGGTTCAGAGCAAATGGGTTTCTACTTAATAATAGTAAAACACAGGAAATTATATTCAGTTTAAAGGATATACCACCTAAACCCTGCGATGTCAATGTAAACTTTCTGGGTGTAACTGTTGACATTAAACTAACCTGGGCCCCTCACATTAGGTGTATCTCAACGAAATTGTCTAGTCATTTACCTGATAAAAAACTTAAGATACGAAGTACCAGATGCATATATAAAGCCTGCTCATTTTTCCTTTTTTCATAGCATAATATCCTATAGCGTTCTACCATGGGGAAGTAGCAGCCATGTGACTGAAATACTATTACAAAAAAAGATTGTTCATATAATCTTCAATGCTGACAAACAAGAACACTGTAAACCTTTATTTATTAAACTAGGGATTTTGACAGTGATAAACCTATATATTTACACTGCAGTTAACTATATGAAAACCCATTTACATGAGATGGATTATAGGCAGGATATACATGGTTATAACACCAGAAATAGTAATAAAATTAACGTCCCACATCATAGACTTACAACAGCACCAAAGAGCTTCAAAGTAACAGGATTGAAATTGCATAATAGCATACCACAGAAAATAGCAATTCTACCAGCTGCAAAATTTAAACAGAAGACACATTACTGGTTAGTTACAACTCCATATTATTCCATTCAAGACTTCTGCGAGATCAGTAAAAATAGCACATTGAACAGATAGAGTCCATATACAAATATACAACATAAACCATTAATTTTGACATTGTATAGTGTATACCGGTAAATCGGTGGTAATTTATATTAATATTGTACTTTAATTGTACCCAATTTGATATTGTAGATTGGTGGCTACTTATATTTATTAATACTGTACTTTAATTGTATCTAATTGTTGTATATAGTACTGAATCATTTGACAATTACTGTTTTATTATATGCTTAGCATGTTGTATATAGCACTGAATTTTACATTGTCTATTGCTGTACAAAGGCTATGACAAAATTTTTATTATTTATTTATATTATTATTATTATTAAAAAGGAGAGAGAAGAGAGAGAGAGAGAGAGAGAGAGAGAGAGAGAGAGAGAGAGAGAGCATAACTAAAAACCAGAAAAAAATCTGTCAAATACCAAGTTTGATATTCACATTCAGCATCTTCAAAGGATGCGACATTAACATTTAAGAAAATCTCCCTCGCTCCAAACTACCATTTATATGGAATTTTTTTTTTCTATTTTCGTTTTTTTAAAAAATGGCTTAACAATTTAGATTGAAATATATTTAAGATACTTACAGGACAAATAAAATACAATATCTTGAATTTTATATGAATAGCCCATGAAGTCCACTTTATTCAAAATGGCTTTTGTATAACTGGTAAACCTGACAAGATGGTAAAAGATAGATAAAACTTGCCACACAAAAAACTTAAAACATTGCAATTTATGTCATATTGTATTATTGCTCTGAAAGGCATTGCTAGTTTTCTCTTTCCTTTTTTTCCTTGTCATTATTAAAGGGAAATGAACTTTCAAAGCCATCACATTGCAACACACGTTTAATAGATACGAGTATCACTTCATCCTCATGTGTTCCCGCTGTACAATAGGTGAATCAGGTACTCCAAGAATCCACTTCACCTTTTGCTACCTTGGTACACCCCTGAAGAAGACAGATGATTGCTTTCCTGCAATCCCACCTCCCCTGCTTTAGTACCTTTAGTACAAACTTGAATGGATAATAAAAAAGAACATGCCTTGCTTTCACAGCAAACATTTAGGAAACAAGAAACATCAGTTTTATATCAGAAAGGTATGTTTCAGAATACTTGGTTTACTGTGAAGCTGTCTTGGATTATACAATTCAGATAAGGCTTAATACAGATTTCATCACATCACTATCTTAGTGCAGTAGTAGAGCACTGATATGGAAGGCGTCCTCCATGGTCTAGGGGTACCGTGCTAGCCTCTAGGTCCCAAGGTCATGGGTTCAAACCCGGCAGAGGGCGATGGATTTTTTTGGGTGTAAAAATCCTTAGCATGGCTTCCTTTGGAAGGGAAGTAAAGTCTGTAGTCCCATGTCATAGATTTATGGCACGTAAAAGAAACTCAAGCCTGATAAAGAGGTCTCCGAGCAAAATTTCCAGTTTTTCACGCCCAATATAGAATGGGATGCTAATGACTAGGCTTCGGACATGACTTTACGTTAAGTTAACTTCTATTATACTACTGCTTTGTTTACAAGCGAGTGGAGAGGAGAGAGGAAGTAGTCTCGTGCGCTACTGAGTTTGTGCTGTGCTGAGTACTCGTATGCTATAGGTATAGGTAGGCACAGAAGTAAGTATACGATTCTCTAGTAAACTTAAGCTTTTATTACAAAATATAAATAAGATGAACAAAACAATAAATCTGAACTGTGGCGGATGAAATAATCAGTTTCATGTGTGATTTACATACTGGACAACTATTACAATGGATTACAATATATTTTCTGAATGTATCAAAAGCAAAACCTCTTCTCAAAATCAAAAAATGTTTATATCTTGAAAAGCTCTATTCCACACATGTTACTAGTGCAAAACAAAACTAACAAACATCACACCTCTGGGAAACGCATGCATTTTCATTATTAGAAGATACACTCTTCAGTTTCTGCTGTGCTATTTCAGCAGCAGAACATTTGTCTACTTCTGTAAAGTGTTGTGTCAAATTATCGACAAGTTTCAAGAACTTTGGTATTGCCCTCTACGACAAAGACAAATAAAATTTGTGTAAAGTAGACTCGCAAGGAAATTTCAAAGCTGTACGTTTCTCCAGAAACTTATAAAAGCAAAATTTTGCAGCTTATTAAATGGGATATTTGTGCTTACCATCATGTCAGACAAATCCCTGTGAGCTTCGGTTTGGCTACACGAGTTCATGATTTCTGATGTGGTTAATATATCCTCACATTTCATTTCTAGGAAGCAACATAATATTTTGCAAGTGTTTTTTAGATTTACATTGTCTTGCAATAAAAACCCTTCTCTCCTTTGATTTCAATCTGACATACTTTACAAAATATTTTTTCCCTCTTACATCAAAATACTCGAGTCCATATTCATTTACAAGTAAGACACTCTTCTTACTGGTTGTTTTCGGAATGTTTTGTCAGCTATCAACGGCCGTACTTCATAACTTCATAACAGGCTGTATATATGCTGATCGCTTGCTTAGAGTGAATGACTGGCAGTGGGGAGGTGGAGATCTCAGTGAAACCCTGTGGCACGTAACTCTTTCCAGCCAAAGTGCAACAAAACAGCAACTGTGTCCGAAGCCTAGTAATGACCATAGGAGTTAAAGAGCACCAATAAATAAAATTGCTTACTGATATGGAAAGCAAGATCCATGATTCGAGTCCTAACCATGGCAATTAGTTTTTAAAGTCAGATTCTACCATCAAATATAACCACATTCATAATTTTCACCATCAAGTTATACCATGTTTACATGCTTGAGAGTAACTTCTGCAGTGCCAAAAGCATATCCTGTCTGGAATGCATGGGTCGAGATTGATATATTAATTCACACAAACTATCTAATTAAGGATACATACATAGTTTGTATTTGCGAAGAAGATTGAGTGGTAAGTGACTTTAGCTCTGTTATTTGAGTCGTTCACAAATAGTTCTTATATGACATTGGTTTCTATACACCTTAGAAATTTCATTATGCAGACCCAAATAACTTAAAATGGAAATCTCATATTAAACACGTTCTAGATAAACTAAGCAGAAACATATACGCCTTAAGTATTTTAAGTCAGCCTTTGTATACTTTTAATAGCTTATTATGTGCATATACACTCTATAATGAAATATGGAATAATATTTTGGGGAAATTCGCCAGAAGCAAGGGATGTATTTATTGAAGAGAATACAAGCTATTTGAATTATATGTGCTGAAAAAGTTATGTTCATGTAAGCCACTATTTAGAAAACTTGGCATACTTATTGACTTTTTTGAAGATTTAGAAGCTAGTAACAGTGATGTGTCATAATTTAAAATAAAGAGAATTGAGGGTTGTTACACTACATCACTAAAATATACTTTAAAATATATTTTAGTGATGTAGTATAACAACCCTCAATTCTCTTTATTTTAAATTGGCATACTTACTTTGACATGTGCTTATATATATTAGAAACTGTCTTATTTGTAAAAAAATACATTCAATTTTCTAAATAATGGAAATCTTCACACACATTATACTAGAAATAATGATATACACTTAACCTCAACCAGAACTACAATATGTAAAAATGGAATTCTGCACTCCAGTACGATTAATATAATTCCCTTCCTAGTGCCATCAAAAATCCAGAAAACTATAATGTGTTTAAAATAAGAAAAGGCTTTCTTGCAGGAACACTGCTTTTAAATGATAAAAGAATATTTGCAACATAAATATCCATATGCATAAGCAAGACTGTTAATTAACATATATTTTATTTATTTGTGGTAGCAATCTTCCTTAGAATATGGCTATACATCAGCCCAAGCTGTTATCTTGCCATATTCTACCCATATTACACTCTTTAATTATAACATAAAAAATGATAATAAAAATAATAGTAATGATACCAAAATAATAATCTTATAATACTAATATTATAATAAATAATAATAAATAATAATAATATAATTACATAACTTAACATCACATGATGAAATTAATTTATCTCTTTTTATCGTCCATAACCATTTCTTTCCTACCTTTTTACTATCCTTGTTAAAAATCTTGCTTAAAGCTACTTTCCTGTCCAGTTTTAACCATTTCCCATTTATAGCTTCCTTTCTCGAATGCTGTGTACCTTTACAGTCAAAAACGATATGTCCTAAATCTTCTCTTCCCCCACATATTGGACACTGGTTCTGTGGGAACCCATTTCTCATTCCTATTAGTCTCCATACACCTGCTCGTATCCAGGCTATACTTTCTCTTTGTTCCTTATTTGAGTTATCCACATACTGTTCTCTAGCCCATACACTTTTTTATTAATATATGATTCCAAGGAACTTTTCTTCCCAATGTTACTAAATAAATTTTGTATCTATATCTTCAAACCTCTGCCTAGCTTCTTTCCAAAAACCCTTAACATTATTTTCCCTCCTTCTCCAAATTTCTCCCAGACCACTATTTTCCAAATTAGTTTGTATACTATAAACTCCACCCATTTTTCTTTAAGCTCCTTTCCTGGAATTCCAAACACTACCTCAACAAGTTCTTCTCTTCTAAATTTAATAGTCTGTACAATATTTAAGAGCTCTCTCCATTATTACCCTTCCCCCCCCCCACTCTCTGCATTTCAATTAGAGCAAATTCCTTAACTGTAGCATTTGGCAGGCCTAAAACTTCTCTACAAAAACTCCTATGTACCATATCTATCTCTTCCCAGCCTCGTTCTACTCCCCGTATTTCACTTCCATATAACATTTTTGCTTCAACTACTATGTTATATATTTTCTCTAGCCATTTAACATTTATATCTTGTATTCTATATTTGCACCCTCTAATTGCTGACATTGCCCCTTTCCCTTTCTTCTGTTTCTCCCATTTTCCACCCCCATCCATTTTAACCCCTAAGTATATACAATCTCTGATCACTTTATATTTCTTCTCTCCATTCTTCCACTTTTCATACTTGTCCAGTTTGGCACCTTTCTTAAACACTATAATTTGAGTCTTCTCTTGATTTACTTTCAGATTCCACTCATCACAGATTAACATATATACTGTATCATATCCTTCATTTCATAGTTATATTTGTAAAATAATTTTATTAAATATATTTGATAGTTCATTGTAATATATTGCATACATTTAATTACTGATGAATCTTTTCCTTTTATGGTTATAAATTAGACTATTGAGATAAATAACTTAAGTTAAATATATGTTTTGATATCAAACCTTATTGTATATATACATAAATTTAACTTTTGACATGTCCTGCATCATTGTACAGAATTGATTTTTAAGGATGAATAAAAATTGAACTATAAGCGAAGCAAAATATTTCCTTGTGATTCACATTTTCTTTAGAAAGAATCAATTAAAATAAGTTTTGATTTTATTTGGTTTCTACACACTGTTTAAAAGGGTGGTAGTGATACCTTTTTAGGGCACTAATGCACCAGTTCCCCATTGTTCTGTGCCTACTTGGAATTGCCCTGTTGACTTCTGCAACTCTTAATCCATGAAGGGTTATCTACACATGTCAAATATGGCATGGTTGGGTCACCTGGTAGTGACCGTCATTGCACGACTGATACTAAATTAAGTTAGAAAATGTATCTTTAGAACCATAATCCCTTTTTGTGGCATAAGCCATTTCCAAGACATCAGTTATTGGTTTGAATTTTTCAATACTCTGTCACGTTTTGAAGTTGCCATTAATGAGTTGCTGCTTATGAAACATTGAAAAAAACAGTGGAATTTTAAGGCCAGCATATAGTGACACATTTAAACATTTGACTATCAACTTCAGTCTTGTTATACAGAACGGTCCCTCACGCTCTGGCCAGGAATTTCACGGCAGTCTTGTGCGACACATCTGAATGAACTCAAGGCCATGGGCTCTTCCACTTATCGGACATGTGGCAGCGGGCTTCAGTCAGCTATTATTGCTTCTTGTGTATAGATGTGAGAGACGTGTGTATTTGTGTGCGATTGAATTATCGGATTATTACAACCCAGAAATGGTACTCAAATTTTCACTTGAACAAAGACTTTTTATGTATGACACGTATGTGAAAACCGACTCGTGCAGACAGGTGTGTACGCAATTTCACGATAAATTTCCTGGTGTTCCTGTTCCGAGTAGAGAAACATTTAATGTTGTAAGTTGTAAAAAGAAACTAAGGTTTCTAACAGAAGAAAAACTTGATGAAATTGGCGAAGCATTTGAATGGTCTCTGAATAAAACTTTACATGTAGCACAAGTCAGTGTTTCAAAAACTTCAGTACATAGGTCTACAAAACTGTTGAAATTAAAACCATACAGAGTGACTGTTGTCTATCAATTATGACCACATGAGATGAAGGCCGCGTAAAGTTCTGTAACTGGATGTTATAAACTATTGCGGTACTGTTGACCCACATCTAATAATTTTTCAGATCAGGCATGGTTTCATTTGACTGGCCATGTTGCTTCACAACACAATAGGTATTGGTGTACTGAAAATCCAAATTTAATTCACGAAGTTCCTTTACATGAAAAAATTGGTGTATGGTGTGCTGTAACAGCAGAATGGATAATAGGCCCCATATTTTACGATACCGTAAATTCCAATAGGTACCACAGAAATATTCTCGCAGAATTTTTTGCAATGTTGACTTAATGAGAGGGAATATGGCTATTTTCAACAAGATTCTGCCACAGCTCATACTGCGGAGGCTTCCTTGGAAGACTCAAGAATGTTTTTGATGACAAGAATAGTCTCTAAAGGGTTATGGCCGGCTCGAATGCCGGATCTTACTGTGTGTGACTATCTGTGGGGAACTCTCAAAAATAGAGTCTATAGAAATAATCCTCACACCATAGACATGCCCGTACCCAGAAAAAAATTTCGGGGAGGGTTTTCCACAAGTAGATCTAAACTTAACAGTACCCTACACAGTTGCTATGCACCTACTCCGTAGTATATAGACGTTACATGGATAAGAAAATTGCTTGGAGACATTATATAGACAAGAAAAACTTGCCAGAATGTATGGCCACCTTACCTATGTAAGGCGACAACATTAAGTTTCATTTTTCCTTGTAAATGTGCTACTAGCAATAGACCTACTGTTATCTAAGAACATTTTTCCGTATTGGTTTGCTATGAATTTAAATAAATAAAACTGTCAGAAGTTTCAGGGGGGGTTGAACCCTAAAACCCTCCCTCCCCCCTCTAAATACGGTCCTGACCATAGACGATGTTAAAAACAATATAAGAACAGAAATTAGGGAAACTATACAACAAGAACTTATGCGTGTGAATGGTAATTTCATCAGAAGGTGCCAAGAATGTTTATCTGCCGAAGGACACCACTTTCAACACCGACTGTGAAAAAGATTAGTACTGATAAAATAAAAAGTAATTATGTTTGTTCAATAGGTAATCAATATATCATAATAATCATAAAATCAGTAATAATATGGTATCAGTATCAATAATGAGAATAATAAACAGATACACTGAATATAGCACACAGAACACGCATCGCGACTACTGGCCAGATAGCTGAGGGACCCCAGTACGGGGTCCTCACTGACCTACACCCCTCTCTCCTTTCTTGTACAGTTCTGTTTCATTCACTGTATTGTACCTATAATGAAGTGTTTCTTTCCACAAATGTTTGTCTGTTAACATGAAATAGGTAGAAAAGCAAGCTTCTGTAAGGATGGTTTGTAGATACTTCAGTGAGTGTTGGGATGAGGAAGAGGCTGTGCAGCCAGGGCGATATGGGTACTGTTGGCAGCATACAAGAGGAGTAGCTCAGAGATGAGGCATGAAAGCGGAAGAGGGGAGGTTTAATGGATTGAGAGTTTTAATGGAAGTGAAGAGCAGTGTGGTGATAAGAAGATAAGCATTTAGTGAGAAGTGCTAGTAAAAGGAGGGGATAAAATATTATTTGGCTGGCCTTGTAGTTCAGTCAGCAGAGCGCCGGTCTGCTATACAAGGGTCCTGGGTTCGATTCCTGGCTGGGAAATGGGAATTTTTCTCTAGCCAAGATAATTCCCTATCCTCCCCAGGGTCTGGAAGTATGAATGAGGGAGGGGGAGGGAGAGGGGAGGGAGGGGGGAGGGGGAGAGAGAGTGTGTGTGTGACCTAGTGAATAAAACTCAAAGTTACCAAAATCCCAACGACAAGCAAATACAAGTTAATAGCATTGCCTTAGGCAATATGTTCCAAAGGAAAGGTGCCAATAAGAAGAGTTAAAGGTGGGCTAAAAATGGAACCAAAAAATGATTAAAGTGATCAATAACACGAAGTGATTAATGGTATGAAATTAGAATTCATAAAAAGTGATAAAAGTGTAGTGGTATAAATGTTACAATGTGTTTAACATTATTATAGCACCACGTTTGGAAGCCAATTTGATGCAGTATTAAGGTTGTGTGACTTCATGTGTTGCAATCTTGTGACGTCACTCCTTGTTTGGTTCGTAGCTCCCTCTGGCGTAGCAATTTGTATCAATTAGTTTCCGAAAGAATTTAAAGTTTTGTATATTGTCCTCCGGCTAGCTATCATCTTATCTTGGTAGGACATGTATCTCTATGTAAGGGTGTGAATCGGAAAGGAATCTTTTATCCAGAAATGATACTGATGAAGAAATTGGTTTTATAACTTTTATTGTCGAACACGTTCACTAACACTTTTTACATATTGAGATAGATACTCGCCAAACTGAAACTGTTTGCAATAACTTCTTACTTATCACTTTTAACTTGAGTACTTCAACTTTGTGTATTTATTTAACTGTATAATACTTTATAATAATTCTCGTAATTCTGCTGCGCGTAACTTGACGAAATGAAGGACTGACTGACGATGAACTGAGAGACTGACGTGTAGTGTGTTGAGAATTCTGTTGAACTGGGAGGCGATCTATCTCGGGCCTGCTTATATACCCCCACTCCTCGACATGCCTAAAGATTATAAATGAACTGCTATTGGCTAATAAAACGCGCCAACATTAGCGTCTATTTTAATATCCAATGAAAACCACGAATACATATTGCTTTAGGAAATGTTCTAGAAGCTTCTACCGAAAAGGCGCGAAACATTACGTAACTTCCTTGTTCCCGGTAATGATAAACAACTCACCCCATCGCTGCATTATTGCGTTATTATTGACAGTTTCAGTAAAGCCGTATATTATTATTTACCAATAATAATTACAAATAATAAACCTCTGAAATCAATGTCACATAAAAATACATATTCATATTACAATCATTAATTACATTTAAGTAATTTATGATACAAATTACCGTATCATATGCCCCACTAGAAACATAATTATAAATATTTATAACTTGTTTGAAAATTTTATAATTTGTGTTTTTAGTCTCCTAAATCTTGGAACACACGCTATCACTTTCACTTAACACTTCACACGCATTTAACACACGACATGTTTTTCCTCTATCTCGCCACTACTTACTGGCTCTGGTTTAATTAATTTAGATATTAATCTGACATCACAAATTTTTGATAGCAAATACTGTACCCTGAATTATTTTTACCATTTTTGTTATTTTGAATTTTATTTTAACAATACTCTTTGAATTGTATTTACGTACTTTTAATTTAATATCATATTAAGTTTCAATCTTTGCATTCTTAATTTTCAAATGTTGTTGCAGTTACCACAAATTTAAATTTTTTTTTATATAATTTATTTCTCTTTTCAAATGACATATATAAATAGTTAACCCTCTTACGTTCCAATACATTTCTCTGCAAGTCATCTTTAACTATCCAGCATTTACTTTACATCACATTGCTATTTACCCTCCTGGATCAAATTGTGTGTGGCTAAACATTACTCGTAGCCGTAACCTAACCTTCAAATTTTTGTTAATGGATAACCTCTTGTATTCATTTGAAATTTTGTCACATGATAACATTTGAAAACAATCTAAAGTTTCCTGAACAATACATCTTTTAACAACTTTCATTTTCAATTCTTCTGCTATCTCTTTAATTTGAGAGTACTCTGACAAATCTGTACTAAACTGTACTGGACTGGAGTTTTCATTTTGAACATTTTGGTACAATTTATTTCTTTGCATTACTGTCTCATTCTGTATTTCTGATATCTCCCCTCTGAAATTAACTTGCGCCTTATTCACATCTACATTCATAACCTCATTTATCTCTCTTAGCTCACTTGTAATACTACTCATTCTACTATCTGACTCTGTACATTTTACATTAACCTCACTTTTAGTATTAACCTCACTTTCTTTGTTACCTATTTCCCTGCTCATATCTGACATTTTCTTTGAAATTTCTCCTATCTCACTTACTATTACTTCCTCATTTTCATCTCTCATTTCTGGCATACTACTATCTAACTTCATAACTTTCTTTTCAATTTCTTCATTGCTTTGATCTACTGTTTGCTCTAATTTCTCATTACTCCTACCAATATTTTCAATTGATTTCCTGTTTTGTTCTAAGCTCTTACCAATATCTTCCCTCAATTCCCTATTATTCTTTTGCATATCTTCCCTGTTTTGATCTATTTTCTTACTAAGATCTTCCCTGTTTTGATCTATTTTATTACTAAGATCTTCCCTTAATTCTTCCCTCAGTTCTCTCTTATTCTTTTGCATATCTTCCCTTAATGTTTTATAAAATTTTTTCATCATTTTCATAATTTCCATTATCATATTAGCATCAAGATTAACATTTCTTGCTGTTCTATTCTCACTTTCTGCACTAACATTTCCTGCTGTTCTATTCTGACTTTGTTTACTAATATTTCCTCCCTCAACTACTTCATTGTTTAAGCTATTTTCTGTCACCTGTATTGAATTACAGCTAACTGTTACATTATCTCCCTCCATCATTGTTTCTTCAATATTACTAGTAGCCATTGTTTTTGTTTTCTAAAAAAAAATTACAATCACCTGACCTTTGTGATGCTGTCTGTTGATGTAGCTTTGATGTCCAGCGTTCTGCCCCATTCTCCTAGATTTGTATGTCGCTTCTGCGTTGTATTATGATGAATCTACGTCGTCTCGATGTTTTTGTTGTTGAATTACCCTGTTGCCTTGTAGTCTCGGAATTACGATGTCCAATTATCCATGTAGTCTGTCGTTCCTTTTGTTTCTGGAATCTGCGTCTTGTAGATCATTTTACTGCTGCTTTCGTTCCACGTCCTGATTATGCTGATCCTTTCCTGGTTAATTCTGCTACTTCCTGGTTATTTTGATCCTTTCCTGGTCATCTTGCCCCACGTTCTGGGTGCCAATTTGTAGTGGTATAAATGTTACAATGTGTTTAACATTATTATAGCACCACGTTTGGAAGCCAATTTGATGCGGTATTAAGGTTGTGTGACTTCATGTGTTGCAATCTTGTGACGTCACTCCTTGTTTGGTTCGTAGCTCCCTCTGGCGTAGCAATTTGTATCAATTAGTTTCCGAAAGAATTTAAAGTTTTGTATATTGTCCTCCGGCTAGCTATCATCTTATCTTGGTAGGACATGTATCTCTATGTAAGGGTGTGAATCGGAAAGGAATCTTTTATCCAGAAATGATACTGATGAAGAAATTGGTTTTATAACTTTTATTGTCGAACACGTTCACTAACACTTTTTACATATTGAGATAGATACTCGCCAAACTGAAACTGTTTGCAATAACTTCTTACTTATCACTTTTAACTTGAGTACTTCAACTTTGTGTATTTATTTAACTGTATAATACTTTATAATAATTCTCGTAATTCTGCTGCGCGTAACTTGACGAAATGAAGGACTGACTGACGATGAACTGAGAGACTGACGTGTAGTGTGTTGAGAATTCTGTTGAACTGGGAGGCGATCTATCTCGGGCCTGCTTATATACCCCCACTCCTCGACATGCCTAAAGATTATAAATGAACTGCTATTGGCTAATAAAACGCGCCAACATTAGCGTCTATTTTAATATCCAATGAAAACCACGAATACATATTGCTTTAGGAAATGTTCTAGAAGCTTCTACCGAAAAGGCGCGAAACATTACGTAACTTCCTTGTTCCCGGTAATGATAAACAACTCACCCCATCGCTGCATTATTGCGTTATTATTGACAGTTTCAGTAAAGCCGTATATTATTATTTACCAATAATAATTACAAATAATAAACCTCTGAAATCAATGTCACATAAAAATACATATTCATATTACAATCATTAATTACATTTAAGTAATTTGTGATACAAATTACCGTATCAAAAGTAAAAAGGTTATGTGATAAATTGAGAAAATTATAAGTTGCGAGTGAAGAATGTTATCAATGATCTTCGTAATTAAGTAAAGCATACTTTTAAGGTACTGATATTATAATTAAACATTATAATTAAATTCAAATAATATGATTATAAATGAGTAATACCACCTTATTAAAGTATATATATAAAAAAAATAGCTAGTATTTTGTAAGGTTAATAAGGTTTAAAAATGGAATGCAGTTATGGATTAGGTAGAATTGGCAACCATCATTCAGTACTGGCGGTTAGTGGATCATGATGGGATGGCTTTAAAGTTCCATGCTCCATACATGACAGTAAGAGAAAATGAATAGTGGCTTACTACTTGAAAATTGAAAATACAAATACCTAGGAAATGGAGAACAGGAAAAAAACCTGATATACTCTATGCTTTAAGGAGATATACATTTTTTGTGTAGCAAGACTTTGTCTATCTCTTATGGCTTGTCCGACAGAATGAACAGAACTTCAGACCATTTCCAGAAAATTTAAGATATACGAGGGTAATCCCAAAAGTAAGGTCTCCAAAGCGCTGGGATCGCGGGGAAACTGTTTGTGTGGATGTTGGCCATGCTACTTTTTTCCTTCCTCCCTCCACTCTCTTCAGAAACCACTGCACGTCCCTTAGTGCCCTCAGTCTTGGCTTGGCAGCCTGTTATAATGGAGCTCCCGTTAGCCACTACCGCCAGGTGCAAAGTTCGCGCAGTTATTCACTTTTTGAGTGAAAAAGGGGTTAAACCTGTCGAAATTCATCGACAGTTAATGGAAGTGTATGGAGAGTCTTGTATGGATGTCAAAAATGTCCGCAAGTTGTGTAGAGAATTTGCAAATGGTCGCACGGAAATTCATGACGAGGAAAGAGGCGGGAGACCGTCCATTCTGACGAAACAATCGCAAAGGTTGAACAAATCATGCTTCAAGATCGGCAGATCACTCTCGATGAGCTCTGAGTTGTTGTTTCTGAGATTTCTCGAAGCACTATTCATCGGACTTTGATTGAAGAGTTGAAATTTCGGAAGGAATGCGCAAGATGGGTCCCAAGAATGCTGACAGAAGATCACAAAAGGCAACGCGCTGAAACTTCCCTCCAATTCCTTCAATGCTACGCAGATGAAACGGACAACCTTTTGCATTCAATTGTCACGGGTAATGAAACCTGGGCTTTCCACTTCACACCTGAGACCAAACAACAATCACGCGAGTGGCGGCATTCCGGTTCACCCAAGCAGCAAAAATTCAAGAGAACACAGTCTGCTGGCAAAGTCATGGCAACTGTGTTTTGGGATCGAAAGGGGATACTCTTGGTCAACATTATGGATCCTGGGACAACAATAAGTGCCGACAGGTAATGTCAGACATTAAAAAAACTCAAGACGGGCAATTCAGAACCGTGGAAGAGGAATTTTGAGCAAGGGCATAAGCCTTCTCCATGACAATGCTGGCTCACCGCCCATCAAACCATGAATCTTCTGCAACAGTTTGGATGGGAAACCATCACCCATCCTCCCTATAGTCCGGACTTAGCACCCAGTGACTACCACTTGTTTCCCAACTTGAAAGAACACTTGGCTGAAAGGCGCTTTGGTGACGATGATGAAGTAAAAAATGAGGTCCATCACTTTTTCAAGAGCATGGCGGCAAGCTGGTATGACATGGGCATACAAAAACTGCCATAGCGTCTACAAAAATGCATCGACCGAAATGGCGATTATGTGGGAAAATAGACATCAATTCAGTACCTAGTACATTGATACAGGATATGTCAATAGTTAAATTTATATATTTACATTACAATAAAGTTATATATAATTTGAGTTCAACTATGATATACAATAGATATATTTATAAATTAAATGACATACTACTAGATAACTTAACGGATTAGTACAATGTCTTATGCAAACAAGGATTTATTAAACTGTAAATATTCCTTTACGGTGTAGAAGCAGTGTTCCTGCAAGAAAGCCTTTGTTCTAGTTTTAAACACATTATAATTATTTATATCTTTAATGGCATTAGGTAGGGAATTATAATTCCTTATACTGGAGTGCAGTACTGCATTCTTACATATTGTAGTTCTGACAGAGGTTAAGTGTATATCCTTATTATGTCTAGTGTAATGACTATGGACATTGTCATTATTTTGAACATTAAATTTATTTCTTTTTACAAATAAGACTGTTTCCAATATATAAGAACATGCCAAAGTAAGTATGCCAAGCTTTCTGAATAGTGGTTTACATGAGCATAACATTTTTTCACCACATGTAATTTGTATGGCTTGTTTTTGTTTGATAAATACATCCTTAGTTTCTGGTGAGTTTCCCCAAAATATGATACCATATTTAATTATTGAATGTATATGTGCATAATAAGTTGTTAACAGCACATGGAGACTGACATTTTGACTTAAAATTCTTAAGGCATATATATTCCTGCTTAATTTGGTTATTAAATGTTTTATATGAGTTTTCCATTTCAAGTTATTCTGTATCCACAAGCCCAAAAAGTTTGTCTCGTTTTTATATGAGATTAATTTATTATTTAATTTTACTTCAGGGATGTTATAATTATTGTTTGCACTATCAGTAATATGAAATTTAAGACAAACAGTTTTGACCGTATTTAAAACCAGGTTGTTATTATCTAACCAATATACCAGATCTTTACTGGCCTGGTTTAGTGAATTATTTAACATTTCATTACTCTTTTCTGTTATTAGTAAATTAGTATCATCTGCAAATAGAACAATGTTATGAGCTTGTATGTTATTTGTTAAGTCGTTTATATACAAGATAAATAAAAATGGTCCAAGTATAGAGCCTTGTGGTACTCCATAAGTTATATCAAGTGCATTAGATCTAACTGCCAAAAGTGCATTAGTGTTAGCATTATAATCTGTAATCTCTGTTATTTGCTTACGGTTTGTAAGGTAAGATTCAAACCAAGAATATGCTAATCCTCTTATACCAAAGTCAAATAATTTTGTTAGCAAAATTTTATGGTTAATAGTATCGAAAGCTTTAGTTAAATCTAGAAATATGCCAATTGCTTTATCTTTATTATCTAAAGCAGTTATGACCTATTTAAGAAAGAATATATCGCAGTCTCTGTTGATTTTTCTTGTCGGAATCCATGCTGTGAATTAGTAATTATATTATTTTTTCCAATAAACGATACAAGTCTTCTATACATTATTTTTTCCAATATCTTTGAAAATACGGAGGGTATGGAAATAGGACGGTAGTTAGCTACCTCAGTCTTTTTCCCTTTTTTGTGCAAGGGTATAACCTTAGATATTTTTAACATGTCTGGAAATATTCCACTAGTCATGGATACATTACACAAATGGACAAGTGGACCAATTATGTGGTCACTACATCTTTTTATAATTATATCTGGTACATCATCAACACCTGCAGAATATGTATTATTCAATCCATTTATTATGTTTAGCATTTCCTCAGGCGTAACTTCATAAAGGTATATAGAGTTTACATTATTGGTAGTATTAGTCTTTATTAGACTGCCAAGATGTCCATTACTATTTTGAACCAAATCTTTAATTATTTCTGTAAAGTAGGTATTAAAATATGTAACAACTTCTGTTGCATCAGTGATCTTTCTATCATTATGCTCAAGTTCTATTTTACCTTGCATATGACGTGTTTTATTAGTCATTTGGTTTACTATTTGCCACATAGCTTTGGTCTTATTTTTAGAGTTTTTAATATGATTGTCATTACTATTGATTTTAGCCTGTCTTATAACTTTTTTTAGTATGCGTTTATAATTCTTAAAATAATTATCAAAATCTGTCGTTGTACTACCCTTACTTAAGTCATATAGTAATCTTCTACGTTCACATGACTTTCTTATACCTGGAGTTAACCAATTTCTCTTAGCTTTCCCATTGGAGGTTCTTGATGTTTTGAGAGGAAATGCAGTATTAAAGCAGAACATAAAACTATTTACAAACAATCTAAATTTCTCATTAGTATCAGCTGTATTATACATATCAAGCCAATCTTCCTTGCTTAAGAGATAATTCATATACAAAATATTATCATTGCTAAATATTCTTTTTTTTATGAGTGTTGATCTAAACATCTTAGTATTATTAGTTTCAATTTGAATTATTTGTGCCTCATGATCACTAAATCCTGTATTTATCACCTGTGCTTTATATTTACAATTTTCATTAATTATAATTTGATCTACCGCAGTTTTTGAGCGACTAGTTATTCTTGTAGGGGATGTTATGACATGCATTAGGTTATAACTTCTAAGCAGATGTATGAGGTCTTGCTTTTCTTTGCTGTCTTTAAGAAAGTCAATATTTAAATCACCACATAATGCAATTTTTTTTTGGTTTTCACGAGAATGTTGAGTAGTCTCTCTAAGCTATTTTGAAAAATCCTAACATTACTATCTGGGGCACGGTATAAAACAATCACAGTAATATCTAGTTCCATCAAATCCACACCTGCAACTTCAAAATCACTTTCACGACATAATGTCCGGCATGTACCTATATTTATGAAACGGATACCTGTTTTAATAAATATGCATACCCCACCCCCACTTTTGTTAGATCTACAATATGAGCTGGCTAATGTATAATTTGGTATCTGTATGTAATCGATTTCATTGCTCTTTAACCAGTGCTCAGAAATGCACAAGACACCAACCTCATTCAGATCTTTATCTAATTGGATTTCAATGTAATTTAATTTATTGTGAATAGATTGGACATTTTGATGAAAAATTGTTAGATAGTGTGCATCTATTTTTATAGACTTTCTTACAGAATCACTTACCTTTAACAGTTTCAACATAACAACAGTTTCAACAGTTAACATAAGTGAGTGATATAAGTATTACAAAACTCAACTCAAATTAAACAAATATACTAGATATGCAGGTTTTTACTTTCTATGCTATTTGCCTATAGTAAGTATAGAAAGTATTGCAAAAAATTTGATGTCAAGGTTTTACTGCTAATGCATATTTTGAGGTTCCCTGGTTCCAAAAGAAGCATTTTTAGAAAAAGGCCCCCATAAAATTGAGTTTTTATTTATGGACGCTCTTTAACTGCTATGGTTCTTGGTGTCCCATTCTATATTGGGCGTGAAAGACCATAAATTTTGCTCACAGGCCTCTTTATCAGGCTTGAAGTTTTTTTATGCGCTATAAATCTATGACACGGGACCAACATTTTTACCTCTTCCTTTCTGAAGGAAGCCATGCTAAGGATTTTTACATGCAACAAAATCCATTGCCCTCCGCCTGGTTTGAACCCGTGACCTTGGGAAGTAGAGGTTAGCATGGTACCACTAGATCACAGAGGACAACGAAAAAAGGCCCCCATGTTTGTGTGTGTGAACACCATAACTCGGAACAAAATGTCAGATAAGTACCAAACTTGGTATTTAAGATCAGTAACTCCCAAAGGTCCAGCACAAAAATCTTCAAGGGAATCCTCCCAGAGCAAAGTACCCTTTACATGATGCTCATTACTCTGCTGGATTCTATATTTCGGATTCCTCTAGTCGTACCGAGCTTCATTCCTTTATTAATACAGTGGAATCTCGTTAGCACGTTCCTCATTAACATGTTTTACCGTGTATTACGTTGAATTATAAAAGCCCCGGTACCAAATCACCAAATGTAATAAATAACATTTGCTTAGTGTGTTTTCCCGATCTCGCTTACTACATTTGTAGTTTTACATCCTCATTCACTGTTTTGGCCAATCCTTGGTCGGTCCAGTGGGAGTATGCGCTTAACACCTTCAAAGTTTGACGTCCTCATTTGTTAGTTTGGTTAATCCTTGGTCATGGGGTGGATACCAGCAGCCAATCACATGCATGTATGTAAATATTTGTGTGGGGGGGATGGAGAATGTTTTACCTTGGTGTGGTAAACACCAACGATAGTTTCTACTGTTGAGCGTTGACCAAACATACGTAGATTGTATTTTAACCTTTCATTTGCAGTGAAAAAAAGAAAGTGTAGTTAATAACCAACAGTGTAAAACTGAAAATCCTTGGAGTAGATCACAATCCAAATATGAAACATGTGGAAGTTAGACATTCCTCCGCCAACCTTAAATACGATTGTTAGCAAACCTAAATTGATTAAAACTACTTTTAAAGAAGGGAAAAATGCTAAAACAAAACTTTCCTCTTGGAAAATAGGATCAAAACGAAATTTGTTGCATGGAAACACCTACCGTATTGAATACGCCAAATATACTATCATCTATTGTACTCTTAACACGATGCACACTCATAATTTTGTTTTCTTTTTTTAGTGGAAATTGATATCATATGTGTAATAAAAAACACAGCAAAGCCACTATTGTCGCTTTCATAATTCGCAATTTATTTTCTCAAAAACATTCATAACCTCAAAAGTCCAAGTTGACCAACATAAAAGCTTGAATTATTTATTCTCAGGTTTTGTGTATCCAAATCCATTTGAACACATATTGAATTTATGATGGAAACACGGATCGTATTCAGTATGAAATTGGACTCAAAATCTACTTCAATTGCCCATGGAGACGTAGTAATTATTAGATTTTATTACATAACTATGTTCTTAAATTGCAGATTTTGTATTTTCATTAGCATGTTTTCCTGCCTATGACGTCCAAATCCTTAGGTCCCTGCAAAAACGTACTAACAAGTTTCTACTGTAGTGTACGTTAATGTTATTTGTTGTTCTTTGATAATTTCTACCAGTTTTTGCTATTCTTTGTTAGTATTATTTTTTAGGGCAGTAGCCAGTTTTGAGTTGCATGTAAAGTTGCAGTTGACACTTTCGCTAGAAGAACCAACATTCATTGGATCTGTTGGAGTTTCCTCAAGTTTCATTTTCCCAGCATGCAGCTAGAGAGAGCTCTAGCAGCTATTTCACGGCTACCTTGAATAATTTCTACAATGAAGAGTAATATAGGATCATTAAAACATATGGTAACTGTTTCCACGAGCTCTCTCCACTACACGAGAGAACTGAGAGAATTATGCTGTCAGAGGCGCAATAAAATCCTTACCTTATAATAGATGCTGGAAATGTTGACTTCTGCTCTCCAGGCAACACATCTCTTAAAAATGTTCTCGCTCATTCTCCTAAACTCAGCAGTAGGTTTGGTGCTGGACAACAAATATTCTTGGAGAAGATCACTTTTAACAGAAAATAAAGTAGACAAAATCAGTGCCACTTTAGAGTGATCGCCTCAAAAATCACTAAACAGATGTATCTCCATCCTCTGTGAGAAATGCTACACGTCTGTGGACGCTATACTGAAGTGCAAGCGTTGAAACAAAATGATCCTTGTAATTCTGTTCTTTGAAAAACAAGGCATACAGTTCCGACCCTCATACACTACAGGAACTTAGTGACGACATCATGCAAGAAATCACAAGGGTTCCTGTTACTTAGCTTAGACGAGTGAGCAAGAACATTTTTACAAGATATGCTGCCTGTTTGAGAGCATCTACTGTAAGATTAGGAGCTCAGTGTGCCTCTGCTGGCACAATCTTCCTGGTGACTGTTGGTTCTCTCGCACAGTGGAGAGAGCCCACGGGATTCATTACCTCTTGTTTTAATGAACCTATATAACAATATTGATTTAATATGCCATCCTCAGTAATGAGATCATTCAGATTTTACCAAGTCATCTTTTCTGTTCCTGGGACTGGAAAAAGCTTCCATTAATATGAACACTAACATTACAATACATGTATCTTACCTTTGTCGTTCTCATTTCCAATCTCGGTTATTGTGAACCACCTTGTCCTATGTGTGCAGTGGTTCCATCCCGCTGAAACACTCATGCATCAAGTTTCAAAATGTGCTTAGGTTTACTTGAAACACTTTACGAGTTACTTCCTGTGTACCACAGCATTTGCAGGTATTGTGTTTCCAAGTCTCCTCTATGAATGCTGTTGCTTGAAACTGTGGTGGCCCAAATGGTTATCTTGTTTGAGTGAAGTAGGTTTTGGCTTTTCTTAGCCAAGAAAGCACAGGTTTTGTTTGTTTACATTCCAGTAAGAACATGACATTCATCACACCACCAATTGTCAGTGTAATATAAAAAATCTGATGTGTTACATTTATATAAATTTCTCTACCCTCTGTGTTTATTAGTGGGTATACAAATTATTCTTATGAAAGCCTGTTTTCCTATCTTCTTTATTTTAATCAAATAAATCTTTGCAGAAATAGCTACATTACACATTTTATTATAGATACAAACGGAATAGTGATAGTCAAAAGTTTAAGAACTGGACACTATATGCTGGCCTTAAAATTCCATACTCTTTCCAAGAAATGACTTAGCAAAAAATAGGTATAAGACAAGGGTGCAAATTGAGCCCTATATTATTTAATATATTCATAGATGACATTAGAAAGAGTGAAAGCAAAAAATCTACACCTTCCGATAATAGCAAATAGAGACATACCAGGTTTACTATATGCGGATGATCTTATGGTCGGGGCTATAACTGTAATTGGGCTACAGAAAGCAATCCATGGAATACATGAATTCTGCGAAGAATGGGGAATTAAAGTAAATATAAATAAATCAAAAGTTATAGTATTTAAAAGAAGAAATAAATTAAAAAAAAGAAGAGGAATGGCAGATGGGGGGTTTAAAGTTAGAAGTTATCAAGGAGTTTGGTTATTTGGGGGCGAGGATGAGCAGTGCATAGCAGGAAGGTTATTAAAGGGAAGGCGGCAATTGACAGGAGTAAGGATGTGCAACTACAAATTAGAAATGCCAACTAAATGGATAGAAAGAATGTATGAGGCATTGGTAGAAGCAAGAATGCTATATGCAGTAGAAATTTGAGGGGGGGGGATCTGAATTAAGCAGAAAAATAGACCAGAGCTATAGAACGTTCTGTAAACAGCTATTGGGGTTACCAAGATCACCACCAGGGGAAGTACCGTTACTGGAATTAGGAAGAACAAGAAGATAGGAATGGAAAAATAACAGCAATTAAAATTTATTTAAAGGTGAGTCGGAATTGTTACACTAACATCACTTAACATCACAATTCCGACTCACCTTTAAATAAATTCAATACACATCACTGTTTCTAGCTTCTTTTCATTACAATATATAAGCAATTAAAATGTTAACAAGAAAAGAATAAAAGATAAATAAGAATATGGGGAGTTCTTAAAGTAAAGGAGAAATGGACTACAAAAGTCAGAGAGATAAAAAAGGGCAAATGAAGGAGGGAGAGGATGGACAATAGGGATTAAGGGTAGCAAGGGCTGCTCAGCTGAGCCATAAGGCCAGGGTGCCAGGCAAAATGAGCAGTATAGGTAGAACATAGCTGGCAGGAAAATTTGTACATAGGTTAAGTTAGTTTACAAGTAGAATATTGTAAATAGGATTGTGTAAAAAAAGATGTACAAATTAAGTTCGTTCATTCATTCGTACTCTTTCCATGACATTGCAAGAAACAACTGAAAATCGATGGTACTTAAAAAGAATGACAAAGTATTGAACCATTAATAATGGATATTTCAGCAATGGCTGATGATTTGAAATAAATTGTCTGCTTTAAAGAGATCTACATTTTTTGTATATTATGTTTTTATCTCTAGCTTAACGTTTACCACTTAAACAAGATTATACAAAATTCCTTCCGAATGAATTTTCTGGAATAGCCTGTGAAGCTATACACTTCCATGTTTTAAAAAATAAAAAAAATTAAAAATGTTCTATGTAAAGGTTAGTGTGGGGCTTTCTTGAAAATGTTGGTCACATCTTTGGAAGGTACTGAACCTGAGTACCAAGTTTGGTATTTATTCAACTTTTTGTTTTTAAATTATGCTGTTCTTACACACACAGCTTTTTCTAAAAATGCTTTTTTATTCAGGGAGCCTCAAAACATGTATTTCCGGTGAAATCTTGGTATGGAATTTTTGTGTGGAATGCAATACCTTCTCTACATACGTGGTAGAGAAAAGAAACACTAGGGGATGGCTACTAAGCACAGCAAAGCATACAATAAATGGTCAGCTACAAAAAGCTATTGGTTAAGTCTGGGAAATCAATAATTTTAGTATTAACTTATCACTTTGTTCATTAATACGAAGCATTTTTTACTTCCCACGTGGGTGAAGAAACAGTACTGACCTAAAAAGGCCAGACTTATTTCATTTCAAATGTAACAATAGCCTCTTTAACAATTATAGATGGCAGACACTTAATGAAAGTGGAGTCAAACTTCACTCACATGCAGAACATGTATTGTGAGCATGAGCTCACATCGTAAATTCTCAAGTCGTTTTGTTGAAGGCCTGGGATGTCCTCTGAAGGTCTGCTTCTGGAAAATTGAACTTCATGATATGGTTTTCCAATTTCTTAATGTAAATGTTCTGCCACGTTTCAGGTTGTTGGGGACTCTGGGCTGGTACCAGCAATTTGATGGTGGTTTTGAGTCCAGAAGTGTGAAGCAACTGCTGGTTTTTCCAGTCTGTGTAAATTTGATGTAACACTAGCATTGCTTGAAGCTAGTGCCTATGTTCATTCCCCCCCCCCAGTGTGTAAGCCTCATAATTTCCGCATTCAATTAAGTATTCCTGACCTTTTTTTCTTCAGCGGTATGGGATCAGATTTAATGAGATTCTTGGTGCTGCATTTGTTGTAAGGTGATGTGGTTCTTGAAAATTTATGAAAATAAATGCGGATGGTATGTAAATATTCTGTAGTTGGTCTTTTTATTTTATTATTATTATTTCCACCCCCCTTCTGTGTTTGATAGTGTTGCGACATGCTTGATGTGATTTTGTCTTTTAAATTTCAAAATTTTTCTGGTTGAATCCATTTTCTTCTGTACATTTCATGATGTGTTGATATTCTTTATTATATGCAGATTTATTAAGGAGTGATGCTGTTGAAGGCTGCTTTGTGTGTGTGGATTTTCTGTGTATGCCAAATTCTATCTTGTCTGCAATCTTGTTAATTTGAGATCCAGGAAAGCTATGGGCTGGTGGGTAGCTATTTCTATTGAGAACTGAATGTTCCTGTAACTATATGGAAGAAGTGTTCATTATACAGTTCACTTCTTATGTAAATGATCCACATGTTCATTGCCCAAAAGCCCAATATGAGCTGGGACCCATTGTAGAGTGACATGATTTCTAGTTTCAACTGTTTTAATTAGGCTTCTTATTTCTTTAATATTTCTTGTTTTATTATTGTAATTTACCATCCCATCTATGGCTGATTTTGAGTCTGATAAGATGACTATTTTTTGTTTTATGTATTGTCTATATAAAATGTTCTGTAATGCTGCTTTTATAGCTGTTAATTCTCCATCATAGTGGTTTGATGTTTCATCTAATGTTAGATACTGTGCAAAATTAGTAATTATTGAGTCGATTGTAACACTACATCAGTTCTTTTTATAACGAATACATGTTTCAGGAGCTAATTACTCCCATCCTCAGTTCCCTGTCGACTGCCCGCATCCTTCATCTTGGTTGTTAGCTTGATCTCTGGTGGCGGTTGGAAGAACTTCTTCAAAAGTAAGTCTCCTGGTGGGGTTTCAAAATTATAAGTGCGGTTTCTGTTCTTCCAAATATAAATGTTTTACCAAGTTGTAAGTTCTGCTTTTCCTGAGATGTTTTTTAGTACTTTTGGGTTTCTGTCTATGGTGCCAAGCTACTGCTGATTTATCTTCCTGTTTTTGCTTTATGTAACTGAAGTGTTCTTTTGTTCTTGTTTTTATATTTCTTTTGGTTTGCCCAATGTATATTTTTTCACAGTCATTGCAGCTGATCTGGTATATTCCTGGTTTGTTCTACTGTGGGATGTCATCTTTTAGTTTGGAGTTTAGTAGGTTTTTTGGGGCCAAAGAGATGTGTTGCTTGAAGATTCTCTGGAATTTGTAGAAAACTGTTGGGTGGCATGTGAATTTTTTGAAGATCATCTTTTCTTTTTCAGTAGGGATGAGAGTGGTAACTTGTTTTATTTTCTTGTGTATTGTTAATGGCCTGAATCCGATTTCTATAGCTATGTCCAATATGTTGTTTAGCTCAAGCGTGTGTTCCTCTTTGTTCATAGGGACGTTGATCAGTCGGTGTGTCTGAGTGCTGCATGCTGGTGGGGAACGTGATTGAAACTGTTTTGTTTTATGTAGCTATTTGTGTGTGTGGGTTTCCTGTAGATGCTGAATGTTACGTGGTTTTCTTTCTTGATGATTTTAAGATCAAGAAAGGGGAGTTGTCCATTCTGTTCTTTTTCCATTGTGAAGTTTATAGATTTTTCCTGAAGGTTCAATAATTTTAGTGTGTCTTCCAAATGTTTTTCCTGGACTATTGCAAAAATATCATCAACGTAGCGGTACCATCATTTAAATATCCAGGGGAAAGCCTTTGTGACTCTTGTCTCTATATTGCTCGTGAAAGTGGACTGTCCATAGCTAGGCCTGAGTTCTGCTTGTAGTAGTTCCCGTTGAAAGTGAAATAATTTTGTTCGACATTACACTGACTAAACTGTGCATAGAACAAAATTACTTCACTCCTGCACTGGCATTTTTTTTTTATTGATGAGGGATGCATCTGTATATATTCGGAGCCATTCTTTTACTGGGTATCTTTCATTTTCTGTAGCTATTGCTATGGCTCTCATTTCATCTGGTATATTGTTTTGTTTGTGTATTGTATATCAATATATTCTATTGGACTCGTTACCTCTGTAAGTATCTTTATATGTTTAATTTTCCGTTTAGTCATCTTTGTTCTGAATGAATTTTGTATAACTTGTAAACCATAAGAGGTAGAGAAAAGTTACCACACAATCACTGTAGATCTTGTTAAAATGACAGCTTATGTGAAATAATTTTTTGTTTTTTGCCATTCTTTATTTAAATTATGAAATACTTACAGCTTTTTTAAAGTGGTAAGTTGCTATTCATTTTTGCTTTCCACCACATACCTAGTAGTAGAGAAAGTATTGCATTCCACCCAAAGGTTTGATAGCAAGATTTCACTGAAAATACATGTTTTGAGACCCCTGAATAGAAATAAAGGCGGTGCCGTGGCTGAGTGGTTAGACCGCTCGCCTCCCACCGAGGCGGCCCGGGTTCAATCCCAGGGACCTGCATGTGGGATTTGTGGTGGACGAAGCGGCGTCTGGGCGGGTTTTCTCCGGTTTCCCCCGCCATTCATTCCACCAAATGCTCCATCACCTTTCCTGTCATCCATTTCACCAACATTTCGTTTCATCCCATACCAGGCATCGGGCTGATCACCCATCCTGGATGTTCTGTCTGATCCATGAGTGTCTGCTCCTCGACGGGCCTCTGACCCCAGGCACCCGCCTGTAAGTCCTACATAAGAGGAGGGTAAAGAGATAATGGATGGATGAATACAAATAAAGCATTTTTGGAAACACATCCATTTGTGTGTCTGAACTCAAAACAGACGAATACCAAACTTGGTATTTGACTTCAGGATCTTCCAAGGAACGAAATAAGCTTTTCAAGTAAATACTCCCATCCCCAACTACCCTTTACATGGAACATTTTTTGAAAATTAGGACTATATTATTATTTTGTGGGAATAGCCCTGTGAAGTCTCTTAATTTGGAAGGATTTTTGTATAATCTTGTATAACTGGTAAATGTACTACCAAAATCTGTAGATCTCTTTAAAACACACAATTTGTTTTAAATAAGTTTTTTGTGGCATAATCCGTTTCTTACGTATCAGTTATTAAAGGTTCAGTACTTGTCGGTTGGTTGTTTCTCGCAATTGCATGGAAACAGCATATAGCGTCCAGTTGTTAAACAATTAAGAATCGCTGTTCCCTTTGTATCTGTAATAAAAAGTGGATGTAGCTATTTATGCCAAAATGTAGTAGATAGAAAAATAAGTTTTGTAAGAATAATAAAGATAGAGGGTAGAGATAGTCATGTGAATTTGTCATGTTGATTTTTTTCTTCTCATGGTCATGCAAAGAGACCCAGTTGTAAACATTTGACTGTGTAATAAGGATATTTCTGCAAATGCTTCACTTGGATAATTAGAAGCATATATAGTAATTGGCTGAGAATAAAACATGCAAGATTTTTAAGTCAGTCCTGAGTATATCAGTTGCACACTCATAGAATTTTTCTTCTTTGCCATTACAGGAATAACTGATATGATGTAGAGTGGTCGTGAACAAAGATGAAGAAACTGAGCCACCTGGATGAATCTCATTTATCTGCATTGAGAAGAGGATCAGCAGTATTTAAAATTTGCACTTTTGCAATCTCCGATTAAGGGACAAGGGCATTCAAGTTGATTAACATGTACTAAATGACAGCAAATACTCAGTCGTGTTCTGTCACTACTTTAAACCTGGGTAGCGCAACAAAGAATGATAGTATTTAAAAGTTTGTCCTACCATTTATTAACTATAATATTATGAATACAAAAACATACAATTACTCTAAATGACCTCCTCACTGGCTTACAAACTGTGTGGCCTATCATCTATAGTGGCATGTATGAATTTATGAACAAATCCTGCACTATTCACTTCAAATCTCATTTTAGGGCATCCAGATTTCTGTGTTATGGTGAGCAAACTTTCTGTGGACTACTGGTACCATGCTAGCCTCTAGTTCCCAAGGTTCAAACCTGGCAGAGGGGGATGGATTTTTTCAGGTGTAAAAATCTTTAGCATGGCTTTCTTCAGAAGGGAAGTAAAGTCGGTGGTCCTGTGTCGTAGATTTACGGCATGTAAAAGAACCTCAAGCCTGATAAAGAGGCCTCTGAGCAAAATTACCAGTCTTTCACGCCCAATATAGAATGGCACGCTAAAAACCATAGTAGTTGAAGAGCGTCCATATATAAAACTCAATTCAATTTGATGTCCCATAATGGTAAGCAAATGGATTGAGATCTGGACTTCCTGATAGCAAATTTTGGTACAAAGGACTATCTTCCGGCCCAAAACTGAGATTGGAAGAAAGCACGCAGTTAATACTATCATTCTTTACTGTGTTACCCATATTTAAAGTTGTGACAGAACTTATAATATGATTCGGTACTTACATATTAGATTTTAATCATGTAATGTTCAAAACCTGTGTGGAAATTATTTAAAATTACACTGAAATTTTAGTAAATAAACAAAAACATTAACTCAGAACAGTGTCTTTCAAACTGGCTGTAACACAATCTATAGAAGCCCTAGCCTAGCCCCAGGGGAGCCCAGCCTTCCCCCAGTCCTAACCTAAACTTCCCTAGCCCAGCCCCAGGGGAGCCCAGCCTAGGGGAGCCTAGTCTAGTCTTCCCCTAGTTAGCCTTCCTCCAGCCTAGCCTTCCCCCACAGCCCCACCTAGTCTAGTCTTCCCCTAGCCTAGCCTTCCCTCACAGCCCCGCCTAGTCTAGTCTTCCCCTAGCCTAACCTTCCCACGTCCCAGCCTAGTCTAGTCTTCCCCCATCCTAGCCTAGCCTTCCCACAGCCCCGCCTAGTCTAGTCTTCCCCCAGCCTAGTCTAGCCTAGCCTTCCCACAGCCCAGTCTAGTCTAGTCTAGTCTTCCACTAGCCTAGCCTAGCCTTCCCCTCCCCCACAGCCCCGACTAGTCTAGTCTTCCCCTAGCCTAGCCTTCCCACAGCCTAGTCTAGTCTAGTCTTCCCCCATCATAGCCTAGCCTTCCCACAGCCCAGTCTAGTCTAGTCTTCCCCTAGCCTAGACTTCTCCTAGTCTAGCCTTACCACAGCCCAACCTAGTCTAGCCTTCCCCTAGCCTAGCCTACCCCCAGCCCAGCCTAGACTAGCATTGCCCAGTCCAGCCTAGTCTAGTCTAGTCTAGTGTAGCCTAGTCTTCCCCAGCCCAGCCTTCCCCCAGCCCTGTCCAGTGTAGTCTAGTCTTCCCTAGCCTATTCTTCCCCCAGATAGCCCAGGGTAGCCTATCCTAGTCTTCCCCCAGACCAGCCCAGGGTAGCCTATCCTAGTCTTCCCCCAGACCAGCCCAGGGTAGCCTATCCTAGTCTTCCCCCAGACCAGCCCAGGGTAGGGTAGGGTATCCTAGTCTTCCCCCAGACCAGCCCAGGGTAGCCTATCCTAGTCTTCCCCCAGCCCAGGGTAGCCTATCCTAGTCTTCCCACAGCCTAGCCCAGGGTAGCCTACCCTAGACTTTCCCCAGCCCAGCCCAGCCTAGCCTAGCCTAGCCTAGCCTAGCCTAGACTTTCCCCAGCCTAGCCTAGTCTAGACTTTCCCCAGCCTAGTCTAGTCTTTACTAGCCTAGCCTAGTCTAGTCTTCCCAGCCTAACCCCAGGGGAGCCTACTCTAGTCTTCCCTAGAAGAGCAGAGCCTAATCTAACCTTCCCCAACCCTAGCCTAGCCTAGCCTAGCCTAGCCTAGCCTAGCCTAGCCTAGCCTAGCCTAACCTAACCTAACCTTCCCCCAGCCTAGCCTAGTCTACTCCCAGCCCAGTCTAGTCTAGTCTAGTCCAGTCTTCCCCCCATCTAGTCCTGTCCAGTCCAGTCCAGCCTTCCCCTAGCCCAGTCCAGTCTTCCCCCAGCCCAGTCTAGTTTAGTCTAGTCTAGTCTAGTCTAGCTTTCCCCCAGTCCAGCCTAGTCTAGTCTAGTCTTGTCTTCCACCATCCTAGCCTAGCCTTCCCCTCCCCCACAGCCCCGACTAGTCTAGTCTTCCCCTAGCCTAGCCTTCCCACAGCCTAGTCTAGTCTAGTCTAGTCTTCCCCCATCATAGCCTAGCCTTCCCACAGCCCAGTCTAGTCTAGTCTTCCCCTAGCCTAGCCTTCTCCTAGTCTAGCCTTACCACAGCCCAACCTAGTCTAGCCTTCCCCCATCCTAGCCTAGCCTAGCCTAGCCTAGCCTAGCCTAGCCTACCCTACCCCCAGCCCAGCCTTCCCCCCACAGCCCAGCCTAGTCTAGCATTGCCCAGTCCAGCCTAGTCTAGTCTAGTCTAGTGTAGCCTAGTCTTCCCCAGCCCAGCCTTCCCCTAGCCCTGTCCAGTGTAGTCTAGTCTTCCCTAGCCTATTCTTTCCCCAGATAGCCCAGGGTAGCCTATCCTAGTCTTCCCCCAGACCAGCCCAGGGTAGCCTATCCTAGTCTTCCCCCAGACCAGCCCAGGGTAGGGTATCCTAGTCTTCCCCAGACCAGCCCAGGGTAGCCTATCCTAGTCTTCCCCCAGCCCAGGGTAGCCTATCCTGGTCTTCCCCCAGCCTAGCCCAGGGTAGCCTACCCTAGACTTTCCCCAGCCCAGCCTAGCCTAGTCTAGTCTAGACTTTCCCTAGCCTAGTCTAGACTTTCCCCAGCCTAGCCTAGTCTAGTCTTTACTAGCCTAGCCTTTCCCAGCCTAGCCTAGCCTTTCCCAGCCTAGCCTAGTCTAGTCTTCCCAGCCTAACCCCAGGGGAGCCTAGTCTAGTCTTCCCCAGAAGAGCAGAGCCTAATCTAGCCTTCCCCAACCCAGCACTAGCCTAACCTAACCTTCCCCCAGCCTAGCCTAGTCTACTCCCAGCCCAGTCTAGTCTAGTCTAGTCTCCCCCCCCCGTCTAGTCCTGTCCAGTCCAGTCCAGTCCAGCCCAGCCCAGCCTTCCCCTATCCCAGTCCAGTCTTCCCCCAGTCTAGTCCAGTCCAGTCTTCCCCCAGCCCAGCCTTCCCCTAGCCCAGTCATTCCCCAGCTGAGCCTTCTCCTAGCCCAGCCCAGTCCAGTCCAGTCTTCCCCCAGCCCAGTCTAGTCCAGTCCAGTCCAGTCTTCCCCCAGCCAAGCCTTCCCCTAGCCCAGTCCAGTCTTCCCCCAGCCCAGCCTTCCCCTAGCCCAGTCCAGTCTAGTCTAGTCTACTCCCAGCCTAGTCTTCCCCCAGTCCAGCCCAGTCTTCCCCCAGCCCAGCCTTCCCCTAGCCCTGTCCAGTGTAGTCTAGTCTTCCCTAGCCTATTCTTCCCCCAGCCCAGCCCAGCCCAGGGTAGCCTATCCTAGCCTTCCCCCAGCCCAGCCTACCCTAGACTTTCCCCAGCCTAGCCTAGTCTTTCCTAGCCTAGCATAGTCTTTCCCAGCCTAGCATAGCATAGTCTTTCCCAGCCTAGCATATCCCAGTCTTTCCCAGCCTAGCACAGCCTAATCTTTCCCAGCCTAGCATAGCCTAGTCTTTCCCAGCCTAGCATAGCCTAGTCTTTCCCAGCCTAGCATACCCTAGTCTTTAACAGCCTAGCATAGCCTAGTCTTTCCCAGCATAGCATAGCCTAGTCTAGTCTTTCCCAGCATAGCATAGCCTAGTCTAGTCTTTCCCAGCCTAGCATAGCCTAGTCTTTCCCAGCCTAGCATAGCCTAGTCTTTCCCAGCCTAGCATAGCCTAGTCTTTCCCAGCCTAGCATAGCCTAGTCTTTCCTAGCCTAGTCTTGCCCAGCCTTCCCCTAGCCCTGTCCAGTGTAGTCTAGTCTTCCCTAGCCTATTCTTCCCCCAGCCCAGGGTAGCCTATCCTAGTCTTCCCCCAGCCCAGCCGACCCTACCCTAGACTTTCCCCAGCCTAGCCTAGCCTAGCCTAGCCTAGCCTAGCCTAGCCTTTCCTAGCCTAGCATAGCATAGCATAGTCTTTCCCAGCCTAGCATAGCATAGTCTTTCCCAGCCTAGCATAGCATAGTCTTTCCCAGCCTAGCATAGCATAGTCTTTCCCAGCCTAGCATAGCCTAGTCTTTCCCAGCCTAGCATAGCCTAGTCTTTCCCAGCCTAGCATAGCCTAGTCTTTCCCAGCCTAGCCTAGCCTAGCCTAGTCTTTCCCAGCCCTGCCTAGCCTAGTCTTTTCCAGCCCTGCCTAGCCTAGTCTTTCCCAGCCTGGCATAGCCTAGTCTTTCCCAGCCTGGCATAGCCTAGTCTTTCCCAGCCTGGCATAGCCTAGTCTTTCCCAGCCTGGCATAGCCTAGTCTTTCCCAGCCTGGCATAGCCTAGTCTTTCCCAGCCTGGCATAGCCTAGTCTTTCCTAGCCTGGCATAGCCTAGTCTTTCCTAGCCTGGCATAGCCTAGTCTTTCCTAGCCTAGTCTTTCCCAGCATAGCATAGCCTAGTCTTTCCCAGCCTAGCATAGCCTAGTCTTTCCCAGCCTAGCATAGCCTAGTCTTTCCTAGCCTAGCATAGCCTAGTCTTTCCTAGGCTAGCATAGCCTAATCTTTCCTAGGCTAGCATAGCCTAATCTTTCCCAGCCCAGCATAAACTAGTCTTTCCCAGCCCAGCATAGCCTAGTCTTTCCTAGCCTAGTCTTTCCCAGCCTAGCATAGCCTAGTCTTTCCCAGCCTAGCATAGCCTAGTCTTTCCCAGCCTAGCATAGCCTAGTCTTTCCCAGCCTAGCATAGCCTAGTCTTTCCCACCCTAGCATAGCCTAGTCTTTCCCAGCCTAGCATAGCCTAGTCTTTCCCAGCCTAGCATAGCCTAGTCTTTCCCAGCCTAGCTTAGCCTAGTCTTTCCCAGCCTAGCTTAGCCTAGTCTTTTCCAGCCTAGCTTAGCCTAGTCTTTCCCAAGCCTAGCCTAGTCTTTCCCAGTCTAGCATAGCCTAGTCTTTCCTAGCCTAGCATAGCCTAGTCTTTCCCAGCCTAGCATAGCCTAGTCTTTCCCAGCCTAGCATAGCCCAGCCTAGCATAGCCTAGTCTTTCCCAGCCTAGCATAGCCTAGTCTTTCCCAGCCTAGCATAGCCTAGTCTTTCCCAGCCTAGCATAGCCTAGTCTTTCCCAGCCTAGCATAGCCTAGTCTTTCCCAGCCTAGCATAGCCTAGTCTTTCCTAGGCTAGCATAGCCTAATCTTTCCCAGCCTAGCATAAACTAGTCTTTCCCAGGCTAGCATAGCCTAATCTTTCCCAGCCTAGCATAGCCTAGTCTTTCCCAGCCTAGCATAGCCTGGTCTTTCCCAGCCTAGCTTAGCCTAGTCTTTCCCAGCCTAGCTTAGCCTAGTCTTTCCCAGCCTAGCTTAGCCTAGTCTTTCCTAATCTAGTCTTTCCCAGCCTAGCATAGCCTAATCTTTCCCAGCGTAGTCTTTCCCAGCCTGGCATAAACTAGTCTTTCCCAGCCTAGCATAGCCAAGTCTTTCCCAGCCTAGCATAGCCAAGTCTTTCCCAGCCTAGCATAGCCTAGTCTTTCCTAGCCTAGTCTTTCCCAGCCTAGCATAGCCTAGTCTTTCCTAGCCTAGTCTTTCCCAGCTTAGCATAGCCTAGTCTTTCCTAGCCTAGTATAGCCTAGTCTAGTCTAGTCTTTCCTAGCCTAGCATAGCCTAGTCTTTCCCAGCCTAGCATAGCCTAGTCTTTCCCAGCCTAGCATAGCCTAGTCTTTCCCAGCCTAGCATAGCCTAGTCTTTCCCAGCCTAGCATAGCCTAGTCTAGTCTTTCCCAGCCTAGCATAGCCTAGTCTAGTCTTTCCCAGCCTAGCATAGCCTAGTCTAGTCTTTCCCAGCCTAGCATAGCCTAGTCTAGTCTTTCCCAGCCTAGCATAGCCTAGTCTAGTCTAGTCTTTCCCAGCCTAGCATAGCCTAGTCTTCCCCCAGCCCAGTCTAGTCTTCTCCCAGCCCAGTCTAGTCTTCTCCCAGCCCAGTCTAGTCTTCTCCCAGCCCAGTCTAGTCTTCTCCCAGCCCAGTCTAGTCTAGTCTAGTCTTCCCCTAGCCCAGTCTAGGCTTCTCCAGCCTATCCTATTCTATTCTTCCCCCAGCCCAGTCTAGTCTTCTCCAGCCTATCCTATTCTATTCTTCCCCCAGCCCAGTCCAGTCTAGTCTTCCCCCAGTCCAGTCAAGTCTAGTCTTCCCCCATCCAGTCTAGTCTTCCCCCAGCCCAGTCTAGTCTTCCCCCAGCCCAGTCTAGTCTTCCCCCAGCCTATCCTATTCTATTCTTCCCCCAGCCCAGTCTAGTCTTCTCCAGCCTATCCTATTCTATTCTTCCCCCAGCCCAGCCTTCCCCTAGCCCAGTCTAGTCTTCTCCAGCCTATCCTATCCTATTCATGCCTCAGCCCAGTCTAGTCTTCCCCCAGTCCAGTCCAGTCCAGCCCAGCCCAGCCTTCCCCTAGCCCAGTCTAGTCTTCTCCAGCCTATCCTATCCTATTCTTCCCTCAGTCTAGTCTTCCCCCAGTCCAGTCCAGCCTTCCCCTAGCCCAGTCTAGTCTTCCCCTAGCCCAGTCTAGTCTTCCCCTAGCCCAGTCTAGTCTTCCCCTAGCCCAGTCTAGTCTTCCCCTAGCCCAGTCTAGTCTTCTCCAGCCTATCCTATCCTATTCTTCCCCCAGTCTAGTCTAGTCCTCCCACAGCTCATCTATCCTAGTCTTCCCCCAGCCCTAGCCTAGCCTAGCCTGTTGGAAAGGTTGGTATTATTGAATGAGAACAATTAGAGCTTATGTGTAAAGGAATTTATTCTCTGAGAAATCAGTATAAACAATGACAAATTATGAACATAGATAATACAGCAAGGCAGAATGTCACTTAACAGAAACATTTGTACTATGACAACAAAACTATCTTTTCTTAATCACTGGGGCTAACAATTTCCAAATCAACTTTAACAGTACTGTTATCATTTGAGAGTTCCTGACCTGTTCTCCATTTGACAAAATGTGAACAGATGAGTACTGCTTTTAGTCTATCAGTTTTTTTTTTGTTTATTTTAAACTTGTTACTTTTTTTCCAACTTATTTCTCTCAAGTATTTGCTAGTTAACAAAAATCCTATTTTACTTAATGTTGATCATGACAAACATTTGTAGAAATGGTTTTAGGTATTTACTTAAAGGTACAATAGACTTAAGTGATAAACCTTTTCACAGCTGGTTGCTGTTGGACTGCTTTGAAACTCCTTTCTCTTGGAATGACCCAGGTAAAGAGAGGGGATATCTTCCCATTTAAGAAAAGTATTTGAGAATGCAAACCATTAACAAGAATGTCTTACAAATGGTGAACTACACAAAAACCAATTTCTTACTGTTTACCAGTTATACAAAAGTCTTTCAGAATGGAAACTTCAGAGGCTATTACTGAAAATTCAAGATCTGCTTCGTATTTGTCATGAACATAATGTGTTTTAATCAAAAACACTGGTGTCATTTTTGAGAATATAAAAACATTTTCAAAAATTTTCTATGCAGCTGTACTTTGGGGTGGAGAGATTTTCTTCAAAATTTGTTTCCCATGCTTTGAACATCTTATATATCATTAATTTTTCAAATAACTCAAATTTAAATTAAATTAATGTTTTTTTTAACTCAGGGAGTCTCAAAACATTCATTTCCAGCAAAAGCTTGGCATCTTTTTTTGGGTGGAATACAGTTCCTCTACACATTATAGTTAAACAGTAGATTTAAAAAAAATCTGTTACTCTTACATGACTTTCTCTACTCTTGTACAAACTAGTTTTACAAAATCTTATTCTCCATCCATTTCATATTGAGATAAACATTTGCAGAAACGATCTTTTGACATGCAAAGAGAATTACATTTTACACATATCGACCAGTTCTAAAAATATTTGACTATCGCTTAAGGCGTACTATGTTCCCCTTGTTTTGTAATTGCAAGGGCAATATAGAAATACATCAGCCTTTAAGCATATACATCTCTCATAATATCTGGTTGCTAGGTCTAGCACCATTCGCTTTGCCACAGATTAGTACTCTTTGCATATCAATGACAAAAAAAAATGAATAATGAATTCCAATTTGAGAAAATAAGTATTGAAAAATTTAAGGGAATAGCAAGCAAAATCTCGAAAATGGTTCACTCAACAAAAAAAATGTATGACAAATTTTGTATTTTAACGATGCGATCTACATTTTTTGTCTAGTAAAATTTTGGCTATCTCTTATGGTTTACCAGTTATGCAAAAGTCATTCAGAATGAATACTTTTGGAGACATTCCCAGAAATTTATTTGTCATGAAAATATCTTAAACATATATTTTAATCAAAATCTGAACATTTTTCGAAAATTTTAATTTTCTCTAAGATGGCTCTATGTAAAGGGTAATCTGGGATGGGTGGATTTTCTTGAAAATCCTTCGTGTCGCATCTCTGGAAGATAGTGAACCTAAATACCAATTTTGCTGTTTATCCGACTTCGTTTGAGTTATGCTGTTCACAGACGCACATGGACACGTTTCCAAAAAATGTTTTTGGATTCAGGGGGTCTCAAAACGTATTTCCGGTGAAATCTCGGTATCAAATTTTTGGATGGAATACAATACTTTCTCTACTACGTATAGTAAGTAATATAAAAGCTTTAAAATTAAGACATGAAGGAGTCCTCAGCAAAAGCTACTGACAATTTTGATTAAGGAAACCCAAGGAACCAACATTTACATGATGAATACAAATAAAAAAAATCCATCCATCCATACATATTTTATATAATATACAAACACGTATATGAAGTTACATTTTGCACTTATGTTTAACAGGAATAAACCTTATTCATACAAAAAAAAAAAAAAAGTACAGATGAAGTAATCCTGAATATGTGATCTCGCAAAATGTGTTACATAGTCTGTGTCTACTGTGCTTTAATCATAAGTTAAATGATTCTGCTTCTGACACTGTTGTACTGTAACTCACTGTCTCAATTCACATTTGAGAATGGAGGCACTGATGGAACAGCTGTGTTTATCAAAGTAATTTTATGAAAATTCTGTAATGCTGTGGTCAAATTCTTATTCAGTAAAACATTTGAACCCAGAACAGCACCATCCAAGTTTAGCATTGCACAGCAAGATTACAGAACTGAGTCAAATTGTGATGACATACTTCAAGCCTCTTTTGATGCAGGTTTTTCCAAGTTTAAGGTTGATGAAACTTTTTGAAAAGACTATAGCAGTAACTGATGCTAGGATAACCAGTCTAAGTTGTAAACCTGGAGAATTTGAATAAGTAGGAATGCTATTTAATGAGGATGCCATCAATCAACATGCAGCAGCACAGGATGTTGTGATGGTCTCTCCAGAGAATAATTAAAGACGAAATCCAGCTGTGCAAACCTTTAAAGAACAGGATATAGAGCAGTTATATTCTTTGACATTGAGATTGAGCCAGGTTTAAAAACTGGCTCAGTCGATAGATTGCTTCTGGTTTAGAGATGAGACACTCTTTCATCAGAGTACGTCAACAAATAGAATTGGCACCACTGGGGTATTGTGAATCCACATGTTCAAGTGGCTGCTCCACTCCATCTACTAAGTCACCTTTTGGTGCACAATGTGGGCCCATTGTTGGTACTTGTGACAGATACTGGAACATGACTTTGTAACTAGCTGCACTAATGGTTCGTGGGATGGGGTGCATCCATATAGTACTGCAGAAGTCTCCAATTCCCTTGAGCCATGCTTAAGATATCTGGATCATTGTCCTGAACTTCTTAGCAGCCACTGCACTTGGTGTGAAGTGGCCCCCTTGTAGTCCCATCTCGATCCTTATGATTACTACTTATGGGGTTATGTCTTCAGAGATGCACCAGCAACGCTCCAGGATCTTGGTAATGGTACTTCTAGAGGTATTCTTGCAGTTGGCAATGCTGTTTTACCAAGTGTCACCACAAAATTGTGTTCAAGGTTCTACATACTGTTTGCAGCAGATAGAAAGCACTTCAAAAATCTTGCAAATTGAATTTTAGTATATCTTTTGGAATAAACACGAGACCAAGTACCTATGACCACATATTAGCTCAGCAGACAAAAACTTTGTAACACTTATTTTGCTCTACCCATTATATATTACCCTAAAACAATTCCTTGATATACAAACCTATTAGAAAACTTATTAGCTGCTGGAATTACATACAATAAATAAAAGGTAACAAAGTTTACAAACTGTTAGAAGCTCATGTATAATGAGTGCAAGGTTGCAATTCTCCGTGATCTCTCTGAATGACTTAACAAAAACATACACACTTATGTATATGATAAATAATCTGGGTTTGTCTGGCAATAGCAACAACACACATCTCTATTTATCATCTAATATCTCCTTTCGTGCATTGCGAGTAACAGCAACAATACTTAACCACCTATGTATCTGGAAAACATTAGAATATACATTAACAGCGATTTATCACTTTAGTTTTTAACACTAGCCAAAGATGTGTATAGCCAAATTAGAAATTCACAAGCTAATGTAATTTTAACATACCAGTCCCAGCAGGGAACTGAACATTGCTACCTGGCTTGATAAAATACTTTTTTTTAGGTCAGTGACAGAAGTAACCCTGCAGTAATTTAACATTTACTCTTAAGCAGTTCTTAAATTTTGTTTTAAACATGTTCTTTAATAACATTTGGTAATTTATTGTGCAATATTAAACTGTGAACATTGACATTTTCTTCTAATAAATCCAGGAGCATTTTGAATAACCAAGAATGAAAATGTTTTAAAAATTATAAAAACTTTCGATATGTGTTGCATACAAAGTTAACACCATTTAAAATGAATCATATTAGATTTCTCTAGTTCTGGCCAGTTTTGAAACAGCAGGAAAAGATTTTCCTATTGCACTTATGAAAGCAGCACAAAGTATTTGGTTTTGAATAATTCTGTAGGCCAAATTAGAAACAAAAATCAAAGATACAATATGAGATATGCCTTTTTGCCTCCAGAGAGATTTGAAATTTTGTGATTGACGTTCTTTATGCACAACAGAGTTTCTCCAAGTTTATTCACTCAAATTGGAGGTATCTTGGGTCATGAGTATCCCATCTACCCCTTTTTAATTTTAAATGTTATCCTATCACAATGTTTGTAAATACTGGATGAAACAATACTGCTAAAGGTCCCAAAGTAACGTGATCCATGAATTTCAGGTAATATATGGGGTTGAATATTTAGTTTCAGAAAAGTTACAAGTGCCACTTTTAAAAATGTGCCAACCAATTACCATGTATGAATTACTATATTACATGAAAGATATCAAAATACACTATGTGATCAAAAGTATCTGGACACCCCCATATACATACATTTTTCATCTTTGGTGCATTGTGCTGCCACCTACTGGCTGGTACTCATCCACAACCTCAGTAATCATTAGACATCGTGAAACAGCAGAATGGGACGCTCTGTGGAGCTCACGGACTTCGAACGTGGTCAGGTGATTGGGTGTCACTTGTGTCAGAAGTCTGTACGCGAGATTTCCACACTCCTAAACATCCCTAGGTCCACTGTTTCTGATGTGATAGTGAAGTGGAAACGTGAAGGGATATGTACAGCACAAAAGCGTACAGACCAATCTCGTCTGTTCACTGACAGAGACCGCCGACATTTGAAGAGGGTCGTAAAGAGTAATAGACAGACATCTATCCAGACCATCACACAGGAATTCCAAACTGCATCAGGATCCACTCCAAGTACTATGACAGACAGGCATGAGGTGAGAAACCTTGGATTCCATGGTCGAGCGCCTGCTCATAAGACACGCATCATGCAAGAAAATGCCAAATGATGCCTCGCTTGGTGTAAGGAACGTCAACATTACACGATTGAACAGTGGCAAAATGTGTGGAGTGACGAATCACGGTACACAATGTGGCGATCCGATGGCAGGTGTGGGTATGGTAAATGCCCAGTGAACGTCATCTGCCAGCATGTGTAGTGCCAACAGTGAAATTCAGAGGTGGTCATGTTTTTCCTGGAGGGGGCTTGCACCCCTTGCTGTTTTGCATGGCACAATCCCAGCGCAGACCTACATTGATATTTTAAGCACCTCTTTGCTTCCCACTGTTTAAGAGCAATTTGTGGATGGCAATTGCATCTTTCAACACGATCGAGCACCTATTCATACTGCACGGACTGTGGCAGAGTGGTTACACGACAATAACATCCCTGTAATGGACTGGCCTGCACAGAGTCGTGACTTGAATCCTATAGAACACCTTTGGGATGTTTTGGAATGCCGACTTCATGCCAGGCCTCACCGACCTACATCAATACCTCCCTCACTTACGCACTCCATGAAGAATGTGCTGCCATTCCCCAATAAACCTTCCGGCACCTGAGTGAAAGTATGCCTGCGAGAGTGAACGCTATCATCAAAGCTAAGGGTGGGCCAACACCATCGGTAATGCTGGAAGTCAATATGGAGCGCGCCACAACCTTGTACGCTATTTTCAGCCAGGTGTCCGGATACTGTTGATCACGTAGTGTATATGTGTGCAACCACAGCTCTTATATCATGCCAACGTTAAACAAAACTAGGTTCTCAAACGCACACACATGTATTTAAAATTATTACAGATCGGTAGCCAATACTTTGACACTTAATGAAGAGAAATGTGGAAAGAATTTAGTTAATTATTACATGTCAATGCAACATCACACCAAATGTTGCGCTACACGCACAAAAAAAATAGAGAGTTGCAGGAAATAAAAAAGAATTTAGAAATAGTTTCAAGTTTATTAGGCTATATATAAGTTTAGTATAACCCAAATAGGATTCCATGTCACTTTTTTGCATATTTTATTTTCACCTATTGTTTCACCTACTTCTATTAAGCCTACCTAAACTTGTTATACAGCATTTTGCACACTCAATTTCACCATTCAACTCCAATTGAATGTTGTGGTTATTACAAGTAATTGCTGGCTGCCAGTAGATGGGTTATTGTGCTGCAATTTTTGTGCATGTGTATGCACGTCAGAGAGACTGACAGCAATGTACTCTATAGAGGAACATGTGTTTCTAGTGGGAAAACTCTTCCTGAGCATGAAAATTTAACTAAGTGAAACAAAGTTTTGTTGCCAAGTTTCCTAGCTCAAAACTACCTCACTGAGAAACTGTGCGTGATTTCAGGAGACAGGTACTGTGCAGGATGCTGCAAGGAGTGGTAAACCAAGTATCTTAACAGAGGAAAACCTGGCAGATGTTATCAGATGGAATGCTTAAAAGCCCACAAATCAATTAACAGAATGTTCAACAAAGATATTTTTTTATGGTTCTGGATATAAAGCTGTCAAAAAAGAATTGTCTGTATCCATATAAAGTGTCCATCATTCACGAATTAAAACCCGCAGATCACAGGAAAAGGGTGCAGCATTTGAATGGTTTATTGTGTGCCTTGGAACTGAGTATTAGTTAGGACACTTTTTACTGATGAAGCTTGGCTTCATTAAAGCGAGTGAATCTGTCTCTTAAGAAAATGGTAAACATTGTCAACATCTTTGAACAGGTGTGTTTCATTTTATTTATCCACATTGCCTTTCATGAATGACATGTGAACCTAACAGTTCTTAGCGGGACATAACCATATGTTCACGGGAGCCAGTGCTGCCACAGGAATTCCCATCGCTATAGGAATCTGTTATACAAGATATGAGGAGAAACTTTTTGATGACCCATAATACAATAGTAGGGGAAGGTGGGGCAAGAGTGCCATATCTGGTAAGAGTGTCACCCCCCTTAAGTGCAAAAATACGGGCTTAGTGTCTTTGTTGCAAGGTTCGGTACACTGAGTTAGATGGCATGTTTGTTTGGCTGTGCATTACAGCAGCTCTAGAAATTTGTTTGTTGTATAATAAAGTACTTTTTTCATAATTGTGATCTTATATTTCCATGACAGGATACCCAATTTATTCCCAGGTAAGATAGTTTCTGGTATATCTCAGTTATTGTGGCTTAACCCCACTTATGAGAATCCAATTGCATGCAAAGAGTTAGTAGTGTATGCAGCCGCCACTCCATGGTGTCACCAGACGTAATCCCATGCAGCTGGGGGCAAAAGTGTCAGTTGACTCTGGGGCAAGAGTGCCAGAGTGACACTCTTACCCCGTACTGTGAACATAGTACAAACAATTCATTGTAACATTTATAAATCAGAAATACAGAGAAAAATGGATAGTGAAAATACCGAAGATTCAAGCATCCTGCCCCTAGAGAATGATAAGACAAGGAATGCAAAGGAGTTTGTTCCTATAGCTTCTACTTCGAGGGAAAGCTTTTACTTAGTTGATGAAAAGGAAGCAGATAAAATTAAACCTGTTTCCAAAACTCCAGCATTGAAACTATTTCCTCACTTCCAATTCATAGAAGATCTTTTCCTAAAACTCCAACCCTAAGAGGAAGAAAACCTGATAAATCGGTTATCCTGACCAGTAGCCCACATAAAAAATGCTTGAAAGCAAACAAGCTTCTACTAATCGCTCAACTACCACAAAGGTTCTGTTAAAATCAAAGATACAGAAGAAGAAACCAAGGTGTGATACTGCAACGTCACAGAGAACTACTGAAGACCAGAAAAAAAGACGATGTCTACTTTTGCTTAATTTGCCAAGAAAGGTAATTAGATCCACCTGATGAGCCAATGGTTCAGTGTCAAGAATGCAAAGGAATGTCTCATACAGATTGTACAGACTGTAATGACGTGAAAGTAACCTTTATTTGTGATATTTGTAGGGAATAATGTCGTCTCAGTTTGTTAAATGTATGTGACTCGTACCCCAGCCTATGGGGCAAGAGTGTCAGCTGACGTTTCTTTATGTAAATCAAAATATCTCAGAATGTTTGGTAGAGTGTCTTAATACTTTATCATGTTCTTGTGTAATGATAGCTTATCTAATATACAGGGGGGGAAATACGTATGATTCTGTTTACAGAAGAAAATAGTGTTTGAACCTTAACATGGCACTCTTGCCGCACCTTCCCCTAATTTTATTGCAATGAAGCCACGTTTTACCTTAGTTTGTTGAATTTTTTAGTGCATTTCTTTTCTATTATATGATATCTTCACTAAAATGTCCTGTGAATTAATACATACTTCTAGATCCAGTTTCCAGTTATCTTATGCAAGGAACTTTTATTGTAAACAAAGAACCAACAGTAATAATGGATGTAGTACTAGTTGAAACTATGTGCAGACGTAGTTATTACTGAAGGTTACCCACCAAGAGTTGTTAAACAGATAGTGAATGACAAGCTATGGAGGATCCAGAAGAACCACCAGCTAGAATTCTAAGGAAAAACTTATCACAGGTATATTACCACATTTACCAGAATGGAAGGCATTGGCTCTTACAATGAATACACAGTCTGCTCTTCCACCAAACCCAAAAAGTCTGTCAGATTTAACAGAACTGCTACAGGAGTTTACAATAACCAGTTGAGGCAAGAGATTTCTCTTATACAACTTAGGAGAAATTTTAAACAAAATCTTAAGTGTTTGTTGCTACTGAAGATCTACTTAGATTAGATGAATGTTGTCTGTTTATGGGTGACCCTTTCAAAGTAACACCCAACATTTTTTGTTCAACTTTTCACAATCCATGGTTTCTACAGGGACAATGGTTTATGGTTGTGCATGTACTGTTCAACTAAAGAAGCAATATAAACAAGCATCTTATCAGAAGTACGTGAATATTGTACAAGCATCATATTAACCTTCATCTCCAAATCATCTTAAGTGATTTTGAATTAGGAATAATTAAAGCCCATCAAACAGTTTTCCCTGGTGCTTCTGTCACCTTGGGCAGAGTATAAACCCTACAGTGCAAGCAGTGACTTCAGCACAGTATGACCATGGTGAAGACAGAACTTGAGGAATGCTGTACATCACCTTTTGTACCATCTAAAGATGTTACTAGTTGACATAATGCAATATCTCGATATCACTTATGTCAATGAAGCCAGCATATGGCAGGAGGAGGGCCATTGAAACTTGATGCTCTCTGGAATCAGTGTCTTGCTGCAGTTAACAGTGAACTGAGAACCAATAACTTAGTGGAAGGTTGGCATAATCACTTTGTTAAAACAGAGGTAAAGAATCTCCTATCTTTATATTAATTCTCAAGGGAACTTAAAAAGGAACAGGAAATTGTCCAGCAGATGTTCCTAGAATTGGACACAGGGAGAAGGATAAAGGATCCACAGAGAAAGTATTACACCAGAGTAAATAGGTGGCTACAGAGTATTTCACTAAATTACCAATATTACAAGCAAATAAACAATTCTAGATTTAAATGCTTGTGCTCTTAACTTTACTCCGAGTGATACACGGAGAAAGTGAACTTATTATATTCCCTCTAATATGCACTTCATAGAGGTATTACAGCAAATAAGTATAATATAGGATAGTTAAATTATATTCGAACCCACTTGCAGCCCCTCTAATGCATGAGACAGCCGGCAGTCACCTGAAAAATTACGCCGGCAGAGGCGGACTAAAATCCTTACCTTACAATAGATGATGAAATGTTGACCTTCTGCTCTCAAACAGGCAGCATATCTTTTATAAATATTCTGGCTCACTCTCCAAAGCTCAGCAGCAGGAATTCTTGTGATTGGTGCCACTTTGGAGTGAAAATCACTGAAAAAACTGGCACAGCAAACGGGTGTATCTCGATCTTCTGTGAGAAATGCTACAAGTCTGTTGAAACTGAAGCCCTATCGCTACACACGAGTGCAAGCGTTAAAGCCAAATGATCCCGTTAACATGTGAATTACTGTAACATTTTTCCAATCCGTAGAAAGGGAGTTTCATTGACCTACAGCTTTTGTTTTTCACTGATGAATCTTGGTTTCACCTAAGTGGACATGTGAATACTCGACAGTTGATACTGGGCTTCAGAAGAACCTATGCTACTGGATGAAATGCCTCAGTATGATCAGAAAATTGGAGTGTAGTGTGCAATAAGTGCTAGAAGAATAATAGGGCCCATATTCTTTGATGAAACAATTGCAATGCGATAGAGGTTAAATCTGAGGCCAAGCTGCAATTGCTTGACAGAAGAGGAGAAAGCATATGGTTGGTTCTAGCAAGATTCTGCAACACACATATGGCTGCCGAATCATTACATGCAATAAGAGAGATGTTTGATGACAGAATAATTAGTGTTGATTTGTGGCCCCCTCGTTCTCCTGACCTAACGAGTTGTGATTTTTATTTATGAGGTTCTTTAAAAGACAAAGTGTATCGTTCCAATCCTCGCACACTACAGGAACTTAGAGAAAACATTGTGCAAGAAATCACAAGAATTAGCGAGAATATTTACATGAGATATGCTGCCTGTTTGAAAGCAGAACATCAACATTTCCAGCATCCATTATGAGGCAAGGATTTTAGTTTGCCTCTGCCGGCTGACTCGAGCAGTAGAGAGGCCGCGAGTTGATTCGAATATAATTTAACTATCCTATTGCATTTTGTTGTGTTCAGCCATTTTTGAAGAAAGAAAAAAAGTTTTTTTATACCACAAGGATGTATGAAGATAATAGTTTGCTACTTGTAAGATGGGTAGATTAAACTATTTCTGATCTAGTTTCAGTAATAATTATGCAACATCTAACAGGGTTTTGAAACTATTTTGCAAATGTAATGTGGTTGGAGACAAAGGCAACGTTGCTAGGTCAAGGTAAGTCAATGTGGGAACTCTCCTGGATGTAAACAAAACAGCTTAGCTGAACTGGTGGTTTTGTTTTCTACACGAGCTTTAATCCAAACGCAACGAAAGGGTGTGATGAGCACTCAACTGCAAGGTATAATGTTTTGATGAAATGATAAGTACAACTTGGTAGCTAATGGTACACTAGTGGCTGTCGCTACTAAGTGGAATGATTTCCAGGCACGCATTGACTTTGTAGACAACATGGACAGGGCAGAGAGGAATCCAGCAGTAGTATTGCAGTTGCCATTTGTTCCATGGCAGGCTCATGTGTGGAAGTCTAATATTGTTCTAAAGGAACAATGTCAGAAGCTACAGACGTTAACACAAGGTCATGAATACCAATATTTTTGCAAGTGTGGGAACTATTTTTATGTACTGATTATGGTAGCACAGTAAAGCGTTTGCTTGCTGAAGCACTTTACCCAAATTAAAGAAGTATAATTTACAATGCCATTATGCAGATGCACACAATATGAAGTGTTTGAAGAAGATTCCAGATTTAAAAAAGTCATAGACCTGGAACATGATATTCAATTATTTGCTATACCTTTTTCTGTTGCAATTAATACTAGTCCTACCATACTGTAACTAGAAGTGATGTATTTGTAGAATGATATAGAACTAGGACAAATTCCAGACTAGAAAGAATCTGAGTGACTGCTACAGCAATTTCCATCGATCACGGTTTTCAGGACTTCATTTTGCTACCCGGTATCTTAGCATCTACATATTCACGTGAGCAGTTCTTTATACTGATGACTTTTGAACCACGTCACAGAAACCAACTATCAGACCAAAACTTAAAATATATTCTTAGTTTGTGTGTGAACATTGTGCCCAGTATTGAAAAACTATGCAAGGAAAAAGTAAAACATCTCGACAAAGTAGTACAGGCTCATAGTAAATTTATACTCTGGTTAGATCAATGGAGTATGCATTGTAAAATAAGAATCCCATTTTCACAAGGACAAAGGAAAGATTTGTTTAAATAACCTCATCAGAATTTCATCATAATCGCTAAGACACACAATACAGAATGCTATTTTGTAAACCATTTTCAGTGTTCTGTTTGTGTAATTTAAGAGACATTAGTATTTTGTTTGCTGTGGAATGAAGTCCATTTCTTTTTACAGTCATTTTATTAAAATGAATAATATGGAACATACTCCTTTGTCTTTATATACTGTCGTGGAGATTTACATATGTGCCCTGCCACTGTACAGCTCTGCTGCCCCATCGTCAGTTGTACTGAGAAAGCTAATGTGCTGTGAAACTTTTTTCTTGTTCCCGGGCTAAGCTGCCCTGAGTGATTGCATCACAGGGCAAGCTAGTGAGGGTGACTGGTCTACACTAGCAGTTTGGAAGTAATGCCTTCATCATCCAATAAGCATTTCACAGTTGCAGACTGAAGCACATCATGTTTATGCCAGTTCCACTAGAAGTTGTCATTATTAATGAGACTAAGCATTGAAACTTGCAGGTTTAGTGATAAAAGAACCAGGGGTGTGTTTAGTGAATCATACGTACAGCACAAGGTTTACAAGATAAAGCCTTTTCAAATCTTGAGTACCTTGATAATGTTTATCTACTCAAATTAAACACAATACAGTAGAAGTGAAACCTTTTACACACTGACCTACTTCTGGTTTTGAAAGGCAGAATCCCACCATGCTACCAGTTAAACGATGTTGCCAATTTTATGTTCTTGAAAAAACACAAAATATTTCTACAGAAAAGTCGCACAAAAAACTGAAATCTACAAAATGTTTCAAGTAATGAAATACGTAACTATTTAAATTAACGTAATGACTCCCCTTCCACCCAGTATATTACTGTGCTTGTATTTTGCAGCATATTAAATGCATTATATGTTTCATTTTAAGGCATACCAAAATGAAAATTTAGTATGCAAAGTAAACTTATATCAAATATGTCTCAGTTTTCAGTATGTTATGTGCTTGTGTGCTAATTTGCATATGCTAACTGACTTTAGATGCCTAAACAGCACTAATCAAGAAACTTAAAATGTTTGGCAACATTCTTTGCAATATAGACATCAAGAGCAGCATGCTGTAACAAACGTAGACTTTCTACAATGTGATAAAACATCCATTATCCCTTTCTTCAGCTTCCCCATATTTTTGTTTTCTGTTTAATAATTTTAACTTTAATTTATTTTATATGAGCAGCCATCAGTAAAATAGGATGAAACATGATTAAATATCATTAAGGATTGATTTCCTGCATTACAACAATACAAGGCTGTGTTTGTAACACTGCACACAGACATCCTGTTCGCGCACTTCATACCTGAACACTAATAATTGAAGCAGTAATTTGTATCACAAATTATTTAAATGTAAAGAGTGATTATATGATTATAGTATGAATATGCATTTTTGTGTGACATTGATTTGAGATGTTTGTTGATTGTGATTATTGTTGAGAAGTAAGTTTATACGGCCTTACTGAAACTGACAATAATAGTGTGCAATAATGCAGCGAGGGGGTGAGCTGTTTATCATTAGAGACGAGGAAATTACGTAATGTTGGCGCGTTTTTCTTTAGAATTTGCTGGAACATTTTCCTAAAGCATATGTTTTCGTAATTTTCATTGGATATAAAAATAGATGCTAACGTTGGCGCGTTTTATTAGCCAATAGCAGCTCGGTTATAATCTTCAGGCATATCGGGGCGTAGGAGTATAAAAAGGGCTAGGTTAGAGGTAAATTCCTTCAGTCCAGCAGAAATATTTGTACAGTACACGTCGCTGAATGCATCGCACAATTTATCGATTCGCAGGTTACGCGTAGAAGAGTTATGAAAAATCTCAAGTGTTGTAAAGTTAATTACACAAAAAGTTGAAGTACGCGAATTAATAATGGGCAGTAATGAAGTTATTATAACAGTTTCAGTTTAGCGAGTGTCAAGATTAATATGTGAAAGTGCATAATATTTTAAGACAATAAAAAGTGTAAAACAAATTCCTTCATCAGTGTTATCTTTGGATAAAAGACTCCTTTCCGTTTACACAACCTGTATAAAGAGAAGTGCTCGACCAAAAAGATCATAGCTAACCGGAGGACAGTGAACCAAAAATTGAATGAAATAAAAGGCGCTCAGTATAAGATAACACGAAGTGACCGCGACAAATTATATTCAATACGTGCGGCAAATAAACAGTAGCATTCTTTCAAACACTAATACCGCCGCAAATTGCTACCACCAGGTGGAACTAACAAACATTACAAATAATACCACTTCAAAATGGCTTCACAACGTGGGGCAAAACATACATAAATAACATTAATAATACCGTCACATAATATATACAAAACTTGTGATACCTTGATGTGCAACATCTCCAGAACACTAGTTTGTGTGGTTTATTTGTTTGTGGTTTTAGAAAATCCTGTATACTATATCATCTTTCCTAATTTTGCAACTTGACCCCCCCAATTGCATTGCCTTTCCAAAACAGGATTCAAAAGTTTTATGTTATAGTTAATTCAAAAATATGAGCAAGCACAGTTCATGTCATAAGGTAAAGGATTATAAATTATCAACCATCACATCTATAGCGGAATATGTACATAAATTGCTGGAATTGAAAGATACCCACAAAAATCGTCAGGGATTTACCTAGACCTCTCCAAAGCTTTTGATTGTGTCCCAAGATCACTTAATGACAAAATTAGAATACTACGGTTTAGAGGACAAATTAATAAACTACTAACATACTTTAAAAACCAGGTGCAATGCATAAAAATAAATTTGAAAAAAGGTGACGCTATACACACCATTAAATCAGAGTAATTCAGTAAAATCGGGGGTACCACAAGGATCAGTACTGGGACCTACAATGGTTTTTTTTTTTTTTTTTTAATGTATATAATTTTCTGGAACCAGAAAACAGCAAGGTGATTCCTACGCAGATGATACGTCTGTAATATGCTGGAGTGAAAGTAAAGAATGTTTAGAAGGTAAAATGACAAACGTCATGAAATATCACAGTATCTCCTACACAATGGACTAAAGTTAAATATAGGAAAAACAAAATTCATGACATTTCAAAAGAATAATATAAATATAAAAATTAACAATACTGCTTTAGAACAGGTAAGAAGCTATAAATTTCTGGGTGCACACATAAAAAACTATCTTGTGGCATACACGTAGAAATTGTCTAACAAAATGAACACAGGACTGTACCTATTGAGACAATTAGCAAAATACGGAGATACCAATATTCTTAAAACAGCATATTATGGCATCATTTAACAAATGGTATTGAAATTTGGGGGGAAGGGCATAATTAAAGACCAATATGGACAGATTATTAAAAAATCTGATGTGTTACACTCATATAACTTTCTCTACCCTTGTACAAACTATTTTTACAAATGCTTATTCTCCATCTACTTCATGTTAATCGAGATAAACATTTGCAGACTATCTTATTGCTAGTTTTCTTGTAGGTGTATGGGGAATATATATTTGCAAGGGCAATATAGAAATACAGTAACCTTTAAGTATAGACATATCTCTTAATAGCTGGTTGCTATGTGGAGCACCATTCTCTTTGTCACAAATTAATACTCTTTGCATTTCCAAGACAAAAAAATGAATAACGAATTCCCATTCGAGAAAATAAGTATTGAAAAATTTAAGGGAATAACAAGCAATATCTCGAAAATCGTCCACTCAACAAAAAAGTATGACAGAAATTGTGTATTTTAACACGATCTACATTTTTTTGTGTAGTAAAATTTTGGTTTACCAGTTATGCAAAAGTTGTTCACAATGAAGAATACTTTTAGAGACATTCCCAGAAAATTCAAGATATACATTTTATTTGCCATAAAAATGTTTTAAACACATACTTTAATCAAAATCATTAGAGCCGTTTTTGAGAAAATTAAAATTTTCGAAAAATGTTCCATGTAAAGGGTAATCTGGGGTGGGGGGATTTTCTTGAAAACCTTCGTGTCGCATCTCTGGAAATTACTGAACCTAAATACCAAGTTTGGTGTTTATCCGACTGTTTTTTTCTGACTTATGCTGCTTTCTCACACACACACCCCCACACTCTTCCGGTGAAATATTGGTATCAAATTTTTAAATGGAATGCAATACTTCCCCTACTTACTATACGTAGTAGGGGAAGTAAAACTACAAATAAAGTGCACAAGAACTGTGTTCAACCTTCAGTTTCGGCAATCCTGCCGTGAAACATTTGAAATGCAAAACATCTTAACTGTAGTTTCACTGTATATTTTTAAAACCATTACACTTGTTAAAGACAGATAGAAAGAAATTTAACATACTCAATAAAGACTGTCATTCATATGATACAAGAAGAGCAAACGATTACCATAGGGTGAGCACGAATAAAACTCAAACAAATAAGGACCCATATAAAATCTGAGTTATACTATATAATAAATTACCATCTGCAATTAAGAATAGCAGAGATTCAACCTTTAAAACTGTCCTAAAATTATTCCTGTTAGACAAATGCTATTAACTGAATTATAATGGATATGTGTACTTATGTAAATATTAAGTAAATGGTATTGTATAGCTATAATTGATAGTGTCAGATGGTCTTTTAAGAGTCTATTGACTGCAATAAAGTTATTAATTATTATTATTATTACTATATTATTATTACTTGTTAACTTTCCTCCTCTTTCAGTCTAAACCATAGCAGGTTTTATAACTGCATCCTGATAGAAGAGCAGCAGCATATCAATCTGGTCTTTGCAGGTGTAAATCATTCATTTATTCCAACCTCCTGAGATTCTGCTTGCTGCCTTTTAAAATAAACATGGTTCAAAAACCTCTGTAGATAGTTTCTCAGTTCACACACGTTACCAACTCTTCCCTTCATTTGAATCGTGTGGAGTCAAGTCCAGTTTTTCTAGCTTCTGTAGCAGCACATTGTGTTCCTATCTCATGGTTTTGTTTATGTTACACAAAATGGATACTAGACTGACACATACATCCACTGGTTACATTAACTAATGTCAGGTTTCTCTATCCTCTGTAGCTACTGCACTTGCCCCATTCATGGGCCACAACTAGGAGACTACTCTAACAATCAGCTGGTTGTAGTAAGTAATGTGTTTGTGCAGTCAAGTTAGTCTATCCTTATGTCTTGTGTAGCAAATCTGCCCCTTTCTCATGTTGTTGCGACAGACTGCACTGATAGAACAATTGGTTGGTTACAATATCACTGCTTCATTTTTATTGACTTGCACCATTAAAAAGACCCAACGGAGTAGCTCAAGTCGAATTAGGGAGAATGGGAATTAAAGGGAAAATCGTGGAAAGTGCTAAAATATTGGATTACAATTAGAAATTTCAATGATTGGAACATTTTACATCAATGTTTGATAGTGCAGGCAAGACTTAATCATAGAGTGTTGACTAGTTAAGATAAAGGAAACCTTGAGGGGAGATTTGGGAATTATTACAAATAGGACAAGAATGGAGGATATGGAAAAACTAAATTTATTAACAAATTTTACTTTTAAGAGCTCACTGAGATTATCAGAGAAATGAAAGTAGTATGGAGTAGGAACAGTATGTTGATATATGTGATAAAACAGCAAGAGCAGGATTTGCATGGGCTAGGACAGGGGTGGTGAATTTGAAAGGTTTGAGAAAAGAGACTGATTTGGAGAAATGCCCACTATACCACCAGAAAGTTTTAGAGTGTGAAGAAACAAAGTTGCTTAGAAAGAGAATAGAGAAGAGAGAATGGCTTAATTTACCAATATAAATTCAAGCTAAAAAGTTAGTAAATGTAAAATCTAGGAAAAATATAACAGAAGTAGGTAACGTCTTGGGCAGAGTAAGAGGAAAATGGATGAGGAAAATTAGCAAGGAAGAGGTAAATGAGTATTAAATTACAGTAGTTTTTATTTGATATTGCAAGTAGGACCCAACAACTCGACAACTTCAAGGTAGAGTTAGAGTTAGTATTGGAGATTAAATAAATTGATAATTGTTCTTTTGGATTAGGAGGAATGCTAGATACCAGTAGTTAACAGGTTAGTTTTCTTTATATTTTATTTTTAGAAACTGGGTTAAGAATAAATTTGTAAAACTGTTGTAAATTTGTACAATTAACTGGGTTAACAAAATTACTTACATTAAAAGGAGTGAATTTAAACAAGTGCTAACAAGAAGTGTCTGGCTGTTTCTTGACCCCTTTAATCGCTAACCATTTCTGAATGTGGTGCAGCTGATCAGAAACAGCCATAGATGCTGAATGGCTATGCTACCACACATCATTAATGGTCTTGACATGGCAGGCAGCAGATTGATATGATCCATATAGTTAAATGAAATTCTCTATCTTCACCAAATGGAAATGACCTTACTTAAGTTTGGAAAAAGAAGGAATAAATGTAAACCAAGTAAGAGGATTAAAATATTTTTGCAGAGTTAAAATTTTGAATTATCAACACAGATACATAAAATATGGTTCAAGATTGTTCTGGTTGTTTTTCATAGTGGGAAAACAGAACAAATTGTTACTGATAAAATGTGTTTGGAATGGAAGCACTGTCAACTTCCTGTTAAGGATCTGAGGAAGCAATTGTTAGCCATTTAAAAGACCAGCATTCACTAGAATTTTTCTTACAATCTAAAATGGAAGGAGTAGGAGAAATAAGTAGATCCTACACGATACATCAAGAGAAAGATGACTATTGCAAAATTAAGGGTCTATGAGGATATTTTCTATGTATCTTGGCTAATACTATTGTTGCCGCTGTGATGAGATGGAGTTTAAGGGCGCTCAACATCTAAGGTTATCAGCGCCCTTACAATGAATAAAATTTAAAATCCAAAAACTAAAATACCACACAAACCCGCTTGATCGAAAACACCAGAAAACGAAACACCAAATTCTAAAAACTATCACACTAAAATCATGGCCAAAAAAGGGTAAAATGACTTGTCAACTGTAGAACGCAAGGGACACAAGTGCCATATGTCCGCCGGGAAGAAGAACCCCATTAAAACAGACAATATAAAATCACAAAACTAAAGGACGCTCAGCGTATCAAATGCGCCAATTAAAACCAATGGCACTGATAAAACGTAAAAGTCATTCTACAGCATGCGCGTCGTCTGCCAAAACATTGGCTATGCCAACAGGCAGACGCACTCAAACGCGCAATGGAGCTAACACTTGACACTATTAAGCTATGACACACCGTTAAGGGCACATCATACTGCTCACACAGTGGTGCGGGGTCGCCACTGAGCAGGTGCTTATGACTAAAAAGGCAATGACTGATACGTAAACAAGCTAAAATCACCTCTTCCGGACGAGAAGAACGGTAAGAGGTACCCCAGACTAACGAGAGAGGTTTAACCTCCCGCAACTTGTTACCCAGAGGGCCGTCTACTCATCGCGCCAAAGCGAGAGGATACCGCAAGGTAAAATAACATACAAATTTGAGGAGGGAACAATGGAGGTAAAACATCTGGATGATAAAATTGCCGATTTGGCAGCGGCGTCAGCAGACTCATTCCCTGTGATGCCTACATGACCTGGAATCCACACGAAGGAGACGCTGATGCCAGAAGTACCCAGCGAGTGGAGGAGATCATGTATACGCTGTAGGAGGGATGGTAATTGTACAGCGCATTAATACCCTGAAGGGCACCCAGAGAGTCCGTACAAACAACAGTGCCGCAAGTCGTGCCGCTGGATGTGTAAAAGAGACTGTATACTAATACATTTGAAATTAGTTAGGCAATGAGTATTTGTTGTTCGTTGTGGCAAAGGGAACTGAAATATTGAACATTTAAAATAAGATAGAACATCTTTACCTGGAGACGAACACTAGAAGAGTAAAACAGGGAATCTTAAGGCAGGTGAAGGAGGTTTCTGATGACGTGGTACATTTTTGAGGAGTGTCAAGTTATTTATATAAATAACTCGTTTAAGATCTGTGCACTATGGTTACATGTATGTATCTTGATTGAATGGTTTAAGATTCTGATGCACACGTGTTATGCCAAGATTATTTGTAAATAATGCCAGTAGTAGGCGACAGTTGTCACTTGAGTAACAAGGTTTACCGACTTCTATCTTGGGGGTCTTAACAAAATATAGGTTACCCTTTTGCTATAACAATTCTTTCTTTAATTTTCTGAGAGAAAATTACATGTATTTGCTGGTTGTGTAAAATATTTAGGGTTGAAAGTTTATTGTAAATATAGACATGTTTAAATGTGATCAACAAGCAACTTCTTTGAAGGAGATGTGAAGCTACATTTGTTTTCTTAGTTACAAAATCTAAGATGCCAAATGTAGTTACAGATGATATTACAAAAATTTTTTCTTACATTAATCTTCTCCTCTGAAATTTTATGTAGAGTTGCACTTCTCTGAAGTTATGTTGGATACATAAATAGGCCCCATGGGACTAAATAATATTTAAATGTACCTAATAACGAAACCTGCAGCATATTGCTAACTGGCTGCAAGCAAAGAAAAGTGCAAATAGAAGCTAGACGGCAATACAATATATTCTTTATATAGTTTTACAAATACCTTACCACAATGTAAAGGTAAAAGTGGGGATTTATTAATTTTTCCTTCTGCTGTTTTATACCTTACAGTTTGATAAAAATGTCGGTACCACAACTGTAGCAGTAATAGTAACTTTGCTTTTTCTTTACCACACAGGAAAATGGATAACTATCGTGTACATTTTGAAAGCATGGAGAGATTATTGGAGCAGCTATATTATAGCAACCAAGGTAAGATGCGCACGCAGGGTAATTTGGTGAATCACTGAAACAACATTACTAATCACTGCAAAACTGTTTAGGAAACAATGGATTACACTAATGACTGTGCTAGTAAATTACCATCTCATTTAAACAATCTGTGTAACCCAGTAAACTAATTGTTGTAAGAAGAGCCAATAATTTGAGTTTCTCACAAAAGTTTCATAGTAATCATTTAGTTTCTTTACGTTTACTAGATTTAATAACCATTAACGTTTGCTAACAAACTTCCTGAACTGAATCTGATCCAACCACACAGTAACAAATTACGATACAACTTCTCGTTCAGCATCTGTACAACAAGCGAATTTAAAATGCCTGGCACACGCGAACCTCCAATGGTCTGATTCAACACCAAAGCATTTCTCTCTTAAACATCCTAGATATGGAGTTATGTTCGGAGAAAACTAGTTGCTTCTTGCTTTGTTTACCTAGGTACAATAGAGTTCCTAGAACACCATTAGCTTAAGTTCCTAAAGCGTATGTGCTTGTCTTTTCTTTTTGGGTATCACTACCACCTATAGTGGAAGTAATCTTTCAAAATACAATATCGAGATGCTACCGAAATTAATAGTTTCAAATTCCCAGAATAAATACTTATGAATTTTAATTATTTGATTTTACTGAAACATGTGTAACCAACTTTGAATAAAATATCAAATCTTTTAGACCTTCTCACAATTATAAAAACATATTTGTACTTTCTCTACTACATACAGTAAGTAGAAGTATTCCATTCCATCCAAAAATTCTATTCCATGATTTCACCAGAAATACATGTTTTGATACCCTTGAATCCAAATAAAGCACCCATTATATTCAAAATTCGCCTAATAAGTGCAAAGCTGTGTGGAATACTTTTAGAAAAAGAATCCAATGTTTGCAATAGTAAACCAATTATGCCATTCTCTCCAGATGATTTTAATAATAGATTTGTTAACATTACACTGCTGCTAGTATTTCCAAATGATAATGCTAATGGCATATTAGAAATCTCAAATCTAAAAAAAAAATGTAATTAATACTTTTAATTTGAACATTATTGATAATAACCTAATTTTTCACATAGCATCGAAGTTCAGCACTTCAAAAGCAGAAGGCTATTATAGATTATCTAATTTTATATTAAAACAAATTATAGGTGTAACACAAGATCCCTCAACTTTTCTGTTTTCCCTAGGTATATAAAACCTAACATTGAACATTCAAGTACATAAGGATGACACAAACAATTATATACCAATTTCCCAATTTATCTAAAGTAATCAAAATATAATTTATAGGCAGTTAAGTAACTACTTTTCATGCAGTCAACTACTTAATAGTGCAGAGTTTGGATTTTGGAAAACAGACTCAACAATTGATAGCGATAGTATGAAGTCCTTTGAATCTAAATTAGTTTCTTCTGCTACTTTAGCAATTTAAGTAAGGCATTTGTCACTATCTCACACGAAATACTGATTACTAAGCTTCAAGTATCCATGGCTACGAGTTAAAATTTATACAATCATACTTAACCAACAGAAATGCAAACCATCAAATTTCTCACAAGTAAAGGAGGAGTTCTCAAGGTTCTATTTTGGGAGCTTTCTTATTTATGTAAATGATCTTTCACCACATCTGCCTTATATGCAGATGATAGTGGACACACAACTATTGCTAAAGATATGGATACATTAATAGAAAAGAATGAAGTTTTGTGGAATAAAGCTGTAAATGAGCTTGTTATTAATGAAACAAACGAGAATATAATCTTTAGATTTCATCAGAATATGCTAATAAATCTTAAAATATTGGGCTTTCATTTAGATTCCTCTTTAAATTGTGAAGTTCATACCAAGCAGCTATGCTCTAAATTGGCTCGTGTTATATATCTACTTAGCCAATTAAAGTTATCTGTAACTGAAAAGTTGATAAATTCCGTACTCTGCTTTTTCCATACACAATTAGTTTATGGAGTGACATTTTGAGGGAACTCTACTGTGCCTAATGACGCCCTGAAACAGTAAAAGAGGGCAATTTGATCTATTAAAAGTATTTCGCAACGTGACTTTGTTTACATTTTAAAACTTCAAAATCAATGACCTTACCTAATATTTATATTTTAAATTGCTTATTATACATAAATACAAATCTTTTCACTTTGAATTTTCACAGCGATATTAGTCTAAAACAGATAACTTAACAAAACTGAAACTCATTGTAGCTATTGAATTTAACAGATTACATATTTCCTCCCTTATGGTTTCAAAAACCTTCAACTAAATGGTTAGAAATAAACCCGTACCACAGCATACCAGAACTCTTTGTTAACTATTTACATAGACTTAAATTTTAGCATGTTATAACTCACTGATCCATGTATAATGGTTTTGTTGTAAGTAAATTCTGCTTATTATAATCTTGATTGTTAATACACAAGAAAAATACTATAATTTTTAAAATAGTTAAATGTGTGCATTCAATGTATTGCTCTTAGCGCATTCTCAAATTTCTTGAAAGCCGTATGTATTCATTACTTTTAGAACTTTAATAATTGATTAATGTACATACATTCTATTTTAGTTACATATATTGACAATTTTACTTTTTTAAAGTTAATGTGTTTATATGAGAGAGATGTATAATTTTGTCTAGATAGTCTACTGTTTTATTTGAAATGATGACCCGTCTGGTATCATTTGTATGAACTATTTATCATTTGCACGAGTTTGTTACAAACAAAACCCACTTTGGAATAAACGGTTCAACCTTTTTGTTCTGCATGTTGCAGCAATTCCAGCAATGCCCTGTAAAACCTTTTTCTTGTAATCACTCAGGGCAGGTTAGCCCGGGAACATCAATGGTGACTGGTCTACACTAGCAGTATGGAAATGCCTTTATCATCCAATAAGCATCTCACAGTTGCATACTAAAGCACACCATGTTTATGTCAGCTCCACTAGAAGTTTTATATTATTAATGAGACATCATACTAATCATTGAAACTTGCAGGTTTAGTAATAAAAGAACCTGAGGTGTGTTTAGTGAATCATAGGTACAGCACAAGGTTTACGAGATGCCTTTTCAAATCTTTAGTACCTTGATAATGTTTATCTAAACCCAATTAATGCGCCATACAGTGGAAGTGAAACCTTTTACACACTGACCTACTTCTGGTTTTGAAAGGCAGCGTCCCACCCTGCTACCGTCGTCCTCCATGGACTAGTGGTACCATGCTAGCCTCTAGTTCAAGGTCGTGGGTTCAAACTGAAGTGATAAGATCCGCGAGTACAATAATAATCACAGCCAGAATAAAAGCTTAAGACTAATCTGCTAATAAAACAAAATAAGGAAGGAAATAAGAATAATCAGGAGATAAAAGAGAATATTAAAGATTAAGAAAAGGGGGGAATAAACATAACATATGAAACAAAGTAGAGACACGAATAAATAAATCAGAATGTGAAAGGAAACGCAGGAAAAGAAAAGACACAAGGAAATCTGCCAAAAAGGCAAAACACTAAGTAATACAGGAAAGGCGAGCAGGAGAAACAGTTAGGTTCTATTGAAATCGTCGGAGACTCGCCGGAAAGCGGAACAATGAAACGGATGCGCTAGGCACTCATGCGGACAGAAAATCAAATCAGCCGTTAATAATGTGAAACAGAAGAGACGCTCGCAGAGCATAAGATTGCTGAAATTTAACCAATAGTAGGAAAAGCGCAAGGTAGCTAAACAGCCAATGAGGAATAATAAAAGTAACGTGAATAGTAACGCAAGGGAATGAAACTAGAAAAGAGGCGTGAAAGAGATTTTTGTCTAGGAGCAGGAGCAGGAGCGAGTTTTCGACACGCGAAACATGGAACACTGTGTCGTGAATAACTAGAGAGGATGTAAAAACTTTGCATCGTGTAGAGCAAGGGAGGGAAGATGAAATATTTCGTGTAGTAAAAGATAGGGAAACTAGCAACGTGTAACATTTTAGATTACAACAGGGAAAGAGATACGATAGGAAATCGTCATAGTATAACAGTGAAGAGATAGGGTAGCTAGAAATGACAAAAGTCATATTGTGTATAATTTAGAAAGAGAATTAAATCTAGGGTAGATGCACGGAAACTGCAACGGGGAAAACAGATAGGAGCGCATCTTGTGTAAAGGGTCTTCGGTACCACAAGTGTGGATCTTCAGAATAAATGGGCCACTGAGAGGAGCTGTGAGTATAATTCATCTCCCATCCACACAATCCCTGAGATAAGAATCCCACAATCACTTATCCTCTACCTGAGTAGCCGGCAATATCTTTCCGTACCCGAAACCCTAAGCCAAGTTCCTACACACCAGAAAACGTCATATTTACCAAAACCCCGCTACAAAATGGCACCCAACGTGTCTTACACCCACGCCTAGCACCCTACCAAACCAACACAACGAAGAACGCCACCAAGGAACCAGCAACCATCACCAGACCAACACCAGCACAACAGCAGCACCGAGTAAGTACAGCCAACATTTCTTACACCAAGGGAAAAGTGAATGTTACTCCGTAATGGCAAAACAACAAAAATCACCATGGAGAACGCCCTTACGGAGGAACATACAACAGCAGCAACAACAAATCAACAGGAACTTTGGGAAAATCCATATACACTAGAGGCAGTAATACAACAAATGTTTATTCAATTCTAGCAACTTCTCAAATCACCGCACAAGGTGAGACGCTAAATTCTCAAATCACCGCACAAGGTGAGACGCTAAATTCTCAAATCACCGCACAAGGTGAGACGCTAAATTCTCAAATCACCGCACAAGGTGAGACGCTAAATTCTCAAATCACCGCACAAGGTGAGACGCTAAATTCTCAAATCACCGCACAAGGTGAGACGCTAAATTCTCAAATCACCGCACAAGGTGAGACGCTAAATTCTCAAATCACCGCACAAGGTGAGACGCTAAATTCTCAAATCACCGCACAAGGTGAGACGCTAAATTCTCAAATCACCGCACAAGGTGAGACGCTAAATTCTCAAATCACCGCACAAGGTGAGACGCTAAATTCTCAAATCACTGCACAAGGAGAGACACTAAATGCAAAACTAACTGCACAGGAGGAAACCCTAAAACAACTAGAACAGAGACTGATGACCCAGGTACACACACAATTAGTTGCCCAAGGGGAGAAGCTCGAGGCAAAAATTTTAGAGAAACTGAACACAAAATTCTCAGAACACCAAACACAAATAGAGGAGCAGGTAAAACGACAAGCAAACCAAGTGACGGAGGTGAATGCAGGGCAAGCTTCTTTACGATCGGAGGTCATTAGCATCAGAACAGATGTTCTAGAAGCATGCTCAGAATTGAAATCTTTAAAGGGAAGGGTCACACAAATGTCTGCTGACCACGTAAACCAGGAACAGCTGAATTGTGATCCGCAAGCAGCCTGTGCAAATATTAAAGCAAATGTAAATATAGAATTAACAACAATGAAACAACTTATCACCACTTCGACAAACCAGGCAGCTGCAGAACACAACGCGGCATTAGCACAAATTGAGAAAAATTCGCGTGAGTTGGCACAGGTTAGGGCAACCATAGAAAAACAAAATGTATCAAATCAAAACACCAGCAATCATGCCACCTCTCGCGAAAATATCACCGCGGAAACGCAACCAGCAATTCACGTGCCGCTTGCGTCACCGCACATCCCACTTTCTAGTTTAGCTCATGAGGTGCCTAGTTATATGAATGTGCATGCGTACCCTCTACATTTTAATTTACTAATTGAGATCGCTGTACCACAGTTTAATGACTTGAGAGACAATGCGAAACGATACATTATGGATTGGGACGCTTATTTCGAGTTAAAACAAATTCCTGAAACCTTGAAATTACTAATTATAAAGAAAGGGTTACAAGGGAGGGCACTCTCTTGGTTTCGGTTAGCGATCGGCGACCACACCACATACTCTGACTTCAAAAACCTATTCCTAACCAAATATTGGAATACTACCACCCAATACACGGTGAGAATCAGAATAAATAATGACAAATATACACCAGGGCAGGGGCAACAAATCATAGATTACTTCCTAGATCTGGCGCAACAGAGTCAATTACTAGACCCACCCATGCAAGAAGATGAATTTGTAAAACTGATTGTGAGGCATTTCCCGGATAATATCCGAAATAATTTAATTGTAACTAGGGCGACAACCATTTCTGACACATTAGAACTGTTGACGGCGCTACACGGACACCAGAGCGGTAGCTCGGAAAAAAGAGCACCGACCCAAACTTTCAGTGGGTTAACGGCACACCCCACCTATCAGCAAAGACGAGGTCCATACCCTCAACAAAAGCGATACGATGACGGGCAACCAGTTTATGAGACACAGGGGCGACAACCATTTTCACAGGAACCCACCGCGAGAAAGTACATAAATTATGTAAGAGTAAACGGGAGCCGGAGACGAAACTCATGGGGCACTAACACACCGGAACCCCGAGAATATGAAACACGGCAAGATGGACGCCACAGCCCGAATAAAATTCACAATGAACGCAGCCGCCCAGGACAAAACGTGGACGCACTATCATTGCCTCAGGAAAACCGCCGGGAAAATATAGAGTACAATCCACGGTCAAATCACCTACGAACTGAAAACACACAAACAAAACACACAGGGACCATCAAAAAGCAAACATGGTTCAACCGTGACACCCAGGCACCGACACAGCACGATGATAGGCGTGGTGGCGTATTCGGTACCAACGAGATGACGAAAACCTAAAACGGGGTCAGGATCAATTCCCGTCTCTAGAACCCCTAGCTCTTTGCAACATAGGGAATAACAAATCCATTAATGACGAAAGACAGGACGATATTATAGACTCACAAGTATCAATACGAATAGCAGGCGAAGCATACCAGGCTATCGTGGACTCCGGAGCAATGGCTTCTTTATGCAGCATGGAATTTTATAAAACTATCATATCGCGTGGAATAAAACTACAAACATTGCCTGTTAAAAATGTTTACGCTATCTTAGCAATAGGGAGGAAGAAAACCCGAATCCAACAACAAGTAATGATACCATTTAACATTCAAGAGATAGACTGAGTATATTTTTCTAGTGGTTCCACATTTAGTTACACAATTAATAATTGGGAGCGACCTGCTATCTGAATTCAGGGCTAACGTAAATTACAGAACAAGGGAGCTAGCATTAGTGAAACAATGAGACAGTAACAACACACTTTCTCAAAATGCCAGGTATAACACCACACTTAACGGAGGGTGAAAGAGACGTTCAGCAGAACAGGTTTTTTGTACAAGTCATCAGCCTTGGGGGCGAGATATGTAAAGCGCAGGTAGAGATAGATGATAGATTTTATGAGGAAGAGGAAAAGGAAGAGATTAATGAACAAGACGACGAAGAATATAGAGAAGATAAAATAAAGGATAATTATTACATAAAGCCCGTGGAAAGCGCAAAGTTAAGCGGACTGGATGACTTACCAGGTGAAAATGTAAAACAATACCTGTACGGAGAAACGAACACCCGACAAATTAGAGAGTGCATTGCACGAAAGTTTAATGACATTTCAGCCCTCAGCAAACAACAAAAACGAACACTAACTACAATTCTATGGAACAGAAGCATTTTCAGACAAAACAGGTTGCTATAAAAATTTCGAATATTCTTTTGAGGTGAAACCAGCTCCCCCATGGAAATATAAATGTAGAAACATACCGATAACCCTTCAAAACGCAGTAAATGACACGATAACACAAATGATAGAGCAAAAAATAATACAACCGTCGAATTCGCCATATATAAACCCTTTATGTGTTGTTGCAAAGAGCTCAGGAAAGGTTCGCATTACGATAGACGCTCGCTACTTAAACACCTTTATAATACCCGACAACACGAGGACTCAGAGTATCGAATACATCCTTGCCGGAATCGGAAAGAAAACGTGGTTCTCATGCTTGGATCTCAACAATTCATATCTACAAATCCCATTGGCTCCCCATGTTAGACAATACACGAGCTTCATTTACCAGGGTAAAGTGTTCGAATTTTTTAGGATACCCTTTGGTTTATCGGTCAGCGGATCAGGATTTTTGAGAGCAACAGAGAAAATGTTTGGAAACACAGGACTACCTAACCCAATACATCGACGACTTCCTGATACACAGCACGAACATTGAGAACCACCTTCAGCACATAAACACTGTATTAACAAAAATTAGACAAAACGGGTTGACCCTAAATCTAAATAAAACATTCTTTAGCCAAGAAATAAAATTTCTCGGATACATCATTTCGGACAAAGGAGTGGCACCAGACCCGGAACGCATACGCACGATTCAGGCAATACCACCCCCTAGAAACGTTACAGCTAAGAAAATTTCTAGGTATACTGCGGTATGAAGCTCGCTTCCTCGCAAATTATGCCAGAGAGGTAGCACCCCTAAGAGAGCTGTTAAAGAAAGGCACACGCTGGAAATGGTCGGAAGAACACCAAAGCACTTTCGACAAAATAAAACAACTCTTTGGAAAGGCAATACTACTGGAAAGACCAAACATAAATTTACCATTTCACATTTATTCCGACGCAGCCATCACAGCTTTCGGAGCCATCTTGTGCCAATACGACGAGCAAAATGATCAACATATCAGCTAGGCATCTCGAACTTTGACCCCTACAGAGAAAACAGCGGGAATCACAGAACTAGAGATAGCAGCAATATATTTCGCACTACAAAAATTCAAACACTACGTGTATAATAAATCAATCACAATATACACTGACCACGTGAGCTTATCATTCATTAAATCATGCAAACTCGTCAGCTCCAAAATAGCCCGTTATATACATGAAATCACAGCATATGACGTCAATATAAAGCACATCCCAGGAAACAGCAACATTTTCGCTGATACACTATCCCGACTAGGAAACAGGGAAGGAATTCCAGAATGCATGGGACATACTAGAAGGGAAATTAAAATTCTGAGAACTTCGTTACACTCAGGTAGCGAACTTGCCGAACAGGTTGAACACATCAAAACATTACAGCTGCAGGAACCAAAGTTGGCAACCCTAATGAGCCAGGCAAAGTATATTACACCTGACTTGGAGACGATAGGGATGCACAAAGGCATACTTTACAAACTAAAAAGGTCGAAACAACCAACGTGGCTGACATATGCGCCGAGTTCTTTGGAAGCAAAAATAATTGACACTTTCTATAAATCAATGATACATGCAGGATCAGAAAAGACATGCAACACAATACAACAACACTTTTACATCCCAAGACTACATCGAAAAGTACGGCAGCATATAAGCGAATGTGACATGTCAAAAATGCAAACCAATGAATGTAAAATACGACACACCACCTCAGAATATCATCAGGGATAAACCTATCTTTAGTAGCGGCAGATTCACATGGTCCTCTACCGTCAGGAGTGGGAGGCATGCGACACATTTTTGTATTGGTTGATGTATTCACAAAATTTGTAAAACTATACCCCATGCGAAAATTAACGAGCGCAGCATGTGCCAAGAAAATCAACGACTATATACCCAAATACGGGAAAATGAATTCACTTCTCGTGGCAGACATTCGACACGTCATTGTGATATCTCAAGTCTCGACCAGCATTAAAGAGATGTGGCACAACAGCGACAGTTCACATCTGTTAAGTGTAAAATCATTCAACATCAGCAACACTTGTTACAATTGCAGACAATCGACACTTCATTGTGATATCTCAAGTCTCGACCAGCATTAAAGAGATGTGGCACAACAGCCACTGTTCACATCTGTGAAGTGTACAGTCATTCAACATCAGCACCACTTTATTCATTTGCAGACATTCGACAGGTCACGATGGTATCTCGGGTCTCGACAAGGATGAAAGAAGTGGCACAACGACAAGAGTTCACATCTGTGAAGGGTAATATCATTCAACAATTGCAGACATTTGACACGTTATTGTGATATCTCAAGTCTCCACAAGGATTAAAGAGATGTGGTTCAACGGCCACAGTTCACATTTGTGAAGGGTAATATCATTCAACATCAGCAGCACTTGTTACAATTGAAGACATTCGACACGTCATTGTGATATCTCAAGTCTCGACAAGGATTAAAGAGAAGTGGTACAACGGCCACAATTCACATCTGTGAAGTGTACAGTCATTCAACATCAGCAGCACTTGTTACAATTGCAGACATTCGACAGGGCACGATGGTATCTCGGGTCTCGACAAGGATTAAAGAGAAGTGGCACAACAGCCACAGTTCACACCTGTGAAGTGTAAAATCATTCAACATCAGCAGCATTTGTTACAATTGCAGACATACGACTCGTCACGCTGATAACTAAAGTCTCGACTAGGACTAAAGGGAAGTAGTTCAACGGCCACAGTTCACATTTGTGAAGTTTAAAATCATTGAGCATCAGCAGGATTTGTTACAATTGCAGACATTCGACACGTCATTGTAATATCCCAAGTCTCCACAAGGAGTAGAGAGAAGTGGCACAACGGCCACTGTTCACATCTCTTAAGTGTAAAATCATTCAACATCAGCAGCACTTGTTACAATTGCAGACATTCGACACGTCATTGTGATATCTCAAGCCTCGACAAGCATTAAAGAGAAGTGGCACAACGGCCACAGTTCACATCTGTGAAGTGTAAAATCATTCAACATCAGCAACACTTGTTACAATTGCAGACATTCGACACGTCCCTGTGATATCTCAAGCCTCGAAGAGGATTAAAGATAAGTGCACAACGCCCACTGTTCACATCTGTAAAGTGTAAAATCATTCAACATCAGCAACACTTGTTACAATTGCAGACATTCGACACGTCCCTGTGATATCTCAAGTCCCGACAAGAATTAAAGTGATGTGGCACAACGGCCACAGTTCACATCTATGAAGGGTAATATCGTTCAATAACAGCAGCACTCGTTAAAATTGCAATTAATTTTTTGTATTTCTTTTAATTTTTTTATTTTTTGTAATTTTTTTTAATTTTTTTATTTTTTGTATTGTTTTTTAATTTTTTTATTTTTTTTATTTTTTTTATTTTTTTTATTTTTTTTATTTTTTTTATTTTTTTTATTTTTTTTATTTTTTTTATTTTTTTTATTTTTTATTTATTTTTTTTTATTGTTCACATATGTGAAGTGTACAGTCATTCAACATCAGCAGCACTTGTTACAATTGCAGACATTCGACACGTCCCTGTGATATCTCAAGTCTCCACAAGGATTTACGAGATGTGGCACAACAGCCACAGTTCACATCTGTGAAGTGTAATATCATTCAACATCAGCAGCACTTGTTACAATTGCAGACATTCGACATGTCATTGTGATATCTCAAGTCACGACAAGGATTAAAGTGAAGTGGCACAATGGCCACTGTTCACATCTGTGAAGTGTACAGTCATTCAGCATCAGCAGCACTTGTTACAATTGCACACATTTGACAGGTCACGATGGTATCTCGGGTCTCGACAAGGATTAAAGAGAAGTGGCACAACGGCCACAGTTCACACCTGTGAAATGTAAAATCATTCAACATCAGCAGCACTTGTTACAATTGCAGAATTTGGACAGGTCACGATGGTATCTCGGGTCTCAACAAGAATTAAAGAGAAGTGGCACAACGGCCACAGTTCACATCTGTGAAGTGTGAAATCATTCAACATCAGCAGCACTTGTTAGAATTGCAGACATTCGACACCTCACGATGATATATCAAGTCTCGACAAGGATTAAAGAGAAGTGGCACAACGGCCACAGTTCACATCTGTGAAGGGTACAGTCATTCAACATCAGCAGCACTTGTTACAATTGCAGATATTCGACAGGTCACGATGGTATCTCGGGTCTCGACAAGGATTAAAGAGAAGTGGCACAACGGCAACAGTTCACACCTGTGAAGTGTAAAATTATTCAACATCAGCAGCCTTGTTACAATTGCAGACATTCGACCCGTCAAGATGATATCTCAAGTCTCGACTAGGATTAAAGAAAAATGGCACAACGGCCAGTTCACACCTGTGAAGTGTGAAATCATTCAACATCAGCAGCACTTGTTACAACTGCAGACAATCGACACGTTACTGTGATCTCAGATCTCAACTAGGATTAAAGAGAAGTGGTACAACGGCCACAGTTTACATCTGTTAAGTGTAAAATCATTCAATATCAGCAGCTTTTGTAACAATTGCAGACATTCGACACGTCCCTGTGATATCTCAAGCCTCGACAAGGATTAAAGAGAAGCGGCACAACGGCCAGTTCACACCTGTGAACTGTGAAATCATTCAACATCAGCAGCACTTGTAGGAATTGCAGACATTCGACACGTCGTTGTGATATCTCAAGCCTCGACAACGATTAAAGAGAAGTGGTACAACGGCCACAATTCACATCTGTGAAGTGTACAGTCATTCAACATCAGCAGCACTTGTTAGAATTGCAGACATTCGACACGACATTGTGATATCTCAAGTCTCGACAAGGATTAAAGAGAAGTGGCACAACGGCCAGAGTTCACATATGTGAAGGGTAAAATCATTCAACATCAGCAGCACTTGTTACAATTGCAGACATTCGACTCGTCATTGTGATATCCCAAGTCTCCACAAGGAGCAAAGAGAAGTGGCACAACGGCCACAGTTCACATCTGTGAAGTGTAAAATCAATCAACATCAGCAGCACTTGTTACAATTGCAGACATTCGACATGTCATTGTGATATCTAAAGTCACGACAAGGATTAAAGAGAAGTGGCACAACGGCCACTGTTCACATCTGTGAACTGTAATATCATTCAACATCAGCAGCACTTGTTACAGTTGCAGACATTCGACACGTTATTGTGATATCTCAAGTCTCGAATAGGGTTAAAGAGAAGTGGCAAAACGGCCACATTTCACACCTGTGAAGTGTGAAATCATTCAACATCAGCAGCACTTGTTACAATTCAGACATTCGACATGTCACGATGATTTTTCAAGTCTCGACAAGGATTAAAGTGAAGTGGCAACACGGCCACAGTTCACATATATGAAGGGTACTTTCATTCAACATCAGCAGCAGTTGTTACAATTGCAGACATTCGACACGTACGATGATATCTCAAGTCACAAGGATTAAAGTGAAGTGGCACAACGGCCACAGTTCACATCTATGAAGGGTAATGTCATTCAACATCAGCAGCACTTGTTACAATTGCAGACATTCGACATGTCATTGTGATATCTCAAGTCTCGAATATGATTAAAGCGAAGTGGCACAACCGCCACAGTTCACATCTGTGAAGTGTAAAATCATTCAACATCAGCAGCACTTGTTACAATTGCAGACATTCGACACGTCATTGTGATATCTCAAGTCTCGACAAGGATTAAAGGGAAGTGGCACAACGGCCACTGTTCACATCTGTTAAGTGTAAAATCATTCAACATCAGCAACACTTGTTACAATTGCAGATATTCGACACGTCCCTGTGATATCTCAACTCCCGACAAGAATTAAAGTGAAGTGGCACAACGGCCACAGTTCACATCTATGAAGGGTAATATCGTTGAACATCAGCAGCACTTCTTACAATTGCAGAATTTGGACAGGTCACGATGGTATCTCGTGTCTCGACAAGCATTAAAGAGAAGTGGCACAACGGCCACAGTTCACATCTGTGAAGTGTAAAATCATTCATCATCAGCAGCACTTGTTACAATTGCAGACATTCGACGAGTAATTGTGATACCTCAAGTCTCGACAAGGATTAAAGGAAAGTAGCACAACGGCCACAGTTCACATCTATGAAGGTTAACATCATTCAACATCAGCAGCACTTGTTACAATTGCAGAATTTGGACAGGTCACGATGGTATCTCGGGTCTCGACAAGGATTAAAGAGAAGTGGCACAACGGCCACAGTTCGCATCTATGAAGGGTAATATCATTCAACATCAGCAGCACTTGTTAGAATTGCCGACATTCGACATGTCATTGTGATATCTCAAGTCACGACAAGGATTAAAGAGAAGTGGCACAACGGCCACTGTTCACATCTGTGAACTGTAATATCATTCAACATCAGCAGCACTTGTTGCAATTGCAGACATTCGACACGTTATTGTGATATCTAAAGTCTCCACAAGGATTAAAGAGATGTGGCAAAACGGCCACAGTTCACATATGAAGTGTGAAATCATTCAACATCAGAAGCAGTTGTTAGAATTGCAGACATTCGACAAGTCACGATGTTATCTCGGGTCTCGACAAGGATTAAAGAGAAGTGGCACAACGGCCACAGTTCACATCTGTGAAGTGTAAACTCATTCAACAGCAGCACTTGTTACAATTGCAGACATTCGACACGTCATTGTGATATCTCCAGTCTCGACAAGGATTAGAGAGAAGTGGCACAACGGCCAGAATTCACATCTGTTAAGTGTAAAATCATTCAACATCAGCAGCACTTGTTACAATTGCAGACATTCGGCACGTCCCTGTGATATCTCAAGCCTCGTCTAGGATAAAAGAGAAGTGGTAGAACGGCCACAGTTCACATATGTTAAGTGTAAAATCATTCAACATCAGCAGCACTTGTTACAATTGCAGGCATTCGACACGTCCCTGCGATATCTCAAGCCTCGACAAGGATTAAAGAGAAGTGGTACAACGGCCACAATGCACATCTGTTAAGTGTAAAATCATTCAACATCAGCAACACTTGTTACAATTGCAGACATTCGACACGTCACGATCATATATCAAGTCTCGACAAGCAATAGAGAAGTGGCACAACGGCCAAAGTTCACATCTGTTAAGTGTAAAATCATTCAACATCAGCAGCACTTGTTACAATTGCAGAATTTGGACAGGTCACGATGGTATCTCGGGTCTCGACCAGCATTAAAGAGAAGTGGCACAACGGCCACAGTTCACATCTATGAAGTGTAAAATCATTCAACATCGGCAGAACGTGTTACAATTGCAGACATTCGACACGTCACTGTAATATCTCAAGTCTCGACAAGGATTAAAGTGAAGTGGCACAATGGCCACTGTTCACATCTGTGAAGTGTACAGTCATTCAGCATCACCAGCACTTGTTACAATTGCAGACATTCGACAGGTCACGATGGTATCTCGGGTCTAGACAAGGATTAAAGAGAAGTGGCACAACGGCCACAGTTCACATCTGTGAAGTGTAAAATCATTCATCATCAGCAGCACTTGTTACAATTGCAGACATTCGACGAGTAATTGTGATACCTCAAGACTCGGCAAGGATTAAAGAGAAGTGGCACAACGACCACAGTTCACATCTGTGAAGTGTAAAATCATTCAACATCAGCAGCACTTGTTACAATTGCAGACATTCGACACGTCACGATGGTATCTCGGGTCTCGACAAGGATTAAAGGGAAGTGGCACAACGGCCACATTTCACATCTGTGAAGTGCAGTATCATTCAACATCAGCAGCACTTGTTACAAATGCAGACATTCGACACGTTATTATGATATCTCAAGTCTCCACAAGGATTAAAGAGAAGTGGCAAAATGGTCACAGTTCACATCTGTGAAGTGTAAAATCATTCATCATCAGCAGCATTTGTTACAATTGCAGACATTCGACACGTCACGATGATATCTCAAGTCTCGACAAGCATTATAGAGAAGTGGCAAAACGGCCACAGTTCACAACTGTGAAGGGTAATATCATTCAACATCAGCAGCACTCGTTACAATAGCAGACACTCGACACGTTATTGTGTTATCTCAAGTCTTGAAAAGCATTATAGAGAAGTGGCAATACGGCCACAGATCACAGCTGTGAAGGCTAATATCATTCAACATCAGCAGCACTTGTTACAATTGCAGACATTCGACATGTCATTGTGATCTCAAGTCACGACAAGGATTAAAGAGAAGTGGCACAACGGCCACTGTTCACATCTGTGAAGTGTAAAATCATTAAACATCAGCAGCACTTGTTACAATTGCAGACATTCGACATGTCATTGTGATACCTCAAGTCTCGAATAGAATTAAAGAAAAGTGGCACAAATGCCACAGTTCACACCTGTGAAGTGTGAAATCATTTAACATCAGCAGCACTTGTTACAACTGCAGACATTCGACACGTCACTGTGATCTCAGGTCTCAACTAGGATTAAAGAGAACTGGTACAACGGCCACAGTTCACACCTGTGAAGTGTGAAATCATTTAACATCAGCAGCACTTGTTACAACTGCAGACATTCGACACGTCACTGTGATCTCAGGTCTCGACAAGGGTTAAAGAGAACTGGTACAACGGCCACAGTTCACATCTGTTAAGTGTAAAATCATTCAATATCAGCAGCATTTGTTACAATTGCAGACATTCGACAAGTCACTGTGATATCTCAAGTCTCGACTAGGATTAAAGAGAACTGGTACAACGGCCACAGTTCACATCTATTAAGTGTAAAATCATTCAATATCAGCAGCATTTGTTACAATTGCAGACATTCGACACGTCTCTGTGATATCTCAAGTCTCCACAAGGATTAAAGAGATGTGGCAAAAGGGTCACAGTTTACATCTGTGAAGTGTAAAATCATTCAACATCAGCAGCACTTGTTACAATTGCAGACATTCGACACGTCACGATCTCAAGTTTCGGCAAGGATTAAAGAGAAGTGACAACAGCCGCAGTTCACATCTATGAAGGGTAATATCATTCAACATCAGCAGCAGTTGTTACATTTGCAGACATTCGACAGGTCACGATGGTATCTCGGGTCTCGACAAGGATTAAAGAGAAGTGACACAACGGCTACAGTTCACATCTATGAAGGGTAATATCATTCAACATTAGCAGTACTTGTTACATTTGCAGACATTCGACAGGTCACGATGGTATCTCGGGTGTCGACAAGGATTAAAGAGAAGTGGCAACACGGCCACAGTTCACATCTATGAAGGGCAGTTTCATTCAACATCAGCAGCACTTGTTACAATTGCAGACATTCGAAACGTCACGATACCTCAAGTCTCGACAAAGATTAAAGAGAAGTGGCACAACGGTCACAGTTGAGAAGTGTAAAATCATTCAACATCAGCAGCACTTGTTACAATTGCAGACTTTCGACGCGTCAGTGTGATATCTCAAGTCTCGACAAGGATTAAAGTGAAGTGGCAACACGGCCACAGTTCACATCCATGAAGGGTAATATCATTCAACATCAGCAGCACTTGTTACAATTGCAGACATTCGACACGTTATTGTGATATCTCAAGTCTCCACTAGGATTAAAGAGAAGTGGCAAAATGGTCACAGCTCACATCTATGAAGTGTAAAATCATTCATCATCAGCAGCATTTGTTACAATTGCAGACATTCGACACCTCACGATGATATATCAAGTCCCGACAAGGAATAAAGAGAATTGGTACAAAGGCCACAGTTCACACCTGTGAAGTGTAAAATCATTCAACATCAGCAGCACTTGTTACAATTGCAGAATTTGGACAGGTCACGATGGTATCTCGGGTCTCGACAAGCATTAAAGAGAAGTGGCACAACGGCCACAGTTCACATCTATGAAGTGTAAAAATCATTCAACATCGGCAGAACGTGTTACAATTGCAGACATTCGACACGTCACTGTGATATCTCAAGTCTCGACAAGGATTAAAGTGAAGTGGCACAATGGCCACTGTTCACATCTGTGAAGTGTACAGTCATTCAACATCAGCAGCACTTGTTACAATTGCAGACATTCGACAGGTAACGATGGTATCTCCGGTCTCGACAAGGATTAAAGAGAAGTGGCACAACGGCCACAGTTCACATCTGTGAGGTGTAAAATCATGCATCATCAGCAAAACTTGTTACAATTGCAGACATTCGACGAGTGATTGTGATACCTCAAGTCTCGACAAGGATTAAAGTGAAGTGGCACGACGGCCACAGTTCACCTCTATGAAGGGTAAAATCGTTCAACATCAGAAGCACTCGTTACAATTGCAGACATTCGACACGTTGTGAGATCTCAAGTCTCGACAAGCATTATAGAGAAGTGGCAAAACGGCCACAGTTCAGAACTGTGAAGGCTAATATCATTCAACATCAGCAGCACTTGTTACAACTGCAGACATTCGACACGTCACTTTAATCTCAGGACTCGACTACGATTAAAGAGAAGTGGTACAACGGCCACAGTTCACATCTGTGAAGTGTAAAATCATTCAACATCAGCAGCACTTGTTACAATTGCAGACATTCGACACGTCACGATGATCTCAAGTCTCGACAAGCAATATAGAGAAGTGGCACAACGGCCAAAGTTCACATCTGTGAAGTGTAAAAACATTCAACATCAGCAGCACTTGTTACAATTGCAGACATTCGACACGTCACGATATCTCAAGTCTCCATAAGGATTAAAGAGAAGTGGCACAACGGCCACAGTTGACATCTATGTAGTGTAATATCATTCAACATCAGCAGCACTTGTTACAATTACAGACATTCGACACGTTATTGTGATATCTCAATTCTCCACAAGGATTAAAGAGACGTGGCACAACAGCCACAGTTCACATCTGTGAAGAGTAATATCATTCAACACCAGCAGTACTTGTTACAATTGCAGACATTCGACACGTCCCTGTGATATCTCAAGCCTCGACAAGGATTAAAGAGAAGTGGTACAACGGCCACAATTCACATCAGTGAAGTGTACAGTCATTCAACATCAGCAGCACTTGTTACAATTGCAGACATTCGACAGGTCACGATGGTATCTCGGGTCTCGACAAGGATTAAAGAGAAGTGGCACAACGGCCACAGTTCACATCTGTTAAGTGTAAAATCATTCAACATCAGCAGCACTTGTTACAATTGCAGACATTCGACACGTCCCTGTGATATCTCAAGCCTCGACAAGGATTAAAGAGAAGTGGTACAACGTCCACAATTCACATCTGTGAAGTGTACAGTCATTCAACATCAGCAGCACTTGTTACAATTGCAGACATTCGACAGGTCACGATGGTATTTCGAGTCTCGACAAGGATTAAAGAGAAGTGGCACAACAGCCACAGTTCACACCTGTGAAGTGTAAAATCATTCAACATCAGCAGCATTTGTTACAATTGCAGACATACAACTCGTCACGTTGATATCGAAAGTCTCGACTAGGACTAAAGGGAAGTAGTTCAACGGCCACAGTTCACATTTGTGAAGTTTAAAATCATTGAGCATCAGCAGCATTTGTTACAATTGCAGACATTCGACACGTCATTGTAATATCCCAAGTCTCCACAAGGGTAGAGAGAAGTGGCACAACGGCCACTGTTCACATCTGTGAAGTGTAAAATCATTCAACATCAGCAGCACTTGTTACAATTGCAGACATTCGACACGCTCCTGTGATATCTCAAGTCCCGACAAGAATTAAAGTGAAGTGGCACAACGGCCACAGTTCACATCTATGAAGATTAATATCGTTCAACATCAGCAGCACTCGTTACAATTGCAATTAATTTTTTGTATTTTTTTTAATTTTTTTATTTTTTTTTAATTTTTTTTAATTTTTTTATTTTTTGTATTTTTTTTAATTTTTTTTTATTTTTTTTATTTTTTTTTATTTTTTTTATTTTTTTTATTTTTTTTTTATTTTTTTTTATTGTTCACATATGTGAAGTGTACAGTCATTCAACATCAGCAGCTTTTGTTACAATTGCAGACATTCGACACGTCCCTGTGATAACTCAAGTCTCCACAAGGATTAACGAGATGTGGCACAACTGCCACAGTTCACATCATTGAAGTGTAATATCATTCAACATCAGCAGCACTTGTTACCATTGCATACATTCGACATGTCATTGTGATATTTCAAGTCACGACAAGGATTAAAGAGAAGTGGCACAACGGCCACTGCTCACATCTGTGAAGTGTAAAATCATTCAACATCAGCAGCACTTGTTACAATTGCACACATTTGACAGGTCACGATGGTATCTCGGGTCTCGACAAGGATTAAAGAGAAGTGGCACAACGGCCACAGTTCACACCTGTGAAGTGTAAAATCATTCAACATCAGCAGCACTTGTTACAATTGCAGAATTTAGACAGGTCACGATGGTATCTCGGGTCTCGACAAGCATTAAAGAGAAGTGGCACAACGGCCACAGTTCACATCTATGAAGGGTAATATCATTCAACATCAGCAGCACTTGTTAGAATTTCAGACATTCGACACGTCCCTGTGATATCTCAAGCCTCGACAAGGATTAAAGAGAAGTGGCACAACGGCCACTGTTCACATCTGTGAACTGTAATATCATTCAGCATCAGCAGCACTTGTTGCAATTGCAGACATTCGACACGTTATTGTGAGATCTCAAGTCTCCACAAGGATTAAAGCGAAGTGGCACAACACCCACAGTTCACATCTGTGAAGTGTAATATCATTCAACATCAGCAGCTCTTTTTACAATTGCAGACATTCGACACGTTATTGTGATATCTAAAGTCTCCAAAGGGATTAAAGAGATGTGGCACAACGGCCACTGTTCACATTTGTGAAGTGTAAAATCATTGAGCATCAGCAGCATTTGTTGCTATTGCAGACATTGGACACGTCTTTGTGATATTTCAAGTCTCGACAAGGATTAAAGAGAAGTGGTACAACGGCCACAGTTCACATCTGTGAAGTGTAAGATCATTCAACATCAGGAGCACTTGTTACAATTGCAGACATTCGACACGTCCCTGTGATATCTCAAGCCTGGACAAGGATTAAAGAGAAGCGGCACAACGGCCAGTTCACACCTGTGAAGTGTGAAATCTTTCAACATCAGCAGCACTTATTATAATTGCAGACATTCGTCACGTCATTGTGATATCTCAAGCCTCGACAAGGATTAAAAAGAAGTGGTACAACGGCCACAATTCACATTCTGTGAAGTGTACAGTCATTCAACATCAGCAGCACTTGTTACAATTGCAGACATTCGACACGTCACGATGATATCTCAAGTCTCGACAAGGATTAAACAGAAGTGGCACAACGGCCACAGTTCACATCTGTGAAGGGTAATATCATTCAACATCAGTAGCACTTGTTACAATTACAGACATTCGACTCGTCATTGTGATATCTCAAGTTTCGACAAGGATTAAAGTGAAGTGGCACAATGGCCACTGTTCACATCTGTGAAGGGCAATATCATTGAACATCAGCAGCACTTGTTAAATTGCAGACATTCGACACGTCCCTGTGATATCTCAAGTCCCGACAAGAATTAAGGTGAAGTGGCACAACGGCCACAGTTCACATCTATGAAGGGTAATATCGTTCAACATCAGCAGCACTCGTTACAATTGCAATTAATTTTTTGTATTTTTCTTAAATTTTTTTATTTTTTGTATTTTTATATTTTTTTTATTTATGTTTTTTATTTTTTTTTATTTTTTTTTATTTTTTTAATTTTTTTATTTTTTTATTTTTTTTATTTTTTTTATTTTTTTTAGTTTTATTTATTTTTTTTTTTATTTTTTTTATTTATTTATTTTTTTTTTATTTTTTTTATTATATTTTTTTTATTGTTCACATCTGTGATGTGTACAGTCATTCAACATCAGCAGCACTTGTTACAATTGCAGACTTTCGACACGTCCCTGTGATATCTCAAGTCTCCACAAGGATTAACGAGATGTGGCACAACAGCCACAGTTCACATCTGTGAAGTGTGAAATCATTCAACATCAGCAGCACTTGTTAGAATTGCAGACATTCGACACGTCCCTTTGATATCTCAAGCCTCGACAAGGATTAAAGAGAAGTGGCACAACGGCCACAGTTCACATCTGTGAAGGGTAGAGTCATTCAACATCAGCAGCACTTGTTACAATTGCAGACATTCGACAGGTCACGATGGTATCTCGGATCTCGACAAGGATTAAAGAGAAGTGGCACAACGGCAACAGTTCACACCTGTGAAGTGTAAAATTATTCAACATCAGCAGCCTTGTTACAATTGCAGACATTCGACCCGTCAAGATGATATCTCAAGTCTCGACTAGGATTAAAGAAAAATGGCACAACGGCCAGTTCACACCTGTGAAGTGTGAAATCATTCAACATCAGCAGCACTTGTTACAACTGCAGACAATCGACACGTTACTGTGATCTCAGATCACGACTAGGATTAAAGAGAAGTGGTACAACGGCCACAGTTTACATCTGTTAAGTGTAAAATCATTCAATATCAGCAGCTTTTGTAACAATTGCAGACATTCGACAAGTCACTGTGATATCTCAAGTCACGACAAGGATTAAAGATAAGTGCACAACTGCCACTGTTCACATCTATGAAGTGTGAAATCATTCAACATCAGCAGCACTTGTTAGAATTGCAGACATTCGACACGTCCCTGTGATATCTCAAGCCTCGACAAGGATTAAAGAGAAGTGGCACAACGGCCACTGTTCACATCTGTGAACTGTAATATCATTATACATCAGCAGCACTTGTTGCAATTGCAGACATTCGACACGTTATTGTGATCTCAGATCTCGACTAGGATAAAAGAGAAGTGGTACAACGGCCACAGTTTACATCTGTTAAGTGTAAAATCATTCAACATCAGCAGCACTTTATAGAATAGCAGACATTCCACAGGTCACGATGGTATCTCCGGTCTCGGCAAGGATTAAAGAGAAGTGGCACTACGACCACAGTTCACATCTGTGAAAGGTAATATTCAACATCAGCAACACTTGTTGCAATTGCAGACTTTCGACACGTCCCTGTGATATCTCAAGTCTCGACAAGGATTAAAGTGAAGTGGCAAAACGACCACTGTTCACATCTGTTAAGTGTATAATCATTTAACATCAGCAGCACTTGTTACAATTGCAGACATTCGACAAGTCACGATGGTATCACGGGTCTCGACAAGGATTAAAGAGAAGTGGCACAACAGCCACAGTTCACATCTATGAAGGGTAATATCATTCAACATCAGCAGCACTTGTTAGAATTGCAGACATTCGACACGTCCCTGTGATATCTCAAGCCTCGACGAGGATTAAAGAGAAGTGGCACAACGGCCAGTTCACACCTGTGAAGTGTGAAATCATTCAACATCAGCAGCACTTGTTAGAATTGCAGAAATTCGGCACGTCATTGTGATATCTCAGGTCTCGACTAGGATTAAAGTGAAGTGGTACAACGGCCACAGTTCACATCTATGAAGGGTAATATCATTCAACATCAGCAGCACTTGTTAGAATTGCAGACATTCGACACGTTATTGTGATATCTCAAGTCTCTACAAGGATTAAAGAGATGTGGCACAACAGCCACAGTTCACATCTGTGGACTGTAATATCATTCAACATCAGCAGCACTTGTTGCAATTGCAGACATTCGACACGTCACTGTGATATCTCGAGTCTCGACAAGGATTAAAGAGAAGTGGCACAACGGCCACAGTTCACATCTATGAAGGATAATATCGTTCAACATCAGATGCACTCGTTACAATTGCAAATAATTTTTTGTATTTTTTTTAATTTTTTTTAATTTTTTTATTCTTTTATTTTTTTTAATTTTTTTTATTTTTTTTATTTTTTTTATTTTTTTTTATTGTTCACATCTGTGAAGTGTAAAATCATTCATCATCAGCAGCACTTGTTACAATTGCAGACATTCGACGAGTAATTGTGATACCTCAAGTCTCGAAAAGGATTAAAGTAAAGTGGCACAACGTCCACAGTTCACATCTAGGAAGGGTAATATCATTCAACATCAGCAACACGTGTTACAATTGCAGACATTCGACATGTCATTGTGATATCTCAAGTCACGACAAGGATTAAAGAGAAGTGGCACAACGGCCACTGTTCACATCTGTGAAGTGTAATATCATTCAACATCAGCACCTCTTGTTACAATTGCAGACATTCGACACGTTATTGTGTAATCTAAAGTCTCCACAAGGATTAAAGAGATGCGGCACAACGGCCACTGTTCACATTTGTGAAGTGTAAAATCATTGAGCATCAGCAGCATTTGTTGCTATTGCAGACATTGGACACGTGTTTGTGATATTTCAAGTCTCGACAAGGATTAAAGAGGAGTGGTACAACGGCCACAGTTCACATCTGTGAAGTGTAAGATCATTCAACATCAGCAGCACTTGTTACAATTGCAGACATTCGACACGTCCCTGTGATATCTCAAGCCTCGACAAGGATTAAAGAGAAGCGGCACAACGGCCAGTTCACACCTGTGAAGTGTGAAATCATTCAACATCAGCAGCACTTGTTAGAATTGCAGACATTCGACACGTCCCTGTGATATCTCAAGCCTCGACAAGGATTAAAGAGAAGTGGCACAACGGCCAGTTCACACCTGTGAAGTGTGAAATCATTCAACATCAGCAGCACTTATTAGAATTGCAGACACTCGACACGTCATTGTGATATCTCAAGCCTCGACAAGGATTAAAAAGAAGTGGTACAACGGCCACAATTCACATCTGTGAAGTGTACAGTCATTCAACATCAGCAGCACTTGTTACAATTGCAGACATTCGACACGTCACGATGATATCTCAAGTCTCGACAAGGATTAAAGAGAAGTGGCACAACGGCCACAGTTCACATCTGTGAAGGGTAATTTCATTCAACATCAGCAGCACTTGTTACAATTGCAGACATTCGACATGTCACGATGATTTTTCAAGTGTCGACAAGGATTAAAGAGAAGTGGCACAAGGGCCAGTTCACACCTGTGAAGTGTGAAATCATTCAACATCAGCAGCACTTGTTAGAATTGCAGACATTCGACATGTCATTGTGATATCTCAAGTCTCGACAAGCATTATAGACAAGTGGCAAAACGGCCACAGTTCACAACTGTGAAGGCTAATATCATTCAACATCAGCAACACTTGTTACAATTGCAGACATTCGACATGTCATTGTGACATCTCAAGTCTCGACAAGGATTAAAGAGAAGTGGCACAACGGCCACAGTTCACATCTATGAAGGGTAATTTCATTCAACATCAGCAGCACTTGTTACAATTGCAGACATTCGACACGTCAAGATGATATCTCAAGTCTCGACTAGGATAAACGAGAAGTGGTACAACGGCCACAGTTCCCATCTGTTAAGTGTAAAATCATTCAATATCAGCAGCATCTGTAACAATTGCAGACATTCGACACGTCACTGTGATATCTCAAGTCTGGACAAGGATTAAAGAGAAGTGGCACAACGGCCACTGTTTATATCTGTGAAGTGTAAAATCATTAAACATCAGCAGCACTTGTTACAATTGCAGACATTCGACACGTCCATGTGAAATCTCAAGTCTCGAATAGGATTAAAGAAAAATGGCACAACGGCCAGTTCACACCTGTGAAGTGTGAAATCATTCAACATCAGCAGCACTTGTTACAACTGCAGACAATCGACACGTTACTGTGATCTTAGATCTCGACTAGGATTAAAGAGAAGTGGTACAACGGCCACAGTTTACATCTGTTAAGTGTAAAATCATTCAACATCAGCAACACTTGTTACAATTGCAGACATTCGACACGTCCATGTGATATCTCAAGTCTCGACAAGGATTAAAGTGAAGTGGCACAACGGCCACAGTTCGCATCTATGAAGGGTAATATCATTCAACATCAGCAGCACTTGTTACAATTGCAGACATTCGACAAGTCACGATGGTATCACGGGTCTCGACAAGGATTAAAGAGAAGTGGCGCAACAGCCACAGTTCACATCTATGAAGGGTAATATCATTCAACATCAGCAGCACTTGTTAGAATTGCAGACATTCGACACGTCCCTGTGATATCTCAAGCCTCGACAAGGATTAAAGAGAAGTGGCACAACGGCCAGTTCACAACTGTGAAGGCTAATATCATTCAACATCAGCAACACTTGTTACAATTGCAGACATTCGACATGTCATTGTGATCTCAAGTCTCCACAAGGAGTAAAGAGAAGTGGCACAACCGCCACTGTTCACGTCTGTTAAGTGTAAAATCATTTAACATCAGCAACACTTGTTACAATTGCAGACATTCGACACGTCACTGTGATATCTCAAGTTTCGACAAGGATTAAAGTGAAGTGGCACAATGGCCACTGTTCACATCTATGAAGGGCAATATCGTTCAACATCAGCAGCACTCGTTACAATTGCAATTAACTTTTTGTATTTTTTTTAATTTTTTTATTTTTTGTATTTTTTTTAATTTTTTGTATTTTTTGTATTTTATTTTTAATTTTTTTATTTTTTGTATTTTTTTTTAATTTTTTTATTTTTTTTATTTTTTTTATTTTTTTTTATTTTTTTATTTTTTTTATATTTTTATTTTTTTTTATTTTTTTATTTTTTTATTTTTTTTATTGTTCACATCTGTGAAGTGTACAGTCATTCAACATCAGCAGCACTTGTTACAATTGCAGACATTCGACACGTCCCTGTGATATCTCAAGTCTCCACAAGGATTAACGAGATGGGGCACAATGGCTACTGTTCGCATCTGTGAAGTGTACAGTCATTCAACATCAGCAGCACTTGTTACAGTTGCACACATTTGACAGGTCACGATGGTATCTCGGGTCTCGACAAGGATTAAAGAGAAGTGGCACAACGGCCACAGTTCACACCTGTGAAGTGTAAAATCATTCAACATCAGCATCGCTTGTTACAATTGCAGAATTTGGACAGGTCACGATGGTATCTCGGGTCTCGACAAGAATTAAAGAGAAGTGGCACAACGGCCACAGTTCACATCTATGAAGGGTAATTTCATTCAACATTAGCAGCAGTTGTTACAATTGCAGACATTCGACACGTGACGATGATATCTCAAGTCACAAGGATTAAAGTGAAGTGGCACAACGGCCACAGTTCACATCTATGAAGGGTAATATGGTTCAACATCAGCAGCACTCGTTACAATTGCAATTAATTTGTTGTATTTTTTGTAATTTTTTTATTTTTTTTATTATTTTTATTTTTTTTATTTTTTTATGTTTTTATTTTTTTTATTTTTTTTTTATTGTTCACATCTGTGAAGTGTACAGTCATTCAACATCAGCAGCACTTGTTACAATTGCAGAAATTCGACATGTCATTGTGATATCTCAAGTCACGACAAGGATTAAAGAGAAGTGGCACAACGGCCACTGTTCACACCTGTGAAGTGTGAAATCATTCAACATCAGCAGCACTTGTTAGAATTGCAGACATTCGACACGTCCCTGTGATATCTCAAGCCTCGACAAGGATTAAAAAGAAGTGGCACAACGGCCAGTTCACACCTGTGAAGTGTGAAATCATTCAACATCAGCAGCACTTGTTAGAATTGCAGACATTCGACACGTCATTGTGATATCGCAAGGCTCGACAAGGATTAAAGAGAAGTGGTACAACGGCCACAATTCACATCTGTGAAGTATAGTCATTCAGCAACAGCAGCACTTGTTACAATTGCAGACATTCGACACGTCACGATGATATATCAAGTCTCGACAAGGATTAAAGAGAAGTGGCACGACGGCCACAGTTCACATCTGTGAAGTGTAAAATCATTCAACATCAGCAGCACTTGTTACAATTGCAGACATTCGACACGTCCCTCTGATATCTCAAGTCTCCACAAGGATTAACGAGATGTGGCACAACAGCCACAGTTCACATCTGTGAAGTGTAATATCATTCAACATCAGCAACACTTGTTACAATTGCAGAGATTCGACACGTTACGATGATATCTCAAGTTTCGATTAGGATTAAAGTGAAGTGGCACAATGGCCACTGTTCACATCTGTGAAGGGCAATATCATTGAACATCAGCAGCACTTGTTAAATTGCAGACCTTCGACACGTCCCTGTGATATCTCAAGTCCCGACAAGAATTAAAGTGAAGTGGCACAACGGCCACAGTTCACATCTATGAAGGGTAATACCGTTCAACATCAGCAGCACTCGTTACAATTGCAATTAATTTTTTGTATTTTTTTTTAATTTTTTTATTTTTGGAATTTCTTTTAATATTTTTATTTTTTGTATTTTTTTTTATTTTTTTATTTTTTTTATTTTTTTTTATTTTTTTATTTTTTTATGTTTTTTATTGTTCACATCTAAGAAGTGTACAGTCATTCAACATCAGCAGCACTTGTTACAATTGCAGACATTCGACATGTCATTGTGATATCTCAAGTCTCGACAAGAATTAAAGTGAAGTATTACAACGGCCACAGTTCACATCTGTGAAGTGTAAAATCATTCAACATCAGCAGCACTTGTTAGAATTGCAGACATTCGACACGTCCCTATGATATCTCAAGCCTCGACAAGGATTAAAGTGAAGTGGCACAACGGCCACAGTTCACATCTATGAAGGGTAATTTCATTCAACATCAGCAGCAGTTGTTACAATTGCAGATATTCGACACGTGACGATGATATCTCAAGTCACAAGGATTAAAGTTAAGTGGCACAACGCCTCAGTTCACATCAATGAAGGGTAATATCGTTCAACATCAGCAGCACTCGTTACAATTGCAATTAATTTTTTGTATTTTTTTTTAGTTTTTTTAGTTTTTTTATTTTTTTTTATTTTTTTATTCTTTTTTATTTTTTTTATTCTTTTTTATTTTTTTTATTTTTTTTTATTTTTTTTATTTTTTTTTATTATTTCTTTTATTTTTTTATTTTTTTTTATTTTTTTTTTATTTTTTTTTTATTTTTATTTTTTTATTTTTTTTATTTTTTTATTGTTCACATCTGTGAAGTGTACAGTCATTCAACATCAGCAGCACTTGTTACAATTGCAGACATTCGACCTGTCATTGTGATATCTCAAGTCACGACAAGGATTAAAGAGAAGTGGCACAACGGCCACTGTTCACACCTGTGAAGTGTGAAATCATTCAACATCAGCAGCACTTGTTAGAATTGCAGACATTCCACACGTCCCTGCGATATTTTAAGCCTCGACAAGGATTAAAGAGAAGCGGCACAACGGCCAGTTCACACCTGTGAAGTGTGAAATCATTCAACATCAGCGGCACTTGTTAGAATTGCAGACATTCGACACGTCCCTGTGATATCTCAAGCCTAGACAAGGATTAAAGAGAAGTGGCACAACGGCCACTGTTCACATCTGTGAACTGTAATATCATTCAACATCAGCAGCACTTGTTGCAATTGCAGACATTCGACACGTTATTGTGATATCTCAAGTCTCGACAAGGATTAAAGAGAAGTGGTACAACGGCCACAATTAACATCTGTGAAGTGTACAGTCATTCAACAACAGCAGCACTTGTTACAATTGCAGACATTCGACACGTCACGATGATATATCAAGTCTCGACAAGGATTAAAGAGAAGTGGCACAACGGTCACAGTTCACATCTGTGAAGTGTAAAATCATTCAACATCAGCAGCACTTGTTACAATTGCAGACATTCGACACGTCATTGCGATATCTCAAGCCTCGACAAGGATTAAGGAGAAGTGGCACAACGGCCACAGTTCACATCTTTGGAGTGTATAATTATTCATCAGCAGCACTTCTTACAATTGCAGATATTCGACACGTCATTGTGATACCTCAAGTCTCGACAACGATTAAAGTGAAGTGGCACAACGGCCACAGTTCACATCTGTTGAAGTGTAAAATCATTCAACATTAGCAGCACTTTTTACAATTGCAGACATTCGACACGTCAAGATGATATCTCAAGTCTCGACTAGGATAAAAGAGAAGTGGCACAACGGCCACTGTTCACATCTGTGAGGTGTAAAATCATTCAACATCAGCAGCACTTGTTACAATTGCAGACATTCGACACGTCATTTTGATATCTCAAGTCTCGACAAGGATTAAAGAGAAGTGGCACAACGGCCACAGTTCGCATCTATGAAGGGTAATATCATTCAACATCAGCAGCACTTGTTAGAATTGCAGACATTCGACACGTCCCTGTGATATCTCAAGCCTCGACAAGGATTAAAGAGAAGTGGCACAACGGCCAGTTCACAACTGTGAAGGCTAATATCATTCAACATCAGCAGCACTCGTTACAATTGCAATTAATTTTTTGTATTTTTTTTAATTCTTTTATTTTTTGTATTTTTTTTTAATTTTTTTATTTTTTTTATTTTTTTTTATTTTTTTTTATTGTTCACATCTGAAGTGTACAGTCATTAAACATCAGCAGCACTTGTTACAATTGCAGACATTCGACACGTCCATGTGATATCTCAAGTCTCGACAAGAATTAAAGTGAAGTGGCACAATGGCCACTGTTCAAATCTGTGAAGTGTACAGTCATTCAACATCAGCAGCACTTAGTACAGTTGCACACATTTGACAGGTCACGATGGTATCTCGGGTCTCGACTAGGATTAAAGAGAAGTGGCACAACGGCCACAGTTCACACCTGTGAAGTGTAAAATCATTCAACATCAGAAGCACTTGTTACAATTGCAGAATTTGGACAGGTCACGATGGTATCTCGGGTCTCGACAAGAATTAAAGAGAAGTGGCACAACGGCCACAGTTCACACCCGTGAAGTGTAAAAGCATTCAACCTCAGCAGCACTTGTTACAATTGCAGAATTTGGACAGGTCACGATGGTATCTTGGGTTCCGACAAGGATTAAAGAGAAGTGGCACAACGGCCACAGTTCACATCTGTGAAGTGTAAAATCATTCAACATCAGCAGCACTTGTTAGAATTGCAGACATTCGACACGTCCCTGTGATATCTCAAGCCTCGACAAGGATTAAAGTGAAGTGGCACAACGGCCACAGTTCACATCTATGAACGGTAATTTCATTCAACATCAGCAGCAGTTGTTACAATTGCAGACATTCGACACGTGACGATGATATCTCAAGTCGCAAGGATTAAAGTGAAGTGGCACAACGGCCACAGTTCACATCTATGAAGGGTAATATGGTTCAACATCAGCAGCACTCGTTACAATTGCAATTAATTTTTTGTATTTTTTGTAATTTTTTTATTTTTTTTATTTCTTTATTTTTTTTTATTTTTTTATTTTTTTTTATTTTTTTATTTTTTTTATTTTTTTGTAGTTTTTTTATTTTTTTATTTTCTTTATTTTCTTTATTTTTTTCTTATTTTTTTTATTATTTTTATCATTTTTATTTTTTTTTATTTTTTTTGTTTTTATTTTTTTTATTTTTTTTTATTGTTCACATCTGTGAAGTGTACAGTCATTCAACATCAGCAGCACTTGTTACAATTGCAGACATTCGACATATTGTGATATCTCAAGTCACGACAAGGATTAAAGAGAAGTGGCACAACGGCCACTGTTCACACCTGTGAAGTGTGAAATCATTCAACATCAGCAGCACTTGTTAGAATTGCAGACATTCGACACGTCCCTGTGATATCTCAAGCCTCGACAAGGATTAAAGAGAAGCGGCACAACGGCCACTGTTCACACCTGTGAAGTGTGAAATCATTCAACATCAGCAGCACTTGTTAGAATTGCAGACATTCGACACGTCCCTGTGATATCTCAAGCCTCAACAAGGATTAAAGTGAATTGGCACAACGGCCACAATTAACATCTGTGAAGTGTACAGTCATTCAACAACAGCAGCACTTGTTACAATTGCAGACATTCGACAGGTCACGATGGAATCTCGGGTCTCGACAAGGATTAAAGTGAAGTGGCACAACGGCCACAGTTCACATTTATGAAGGGTAATATCGTTCAACATCAGCAGCACTCGTTACAATTGCAATTAATTTTTTGTATTTTTTTTTAATTTTTTGTATTTTTTTTAATTTTTTTAATTTTTTTATTTTTTGTATTTTGTTGTATTTTTTTTATTTTTTTTTAATTTTTTTAATTATTTTTTTTTATTTTTTTTATTTCTTTTATTTTTTTTATTTTTTTATTTTTTTTTTATTTTTTTTATTTTTTTTTATTGTTCACATATGTGAAGTGTACAGTCATTCAACATCAACAGCACTTGTTACAATTGCAGACATTCGACACGTCCCTGTGATAACTCAAGTCTCCACAAGGATTAACGAGATGTGGCACAACTGCCACAGTTCACATCATTGAAGTGTAATATCATTCAACATCAGCAGCACTTGTTACCATTGCAGACATTCGACACGTCATTGTGATATCTCAAGCCTCGACAAGGATTAAAGTGAAGTGGCACAACGGCCACAGTTCACATCTGTGAAGTATAGTCATTCAGCAACAGCAGCACTTGTTACAATTGCAGACATTCGACAGGTCACGATGGTATCTCTGGTATCGACAAGGATTAAAGTGAAGTGGCACAACGGCCACAGTTCACATCTATGAAGGGTAATATCGTTCAACATCAGCAGCACTCGTTACAATTGCAATTAATTTTTTGTATTTTTTTTTAGTTTTTTTATTTTTTTATTTTTTTTTTTATTTTTTTATTTTTTTTATTTTTTTTTATTTTTTTTATTTGTTTTTATTTTTTTTATTTTTTTTATTTTTTTTTATTTTTTTTTTATTTTTTTTTATTTATTTTTTATTTTTTTATTTTTTTTTATTTTTTTTTATTTTTTTTATTTTTTTTATTTTTTTTATTTTTTTTATTGTTCACATCTGTGAAGTGTACAGTCATTCAACATCAGCAGCACTTGTTACAATTACAGATATTCGACATGTCATTGTGATATCTCAAGTCACGACAAGGATTAAAGAGAAGTGGCACAACGGCCACTGTTCACACCTGTGAAGTGTGAAATCATTCAACATCAGCAGCACTTGTTAGAATTGCAGACATTCGCCACGTCCCTGCGATATCTCAAGCCTCGACAAGGATTAAAGAGAAGCGGCACAACGGCCAGTTCACACCTGTGAAGTGTGAAATCATTCAACATCAGCAGCATTTGTTAGAATTGCAGACATTCGACACGTCATTGTGATATCTCAAGCCTCGACAAGGATTAAAGAGAAGTGATACAACGGCCACAATTAACATCTGTGAAGTGTACAGTCATTCAACAACAGCAGCACTTGTTACAATTGCAGACATTGGACACGTCACGATGATATATCAAGTCTCGACAAGGATTAAAGAGAAGTGGCACAACGGTCACAGTTCACATCTGTGAAGTGTAAAATCATTCAACATCAGCAGCACTTGTTACAATTGCAGACATTCGACACGTCATTGCGATATCTCAAGCCTCGACATGGATTAAGGAGAAGTGGCACAACGGCCACAGTTCACATCTGTTGAAGTGTAAAATCATTCAACATCAGCAGCACTTGTTACAATTGCAGACATTCGACACGTCATTTTGATATCTCAAGTCTCGACAAGGATTAAAGAGAAGTGGCACAACGGCCAGTTCACAACTGTGAAGGCTAATATCATTCAACATCAGCAACACTTGTTACAATTGCATACATTCTACATGTCATTGTGATATCTCAAGTCACACAAGGATTAAAGAGAAGTGGCACAACGGCCACTGTTCACATCTGTGAACTGTAATATCATTCAACATCAGCAGCACTTGTTGCAATTGCAGACATTCGACACGTTATTGTGATATCTCAAGTCTCGACAAGGATTAAAGAGAAGTGGCACAACGGCCACAGTTCACATCTGTGAAGGGTGTTATCATTCAACATCAGCAGCAATTGTTACAATTGCTGACATTCGACTCGTCATTGTGATATCCCAAGTCTCGACAAGGATTAAAGAGAAGTGGCACAACGGCCACAGTTCGCATCTATGAAGGGTAATATCATTCAACATCAGCAGCACTTGTTACAATTGCAGACATTCGACACGTTATTGTGATATCTCAAGTCTCCACAAGGATTAACGAGATGTGGCACAACAGCCACAGTTCGCATCTATGAAGGGTAATATCATTCAACATCAGCAGCACTTGTTAGAATTGCAGACATTCGACACGTCCCTGTGATATCTCAAGCCTCGACAAGGATTAAAGAGAAGTGGCACAAAGGCCAGTTCACAACTGTGAAGGCTAATATCATTCAACATCAGCAGCACTCGTTACAATTCAATTAATTTTTTGTATTTTTTTTAATTTTTATTTTTTGTATTTTTTTTTAATTTTTTTATTTTTTGTATTTTTTTTTTTAATTTTTTTATTTTTTTATGTTATTTTTTTTATTTTTTTTATTTTTTTTTATTTTTTTTTATTTTTTTTATTGTTCACATCTGAAGTGTACAGTCATTCAACATTAGCAGCACTTGTTACAATTGCAGACATTCGACACGTCCCTGTGATATCTCAAGTCTCCACAAGGATTAACGAGATGTGGCACAACAGCCACAGTTCACATCTGTGAAGTGTAATATCATTCAACATCAGCAGCACTTGTTACAATTGCAGACATTTGACACGTCCATGTGATATCTCAAGTCTCGACAAGAATTAAAGTGAAGTGGCACAATGGCCACTGTTCAAATCTGTGAAGTGTACAGTCATTCAACATCAGCAGCACTTAGTACAGTTGCACACATTTGACAGGTCACGATGGTATCTCGGGTTTCGACTAGGATTAAAGAGAAGTGGCACAACGGCCACAGTTCACACCTGTGAAGTGTAAAATCATTCAACATCAGCAGCACTTGTTACAATTGCAGAATTTGGACAGGTCACGATGGTATCTTGGGTTCCGACAAGGATTAAAGAGAAGTGGCACAACGGCCACAGTACACATCTGTGAAGTGTAAAATCATTCAACATCAGCAGCACTTGTTAGAATTGCAGACATTCGACACGTCATTGTGATATCTCAAGCCTCGACAAGGATTAAAGTGAAGTGGCACAACGGCCACAGTTCACATCCATGAACGGTAATTTCATTCAACATCAGCAGCAGTTGTTACAATTGCAGACATTCGACACGTGACGATGATATCTCAAGTCGCAAGGATTAAAGTGAAGTGGCACAACGGCCACAGTTCACATCTATGAAGGGTAATATCGTTCAACATCAGCAGCACTCGTTACAATTGCAATTAATTTTTTGTATTTTTTGTATTTTTTTTATTTTTTTTATTTTTTATTATTTTTATTTTTTTATTTTTTTGTTTTTATTTTTTTAATTTTTTTTTATTGTTCACATCTGTGAAGCGTAGTCATTCAACATCAGCAGCACTTGTTACAATTGCAGGCATTCGACATGTCATTGTGATATCTCAAGTCACGACAAGGATTAAAGAGAAGTGGCACAACGGCCACAGTTCACATCTATGAAGGTTAATATAATTCAACATCAGCAGCACTTTATACAATAGCAGACATTCGACAGGTCACGATGGTATCTCGTGTCTCGGCAAGGATTAAAGAGAAGTGGCACAACGACCACAGTTCACATCTGTGAAGGGTAATATTCAACATCAGCAACACTTGTTGCAATTGCAGACTTTCGACAAGTCCCTGTGATATCTCAAGTCTCGACAAGGATTAAAGTGAAGTGGCACAACGACCACTGTTCACATCTGTTAAGTGTATAATCATTTAACATCAGCAGCACTTGTTACAATTGCAGACATTCGGCACGTCATTGTGATATCTCAGGTCTCGACTAGGATTAAAGTGAAGTGGTACAACGGCCACAGTTCACATCTATGAAGGGTAATATCATTCAACATCAGCAGCACTTGTTACAATTGCAGACATTCGACACGTTATTTTGATATCTCAAGTCTCCACAAGGATTAAAGAGATGTGGCACAACCGCCACAGTTCACATCTGTTAAGTGTGAAATCATTCAACATCAGTAGCACTTTTACAATTGCAGACATTCGACACGCCATTGTGATATCTCAAGTCTCGACAAGAATTAAAGAGAAGTGGCAGAACGGCCACAGTTCACATATGTTAAGTGTAAAATCATTCAGCATCAGCAGCACTTGTTACAATTGCAGACATCCAAAAGGTCACGATGGTATCTCGGGTCTCGACAAGGATTAAAGAGAAGTGGCACAACGGCCACAGTTCACATCTGTGAAGTGTGAAATCATTAACATCAGCAGCACTTGTTACAATTGCAGACATTCGACACGTCATTGTGATATCTCAAGCCTCGACAAGGATTAAAGTGAAGTGGCACAACGGCGACAGTTCACATCTATGAAGGGTAATTTCATTCAACATCAGCAGCAGTTGTTACAATTGCAGACATTCGACACGTGACGATGATATCTCAAGTCACAAGGATTAAAGTGAAGTGGCACAACGGCCACAGTTCACATCTATGAAGGGTAATATCGTTCAACATCAGCAGCACTCGTTACAATTGCAATTTTTTTAGTTTTTTTAGTTATGTTTTTAATTTTTATTTTTATTTTTTGGTCTAGTTAGTCTAGTTAGTCTAGTTAGTCTAGTTAGTCTAGTTAGTCTAGTTAGTCTAGTTAGTCTAGTTAGTCTAGTTAGTCTAGTTAGTCTAGTTAGTCTAGTTAGTCTAGTTAGTCTAGTTAGTCTAGTTAGTCTAGTTAGTCTAGTTAGTCTAGTTAGTCTAGTTAGTCTTGTTAGTCTTGTTAGTCTTGTTAGTCTTGTTAGTCTTGTTAGTCTTGTTAGTCTTGTTAGTCTTGTTAGTCTTGTTAGTCTTGTTAGTCTTGTTAGTCTTGTTAGTCTTGTTAGTCTTGTTAGTCTTGTTAGTCTTGTTAGTCTTGTTAGTCTTGTTAGTCTTGTTAGTCTTGTTAGTCTTGTTAGTCTTGTTAGTCTTGTTAGTCTTGTTAGTCTTGTTAGTCTTGTTAGTCTTGTTAGTCTTGTTAGTCTTGTTAGTCTTGTTAGTCTTGTTAGTCTTGTTAGTCTTGTTAGTCTTGTTAGTCTTGTTAGTCTTGTTAGTCTTGTTAGTCTTGTTAGTCTTGTTAGTCTTGTTAGTCTTGTTAGTCTTGTTAGTCTTGTTAGTCTTGTTAGTCTTGTTAGTCTTGTTAGTCTTGTTAGTCTTGTTATTTTTTTTATTTTTTTTTATTTTTTTTATTTTTTTTATTGTTCACATCTGTGAAGTGCAAAATCATTCAACATCAGCAGCACTTTTTACAATTGCACACATTTGACAGGTCACGATGGTATCTCGGGTCTCGACAAGGATTAAAGAGAAGTGGCACAACGGCCACAGTTCACACCTATGAAATGTAAAATCATTCAACATCAGCAGCACTTGTTAGAATTGCAGACATTCGACACGTCCCTGTGATATCTCAAGCCTCGACAAGGATTAAAGAGAAGTGGCACAACGGCCAGTTTACACCTGTGAAGTGTGAAATCATTCAACATCAGCAGCACTTGTTAGAATTGCAGACATTCGACACGTCCCTGTGATATCTCAAGCCTCGACAAGGATTAAAGAGAAGTGGCACAACGGCCAGTTTACACCTGTGAAGTGTGAAATCATTCAACATCAGCAGCACTTGTTAGAATTGCAGACATTCGACACGTCACGATGGTATATCAAGTCTCGACAAGGATTAAAGAGAAGTGGCACAACGGCCACAGTTCACATCTGTGAAGTGTAAAATCAATCAACATCAGCAGCACTTGTTACAATTGCAGACATTCGACATGTAATTGTGATATCTCAAGTCTCGACAAGGATTAAAGAGAAGTGGCACAACGGCCACAGTTCACATCTGTGAAGTGTAAAATCATTCATCATCAGCAGCACTTGTTACAATTGCAGACATTCGACGAGTAATTGTGATACCTCAAGTCTCGACAAGGATTAAAGTGAAGTGGCACAACGGCCACAGTTCACATCTATGAAGGGTAATATCATTTATCAGTAGCACTTGTTACAATTGCAGACATTCGACACGTCACTGTGATATCTCAAGTCTCGACAAGGATTAAAGGGAAGTGGTACAACGGCCACAATTCACATCTGTGAAGTGTACAGTCATTCAACATCAGAGGCACTTGTTTCAATTGCAGACATTCGACACGTCACGATGATATATCAAGTTTCGACAAGGATTAAAGAGAAGTGGCACAACGGCCACAGTTCACATCCGTGAAGTGTAAAATCATTCAACATCAGCAGCACTTGTTACAATTGCAGACATTCGACTGGTCACGATGGAATCTAGGGTCTCGACAAGGATTAAAGAGAAGTGGCACAACGGCCACAGTTCACATCTATGAAGGGTAATATCATTCAACATCAGCAGCACTTGTTACAATTGCAGACATTCGACATGTCATTGTGAAATCTCAAGTCTCGAATATGATTAAAGAGAAGTGGCACAACGGCCACAGTTCACACCTGTGAAGTGTGAAATCATTCAACATCAGCAGCACTAGTTACAATTGCAGACATTCGACACGTCACAATCATATTTCAAGTCTCGACAAGGATTAAAGTTTAGTGGCCACACTGCTACAGTTCACATCTATGAAGGGCAATTTAGTTCAACATCAGCAGCAGTTGTTACAATTGCAGACGTTCAACACGTCACGATATATCAAATTTCGGCAAGGATTAAAGAGAAGTGGCAAAACGGTCACAGTTCACATCCTGTGAAGCGTAAAATCATTCATCATCAGCAGCACTTGTTACAATTGCAGACATTCGACACGTCACTGCGATATGTCGAGAATCAACGGGATTAAAGTGAAGTGGCATACGGGTCACAGTTCACATCTGTTAAGTGTAAAATCATTCATGATCAGCAGCACTTGTTACAATTGCCGATATCCGACACGTCACTGTGATATCTCAATTCTCGACAAGGATTAAAGAGAAGTGGCACAACGGCAACAGTTCACAGCTGTGAAGTGTAAAATTATTCAACATCAGCAGCACTTGTTACAATTGCAGACATTCGACCCGTCAAGATGATATCTCAAGTCTCGACTAGGATTAAAGAGGACTGGTACAACGGCCACAGTTTAATCTGTTAAGTGTAAAATCATTCAATATCAGCAGCTTTTGTAACAATTGCAGACATTCGACACGTCACTGTGATATCTCAAGCCTCGACAAGGATTAAAGAGAAGTGGCACAATGGCCAGTTCACACCTGTGAAGTGTGAAATCATTCAACATCAGCAGCACTTGTTAGAATTGCAGACATTCGACACGTCATTGTGATATCTCAAGCCTCGACAAGGATTAAAGAGAAATGGTACAACGGCCACAATTCACATCTGTGAAGTGTACAGTCATTTAACATCAGCAGAACTTGTTATAATTGCAGACAGTCGACACGTCACGATGATATATCAAGTCTCGACAAGGATTAAAGAGAAGTGGCACAACGGCCACAGTTCACATCTATGAAGGGTAATATCGTTCAACATCAGCAGCACTCTTTACAATTGCAATTAATTTTTCGTATTTTTTTTAATTTTTTTATTTTTTGTATTTTTTTTAATTTTTGTATTTTTTGTATTTTTTGTATTTTTTTATTCCTTTTATTTTTTTTATTTTTTTTGTTTTTTTATTTTTTTTATTTTTTTTTATTGTTCACATCTGTGAAGTGTAAAGTCATTCAACATCAGCAGCACTTGTTACAATTGCAGACATTCCACACGTCCCTGTGATATCTCAAGTCTCCACAAGGATTAACGAGATGTGGCACAACAGCCACAGTTCACATCTGTGAAGTGTAATATCATTCAACATCAGCAGCACTTGTTACCATTGCAGACATTCGACATGTCATTGTGATACCTCAAGTCACGACAAGGATTAAAGAGAAGTGGCACAACGGCCACTGTTCACATCTGTGAAATGTAAAATCATTCAACATCAGCAGCACTTGTTACAATTGCAGAATTTTGACAGGTCACGATGGTATCTCGGGTCTCGACAAGGATTGAAGAGAAGTGGCGCAACGGCCACAGTTCACACCTGTGAAGTGTAAAATCATTCAACATCAGCAGCACCTGTTACAATTGCAGAATTTGGACAGGTCACGATGGTATCTCGGGTCTCGACAAGAATTAAAGAGAACTGGCACAACGGCCACAGTTCACACCTGTGAAGTGTAAAATCATTCAACATCAGCAGCACTTGTTACAATTGCAGAATTTGGACAGGTCACGATGGTATCTCGGGTCTCGACGAGGATTAAAGAGAAGTGGCACAACGGCCACAGTTCACATCTATGAAGGGTAATATCGTTCAACATCAGCAGCACTCTTTACAATTGCAATTAATTTTTTGTATTTTTTTTAATTTTTTTATTTTTTGTATTTTTTTTAATTTTTTTATTTTTTGTATTTTTTTTATTTTTTTATTCTTTTTATTTTTTTTATTTTTTTTGTTTTTTTATTTTTTTTATTTTTCACATCTGTGAAGTGTAAAGTCATTCAACATCAGCAGCACTTGTTACAATTGCAGACATTCCACACGTCCCTGTGATATCTCAAGTCTCCACAAGGATTAACGAGATGTGGCACAACAGCCACAGTTCACATCTGTGAAGTGTAATATCATTCAACATCAGCAGCACTTGTTACCATTGCAGACATTCGACATGTCATTGTGATACCTCAAGTCACGACAAGGAATAAAGAGAAGTGGCACAACGGCCACAGTTCACACCTGTGAAGTTTAAAATCATTCAACATCAGCAGCACCTGTTACAATTGCAGAATTTGGACAGGTAACGATGGTATCTCGGGTCTCGACAAGGATTAAAGAGAAGTGGCACAACGGCCACAGTTCACACCTGTGAAGTGTAAAATCATTCAACATCAGCAGCACTTGTTACAATTGCAGAATTTGGACAGGTCACGATGGTATCTCGGGTCTCGACAAGGATTAAAGAGAAGTGGCACAACGGCCACAGTTCACACCTGTGAAGTGTAAAATCATTCAACATCAGCAGCACTTGTTACAATTGCAGAATTTGGACAGGTCACGATGGTATCTCGGGTCTCGACAAGCATTAAAGAGAAGTGGCACAACGGCCACAGTTGACATCTGTGAAGTGTAAAATCATTCATCATCAGCAGCAATTGTTACAATTGCAGACATTCGACGAGAAATTGTGATACCTCAAGTCTCGACAAGGATTAAAGTGAAGTGGCACAACGGCCATAGTTCGCATCTATGAAGGGTTATATCATTCAACATCAGCAGTACTTGTTAGAATTGCAGACATTCGACACGTCACTGTGGTATCTCAAGCCTCGACAAGGATTAAAGAGAAGTGGCACAACGGCCAGTTCACACCTGTGAAGTGTGAAATCATTAGACATCAGCAGCACTTGTTAGTATTGCAGACATTGGACACGTCCCTGTGATATCTCAAGCCTCAACAAGGATTAAGGGGAAGTGGCACAACGGCCACAGTTCACATCTGCGAAGTGTATAATTATTCATCAGCAGCACTTGTTACAATTGCAGACATTCGACACGTCACGATGATATATCAAGTCTCGACAAGGATTAAAGAGAATTGGTACAACGACCACACATCACATCTGTGAAGTGTAAAATCATTCAACATCAGCAGCACTTTTTACAATTGCAGACATTCGACACGTCAATGTGATATCTCGAGTCTCGACAACGATTAAAGAGAAGTAGGAAAACGGTCACAGTTCACATCTGTGAAGGGTAAAATCATTCAACATCAGCAACACTTGTTACAATTGCAGACATTCGACACGTCACGATGATATATCAAGTCTCGACAAGGATTAAAGTGAAGTGACACAATGGCCACTGTTCACATCTGTGAAGTGTACAGTCATTCAACATCAACAGCACTTGTTACAATTGCAGACATCCGACAGGTTACGATGGTATCTCGGGTCTCGACAAGGACTAAATTGAAGTGGCACAACGGCCACAGTTCACACCTGTGAAGTGTGAAATCATTCAACATCAGCAGCACTTGTTAGAATTGCAGACATTCGACACGTCATTGTGATATCTCAGGTCTCGACAAGGATTAAACAGAACTGCTACAACCGCCACAGTTCACATCTATGAAGGGTAATATCAATGAACATTAGCAGCATTTGTTAAATTGCTGACATTCGACACGTCCCTGCACTATCTCAAGTCCCGAAAAGGATTAAAGAGAATTGGTACAACGGCCACAACTCACATCTGTTAAGTGTAAAATATTCAACATCAGCAACACTTGTTACAATTGCAGACATTCGACACGTTATTGTGATATATCAAGTCTCCACAAGGATTAAAGAGATGTGGCACAACAGCCACAGTTCACATCTATGAAGGGTAATATCATTCAACATCAGCAGCACTTGTTACAATTGCAGACATTCGACACGTTATTGTGATATATCAAGTCTCCACAAGAATTAAAGTGAAGTGGCACAACGGCCACAGTTCACATCTATGAAGGGTAATATCATTCAACATCAGCAGCACTTGTTACAATTGCAGACATGCGACACGTTATTGTGATAAATCAAGTCTACACAAGGATTAAAGAGATGTGGCACAACAGCCACAGTTCAATCTGTGAAGTGCAATATCATTCAACATCAGTAGCACTTGTTACAATTGCAGACATTGGACAGGTACGATGGTATCTCGGGTCTCGACAAGGATTTAAGAGAAGTGGCACTACGGCCAAAGTCCACACCTGTGAAGTGCAATATCATTCAACATCAGCAGCACTTGTTGCAATTGCAGACATTGGACAGGTACGATGGTATCGCGGGTCTCGACAAGGATTAAAGAGAAGTTGTTCAACGGCCACAGTTCACATTTGTGAAGTGTAATATCATTGAGCATCAGCAGCATTTGTTACAACTGCAGACATTCGACACGTCATTGTGATATCCCAAGTCTCCACAAAAAGTAAAGAGAAGTGGCACAACGGTCACTGTTAACATCTGTTAAGTGTAAAATCATTCTACATCAGAGGCACATGTTACAATTGCAGACATTCGACACGTCCCTGTGATATCTCATGTCTCGACAAGCAGTAAAGAGAAGTGGCACAACGGCCACAGTTCACATCTGTGAAGTGTAAAATCATTCATCATCAGCAGCACTTTTTACAATTGCAGACATTCGACACGTTATTGTGATATCTCAAGTCTCAACAAGGATTAAAGAGATGTGGCACAACGACCACACATCACATCTGTGAAGTGTAAAATCATTCAACATCAGCAGCACTTGTTACAATTGCAGACATTCGACACGTCACTGTGATATCTCGAGTCTCGACAACGATTAAAGAGAAGTGGGAAAACGGTCACAGTTCACATCTGTGAAGGGTAAAATCATTCAACATCAGCAACACTTGTTACAATTGCAGACATTCGACACGTCACGATGATATATCAAGTCTCGACAAGGATTAAAGTGAAGTGACACAATGGCCACTGTTCACATCTGTGAAGTGTACAGTCATTCAACATCAACAGCACTTGTTACAATTGCAGACATCCGACAGGTTACGATGGTATCTCGGGTCTCGACAAGGACTAAATTGAAGTGGCACAACGGCCACAGTTCACACCTGTGGAGTGTAAAATCATTCAACATCAGCAGCACTTGTTAGAATTGCAGACATTCGACACGTCATTGTGATATCTCAAGTCTCGACAAGGATTAAACAGAAGTGGTACAACGGCCACAGTTCACATCTATGAAGGGTAATATCATTGAACATTAGCAGCACTTGTTAAATTGCAGACATTCGACACGTCCCTGTGATATCTCAAGTCCCGACAAGAATTAAAGAGAAGTGGCACAACGACCACAGTTCACATCTGTGAAGGGTAATATCATTCAACATTAGCAGCACTTGTTAAATTGCAGACATTCGACACGTCCCTGTGATATATCAAGTCTCCACAAGGATTAAAGGGATGTGGCACAACAGCCACAGTTCACATCTGTGAAGTGCAATATCATTCAACATCAGCAGCACTTGTTACAATTGCAGACATTCGACAAGCCACGATGGTATCTCGGGTCTCGACAAGGATTTAAGAGAAGTGGCACTACGGCCAAAGTCCACACCTGTGAAGTGTAAAATCATTCAACATCAGCAGCACTTGTTACAATTGCAGACATTGGACAGGTACGATGGTAATTCGGGTCTCGACAAGGATTTCAGAGAACTGGCACTACGGCCAAAGTCCACACCTGTGAAGTGCAATATCATTCTACATCAGCAGCACTTGTTACAATTGCAGACATTGGACAGGTACGATGGTATCTCGGGCATCGACAAGGATTTAAGAGAAGTGGCACTACGGCCAAAGTCCACACCTGTGAAGTGCAATATCATTCATCATCAGTAGCACTTGTTACAATTGCAGACATTGGACAGGTACGATGGTATCTCGGGTCTCGACAAGGATTAAAGAGAAGTTGTTCAACGGCCACAGTTCACATTTGTGAAGTGTAAAATCATGGAGCATCAGCAGCATTTGTTACAATTGCAGACATTCGACACGTCATTGTGATATCCCAAGTCTCCACAAGGAGTAAGGAGAAGTGGCACAACGGCCACAGTTCACATCTGTGAAGTGTAAAATCATTCATCATCAGCAGCACTTTTTACAATTGCAGACATTCGACACGTTATTGTGATATCTCAAGTCTCCACAAGGATTAAAGAGTTGTGGCACAACGACCACACATCACATCTGTGAAGTGTAAAATCATTCAACATCAGCAGCACTTGTTACAATTGCAGACATCCGACAGGTTACGATGGAATCTCGGGTCACGACAAGGACTAAATTGAAGTGGCACAACGGCCACAGTTCACATCTGTGAAGGGTAATATCATTCAACATTAGCAGCACTTGTTAAATTGCAGACTTTCGACACGTCCCTGTGATATCTCAAGTCCCGACAAGAATTAAAGAGAAGTGGCACAACGACCACAGTTCACATCTGTGAAGGGTAATATCATTCAACATTAGCAGCACTTGTTAAATTGCAGACATTCGACACGTCCCTGTGATATATCAAGTCTCCACAAGGATTAAAGAGATGTGGCACAACAGCCACAGTTCACATCTGTGAAGTGCAATATCATTCAACATCAGCAGCACTTGTTACAATTGCAGACATTCGACACGTTATTGTGATATATCAAGTCTCCACAAGGATTAAAGGGATGTGGCACAACAGCCACAGTTCACACCTGTGAAGTGTAAAATCATTCAACATCAGCAGCACTTGTTACAATTGCAGACATTGGACAGGTAAGATGGTATCTCGGGTCTCGACAGGGATTTAAGAGAAGTGGCACTACGGCCAAAGTCCACACCTGTGAAGTGCAATATCATTCATCATCAGCAGCACTTGTTACAATTCCAGACATTCGACACGTCACGATCTCAAGTTTCGGCAAGGATTAAAGAGAAGTGGCAAAACCGTCACAGTTCACATCTGCGAAGTGTAAAATCACTCAACATCAGCAGCAGTTGTTACAATTGCAGACATTCGACACGTCACTGTGATATCTCAAGTCACGACAAGGATTAAAGAGAAGTGGCACAACGGCCACAGTTCACATCTGTGAAGTGTAAAATCATTCAACATCAGCAGCACTTGTCGAATGTCTGCAATTGTAACACGTCATTGTGATATCTCAAGTCTCGACAAGGATTAAAGAGAAGTGACACAACGGCCACAGTTCACATCTGTGAAGGGTAATATCATTCAACATCAGCAGCACTTGTTAGAATTGCAGACATTCGACAGGTCACGATGGTATCTCGGGTCTCGACAAGGATTAAAGTGAAGTGGCACAACGGCCACAGTTCACATCTATGAAGGGTAATATCGTTCATCAGCAGCACTCGTTACAATTGCAATTAATTTTTTGTATTTTTTTTAATTTTTTTTAAGTTTTATAATTTTTATAATTTTTTGTATTTTTTTGTATTTTTTGTATTTTTTTTTTATTTTTTTTATTTAATTTTTTTTATTTTTTTATTTTTTTAATTTTTTTTATTTTTTTTACTTTTTTTAATTTTTTTTATTGTTCACATCTGTGAAGTGTACAGTCATTCAACATCAGCAGCACTTGTTACAATTGCAGACATTCGACACGTCCATGTGATATCTCAAGTCTCGACAAGAATTAAAGTGAAGTGGCGCAATGGCCACTGTTCACATCTGTGAAGTGTACAGTCATTCAACATCAGCAGCACTTGTTACAGTTGCACACCTTTGACAGGTCACGATGGTATCTCGGGTCTCGACAAGGATTAAAGAGAAGTGGCACAAAGGCCACAGTTCACACCTGTGAAGTGTAAAATCATTCAACATCAGCAGCACTTATTACAATTGCAGAATTTGGACAGGTCACAATGGTATCTCGGGTCTCGACAAGGATTAAAGAGAAGTGGCACAACGGCCACAGTTCACATCTTTGAAGTGTAAAATCATTCAACATCAGCAGCACTTGTTAGAATTGCAGACATTCGACACGTCATTGTGATATCTCAAGCCTCGACAGGGATTAAAGTGAAGTGGCACAACGGCCACAGTTCACATCTATGAAGGGTAATATCGTTCAACATCAGCAGCACTCGTTACAATTGCAATTAATTTTTTGTATTTTTTTTAATTTTTTTATCTTTTTTATTTTTTGTATCTTTAATTTTTTTTTAATTTTTTATTTTTTTTATTTGTTTTAGTTTTTTTTATTTGTTTATTTTCTTTTATTTTTTTATATTTTTTATTTTTTTGATTTTTTGTATTTTTTTTAATTTTTTTTTATTATTTTTATTTTTTTTATTTTTTTTTTATGTTTTTATTTTTTTTATTTTTTTTTTAATGTTCACATCTGTGAAGTGTAAAATCATTCAACATCAGCAGCACTTGTTACAATTGCAGAAATTCGACACGTCATTGCGATATCTCAAGTCTCGACAAGGATTAAAGAGAAGTGGCACAACGGCCACAATTCACATCTGTGAAGTATACAGCCATTCAGCAACAGCAGCACTTGTTACAAATGCAGACATTCGACAGGTCACGATGGTATCTCGGGTCTCGACAAGGATTAAAATAAAGTGGCACAACGGCCACAGTTCACATCTATGAAGGATAATATCGTTCAACATCAGCAGCACTCGTTGCAATTGCAATTAATTTTTTGTATTTTTTTTTAATTGTTTGTATTTTAATTTTTTAATTTTTTAATTTTTTTTTAATTTTTTTAATTTTTTTATTTTTTTTGTATTTTTTTGTATTTTTTTATTTTTTTTTAATTTTTTTAATTGTTTTTTATTTTTTTTTATTTTTTTTTATTGTTCACATCTGTGAAGTGTACAGTCATTCAACATCAGCAGCACTTGTTATAATTCCAGACATTCGACACGTCCCTGTGATATCTCAAGTCTCCACAAGGATTATCGAGATGTGGCACAACAGCCACAGTTCACATCTGTGAAGTGTAAAATCATTAAACATCAGCAGCACTTGTTACAATTGCAGACATTCGACGAGTAATTGTGATACCTCAAGTCTCGACAAGGATTAAAGTGAAGTGGCACAACGGTCACAGTTCAAATCTATGAAGGGTAATACCGTTCAACATCAGCAGCACTCGTTACAATTGCAGTCATTCGACACGTCACGATGATATCACAAGTCTCAACAAGGATTAAAGAGAAGTAGCACAACGGCCACTGTTCACATCTGTGAAGGGTAATATCATTCATCAGCAGCACTTGTTACAATTGCAGAGATTGGACACGTTATTGTGATATCTCAAGTCTCGAATAGGATTAAAGAGAAGAGGCACAACGGCCACTGTTCACATCTGTGAAGTGTGAAATCAATCAACATCAGCAGCACTTGTTACAATTGCAGACATTCGACACGTGACGATGATATCTCAGGTCACAAGGATTAAAGTGAAGTGGCACAACGGCCACAGTTCACATCTATGAAGGGTAATATCATTCATCAGCAGCACTTGTTACAATTGCAGACGTTCGACACGTTATTGTGATATCTCAAGTCTCCACAAGGATTAAAGAGATGTGGCACAACAGCCACAGTTCACATCTGTGACGTGTAATATCATTCAACATCAGCAGCACTTGTTAGAAATGCAGACATTCGACATGTCATTGTGATATCTCGAGTCTCGACAAAGATTAAAGAGAAGTGGCACAACGGCCACAGTTCACATCTGTGAAGTGTGAAATCATTCAACATCAGCAGCACTTGTTACAACTGCAGACAATCGACACGTTACTCTGATCTCAGATCTCGACTAGAATTAAAGAGAAGTGGTACAACGGCCACAGTTTACATCTGTTAAGTGTAAAATCATTCAATATCAGCAGCTTTATTAACAATTGGAGACATTCGACAACTCACTGTGATATCTCAGGTCTCGACAAGGTTTAAAGTGAAGTTGCACAATGGCCACTGTTCACATCTTTGAAGTGTAAAATCACTCAGCAGCAGTTGTTACAATTGCAGACATTCGACACGTCACTGTGATATCTCAAGTCACGACAAGGATTAAAGAGAAGTGGCACAACGGCCACAGTTCACATCTGTGAAGTGTAAAATCATTCAACATCAGCAGCACTTGTTACAATTGCAGACATTCGACACGTCATTGTGATATCTCAAGTCTCGACAAGGATTAAAGAGAAGTGGCACAACGGCCACAGTTCACATCTGTGAAGGGTAATATCATTCAACATCAGCAGCACTTGTTAGAATTGCAGACATTCGACACGTCATTGTGATATCTCAAGCCTCGACAAGGATTAAAGAGAAGTGGCACAACGGCCACACTTCACATCTATGAAGGGTAATATCATTCAACATCAGCAGCACTTGTTAGAATTGCAGACATTCGACACGTCATTGTGATATCTCAAGCCTCGACAAGGATTAACGAGAGGTGGTACAACGGCCACAATTCACATCTGTGAAGTGTACAGTCATTCAGCAACAGCAGCACTTGTTACAATTGCAGACATTCGACACGTCAGGATGGTATCTCGGGTCTCGACAAGGATTAAAGTGAAGTGGCACAACGGCCACAGTTCACATCTATGAAGGGTAATATCGTTCATCAGCAGCACTCGTTACAATTGCAATTAATTTTTTGTATTTTTTTTAATTTTTTTTTAATTTTTATAATTTTTATAATTTCTTGTATTTTTTGTATTTTTTGTATTTTTTGTATTTTTTGTATTTTTTTTTAATTTTTTGTTATTGTTCACATCTGTGAAGTGTACAGTCATTGAACATCAGCAGCACTTGTTACAATTGCAGACATTCGACACGTCCCTGTGATATCTCAAGTCTCCACAAGGATTAACGAGATGTGGCACAACAGCCACAGTTCACATCTGTGAAGTGTAAAACCATTAAACATCAGCAACACTTATTGCAATTGCAGACATTCGACACGTCCATGTGATACCTCAAGTCTCGACAAGAATTAAAGTGAAGTGGCACAATGGCCACTGTTCACATCTGTGAAGTGTACAGTCATTCAACATCAGCAGCACTTGTTACAATTGCACACATTTGACAGCTCACGATGGTATCTCGGGTCTCGACAAGGATTAAAGAGAAGTTGCACAACGGCCACAGTTCACATCTGTGAAGTGTAATATCATTCAACATCAGCAGCACTTGTTACCATTGCAGACATTCGACATGTCATTGTGATATCTCAAGTTTCGACAAGGATTAAAGTGAAGTGGCACAATGGCAACTGTTCACATCTGTGAAGGGCAATATCATTGAACATCAGCAGCACTTGTTACAATTGCAGACATTCGACGAGTCCCTGTGATATCTGAAGTCCCGACAAGAATTAAAGTGAAGTGGCACAACGGCCACAGTTCACATCTATGAAGGGTAATATCGTTCAACATCAGCAGCACTCGTTACAATTGCAATTAATTTTTTGTATTTTTTTTTATTTTTTGTATTTTTTTTAATTTTTTTATTTTTTGTATTTTTTTTAATTTTTTTATTTATTGCATTTTTTTTAATATTTTTATTTTTTGTATTTTTTATTTTTTTTATTTTTTTTTTGTTTTTTTATTTTTTTTTATTTTTTTAATTTTATTTTTTTATTGTTTTTTTTTTTTTTTTATTTTTTTTATTTTTTCTATTTTTTTTATTTTTTTATTTTTTTTATTTTTTTTTATTTTTTTTTATTTTTTATGTATTGTTCACATCTGTGAACTGTACAGTCATTCAACATCAGCAGCACTTGTTACAATTGCAGACATTCGACACGTCCCTGTGATATCTCAAGTCTCCACAAGGATTAACGAGATGTGGCACAACAGCCACAGTTCACATCTGTGAAGTGTAAAATCATTCAACATCAGCAGCACTTGTTACAATTGCACACATTTGACAGGTCACGATGGTATCTCGGGTCTCGACAAGGATTAAAGAGAAGTGGCACAGCGTCCACAGTTCACACCTGAGTAGTGTAAAATCATTCAACATCAGCAGCACTTGTTACAATTGCAGAATTTGGACAGGTCACGATGGTATCTCGGGTCTCGACAAGCATTAAAGAGAAGTGGCACAACGGCCACAGTTCACATCTGTGAAGTGTAAAATCATTCATCATCAGCAGCACTTGTTACAATTGCAGACATTCGACAAGTCACTATGGTATCTCGGGTCTCGACAAGGATTAAAGAGAAGTGGCACAACGGCCACAGTTCACATCTATGAAGGGTAATATCATTCAAAACAGCAGCACTTGTTAGAATTGCAGACATTCGACACGTCCCTGTGATATCTCAAGCCTCCACAAGGATTAAAGAGAAGTGGCACAACGGCCAGTTCACAACTGTGAAGGCTAATATCATTCAACATCAGCAACGCTTGTTACAAAAGCAGACATTCGACATGTCATTGTGATATCTCAAGTCACGACAAGGATTAAAGAGAAGTGGCACAACGGCCACTGTTCACATCTGTGAACTGTAATATCATTCAACATCAGCAGCACTTGTTGCAATTGCAGACATTCGACACGTTATTGTGATATCTCAAGTCTCCACAAGGATTAAAGCGAAGTGGCACAACAGCCACAGTTCATATCTGTGAAATGTAATATCATTTAACATCAGCAGCTCTTGTTACAATTGCAGACATTCGACACGTTATTGTGATATCTAAAGTCTCCACAAGGATTAAAGAGATGTGGCACAACGGCCACTGTTCACATCTGTTAAGTGTAAAATCATTCAACATCAGCAACACTTGTTAGAATTGCAGACATTCGACACGTCCCTGTGATATCTCAAGCCTCGACAAGGATTAAAGTGAAGTGGCACAACGGCCACAGTTCACATCTATGAAGGGTAATATCATTCAACATCAGCAGCACTTGTTAGAATTGCAGACATTCGACACGTCCCTGTGATATCTCAAGCCTCGACAAGGATTAAAGAGAAGCGGCACAACGGCCAGTTCACACCTGTGATGTGTGAAATCATTCAACATCAGCAGCACTTGTTAGAATTTCAGACATTCGACACGTCCCTGTGATATCACAAGCCACGACAAGGATTAAAGAGAAGAGGCACAACGGCCAGTTCTCCCCTGTGAAGTGTGAAATCATTCAACATCAGCAGCACTTGTTAGAATTGCAGACATTCGACACGTCCCTGTGATATCTCAAGCCTCGACAAGGATTAAAGAGAAGTGGCACAACGGCCACAGTTCACATCTATGAACGGTAATATCATTCAACATTAGCAGCACTTGTTACAATTGCAGACATTCGACACGTTATTATGATACGTCAAGTCTCCACAAGGATTAAAGAGATGTGGCACAACAGCCACAGTTCACATCTGTGAAGAGTATCATCATTCAACACCAGCAGCACTTATTACAATTGCAGACATTCGACAAGTCACGATGGTATCTCGGGTCTCGACAAGGATTAAAGAGACGTGGCACAACGGCCACACTGCACATCTGTGAAGTGTAAAATCATTCATCAGCAGCACTTGTTACAATTGCAGACATTCGACACGTCATTGTGATATCTCAAGTCTCGACAAGGATTAGAGAGAAGTGGCACAACGGCCACTATTCACATCTGTTAAGTGTAAAATCTCATTCAACATCAGCAGCACTTGTTACAATTGCAGACATTCGACACGTCACGATGATATCTCAACTCTCGACAAGCATTATAGAGATGTGGCAAAACGGCCACAGTTCACATCTGTGAAGGGTAATATCATTCAACATCAGCAGCACTTCAATTGCAGACATTCGACACGTCCCTGTGATATCTCAAGTCTCCACAAGGATGTAAGAGATGTGGCACAACAGCCACAGTTCACATCTATGAAGGGTAATATCATGCAACATCAGCAGCACTTGTTACAATTGCAGACATTCGACACGTCCCTGTGATATCTCAAGTCTCGACAAGGATTAAAGAGAAGTGGTACAACGGCCACAGTTCACATCAGCTAAGTGTAAAATCATTCAATATCAGCAGCATTTGTAACAGTTGCAGACATTTGACACGTCACTGTGATATCTCAAGTCTCAACAAGGATTAAAGAGAAGTGGTACAAAGGCCACAGTTCACATCTGTTAAGTGTAAAATCATTCAACATCAGCAGAACGTGTTACAATTGCAGACATTCGACACGTCACTGTGATATCTCAAGTCCCGACAAGGATTAAAGTGAAGTGGCACAATGGCCACTGTTCACATCTTTGAAGTGTACAGTCATTCAACATCAGCAGCACTTGTTACAATTGCACACATTCGACAGGTCACGATGGTATCTCGGGTCTCGACAAGGATTAAAGAGAAGGCACAACGGCCACAGTTCACCCCTGTGAAGTGTAAAATCATTCAACATCAGCAGCACTAATTACAATTGCAGACATTCGACAAGTCATTGTGATATCTCAAGTCTCGACAAGGATTAAAGAGAAGGCACAACGGCCACAGTTCACCCCTGTGAAGTGTAAAATCATTCAACATCAGCAGCACTAATTACAATTGCAGACATTCGACAAGTCATTGTGATATCTCAAGTCTCCACAAGGATTAAAGAGATGTGGCACAATGGCCACTGTTCACATCTGTGAAGTGTACAGTCATTCAACATCAGCAGCACTTGTTACAATTGCAGACATTCGACAGGTCACGATGGTATCTCGGGTCTCGACAAGGATTAAAGAGAAGTGGCACAACGGCCACAGTTCAAACCTGTGAAGTGTAAAATCATTGAACATCACCAGCACTTGTTACAATTGCAGACATTCGACACGTCCATGTGATATCTCAAGTCTCGAATAGGATTAAAGTGAAGTGGCACAAAGGCTACAGTTCACATCTATGAAGGGTAATATCATTCATCAGCAGCACTTGTTACAATTGCTGACATTCGACACGTTATTGTGGAATCTCAAGTCTCCACAAGGATTTAAGGATGTGGCACAACAGCCACAGTTCACATCTGTGAAGTGTAATATCATTCAACATCAGCAGCACTTATTACAATTGCAGACATTCGACACGTCACGATGATATCTAAAGTCTCGGCAAGCAATATAGAGAAGTGGCACAACCGCCAAAGTTCACATCTGTGAAGTGTAAAAACATTCAACATCAGCAGCACTTGTTACAGTTGCAGACATTCGACACGTTGTGATATCCCAAGTCTCCACAAGGACTAAAGAGAAGTGGCACAATGCCACTGTTCAAATCTGTGAAGTTTACAGTCATTCAACATCAGCAGGACTTGTTACAATTGCAGACATTCGACAGGTACGATGGTATCTCGGGTCTCGACAAGGATTAAAGAGAAGTGGCACAACAGCCAGAGTTCACACCTATGAAGTGTAAAATCATTCAACATCAGCAGCACTTGTTACAATTGCAGACATTCGACTCGTCCCTGTGATATCTCAAGTCTCCACAAGGATTACACAGAAGTGGCACAACGGCCACAGTTCACATCTATGAAGGGTAATATCATTCAACATCAGCAGCACTTGTTACCATTGCAGACATTCGACATGTCATTGTGATATCTCATGTCTCGAATAGGATTAAAGAGAAGTGGCACAACGGCCACACTTCACACCTGTGAAGTGTGAAATCATTCAACATCAGCAGCACTTGTTACAATTGCAGACATTCGACACGTCACGATGATATTTCAAGTCTCGACAAGGATTAAAGTGAAGTGGCAACACGGCTATAGTTCACATCTATGAAGGGTAATTTAGTTCAACATCAGCAGCAGTTGTTACAATTCCAGACGTTCGACACTTCACGATATATCAAGTTTCGGCAAGGATTAAAGAGAAGTGGCAAAACTCACAGTTCACATCTGTGAAGTATAAAAACATCATCAGCAGCAGTTGTTACAATTGCAGACATTCGACACGTCACTGCGATATCTCGAGAATCGACAAGGATTAAAGTGAAATGGCACAACGGCCACAGTTCACATCTGTTAAGTGTAAAATCATTCAACATCAGCAGCACTTGTTACAATTGCAGATATTCAACACGTCACGATATCTCAAGCCTCGAAAAGGATTAAACAGAAGTGGCACAACGGCCACAGTTCACATCTGTGAAGTGTGAAATCATTCAACATCAGCAGCACTTGTTACAATTGCAGACATTCGACAGGTCACGATGATATCTCAAGTCTCGACTAGGACTAAAGAGAAGTAGTTCAACGGCCACAGTTAACATTTGTGAGTGTAAAAACATTGAGCATAAGCAGCATTTGTTACAATTGCAGACATTCGACACGTCCCTGTGATATCTCAAGCCTCGACAAGGATTAAAGATGAGTGCACAACGGCCAATGTTCACATCTGTTAAGTGTAAAATCATTCAACATCAGCAACACTTGTTACAATTGCAGACATTCGACACGTCACGATGATATCTCAGGTCTCGACAAGGATTAAAGTGAGGTGGCACAACGGCCACAATTCACACCTGTGAAGTGTAAAATCATTCATCATCAGCAGCACTTGTTACAATTGCAGACATTCGACACGTTATTGTGATATCTCAAGTCTCGACAAGCATTATAGAGAAGTGGCAAAACGGCCACAGTTCAGAACTGTGAAGGCTAATATCATTCAACATCAGCAGCACTTGTTACAATTGCGGACATTCGACACGTCACGATATCTCAAGCGTCGGCAAAGATTAAAGAGAAGTGCCAGACGGTCACACTTCACATCTGTGAAGGGCAATATCATTCAACATCAACAGCACTTTTTACAATTGCAGACATTCGACACGTCAAGATGATATCTCAAGTCTCGACTAGGACAAAAGAGAAGTGGTACAACGGCCACAGCTCACATCTGTCAAGTGTAAAATCATTCAATATCGGCAGCATTTGTAACAATTGCAGACATTCGACACGTCCATGCGAAATCTCAAGTCTCGAATAGGATTTAAGAAAAATGGCAAAACGGCCAGTTTACACCTGTGAAGTGTGAAAGCATTCAACATCAGCAGCTTTTGTAACAATTGCAGACATTCGACACGGCACTGTGATATCTCAAGTCTCGACAAGGATTAAAGTGAAGTGGCACAAAGGCCACAGTTCACATCTATGAAGGGCAATATCATTCAACATCAGCAGCACTTGTTAGAATTGCAGACATTCGACACGTCCCTGTGATATCTCAAGCCTCGACAAGGATTAAAGAGAAGTGGCACAATGGCCAGTTCATACCTATGAAGTGTGAAATCATTCAACATCAGCAGCACTTGTTAGAATTGCAGACATTCGACACGCCATTGTGATATCTCAAGTCTCGACAAGAATTAAAGAGAAGTGGCAGAACGGCCACAGTTCACATATGTTAAGTGTAAAATCATTCAGCATCAGCAGCACTTGTTACAATTGCAGACATCCAACAGGTCACGATGGTATCTCGGGTCTCGACAAGGATTAAAGAGAAGTGGCACAACGGCCACAGTTCACATCTGTGAAGTGTGAAATCATTCAACATCAGCAGCACTTTTTACAATTGCAGACATTCGACACGTCACGATGATATCTCAAGTCTCGACAAGCCTTATAGAGATGTGGCAAAACGGCCACAGTTCACATCTGTGAAGGGTAATATAATTCAACATCAGCAGCACTTGTTACAATTGCAGACATTCGACAGGTCACGATGGTATCTCGTGTCTCGACAAGGATTAAAGAGAAGTGGCACAACGGCCACAGTTCACATCTGTGAAGTGTAAAATCATTCAACATCAGCAGCACTTGTTACAATTGCAGACATTCGACACGTCATTGTGATATCTCAAGCCTCGACAAGGATTAAAGTGAAGTGGCACAACGGCCACAGTTCACATCTATGAAGGGTAATTTCATTCAACATCAGCAGCAGTTGCTACAATTGCAGACATTCGACACGTGACGATGATATCTCAAGTCACAAGGATTAAAGTGAAGTGGCACAACGGCCACAGTTCACATCTATGAAGGGTAATATCGTTCAACATCAGCAGCACTCGTTACAATTGCAATTTTTTTTTGTTATTATTTTTTATTTTTTTTTTGTTATTATTTTTTAGTTATGTTATTTTTTAGTTATGTTATTTTTTAGTTATGTTATTTTTGTTTTAGTTAGTCTTGTCAGTCTTGTCAGTCTGGTCAGTCTGGTCAGTCTGGTCAGTCTGGTCAGTCTGGTCAGTCTGGTCAGTCTGGTCAGTCTGGTCAGTCTGGTCAGTCTGGTCAGTCTGGTCAGTCTGGTCAGTCTGGTCAGTCTTGTTAGTCTTGTTAGTCTTGTTATTTTTTTTTATTTTTTTATTTTTTTTATTGTTCACATCTGTGAAGTGCAAAATCATTCAACATCAGCAGCACTTTTTACAATTGCACGCATTTGCAGGTCACGATGGTATCTCGGGTCTCGACAAGGATTAAAGAGAAGTGGCACAACGGCCACAGTTCACACCTGTGAAGTGTAAAATCATTCAACATCAGTAGCACTTGTTACAATTGCAGACATTCGACAAGTCACGATGGTATCTCAGGTCTCGACAAGGATTAAAGAGAAGTGGCACAACGGCAACAGTTCACATCTATGAAGGGTAATATGATTCAACATCAGCAGCACTTGTTAGAATTGCAGACATTCGACACGTCCCTGTGATATCTCAAGCCTCGACAAGGATTAAAGAGAAGTGGCACAACGGCCAGTTTACACCTGTGAAGTGTGAAATCATTCAACATCAGCAGCACTTGTTAGAATTGCAGACATTCGACACGTCCCTGTGATATCTCAAGCCTCGACAAGGATTAAAGAGAAGTGGCACAACGGCCAGTTTACACCTGTGAAGTGTGAAATCATTCAACATCAGCAGCACTTGTTAGAATTGCAGACATTCGACACGTCACGATGGTATATCAAGTCTCGACAAGGATTAAAGAGAAGTGGCACAACGGCCACAGTTCACATCTGTGAAGTGTAAAATCAATCAACATCAGCAGCACTTGTTACAATTGCAGACATTCGACATGTCATTGTGATATCTCAAGTCTCGACAAGGATTAAAGAGAAGTGGCACAACGGCTACTGTTCACATTTGTGAAGTGTAAAATCTTTGAGCATCAGCAGCATTTGTTGCTAATTCGGACATTGGACACGTCTTTGTGATATTTCAAGTCTCGAAAAGGATTAAAGTGAAGTGGCAACACGGCCACAGTTCACATCTATGAAGGGTAGTTTCATTCAACATCAGCAGCACTTGTTACAATTGCAGACGTTCGACACGTCACTATGATATTTCAAGCCTCGAATATGATTAAAGAGAAGTGGCACAACGGCCACAGTTCACTCCTGTGAAGTGTGAAATCATTCAACATCAGCAGCACTAGTTACAATTGCAGACATTCGACACGTCACAATCATATTTCAAGTCTCGACAAGGATTAAAGTTTAGTGGCCATAACTGCTACAGTTCACATCTATGAAGGGCAATTTAGTTCAACATCAGCAGCAGTTGTTACAATTGCAGCCGTTCAACACGTCACGATATATCAAATTTCGGCAAGGATTAAAGAGAAGTGGCAGAACGGCAACAGTTCACAGCTGTGAAGTGTAAAATTATTCAACATCAGCAGCACTTGTTACAATTGCAGACATTCGACCCGTCAAGATGATATCTCAAGTCTCGACTAGGATTAAAGAGGACTGGTACAACGGCCACAGTTCACATCTGTTAAGTGTAAAATCATTCAACATCAGCAGCACTTTTTACAATTGCAGACATTCGACACGTCAAGATGATATCTCAAGTCTCGACTAGGACAAAAGAGAAGTGGTACAACGGCCACAGCTCACATCTGTCAAGTGTAAAATCATTCAATATCGGCAGCATTTCTAACAATTGAAGACATTCGACACGTCCATGTGAAATCTCAAGTCTCGAATAGGATTTAAGAAAAATGGCAAAACGGCCAGTTCACACCTGTGAAGTGTGAAAGCATTCAACATCAGCAGCACTTGTTACAACTGCAGACAATCGACACGTTACTGTGATCTCAGATCTCGACTAGGATTAAAGAGAAGTGGTACAACGGCCACAGTTTAATCTGTTAAGTGTAAAATCATTCAATATCAGCAGCTTTTGTAACAATTGCAGACATTCGACAAGTCCCTGTGATATCTCAAGTCTCGACAAGGTTTAAAGTGAAGTTGCACAATGGCCACTGTTCACATCTTTGAAGTGTAAAATCACTCAACATCAGCAGCACTTGCTACAATTGCAGACATTCGACACGTCACTGTGATATCTCAAGCCTCGACAAGGATTAAAGAGAAGTGGCACAACGGCCAGTTCACACCTGTGAAGTGTGAAATCATTCAACATCAGGCAGCACTTGTTAGAATTGCAGACATTCGACACGTCCCTGTGATATCTCAAGCCTCGAAAAGGATTAAAGAGAAGTGGCACAACGGCCAGTTCACACCTGTGAAGTGTGAAATCATTCAACATCAGCAGCACTTGTTACAATTGCATACATTCGACCCGTCAAGATGATATCTCATGTCTCGACAAGCGTTATACAGATGTAGCAAAACGGCCACAGTTCACATCTGTGAAGGGTACAGTCATTCAACATCAGCAGCACTTTTTACAATTGCAGACATTCGACACGTCAAGATGATATCTCAAGTCGCAAGGATTAAAGTGAAGTGGCACAACGGCCACAGTTCACATCTATGAAGGGTAATATCGTTCAACATCAGCAGCACTCGTTACAATTGCAATTAATTTTTTGTATTTTTTTTATTTTTTTTATTTTTTTTTTATTTTTTTATTTTTTTTTATTTTTTCTTATTTTTTTTATTTTTTTTAGTTTCTTTATTTTTTATTTTTTTATTTTTTTTATTTTTTTATTTTTTTATTATTTTTATTTTTTTATTTTTTATGTTTTTATTTTTTTAATTTTTTTTTATTGTTCACATCTGTGAAGTGTAGTCATTCAACATCAGCAGCACTTGTTACAATTGCAGGCATTCGACATGTCGTTGTGATATCTCAAGCCTCGACAAGGATTAAAGTGAAGTGGTACAACAGCCACAATTAACATCTGTGAAGTGTAGAGTCATTCAACAACAGCAGCACTTGTTACAATTGCAGACATTCGACACGTCACGATGATATATCAAGTCTCGACAAGGATTAAAGAGAAGTGGCACAACGGCCACAGTTCACATCTGTGAAGTGTAAAATCATTCAACATCAGCAGCACTTGTTACAATTGCAGACATTCGACACGTCATTGCGATATCTCAAGCCTCGACAAGGATTAAAGAGAAGTGGTACAACGGCCACAATTCACATATGTGAAGTATATAGTCATTCAGCAACAGCAGCACTTGTTACAATTGCAGACATTCGACAGGTCACGATGGTATCTCGGGTCTCGACAAGGATTAAAGTGAAGTGGCACAACGGCCACAGTTCACACTTGTGAAGTGTAAAATCATTCAAAATCAGCAGCACTTGTTACAATTGCAGAATTTGGACAGGTCACGATGGTATCTCGGGTCTCGACAAGGATTAAAGAGAAGTGGCACAACGGCCACAGTTCACACCTGTGAAGTGTAAAATCATTCAAAATCAGCAGCACTTGTTACAATTGCAGAATTTGGACAGGTCACGATGGTATCTCGGGTCTCGACAAGCATTAAAGAGAAGTGGCACAACGGCCACAGTTCACATCTGTGAAGTGTAAAATCATTCACATCAGCAGCACTTGTTACAATTGCAGACATTCGACGAGTAATTGTGATACCTCAAGTCTCGAAAAGGATTAAAGTGAAGTGGCACAACGTCCACAGTTCACATCTATGAAGGGTAATATCATTCAACATCAGCAGCACTTGTTAGAATTGCAGACATTCGAGACGTCCCTGTGATATCTCAAGCCTCGACAAGGATTAAAGAAGTGGCACAACGGCCAGTTCACAACTGTGAAGGCTAATATCATTCAAAATCAGCAACACTTGTTACAATTGCATAGATTCTACATGTCATTGTGATATCTCAAGTCACACAAGGATTAAAGAGAAGTGGCACAACGGCCACTGTTCACATCTGTGAACTGTAATATCATTCAACATCAGCAGCACTTGTTGCAATTGCAGACATTCGACACGTTATTGTGATATCTCAAGTCTCCACAAGGATTAAAGCGAAGTGGCACAACAGCCACAGTTCACATCTGTGAAGTGTAATATCATTCACCATTAGCAGCTCCTGTTACAATTGCAGACATTCGACACGTCACGATGATATATCAAGTCTCGACAAGGATTAAAGAGAAGTGGCACAACGGCCACAGTTCACATCTGTGAAGTGTAAAATCATTCAACATCAGCAACACTTGTTACAATTGCAGACATTCGACACGTCACGATGATATCTCAAGTTTCGACAAGGATTAAAGTGAAGTGGTACAACGGCCACAGTTCACATCTATGAAGGGTAATATCGTTCAACATCAGCAGCACTTGTTACGATTGCAGAATTTGGACAGGTCACGATGGTATCTCGGGTCTCGACAAGGATTAAAGAGAAGTGGCACAACGGCCACAGTTCACATCTGTGAAGGGTAATTTCATTCAACATCAGCAGCACTTGTTACAATTGTAGACATTCGACATGTCACGATGATTTTTCAAGTGTCGACAAGGATTAAAGAGAAGCGGCACAAGGGCCAGTTCACACCTGTGAAGTGTGAAATCATTCAACATCAGCAGCACTTGTTAGAATTGCAGACATTCGACATGTCATTGTGATATCTCAAGTCTCGACAAGGATTAAAGAGAAGTGGCACAACAGCCATAGTTCACATCTGTGAAGGGTAAAATCATTCAACATCAGCAACACTTGTTACAATTGCAGACATGAGACATGTCACGATGATTTTTCAAGTGTCGACAAGGATTAAAGTGAAGTGGCAACACGGCCACAGTTCACATCTATGAAGGGTAATATCATTCATCATCAGCAGCACTTGTTACAATTGCAGACATTCGACACGTCAAGATGATATCTCAAGTCTCGACTAGGATAAACGAGAAGTGGTACAACGGCCACAGTTCCCATCTGTTAAGTGTAAAATCATTCAATATCAGCAGCATCTGTAACAATTGCAGACATTCGACACGTCACTGTGATATCTCAAGTCTCGACAAGGATTAAAGAGAAGTGGCACAACGGCCACTGTTTATATCTGTGAAGTGTAAAATCATTAAACATCAGCAGCACTTGTTACAATTGCAGACATTCGACACGTCCATGTGAAATCTCAAGTCTCGAATAGGATTAAAGAAAAATGGCACAACGGCCAGTTCACACCTGTGAAGTGTGAAATCATTCAACATCAGCAGCACTTGTTACAACTGCAGACAATCGACACGTTACTGTGATCTTAGATCTCGACTAGGATTAAAGAGAAGTGGTACAACAGCCACAGTTTACATCTGTTAAGTGTAAAATCATTCAACATCAGCAACACTTGTTACAATTGCAGACATTCGACACGTCCATGTGATATCTTAAGTCTCGACAAGGATTAAAGAGAAGTGGCACAACGGCCACTGTTCACAGCTGTTAAGTGTAAAATCATTCAACATCAGCAGCACTTGTTACAATTGCAGACATTCGACTCGTCATTGTTATATCCCAAGTCTCCACAAGGAGTAAAGAGAAGTGGCACAACGGCCACTGTTCACATCTATGAAGGGTAATATCGTTCAACATCAGCAGCACTTGTTACAATTGCAGAATTTGGACAGGTCACGATGGTATCTCGTGTCTCGACAAGCATTAAAGAGAAGTGGCACAACGGCCACAGTTCACATCTGTGAAGTGTAAAATCATTCATCATCAGCAGCACTTGTTACAATTGCAGACATTCGACGAGTAATTGTGATACCTCAAGTCTCGACAAGGATTAAAGAAAAGTAGCACAACGGCCACAGTTCACATCTATGAAGGTTAACATCATTCAACATCAGCAGCACTTGTTACAATTGCAGACATTCGACAAGGTACGATGGTATCTCGGGTCTCGACAAGGATTAAAGAGAAGTGGCACAACGGCCAGTTCACAACTGTGAAGGCTAATATCATTCAACATCAGCAACACTTGTTACAATTGCAGACATTCGACATGTCATTGTGATATCTCAAGTCACGACAAGGATTAAAGAGAAGTGGCACAACGGCCACTGTTCACATCTGTGAACTGTAATATCGTTCAACATCAGCAGCACTTGTTGCAATTGCAGACATTCGACACGTTATTGTGATATCTAAAGTCTCCACAAGGATTAAAGAGATGTGGCACAACAGCCATAGTTCACATCTGTGAAGTGTAATATCATTCAACATCAGCAGCTCTTATGACAATTGCAGACATTCGACACGTCACGATGATATCTCAAGTCTCGACAAGCAATATAGAGAAGTGGCACAACGGCCAAAGTTCACATCTGTGAAGTGTAAAATCATTCAACATCAGCAACACTTGTTACAATTGCAGACATTCGACACGTCCCTGTGATATCTCAAGCCTCGACAAGGATTAAAGAGAAGTGGCACAACGGCCACAGTGCACATCTGTGAAGTGTAAAATCAATCAACATCAGCAGCACATGTTACAGTTGCAGACATTCGACATGTCATTATGATATCTCAAGTCTCGACAAGCATTATAGAGAAGTGGCAAAACGGCCACAGTTCACATCCGTGAACTGTAATATCATTCAACATCAGCAGCACTTGTTACAATTGCAGACATTCGACATGTCATTGTGATATCTCAAGTAAGACAAGGATTAAAGAGAAGTGGCACAACGGCCACTGTTCACATCTGTGAACTGTAATATCATTCAACATCAGCAGCACTTGTTACAATTGCAGACATTCGACACGTTATTGTGATATCTCAAGTCACAAGGATTAAAGTGAAGTGGCACAACGGCCACAGTTCACATCTATGAAGGGTAATATCAGTCATCAGCAGCACTTGTTACAATTGCAGACATTCGACACGTTATTGTGATATCTCAAGTCTCGAATAGGATTAATGAGAAGTGGCACAACGGCCACATTTCACACCTGGGAAGTGTGAAATAATTCAACATCAGCAGCACTTGTTACAATTGCAGACATTCGACATGTCACGATGATTTTTCAAGTCTCGACAAGGATTAAAGTGAAGTGGCAACACGGCCACACTTCACATCTATGAAGGGTACTTTCATTCAACATCAGCAGCAGTTGTTACAATTGCAGACATTCGACACGTGACGATATCTCAAGTCACAAGGATTAAAGTGAAGTGGCACAACGGCCACAGTTCACATCTATGAAGGGTAATATCATTCATCATCAGCAGCACTTGTTACAATTGCAGACACTCGACACGTCACTGTGATATCTCAAGTCTCGAATATGATTAAAGCGAAGTGGCACAACGGCCACAATTCACATCTGTGAAGTGTACAGTCATTCAACATCAGCAGCACTTGTTACAATTGCAGACATTCGACACGTCACGATGATATATCAAGTTTCGACAAGGATTAAAGAGAAGTGGCACAACGGCCACAGTTCACATCTATGAAGGGTAATATCATTCAACATCAGCAGCACTTGTTACAATTGCAGACATTCGACATGTCATTGCGATATCTCAAGTCTCGAATATGATTAAAGCGAAGTGGCACAGCGGCCACAGTTCGCATCTGTGAAGTGTAAAATCATTCAACATCAGCAGCACTTTTTACAATTGCAGACATTCGACACGTCCCTGTGATATCTCAAGCCTCGACAAGGATTAAAGAGAAGTGGCACAAGGGCCAGTTCACACCTGTGAAGTGTGAAATCATTCAACATCAGCAGCACTTTTTAGAATTGCAGACATTCGACATGTCATTGTGATATCTCAAGTCTCGACAAGCATTATAGACAAGTGGCAAAACGGCCACAGTTCACAACTGTGAAGGCTAATATCATTCATCAGCAGCAGCACTTGTTACAATTGCAGACATTCGACACGTCAAGATGATATCTCATGTCTCGACTAGGATAAAAGAGAAGTGGTACAACGGCCACAGTTCCCATCTGTTAAGTGTAAAGTCATTCAATATCAGCAGCATTTGTAACAATTGCAGACATTCGACACGTCACTGTGATATCTCAAGTCTCGAATAGGATTAAAGAAAAATGGCACAACGGCCAGTTCACACCTGTGAAGTGTGAAATCATTCAACATCAGCAGCACTTGTTACAACTGCAGACAATCGACACGTTACTGTGATCTTAGATCTCGACTAGGATTAAAGAGAAGTGGTACAACGGCCACTGTTCACATCTGTTAAGTGTAAAATCATTCAACATCAGCAGCACTTGTTACAATTGCAGACATTCGACTCGTCATTGTGATATCCCAAGTCTCCACAAGGAGTAAAGAGAAGTGGCACAACGGCCACAGTTCACATCTATGAAGGGTAATATCATTCAACATCAGCAGCACTTGTTAGAATTGCAGACATTCGACACGTCCCTGTGATATCTCAAGCCTCGACAAGGATTAAAGAGAAGTGGCACAACGGCCAGTTCACAACTGTGAAGGCTAATATCATTCAACATCAGCAACACTTGTTACAATTGCAGACATTCGACACGTCCCTGTGATATCTCAAGCCTCGACAAGGATTAAAGAGAAGTGGCACAACGGCCAGTTCACAACTGTGAAGTGCAATATCATTCAACATCAGCAGCACTTGTTGCAATTGCAGACATTCGACACGTTATTGTGATATCTAAAGTCTCCACAAGGATTAAAGAGATGTGGCACAACAGCCATAGTTCACATCTGTGAAGTGTAATATCATTCAACATCAGCAGCACTTGTTACAGTTGCAGACATTCGACACGTTATTGTGATATCCCAAGTCTCCACAAGGACTAAAGAGAAGTGGCACAATGGCCACTGTTCACATCTGTGAAGTTTACAGTCATTCAACATCAGCAGCACTTGTTACAATTCCAGACATTCGACAGGTCACGATGGTATTTCGAGTCTCAACAACAATTAAACAGAAGTGGCACAACGGCCACAGTTCACATCTGAAGTGTGAAATCATTCGACATCAGCAGCACTTGTTACAATTGCAGACATTCGACATGTCACTGTAATATCTCAAGTCTCGACAAGGATTAAAGTGAAGTGGCACAATGGCCACTGTTCACATTTGTGAAGTGTAAAATCATTGAGCATCAGCAGCATTTGTTGCTATTGCAGACATTGGACACGTGTTTGTGATATTTCAAGTCTCGACAAGGATTAAAGAGGAGTGGTACAACGGCCACAGTTCACATCTGTGAAGTGTAAGATCATTCAACATCAGCAGCACTTGTTACAATTGCAGACATTCGACACGTCCCTGTGATATCTCAAGCCTCGACAAGGATTAAAGAGAAGCGGCACAACGGCCAGTTCACACCTGTGAAGTGTGAAATCATTCAACATCAGCAGCACTTGTTAGAATTGCAGACATTCGACACGTCCCTGTGATATCTCAAGCCTCGACAAGGATTAAAGAGAAGTGGCACAACGGCCAGTTCACACCTGTGAAGTGTGAAATCATTCAACATCAGCAGCACTTATTAGAATTGCACACATTCGACACGTCATTGTGATATCTCAAGCCTCGACAAGGATTAAAGAGAAGTGGTACAACGGCCACAATTCACATCTGTGAAGTGTACAGTCATTCAACATCAGCAGCACTTGTTACAATTGCAGACATTCGACACGTCACGATGATATCTCAAGTCTCGACAAGGATTAAAGAGAAGTGGCACAACGGCCACAGTTCACATCTGTGAAGTGTAAAATCATTCAACATCAGCAGCACTTGTTACAATTGCAGACATTCGACACGTCACGATGATATCTCAAGTCTCGACAAGGATTAAAGGGAAGTGGCACAACGGCCACATTTCACATCTGTGAAGTGCAATATCATTCAACATCAGCAGCACTTGTTACAATTGCAGACATTCGACACGTCACGATGATATCTCAAGACTCGACAAGGATTAAAGAGAAGTGGCAAAACGGCCACAGTTCACACCTCTGAAGTGTAAAATCATTCAACATCAGCAGCACTTGTTACAATTACAGACATTCCACAGGTCACGATGGTATCTCGAGTCTCCACAAGGATTAAACAGAAGTGGCACAACGGCCACAGTTCACATCTGTGAAGTGTGAAATCATTCAACATCAGCAGCAGTTGTTACAATTGCAGACATTCGACACGTCACGATGATATATCAAATCTCGACAAGGATTAAAGAGAAGTGGCACAAGGGCCAGTTCACACCTGTGAAGTGTGAAATCATTCATCAGCAGCACTTGTTAGAATTGCAGACATTCGACACGTCACGATGATATATCAAGTCTCCACAAGGATTAAAGAGAAGTGGCACAACGGCCACAGTTCACATTTGTGAAGGGTACAGTCATTCAACATCAGCAGCACTTGTTACAATTGCAGGCATTCGACAGGTCACGATGGTATCTCGGGTCTCGACAAGGATTAAAGAAAAATGGCACAACGGCCAGTTCACACCTGTGAAGTGTGAAATCATTCAACATCAGCAGCACTTGTTACAACTGCAGACAATCGACACGTTACTGTGATCTCAGATCTCGACTAGGATTAAAGAGAAGTGCACAACGGCCACTGTTCACATCTATGAAGGGTAATATCATTCAACATCAGCAGCACTTGTTAGAATTGCAAACATTCGACACGTCCCTGTGATATCGCAAGCCTCAATAAGGATTAAAGAGAAGCGGCACAACGTCCAGTTCACACCTGTGAAGTGTGAAATCATTCAACATCAGCAGCACTTGTAGGAATTGCAGACATTCGACACGTCGTTGTGATATCTCAAGCCTCGACAAGGATTAAAGAGAAGTGGTACAACGGCCACAATTCACATGTGTGAAGTGTACAGTCATTCAACATCAGCAGCACTTGTTAGAATTGCAGACATTCGACACGACATTGTGATATCTCAAGTCTCGACAAGGATTAAAGAGAAGTGGCACAACGGCCACAGTTCACATCTGTGAAGGGTAATATCATTCAACATCAGCAGCACTTGTTACAATTGCAGACATTCGACTCGTCATTGTGATATCTCAAGTTTCGACAAGGATTAAAGTGAAGTGGCACAATGGCCACTGTTCACATTTGTGAAGTGTAAAATCATTGAGCATCAGCAGCATTTGTTGCTATTGCAGACATTGGACACGTGTTTGTGATATTTCAAGTCTCGACAAGGATTAAAGAGGAGTGGTACAACGGCCACAGTTCACATCTGTGAAGAGTAAGATCATTCAACATCAGCAGCACTTATTAGAATTGCAGACATTCGACACGTCCCTGTGATATCTCAAGCCTCGACAAGGATTAAAGAGAAGTGGCACAACGGCCAGTTCACACCTGTGAAGTGTGAAATCATTCAACATCAGCAGCACTTATTAGAATTGCAGACATTCGACACGTCATTGTGATATCTCAAGCCTCGACAAGGATTAAAGATAAGTGGTACAAGGGCCACAATTCACATCTGTGAAGTGTACAGTCATTCAGCATCAGCAGCACTTGTTACAATTGCAGACATTCGACACGTCATTGTGATATCTCAAGTTTCGACAAGGATTAAAGTGAAGTGGCACAATGGCCACTGTTCACATCTGTGAAGGGCAATATCAATGAACATCGGCAGCACTTGTTAAATTGCAGACATTCGACACGTCCCTGTGATATCTCAAGTCCCGAGAAGAATTAAAGTGAAGTGGCACAACGGCCACAGTTCACATCTATGAAAGGTAATATCGTTCAACATCAGCAGCACTCGTTACAATTGCAATTAATTTTTTGTATTTTTTTTTAATTTTTTTATTTTTTGTATTTTTTTATTTTTTTTATTTATGTTGATTTTCTTTATTTTTTTTATTTTTTTATATTTTTTTATTTTTTTTATTTTTTTTATTATATTATTTTTTTATTGTTCACATCTGTGAAGTGTACAGTCATTCAACATCAGCAGCACTTGTTACAATTGCAGACATTCGACACGTCCCTGTGATATCTCAAGTCTCCACAAGGATTAACGAGATGGGGCACAACAGCCACAGTTCACATCTGTGAAGTATAATATCATTCAACATCAGCAGCACTTGTTACAATTGCAGACATTCGACATGTCATTGTGATATCTCAAGTCACGACAAGGATTAAAGAGAAGTGGCACAACGGCCACAGTTCACACCTATGAAATGTAAAATCATTCAACATCAGCAGCACTTGTTACAATTGCACACATTTGACAGGTCACGATGGTATCTCGGGTCTCGACAAGGATTAAAGAGAAGTGGCACAACGGCCTCAGTTCACACCTGTGAAATGTAAAATCATTCAACATCAGCAGCACTTGTTACAATTGCAGAATTTGGACAGGTCACGATGGTATCTCGGGTCACGACAAGAATTAAAGAGAAGTGGCACAACGGCCACTGTTCACACCTGTGAAGTGTGAAATCATTCAACATCAGCAGCACTTGTTAGAATTGCAGACATTCGACACGTCCCTGTGATATCTCAAGCCTCAACAAGGATTAAAGTGAATTGGCACAACGGCCACAATTAACATCTGTGAAGTGTACAGTCATTCAACAACAGCAGCACTTGTTACAATTGCAGACATTCGACAGGTCACGATGGTATCTCGGGTCTCGACAAGGATTAAAGTGAAGTGGCACAACGGCCACAGTTCACATTTATGAAGGGTAATATCGTTCAACATCAGCAGCACTCGTTACAATTGCAATTAATTTTTTGTATTTTTTTTTAATTTTTTGTATTTTTTTTAATTTTTTTAATTTTTGTATTTTTTTGTATTTTTTTTTATTTTTTTTTTTTAATTTTTTTAATTATTTTTTTTATTTTTTTTATTTCTTTTATTTTTTTTATTTTTTTATTTTTTTTATTTTTTTTTATTGTTCACATATGTGAAGTGTACAGTCATTCAACATCAGCAGCACTTGTTACAATTGCAGACATTCGACACGTCCCTGTGATATCTCAAGTCTCCACAAGGATTAACGAGATGTGGCACAATGGCTACTGTTCGCATCTGTGAAGTGTACAGTCATTCAACATCAGCAGCACTTGTTACAGTTGCACACATTTGACAGGTCACGATGGTATCTCGGGTCTCGACAAGAATTAAAGAGAAGTGGCACAACGGCCACAGTTCACACCTGTGAAGTGTAAATTCATTCAACATCAGCAGCACTTGTTAGAATTGCAGACATTCGACACGTCCCTGTGATATCTCAAGCCTCGAAAAGGATTAAAGAGAAGTGGCACAACGGCCACAGTTCACATCTATGAAGGGTAATTTCATTCAACATTAGCAGCAGTTGTTACAATTGCAGACATTCGACACGTGACGATGATATCTCAAGTCACAAGGATTAAAGTGAAATGGCACAACGGCCACAGTTCACATCTATGAAGGGTAATATGGTTCAACATCAGCAGCACTCGTTACAATTGCAATTAATTTGTTGTATTTTTTGTAATTTTTTTATTTTTTTTATTTTTTTTATTTTTTTTATTTTTTTTTATTTTTTTTATTTTTTAATTTTTGTTATTTTTTAATTTTTGTTATTTTTTAATTTTTGTTATTTTTTAATTTTTTTTATTTTTTTTATTATTTTTATTTTTTTTATTTTTTTATGTTTTTATTTTTTTATTTTTTTTTATTGTTCACATCTGTGAAGTGTACAGTCATTCAACATCAGCAGCACTTGTTACAATTGCAGAAATTCGACATGTCATTGTGATATCTCAAGTCACGACAAGGATTAAAGAGAAGTGGCACAACGGCCACTGTTCACACCTGTGAAGTGTGAAATCATTCAACATCAGCAGCACTTGTTAAATTGCAGACATTCGACACGTCCCTGTGATATCTCAAGTCCCGACAAGAATTAAAGTGAAGTGGCACAACGGCCACAGTTCACATCTATGAAGGGTAATACCGTTCAACATCAGCAGCACTCGTTACAATTGCAATTAATTTTTTGTATTTTTTTTATTTTTTTATTTTTTTTATTTTTTTTTATTTTATTTATTTTTTTTTATTTTTTTTATTTTTTTTTATTTTTTTATTTTTTTATGTTTTTTATTGTTCACATCTAAGAAGTGTACAGTCATTCAACATCAGCAGCACTTGTTACAATTGCAGACATTCGACATGTCATTGTGATATCTCAAGTCTCGACAAGAATTAAAGTGAAGTATTACAACGGCCACAGTTCACATCTGTGAAGTGTAAAATCATTCAACATCAGCAGCACTTGTTAGAATTGCAGACATTCGACACGTCCCTATGATATCTCAAGCCTCGACATGGATTAAGGAGAAGTGGCACAACGGCCACAGTTCACATCTTTGGAGTGTATAATTATTCATCAGCAGCACTTGTTACAATTGCAGATATTCGCCACGTCATTGTGATACCTCAAGTCTCGACAACGATTAAAGTGAAGTGGCACAACGGCCACAGTTCACATCTGTTGAAGTGTACAATCATTCAACATCAGCAGCACTTGTTACAATTGCAGACATTCGACACGTCATTTTGATATCTCAAGTCTCGACAAGGATTAAAGAGAAGTGGCACAACGGCCAGTTCACAACTGTGAAGGCTAATATCATTTAACATCAGCAACACTTGTTACAATTGCATACATTCTACATGTCATTGTGATATCTCAAGTCACACAAGGATTAAAGAGAAGTGGCACAACGGCCACTGTTCACATCTGTGAACTGTAATATCATTCAACATCAGCAGCACTTGTTGCAATTGCAGACATTCGACACGTTATTGTGATATCTCAAGTCTCGACAAGGATTAAAGAGAAGTGGCAAAACGGTCACAGTTCACATCTGTGAGGTGTAAAATCATTCAACATCAGCAGCACTTGTTACAATTGCAGACATTCGACACGTCATTTTGATATCTCAAGTCTCGACAAGGATTAAAGAGAAGTGGCACAACGGCCACAGTTCACATCTGTGAAGGGTGTTATCATTCAACATCAGCAGCAATTGTTACAATTGCAGACATTCGACTCGTCATTGTGATATCCCAAGTCTCGACAAGGATTAAAGAGAAGTGGCACAACGGCCGCAGTTCGCATCTATGAAGGGTAATATCATTCAACATCAGCAGCACTTGTTACAATTGCAGACATTCAACACGTTATTGTGATATCTCAAGTCTCCACAAGGATTAACGAGATGTGGCACAACAGCCACAGTTCGCATCTATGAAGGGTAACATCAGCAGCACTTGTTAGAATTGCAGACATTCGACACGTCCCTGTGATATCTCAAGCCTCGACAAGGATTAAAGAGAAGTGGCACAACGGCCAGTTCACAACTGTGAAGGCTAATATCATTCAACATCAGCAGCACTCGTTACAATTGCAATTAATTTTTTGTATTTTTTTTAATTCTTTTATTTTTTGTATTTTTTTTTTAATTTTTTTATTTTTTGTATTTTTTTTTTAATTTTTTTATTTTTTTATGTTATTTTTTTTATTTTTTTTATTTTTTTTTATTTTTTTTTATTTTTTTTATTGTTCACATCTGAAGTGTACAGTCATTCAACATTAGCAGCACTTGTTACAATTGCAGACATTCGACACGTCCCTGTGATATCTCAAGTCTCCACAAGGATTAACGAGATGTGGCACAACAGCCACAGTTCACATCTGTGAAGTGTAATATTATTCAACATCAGCAGCACTTGTTACAATTGCAGACATTCGACACGTCCATGTGATATCTCAAGTCTCGACAAGAATTAAAGTGAAGTGGCACAATGGCCACTGTTCAAATCTGTGAAGTGTACAGTCATTCGACATCAGCAGCACTTAGTACAGTTGCACACATTTGACTGGTCACGATGGTATCTCGGGTCTCGACTAGGATTAAAGAGAAGTGGCACAACGGCCACAGTTCACACCTGTGAAGTGTAAAATCATTCAACATCAGAAGCACTTGTTACAATTGCAGAATTTGGACAGGTCACGATGGTATCTCGTGTCTCGACAAGAATTAAAGAGAAGTGGCACAACGGCCACAGTTCACACCTGTGAAGTGTAAAATCATTCAACATCAGCAGCACTTGTTAGAATTGCAGACATTCGACACGTCATTGTGATATCTCAAGCCTCGACAAGGATTAAAGTGAAGTGGCACAACGGCCACAGTTCACATCTATGAACGGTAATTTCATTCAACATCAGCAGCAGTTGTTACAATTGCAGACATTCGACACGTGACGATGATACCTCAAGTCGCAAGGATTAAAGTGAAGTGGCACAACGGCCACAGTTCACATCTATGAAGGGTAATATCGTTCAACATCAGCAGCACTCGTTACAATTGCAATTAATTTTTTGTATTTTTTGTATTTTTTGTATTTTTTTTATTTTTTATTATTTTTATTTTTTTATTTTTTTGTTTTTATTTTTTTAATTTTTTTTTATTGTTCACATCTGTGAAGCGTAGTCATTCAACATCAGCAGCACTTGTTACAATTGCAGGCATTCGACATGTCATTGTGATATCTCAAGTCACGACAAGGATTAAAGAGAAGTGGCACAACGGCCACTGTTCACACCTGTGAAGTGTGAAATCATTCAACATCAGCAGCACTTGTTAGAATTGCACACATTTGACAGGTCACGATGGTATCTCGGGTCTCGACAAGGATTAAAGAGAAGTGGCACAACGGCCACAGTTCACACTTGTGAAGTGTAAAATCATTCATCAGCAGCACTTGTTACAATTGCAGAATTTGGACAGGTCACGATGGTATCTCGGGTCTCGACAAGGATTAAAGAGAAGTGGCACAACGGCCACAGTTCACACCTGTGAAGTGTAAAATCATTCAACATCAGCAGCACTTGTTACAATTTCAGAATTTGGACAGGTCACGATGGTATCTCGGGTCTCGACAAGCATTAAAGAGAAGTGGCACAACGGCCACTGTTCACATCTATGAACTGTAATATCATTCAACATCAGCAACACTTTTTGCAATTGCAGACATTCGACACGTTATTGTGATATCTCAAGTCTCGACAAGGATTAAAGAGAAGTGGCACAACGGCCACAGTTCACATCTGTGAAGGGTGTTATCATTCAACATCAGCAGCACTTGTTACAATTGCAGACATTCGACACGTCACGATGATATCTCAAGTTTCGACAAGGATTAAAGTGAAGTGGTACAACGGCCACAGTTCACATCTATGAAGGGTAATATCGTTGAACATCAGCAGCACTTGTTACGATTGCAGAATTTGGCCAGGTCACGATGGTATCTCGGGTCTCGACAAGGATTAAAGAGAAGTGGCATAACGGCCACAGTTCACAACTGTGAAGTGTAAAATCATTCATCATCAGCAGCACTTGTTACAATTGCAGACATTCGACGAGTAATTGTGATACCTCAAGTCTCGACAAGGATTAAAGAGAAGTGGCACAACGGCCAGTTCACAACTGCGAAGGCTAATATCATTCAACATCAGCAACACTTGTTACAATTGCAGACATTCGACATGTCATTGTGATATCTAAAGTCTCCACAAGGATTAAAGAGATGTGGCACAACAGCCACAGTTCACATCTGTGAAGTGTAATATCATTCAACATCAGCAGCACTTATGACAATTGCAGACATTCGACACGTCACGATGATATCTCAAGTCTCGACAAGCAATATAGAGAAGTGGCACAATGGCCAAAGTTCACATCTGTGAAGTGTAAAAACATTCAGCATCAGCAGCACTTGTTACAGTTGCAGACATTCGACACGTTATTGTGATACCCCAAGTCTCCACAAGGACTAAAGAGAAGTGGCACAATGGCCACTGTTCACATCTGTGAAGTGTACAGTCATTCAACATCAGCAGCACTTGTTACAATTCCAGACATTCGACAGGTCACGATGGTATCTCGAGTCTCGACAAGGATTAAAGAGAAGTGGCACAACGGCCACAGTTCACATCTATGAAGGTTAATATAATTCAACATCAGCAGCACTTTATACAATAGCAGACATTCGACAGGTCACGATGGTATCTCGTGTCTCGGCAAGGATTAAAGAGAAGTGGCACAACGACCACAGTTCACATCTGTGAAGGGTAATATTCAACATCAGCAACACTTGTTGCAATTGCAGACTTTCGACAAGTCCCTGTGATATCTCAAGTCTCGACAAGGATTAAAGTGAAGTGGCACAACGACCACTGTTCACATCTGTTAAGTGTATAATCATTTAACATCAGCAGCACTTGTTACAATTGCAGACATTCGGCACGTCATTGTGATATCTCAGGTCTCGACTAGGATTAAAGTGAAGTGGTACAACGGCCACAGTTCACATCTATGAAGGGTAATATCATTCAACATCAGCAGCACTTGTTACAATTGCAGACATTCGACACGTTATTTTGATATCTCAAGTCTCCACAAGGATTAAAGAGATGTGGCACAACCGCCACAGTTCACATCTGTTAAGTGTGAAATCATTCAACATCAGTAGCACTTTTACAATTGCAGACATTCGACACGCCATTGTGATATCTCAAGTCTCGACAAGAATTAAAGAGAAGTGGCAGAACGGCCACAGTTCACATATGTGAAGTGTGAAATCATTCAACATCAGCAGCACTTGTTACAATTGCAGACATTCGACACGTCATTGTGATATCTCAAGCCTCGACAAGGATTAAAGTGAAGTGGCACAACGGCGACAGTTCACATCTATGAAGGGTAATTTCATTCAACATCAGCAGCAGTTGTTGTTACAATTGCAGACATTCGACACGTGACGATGATATCTCAAGTCACAAGGATTAAAGTGAAGTGGCACAACGGCCACAGTTCACATCTATGAAGGGTAATATCGTTCAACATCAGCAGCACTCGTTACAATTGCAATTTTTTTTTGTTATTATTTTTTAGTTTTTTTTGTTATTATTTTTTATTTTTTTTTTTATTTTTTAGTTATGTTATTTTTGTTATGTTAGTCTTGTTAGTCTTGTTAGTCTTGTTAGTCTTGTTAGTCTTGTTAGTCTTGTTAGTCTTGTTAGTCTTGTTAGTCTTGTTAGTCTTGTTAGTCTTGTTAGTCTTGTTAGTCTTGTTAGTCTTGTTAGTCTTGTTAGTCTTGTTAGTCTTGTTAGTCTTGTTAGTCTTGTTAGTCTTGTTAGTCTTGTTAGTCTTGTTAGTCTTGTTAGTCTTGTTAGTCTTGTTAGTCTTGTTAGTCTTGTTAGTCTTGTTAGTCTTGTTAGTCTTGTTAGTCTTGTTAGTCTTGTTAGTCTTGTTAGTCTTGTTAGTCTTGTTAGTCTTGTTAGTCTTGTTAGTCTTGTTAGTCTTGTTAGTCTTGTTAGTCTTGTTAGTCTTGTTAGTCTTGTTAGTCTTGTTAGTCTTGTTAGTCTTGTTAGTCTTGTTAGTCTTGTTAGTCTTGTTAGTCTTGTTAGTCTTGTTAGTCTTGTTAGTCTTGTTAGTCTTGTTAGTCTTGTTAGTCTTGTTAGTCTTGTTATTTTTTTTATTTTTTTTTATTTTTTTTATTTTTTTTATTGTTCACATCTGTGAAGTGCAAAATCATTCAACATCAGCAGCACTTTTTACAATTGCACACATTTGACAGGTCACGATGGTATCTCAGGTCTCGACAAGGATTAAAGAGAAGTGGCACAACGGCCACAGTTCACACCTGTGAAATGTAAAATCATTCAACATCAGCAGCACTTGTTACAATTGCAGAATTTGGACAGGTCACGATGGTATCTCGGGTCTCGACAAGGATTAAAGAGAAGTGGCACAACGGCCACAGTTCACACCTGTGAAGTGTAAAATCATTCAACATCAGTAGCACTTGTTACAATTGCAGACATTCGACAAGTCACGATGGTATCTCAGGTCTCGACAAGGATTAAAGAGAAGTGGCACAACGGCAACAGTTCACATCTATGAAGGGTAATATGATTCAACATCAGCAGCACTTGTTAGAATTGCAGACATTCGACTCGTCAGTGTGATATCTCAAGTTTCGACAAGGATTAAAGTGAAGTGGCACAATGGCCAGTTTACACCTGTGAAGTGTGAAATCATTCAACATCAGCAGCACTTGTTAGAATTGCAGACATTCGACACGTCACGATGGTATATCAAGTCTCGACAAGGATTAAAGAGAAGTGGCACAATGGCCACAGTTCACATCTGTGAAGTGTAAAATCAATCAACATCAGCAGCACTTGTTACAATTGCAGACATTCGACATGTCATTGTGATATCTCAAGTCTCGACAAGGATTAAAGAGAAGTGGCACAACGGCCACAGTTCACATCTGTGAAGTGTAAAATCATTCATCATCAGCAGCACTTGTTACAATTGCAGACATTCGACGAGTAATTGTAATACCTCAAGTCTCGACAAGGATTAAAGTGAAGTGGCACAACGGCCACAGTTCACATCTATGAAGGGTAATATCATTCATCAGTAGCACTTGTTACAATTGCAGACATTCGACACGTCACTGTGATATCTCAAGTCTCGACAAGGATTAAAGGGAAGTGGTACAACGGCCACAATTCACATCTGTGAAGTGTACAGTCATTCAACATCAGAGGCACTTGTTTCAATTGCAGACATTCGACATGTCACGATGATATATCAAGTTTCGACAAGGATTAAAGAGAAGTGGCACAACGGCCACAGTTCACATCCGTGAAGTGTAAAATCATTCAACATCAGCAGCACTTGTTACAATTGCAGACATTCGACTGGTCACGATGGAATCTAGGGTCTCGACAAGGATTAAAGAGAAGTGGCACAACGGCCACAGTTCACATCTATGAAGGGTAATATTCAACATCAGCAGCACTTGTTACAATTGCAGACATTCGACACGTCCATGTGAAATCTCAAGTCTCGAATAGGATTTAAGAAAAATGGCAAAACGGCCAGTTCACACCTGTGAAGTGTGAAAGCATTCAACATCAGCAGCACTTGTTACAACTGCAGACAATCGACACGTTACTGTGATCTCAGATCTCGACTAGGATTAAAGAGAAGTGGTACAACGGCCACAGTTTAATCTGTTAAGTGTAAAATCATTCAATATCAGCAGCATCTGTAACAATTGCAGACATTCGACAAGTCACTGTGATATCTCAAGTCTCGACAAGGTTTAAAGTGAAGTTGCACAATGGCCACTGTTCACATCTTTGAAGTGTAAAATCACTCAACATCAGCAGCACTTGCTACAATTGCAGACATTCGACAAGTCACTGTGATATCTCAAGTCTCGACAAGGTTTAAAGTGAAGTTGCACAATGGCCACTGTTCACATCTTTGAAGTGTAAAATCACTCAACATCAGCAGCACTTGCTACAATTGCAGACATTCGACACGTCACTGTGATATCTCAAGCCTCGACAAGGATTAAAGAGAAGTGGCACAATGGCCAGTTCACACCTGTGAAGTGTGAAATCATTCAACATCAGCAGCACTTGTTAGAATTGCAGACATTCGACACGTCATTGTGATATCTCAAGCCTCGACAAGGATTAAATAGAAATGGTACAACGGCCACAATTCACATCTGTGAAGTGTACAGTCATTTAACATCAGCAGAACTTGTTATAATTGCAGACAGTCGACACGTCACGATGATATATCAAGTCTCGACAAGGATTAAAGAGAAGTGGCACAACGGCCACAGTTCACATCTATGAAGGGTAATATCGTTCAACATCAGCAGCACTCTTTACAATTGCAATTAATTTTTTGTATTTTTTTTAATTTTTTTATTTTTTGTATTTTTTTTAATTTTTTTATTTTTTGTATTTTTTTTATTTTTTTATTTTTTTTATTTTTTTGTTTTTTTATTTTTTTTATTTTTTTTTATTGTTCACATCTGTGAAGTGTAAAGTCATTCAACATCAGCAGCACTTGTTACAATTGCAGACATTCCACACGTCCCTGTGATATCTCAAGTCTCCACAAGGATTAACGAGATGTGGCACAACAGCCACAGTTCACATCTGTGAAGTGTAATATCATTCAACATCAGCAGCACTTGTTACCATTGCAGACATTCGACATGTCATTGTGATACCTCAAGTCACGACAAGGATTAAAGAGACGTGGCACAACGGCCACTGTTCACATCTGTGAAATGTAAAATCATTCAACATCAGCAGCACTTGTTACAATTGCAGAATTTGGACAGGTCACGATGGTATCTCGGGTCTCGACAAGGATTGAAGAGAAGTGGCACAACGGCCACAGTTCACACCTGTGAAGTGTAAAATCATTCAACATCAGCAGCACCTGTTACAATTGCAGAATTTGGACAGGTCACGATGGTATCTCGGGTCTCGACAAGAATTAAAGAGAAGTGGCACAACGGCCACAGTTCACACCTGTGAAGTGTAAAATCATTCAACATCAGCAGCACTTGTTACAATTGCAGAATTTGGACAGGTCACGATGGTATCTCGGGTCTCGACAAGGATTGAAGAGAAGTGGCACAACGGCCACAGTTCACACCTGTGAAGTGTAAAATCATTCAACATCAGCAGCACCTGTTACAATTGCAGAATTTGGACAGGTCACGATGGTATCTCGGGTCTCGACAAGAATTAAAGAGAAGTGGCACAACGGCCACAGTTCACACCTGTGAAGTGTAAAATCATTCAACATCAGCAGCACTTGTTACAATTGCAGAATTTGGACAGGTCACGATGGTATCTCGGGTCTCGACGAGGATTAAAGAGAAGTGGCACAACGGCCACAGTTCACATCTATGAAGGGTAATATCGTTCAACATCAGCAGCACTCTTTACAATTGCAATTAATTTTTTGTATTTTTTTTAATTTTTTTATTTTTTGTATTTTTTTTAATTTTTTTATTTTTTGTATTTTCTTTATTTTTTTATTCTTTTTATTTTTTTTTGTTTTTTTATTTTTTTTATTTTTCACATCTGTGAAGTGTAAAGTCATTCAACATCAGCAGCACTTGTTACAATTGCAGACATTCCACACGTCCCTGTGATATCTCAAGTCTCCACAAGGATTAACGAGATGTGGCACAACAGCCACAGTTCACATCTGTGAAGTAATATCATTCAACATCAGCAGCACTTGTTACAATTGCAGACATTCGACACGTCACGATATCTCAAATTTCGGCAAGGATTAAAGAGAAGTGGCAAAGCGGTCACAGTTCACATATGTTAAGTGTAAAATCATTCATCAGCAGCAGCACTTGTTACAATTGCAGACATTCGACACGATATTGTGATATCTCAAGTCTCGACAAGGATTAAAGTGAAGTGGCACAACGACCACTGTTCACATCTGTAAAGTGTATAATCATTTAACATCAGCAGCACTTGTTACAATTGCAGACATTCGACACGTCACGATATCTCAAGTCTCGACAAGCATTATAGAGAAGTGGCACAACGGCCACAGTTCACATCTGTGAAGTGTAAAATCATTCAACATCAGCAGCACTTGTTACAATTGCAGACATTCGACACGTCACGATATCTCAAGTCTCGACAAGGATTAAAGAGAAGTGGCACAACGGCCACAGTTCACATCTGTGAAGTGTAAAATCATTCAACATCAGAGGCACTTGTTACAATTGCAGACATTCGACACGTCACGATATCTTAAGTCTCGACAAGGATTAAAGAGAAGTGGCACAACGGCCACAGTTCACATCTGTTAAGTGTAAAATCATTCAACATCAGCAGCACTTGTTACAATTGCAGACATTCGACACGTCACGATATCTCAAGTCTCGACAAGGATTAAAGAGGAGTGGCAGAACGGCCACTTTTCACATCGGGGGTCGGAAGTCTGGCAGTTTACCCCCTGCCCAAAAGTGTTTACTAAGTGATAAACGTCATCAGTTGTACGGCCGTTTATTTAAGCCAGACTGCTCCCATGTCCTCGTGCACTGACCCTGGGCAAAAGCAAGTACTTTCTACTTGCTTTTGGCCGAGAGGAGCTAAAAGTGTGTGATAAGGATAGAGGGAAATTACAGAGTGGAATTGGAGGAGAGTAATATTTTTACGCCTAGGAGATCCCTAGTGCGCTCACTGGGAAAAAAAGAAAACGTTGATAAGATAGATCTTGTAAAGGAGGATATAGCCATTAATAAAACAGATGGCACATAAAAAGTATCTCGACATTGTGTGCACCATTAGTAAATTGCAAACTATCAAAGGAAATGATAGTAAAATGCTAACAGGTAATAAGCAAAAAGCGTTAGCTGCTCTAGCTAAATTAGCTGAGCAGATGGAAATTATGAAAATAGAAAATGTGAAGTTAACAGAAAACAGAATAATGGAGACAAAAGTGCCGGGACCTATGAGCTATGCTCAAGTTGTGCAAAAGTCCAAATTACCCCAAAGTATTGCTAAAGTAGAAAATACAAAGACAAAAACGGTGTTTGTAACGTCTGAAAAAGGAAAACTACAGAAGAGGTACAACAAATTGTAACCAGGAATTTGCAACCAGTGAAGGAGAAAATAAGAATAAACAGAATTAGAGCGACCAAAAGTAATGCAGTGATTGAAACAAACAGCGGAGGATATTGTAAACATTTTGAACAGTAAAGATTTAAAAGAGAAGGATCTGAAAATAGAGAAACCAAGTAAGAGGAAACCTTTGGTTATTTGATATGATGTATTTGTGGGAGAAAAAGAAGAGGATTTGAAGAAAATGTATCAACATAACTTCGAAGAGATGGAATGGGAAGATTTTGATAAAGTACAACTTTGGTTCAAGACTGGACCGAGGAATAAATTTATGCACCTTGTGATAGAGGTCCATCCACAAATTAGGGTGACAATAATAAGACGAAGAATGTATTTAGGATTCCAATCCGTGACCGCAAAGGACTACATAGTCATGGCATGGTGTATGGAACTTGCACGCATGATAATATGGTAAGAGCCAGGTAGATGTCTTATCACTGCAGTGAACAAGGACATAGTAAAAATGACTAAAAAGGAACATCAACTGCGAGTATGTGTTCCGTGCATGAACAAGAAAAAATGTGATGGAGGGAAAGATTGCAGTACGTACAAAAATTTCTGGGAAAGATTAATTCATAGAACTGACTATGGAGACAGCACCGTGGCCGAGTGGTTAGACCGCTCGCCTCTCACAGAGGTGGCCCGGGTTCAATCCCAGGGACCCACATGTGGGATTTGTGGTGGACAAAGTGGCATCTGGGCGGATTTTCTCCGGGTTCTCCGGTTTCTGCCATTCATTCCACCACCTGCTCCATCGTCACCTTTCCTATCATCCATTTCACCATTATTTCGTTTCATCTACTTCCTTCATCCCATATATGAAAGAATTGCTAATATACACCAAGAAGAATATTTCAAATTGTCACAAATGGTGAAATTCACTCACACAATACAAGGAATAAGGACAAATTACACTATCACTCACAAAATGTAATGGTATAATGGCTTAAAATTATATAACTATTTACCCAGGTACTTTAAAAATATAACCTCGTCAAATATAAGGTAGAATTACATAAGTTCTTTGGAAAAAATCAGTTTTACTGTTTAGATGAATATGTGGAATACTGTACGAGCAAAACTTAAATATTTACATATCTTGTGAACTCATTTGTTTCATGGGTCCTGTTTTCAACTGAGGGAGCCACTTCGGCCAAGAGGATGTCTGCCTTCGAAACCATTGTATAATTGCTGTTCTCTTCAAGATTACCTTAAATGATGACATACATGGATTGACAAGAGCTTATCTACCTGCATATTGTTTTTCTTAATACAACTTGTAGATATGTTTTATTGTATATACTTGTGGACGAAACCAATAACTCTGATTTCTTATGGTGAATAAATATGTATGTATGCATACCAGGCATCATCCTGGACGTTCTGTCTGCTCCATGAGTGTCTACTCCTCGATGGGGGCCTCTGACCCCAGGCACCTGCCTGTAAGTCCTGGGGGGGGGGGGGGGTGTAAGTCCTACATAAGATGAGGTTAAACAGCAAATGAATTGACTATGGAGAAGCCACTTTTTAATTTACTTGAAAACAAGAAAAAAAAGAAAAGCCCAAGTAGAATTAAAAGAAATATGATGAGCGAAAATACCTTTAACTGCACAAGTTTGTACAGGAAATAAATACTTAGTCTGAGAGAACCAGACAATGTAAATAAAAAAATCACTAGAGAACTCAAAAAGAAGATAACGGTTAATTTTGATGAGATAATACGAGACAATACATCTTCAGAAGAAGAAATGGAACAAGAGAATAAGACAGTTGAAGGATTTACAGATTTTTTTTATTATGGAAAATAGAAAAATATGAGGGAAGTAATAATATTGGTGAGGAATTAATGGAAGTGGAAGTACATGAAGAAGAAAGTAAAATTAAAGCAATTGATCCATATAGTTATCTATGAAGATTTTGAAACATTAAAAATGAGCACATTGGAAGAAAATAATATACTTGTAGCAGCAGCTTTGAGACATGTAATAAGGACAGTACATCCACAGGGCAGGACAATAACTTTTCCGGTTCCAGATGCATTGGATAGAATGGAATTGAGAGTGGTGAATCTACCCAGCGAACAAGAGGAACTATCGAGTTTATTAAATCAAATGAGGTATATGATATGCATGAAATTTACAATGATTTTGTAAAGTGTTATGGAAGAGTAGTGTTTGACTCCCAACAGAGCTGGCCTAACTTATGTTCACATTAGGCAAGATAAATAAAGAGTAAATAAGCATGTATGTCCTAAAGTGAAACCACCAATACTTATGATCAAAACTCTAAATGAGTTGTTTTGTACAAGAGATGATGATAAACCAAAATACTTCTGTCACCCAAATACACCTCAATACATGATCTCCAAGAGTAATAACTACTCAAAATAATACCAATAGTAAAAAAATAAAGGTTTGTGGAGAAAAACCCAGAAAGATTGAAGTAACAGCAAAGCAGAAGGGAAAACAGACTAAAACAATAGGAAAAATTAGGAGATTTTATATTACACCTAGAAATCCAACACAAGAAGTGGATAACTTGGTTAATTTTACATTGCAAGATGGATGATTTTAATTATATTACATTCAGACAAATTAATGCACAGAATAGTGAAATGGTAATGAAGGAATGGAAGAATTGAAAATTGATATAATTTGTATACAAGAACCATATACCTATAAAGGTAAAGTGTTATATATGCCACTGAACATAAGGATCATGTTGGAAGGTGATAACCCTAAAGCTGCAATCATAACAATAAGGAAATACAAATCTTAGAATGTCGCAACTTTGCGATGAACATATGGTATGTATTCAGATTATGCATAGAGGTAAAAGTAATATTGTATGCAATCAATACTACCAATTCAAGGATGACAGACACATTTGGTAAAAACGATGAATGTAATAACAAATTATTACAATAGTTCGATTATATTTACCATGGATGCTAATGTTAAATCGGCACTTTGGTGGAGTAAAAATCCTGGCAAAAAAGGAGATCAATTAGAACTTATACACATACACAATTCATTTATTTTAAACAATCCCAACTATCTAATAACTGCAGTTGCTGAAGAGAACAGACATTACGTTATTAAACGGACATAACTAAATACATAAGCAAATGGAGAGTTACAGAAAACCAAACTACCAGTGACCATAATTTAATATTTTTTGATTATGAAAAGACGCAAGGAATATTTTCCAATAATTGAAACAAGAAAGCAATTTGGATAGAGTAATAGAAAATTATGAATCAGACGTATATGGTAGGAATATTGTGGATTATGAAGTGAAAAAAATTGACAGAATACAACAGGTTATGAGGAATTCTATACTGCATAAAGCTAAAAGTAATAGAATAAATGGCCTATGGAATGATAAGCTTTGTAAGTTACGATGAAAACTGAGGAAAACTAGAAGAATATATCAATGCTCAGTAACCACAATGGAAAGAGATTTAGATATTAAGCAAAAATATAAATTAGAACTTTAAGAATCTAGGAAGAAATCGTGGGATAGATTCGTAGAGGAAACATTGACAGATAATGTATGGAGAGTGCCATATAACATAACCATGGAAAAGATTAAAGCCCCAGAATATATTTCAACTGTAGAAAAAGAAGATGGTGAAAGAACAAAGACCTGGAAGGAGTCAATTAACTACCTGCTGGATAATCTACCGCAAGATAGCTTGATTAATGATAATGGGGACCATGAAACAAAAAGATCACTATTTAAAGAAGAATATAATGGAAATCAACTAGTTGATCCATTTAATATTAGTGAGGCGAGGATAGCCATTAGAGAAAGAAAAGATAAAAAAAGCACCGGGACCAGATAGTGTACGTTTTGAAGTAGTGAAACGTCTAGAAGATAAAATTGCACATGAGTTATGTTATTTACACAACGAATGTTTATATGTGGGTAGAATTCCCTATTGCTGGAAGGAAGTTAATGTAGCAATTTTAAAGAAGGGGAAGGATAAAGATGCATCGAAGGTTAAATCACAGCTGATCTGTCTTTTAAATACGTTAGGCAAAGTTCAGCAAAAATTATTTACACAGGAGGATTAATGAATTTAGATCAATGATTGGGATGTGTGATAAGCAATATGGCTTTCGTAAAAATAAATTAGCAGAAGATGCCATCATGAAAGTGGGAGTCAATATACTATAGCTATATTTTTCGACATACAAGGTGCTTTTAATAACTTATGGTGGCCAGAACTTTTTCAGATGAGAACCAAGGAGTAGATATAACAGCCTAAAGGATTATTGTATAGATCAATGTGTGAGGATACCAACGACCACAAGTATGATTAAAGAAATAACAAAAGGCTGTCCCCAAGGGTCTATTTTAGGACCCCTATTTTGGGATATGACAGAACCTATACTTGAACTTCACGCAATGGAGGATGTCTTCGATGTTATAGCATACGCCGATGATACGATAAAACCAACAGCAGAATTAAGTTAGAAGAGAAAGCAAATATTATAGTCAACGTTTTGGAAAATTGGTGCCCTAGAGTTAAGTTAAATCTAGCCCCAAATAAGTCAGCATATATGATGATAAAATGACAAGTGAAATGGGATCCTATTATCAAAATTCTAAACAATATCAGGAGTGTGAAGACATTTAAATACCTTGAAATCGAATTGGATGAGAAATTGTTTTGTGATACACACACAAGGAAAATGAGAGAAACTTACTAATGTAGTCGTGAAATTGGCAAAGATTATACAGAAGTGTTATCATATACATTTAGAGACAACAAGGATGCATCACATGAGCTTTGTTATAGGTATAACCTGATATGGAGCAAGTACATGGGCTCATAGATTGACTAAAACTTAATATAAAACTAATGAGGGAGACCCAACGACAAATTTTGCCAAGGAGCTGCAGAGACTTTGGAACAGTGGCATTAGTAGCTACAGGGATATGGCCAATAGATCTGCTCATACGTTTAAGAGGAGCCACCTACTGGTTGAAAGGGAATCGGGCAAAATAGAAATCATTGGAAGAAACTAATATAAAACGAGAAATTAACTTTTTGTTACAAGAATGGCAAGATTTAGATGTTGCAAGGAGAACATATGAAATTTTTCCAGTTATAAGAGAGGCTATGGCATGTTAAACCAAGGCAAGGTTTATTACAATATGTAACAGGACATGGACCATATAAAAGTTACTTAAAGACAAATATTCCAAAAGTGACATTTGCAAAATATGTCGAGTACAGGACACACCAGAGCATGTGATCTTTGAATGCTTAAGATATGATTTAGAAGAAGTAAGATATCAACTGCAACACTTAAAAATATGGTATATTATAAGAAACCAACAAACTTGTCAACGATTACAGGAAATAACACAAACTATCCAAGCAAGCAGCTGAATATTTTAAGGAAGGAAGGGAACTGCAAGGTTAAGAAATAAGGTCTAACAGCAAGAATGTTCACAAGAAATAACACATTTCTTAGTTTCATATGATACCCAAGAAGATATTGCAAGATGAACAAGATTTTAATTCTAATAGAAGAAGATAGTACTGGAGGATAACAGGAACCCGCAGAGAGTAGGAGGATAAGACCAAGAAGGGATCAATGAAACCTATCAGGATTATATGCTAAGGGTGAGAGCATACATAGAAGAGGAACAAATATGACAACAGGAACTGACGTACCAGTTTCCTCTGCTGATGCCATTCCGAGAGGACATGTATTCCAGAAAGAGGAACAAACTGGATACCAGTTGCTGATAAACAGATTCGACTTAGGTTACGAAACATCTTTAGAGAATTTAGTAGTTTTGGAGCAATTATGTAGAGATTGTAATATAACTAGATTGTAGAGTTACAAATTTTATTTTATTTTTGAATCCTTGTAAATTAAACTTTTGCATTAATGGAAGAACATTTTTGATTTCAGTTTAAAGTAATATTACTGTAAGGCTACTGGAAATCCAGTAACCTTAAGTTTAGTTAGGAAGTTTAGTTGTCTATTCCTTTAGGAGTTGAGATGCAACATGGATGGTGACAGTGACTCACATGAAGGAATGAAGTGAGGTCATGGTATTAAACCTATTTTCTTGGAGTAGAGATGGAAATAAAATGTAAATCTCTAGGTCCAAATGAACTCAATCTGAAAACAGTGTGGAAACAATCCTGTGTCCTTAATCTAACATTGGGTAAAATCCTGAAATTAAATTAAATCGAGTTTTATTTATGGACGCTCTAACTACTATGTTTCTTAGCATCCCATTCTATATTGGGCATAAAAGATCAGAAATTTTGCTCAGAGGCCTCCATCAGATTTGAGGTTCTTTCACATGCCATAAATCTACCACACTGTCCACCAGCTTTACTACCCTTCCAAAGGAAGCAATGTTAAGGAGTTTGCACTCAAAAAAAATCTACCACCTTCCACTGGGTTTGAACCTGCAAGTTTGGGATTTACAACTTAGCATTGTACCTGTAGACCAGAGAATGACTGGCTAAAAACCTGTCCCACAGAAAAATCCTGAGGTTATATCAAATTATAATTAGTTAGTGCAAACTAACAAATGTTTCTGCTCCATTTGTAATAGTGTATTAAAATACAGCATCTTTTGTCCGAAGAACAAGATGCTTAAAATGGAACTGTTCTTACCTAAAGTATGAACTACGTGTTAGTAGTGAATGATGATTTACATAAAATTAATCAATTGTATTATTTGTCTAGAGCTATTGCAAGAAAAACAAATGTATTTCATTTTCTCAATTATGTCTGAACATCAAGCTATAAGAGCCAACAAGAAGGGCTGTTGCTAAGTTGCTTGCTTTATATCATAAAACAGCTGTAATATCAGTAAAGGAATGTAACCAACATGAAACCTTTCTCTCATGCGACAGCTGGTGAACACTGTTTAATTTCCATATACAAATTAAGCTATGCTACCTGCTTTTCCCATAAAAAAATATGGGATTTCCCATCATGTTTTACTTCAGACAAAAGATTGATCTGCAATGCACGCACAGTAAAAGTGGTTAATAAAAGGTGTAGGCACCTTTCTCTGTTACATGAAGGTCCCTAACTGTGCTATATTTTAAACTGCAAATTAGGAAATGATCAAAAGTTAGTTTTTACACATACTGTATGAAATGTATGTTTACCGCTGCTGCAGTAAAGTAAAGGACTACAAAATAAAAGAAATCTTGTGTTCCATTCACACAACATTCTCCACTATAAAACTATACTCACAAAGGCTTATTCTTCCCCGTACTTCTTGTTAGTAGATGTACTTTAGTTACAAATATTGTTGTAGATAAGCATACAGAGACTAAAGTGATTGTCAGATCTTTAAAAGTGGGTCACTATGTGACAACCATGGAATTCCATACTCTCTGCATAACCACCAAGACAAAGGGGAAAAATAGGGGTTTACCACTTGAAAATTCAAACTAATAACAAAGAATATCTTGGAAATGGGTAATGACATAACTTTTATTTAACATAAGTTGTGTGCTTTAATGAGATCAATACTTTAGTACCAATATTCATGGTGTACCCTTATACAAAACTAACAGTTAAAGAGGACTTCACACTATTTTCATTAAGTTCAAGATATACATTTCATTGACCACACAAGTACCTTGCATGTGCATTTCAATCAAAATTTAAGAACTATTTTTATGAGAATAAAAGTTAACGGAAGATTTACTGACCAAGTAGCCAACATTATTAAGACAGCCTCATGACCGGGATTGTGCAGTTAAAATCCTGCCAGGATCCTTCTAAAAACAAGAAATAAAGAAAATTAAAAAGGGAAAACAAAGCTTTCGATATAAAGACTGGTTAGTATTTGGGGCCTGTCTTGAAAATCTTCTTGTTACATCTGAATTAAGAAGTTTGTTACAATATTCATTTTTAAATTGAACTGTATAAACACGAATGTGTGCCTTTTTCTGGAAATGTTTTTTTTTGATTCAAGAGGTATCTTAAAATTTCTATTTTATTTTGGCTAAAATAGTTATATGGGCACTTAGGTGGAATTAATTCTACTTCAATGGTCTACCCACTAAAAGTAGGTTTGGGTGTAACACCAAAGTCAATTTCCAGAAGTTTGCCAATAAAAACTATTATGTAACATACAGCTGAATACGTGTTGCAATGTTTAGTGTCATTGGCTTCGCGATTGCTTGGCAGCAAGTCACAGATGGTTGTCACAGTTAAATGGTAGAGTGCAATAAAATGAACAAATTGCATTAACGCTTTAAAGGAGTACATGAAAACAGAACAGTAAGGCGCGTACTGTCGCCGGTCAAGAAATAGTTACCCTCCATTCAGTTTGTAAAATTGAATGAGTTGATATGAACACCATGTATCAAGTATGATATTTCATTGTGCACAATGTGGGCTCCCTCCTGTCGGATTATATGAAAACTAGTCTTAATGAGTGTTAACATTTTTGTTTCAACACCTGAAAGACCATATGAATGTGGACTGTGTGGAGGGGGGCTGTTCACGACGAGCCAGGGTGTGAATGTACACCTCAGCGACACAGGTGTGGCACTGTATGTGTGCAACATGTGCAGTTCTGCGTTTAGGGATGCCAGCACAAGGAACCGCCACGTGCAATTAAGTATACACTTTTGTAATCTTATGCTGACGTAGTCATTTATATTTTAAGTGTCGTGCACATGTGTGTGTGTATTTCAACTTTTGTTTATAAAACTGGACCAAAAGATACCAGGAAATATACTGCTAGGTTTGAACCCATAAACTTGGGATCTAAAGCCTCCAGAAGAACTTCTTGAAAGCAGAGTTCTCCTGGCATCACTGAGAAACTAGACGAAGCCAGGAGCCAGCTGGAAAAACAAGGTTAAACCTGCCAAGCTCACCGACACTCAGAGAAATGAAGTTCTTAAGAAGAAACTGGCAGAACAAGACATCAAATTTGATCCAAGAAAATGGAAATTGGGCAAAAACCAACAAACTTGGATTGGCTAAGGGGATGCAAAACACAGCTGCTCAGATGACTTTACTCCTACTCCTCCTAAAGCCTACAGAAAGAATTCTGCAACTCAGAGTCGACCTTCCACACCAAAGGAAAGAAGTTGCATTTAAAGAGGCCTCGACATCTACCATGGGCAATTATACCCGAGGACTTCCCAGCTAATAAACTGAGTGACAAACACTCTGCAGGAAGCTATATTCAAGCTGGTGGATGGCAGCCTCCCACAATTTTTAGGAGAGGGAGTTCTATTCAATTTCAGACAAAATATTGATATGGACACTTAGGTGTAATGCAATTGTACCCACTAAACGTAGGTTCCAGTATAACACCAAAGACAATTTCCAAAAGTTTGCCAATAAGTACTATAATGTAACATACAGCTGAATACATATTTTAATGTTTAGTGTCAAGTGTTTCTAACAATGTTATACCACTGTTATCACAGCATACTCTCAGAAACAAGACTACCACTACTAAAGAAAATGCAGACTCTTTTTGACCAGTTATGAAACACAAGCACCTTTGACAAAATACAGTACTAGCACTTTTATTTAAATTACAACCCCTTTTGATGAATATGTTGTTTCTAACATTCCAGTCATATCATTAAACAGACGCTTTCCTGTTATGTATCTTAATTACCAGGCTCAATCCTTAAGTTTATAAGTTCTAGTAGCACAAGGTAGTGTCTTAGCCTTCTTTCTATATATGTGTATAGGATTCTTATTTACATGATAGTTTGCAGACGATATTGCAATTCTTTGCAAAAGCACACACAGCTCTGCAGTGGACAATCTACAACAGTTTGCAGATATAGTATGTAAATTTCACTCAAAATGGGGGATGCACATGAACCCATAACAAATCAAAAGCAGTAAGATTCATATATAAAAAGAAAATCAAAGGATGTATCATCACTTTAGAAATACGAGCCAAGACGGTGAGGTACTTCTGTTTAACACTGAATACCAAGCTCACCTGGAACACCTATATCTTCTTTAATTGAAAAACTACCATACAGACTTCACCAGTTAAAACATCCCTTTAAAAAAACTCATCTGCGTACTATTACACCTCAAGAGAATCCTGAAGTTTCTTTAATAATGCTAGTCTAGATATAGAGATGCTTAATGACCTCAAACTTGTTAATAGGAAGAATTGAAATGCTACAAAATTGGGTCAGCAATAATACTGGATGGCTCTTGGTATGTCTGCAACAACAACTTTGTAGATCCTTCACCAATCATTCTTCTTTTTCGCTAACTATGTATGTAGTGTATTATAGCCCAACTGTGATGTAACTAAAGTTAGTAGACTACAAGAAGTGTTTCATGGTACACCTATTCTCAACCGTTAAGTGAAGCAACATCTGCAAACTCTTGGGTGATGACAAAGGAAGGGTAACTAGCGCCTTATGTGAATTAACATATACCAACTCAAATTTTAAAGTATCATACAACATCACAAAAAAAAAAATACTTCTGCTTTATTATAAAAAGGGGAGAGATGTTGGAAATGAAGCTATGATTGCTCCAGTAGGAAACCCTTCCACTTGTGCTGGGAAACTGTCATAAGGGAGAGCTATTGAAAAAAAAAACATTGTACATGCAGTTCTGGGCAATGCCCTTCAAATTGAAGGCCTGGAGGTTCATTAAGAGATTCAGTGCTTCACTATCACAGAGTGCTAGGCCAGCAGCAAGAGAGGATGGTTGTGTTGGGAAGGAGCTCGTGATTTTGAAGCAAGAAGCAGCTAAGTAACAATTTGTGTGGATATAGCTGTGTATAGAGCGAAAATTGGGCAAATTTTGAGAATGAAATTCGCGGGAACAAGAGGAATACATTTTGGCGAAGAAATGGTTAATGTTTTGATTATTGGTAGTGTATTAACTATTCTACTAGTGATTGGAGGAGTGGAAGTGAATCCAGACCCAACGGATATTCAAGAATTGTTGGGGAACCTAAATGAGAAAATGGATAAAATGGAAGGTATGGAACAACGATTGAGTGATAAATTGTGCTCTATGATTAGGAATATCAAGGAGGACATTACAGATGAAGTGTATGAAGCAAAACAAGAAGTAAATGAAATTAAGGAAAGAATGGAGGAGAGGGAAAGAAGATTCAATCTGGTGTTTCTAGGTGTAAGTGAGAGAAGAGGAATATGGCCAGCTGAAGAAATAACGCAGATAATGAAGGAGAAGCTTGAATTAGAGATGTATGGATGGGAAATTGTTGAGGCTTTTAGATTTGGGAGACAAGTTGGAAAGAGGGCAATAATGGTGAAGCTAGCAACAATACAGTTAGTGCATGAAGTGCTTAGGAGAGCCAAAAAATTGAAAGGAACAAATATATTAACAAAGACCTTTCACCAAATAAGAGAGCACTAACATCACGATACCGTTAAACAGCTCAAGCCAAAATTATTGGTCCAACTATAAGATTTCGAGCATCAAATACCCAACTTACAGAAGTTCACAAAGAAAACAAAAGCCTATGAGCCTACAATACCATATATTTTAAATCACATTAAAGCGACTGGTCTTCTTTGAATCACGTATTGCTATTTAAAAGACTCGTGCAAAATTGACGAGTGATTACGGACTAAGCATTAAACTGTATTATGATTCAATTGTCATTTTTTAAAATCATTTATAATTACGGTATTACAGTTTCTTAAATCTGCAGCAGCTACCCACCGTTATTTATTTTCATAGTTCAATTATATTCAAGAAGAAACAATTACTATACACCTTATGAACCTGTTTTAATTTATCTTTTCTCTTAAATAACTTTTGTATATTGTTATGCATGTTTATGGCAAACCATTTTTGGTCAGGTTGTTGAATAAAACTTTACAATTTTCTTTTTATAGGAGTCCAACAACTGTGGCCCCCACAATACCCCTTGCGGGCAACAACATGGAACCCGCCCTGTAAGTTTTCTTCTGCTATAATTCTACATTTATAGCATTACAACAGAATAAATAAAAGTACTAAAGCAATGAAAGTATATTTTGATGCAATATTTTTCCACCACCTGTACACATTTCAGTGAATACTTAAACTTATTGCAGAGCTAAACATAACCTTTCAGTTATTCAGGCATTTATTCTTTACAAAAACAAAGTGCATACAGGTTTATAATAGAACTGTTATATCTTGGCAGTGTAGGACATACAACTGTCAACTGTGAAATACTTCTTATAAATTAACTGCATAATCAGTAAATAAATCCTTACACCACAAACAGTAGGTTTCAGCATCTTTAATAAATTTTGGTTAAATGAAGCAAGTGTTTCCATTTTGTAACAAATTAGTAAACATTTCCTCTACCAATATATATGCTGTTTGTTACCCATGTATACTGTTCCATCTTTTACAAACCTCGAGTTCTATTTCCAGAAGTTTCAAGATGTTCCTTTACCATTTTTTAGTTTCTCTATGAGCAATACAGAGAAAATATTTTGTATTTAAGTTTATCAACTTGAAATAATGGACAGATTTATCCTTGCCCCAAAACTATCAGTTTTCATTAGCCATTGAGAAAATATAAACTAATAATTTTTAGTTGTATTCCAACCAAAAATCAGTTGGAGATTTCACCAGAAATACATGTTTTGAGGCACCCTGAATCCAAAAAAGGATTTGTTACAGAAAAATGTGTGTGTCCAAACAATATAACAAAAACACGAAAAGTCGGATCAACACCAAACTTTATATTCAAGTTCAGTACCTCCCAAACATGCGACACAGATTTTCAAGAAAATACCTCCACCCTTGACATGGAAGATTCTTCCAACATATTTTTCTTCTAAAAATGGCTGTAACAATTTTGATTAAAATACCAGATACTGAAGATATTTACATGACAAACAAAATGTATATCTTGAATTTCTGGGAGTAGCCTGTGAAGTCCAAATCATTTGGAACAAATTTCGTATAACTGGTAAACTGCCGGCTACCCAGCATTCTATACTGCTGGATACCAGTAGTTAAGGTTAGTTTTTTTATATTTTATTTTATTGTTATTTTTAGTAACTGGGTTAAGAATAAATTTGTAATATTGTTGTAATTTTTTAGAATTAACTGGGTTAATAATAAAATTACTTAGGTGTGGGGAAAAATTTATTATTCTTGCAAAAGATGAAAGAAAAAAACTGATATCAACCTACAGCATAAGAAGCTAGCTGCTCATGCCTTGTTAACTATGCTTGAAGAGAATATTATTGGATTCACAAAGGAAGAATTGCAGGCCTGGGAGATGCTAAAGGAAGATAATCTGTAGTAAATCCAATAACAGCACATACAACCTGATGGATGTTATTCAGGTGTTACCTCTAATGTATCTATGTACTAGAGATATCAACTGAAAATTTGCCCACGCAGGGATCAAGAGGCAGAGACCTTGTTTCAATTTCTATCCATCATCCCTATGATGGAGGAAACCCACCCTCAAGAGAACTTCAGCTCTTGATGGAACAACATGGGAGGAGAGGAAGTCGCATCCTGATTGGGTGTGATACTAACTGCACCATGAAGTTTGGGGCAGCATAAAAATAGAGGCAAGTCAATTAAGTTTTCTGCTTGCCAATAATCTATACTGTCTGAACATCTATGAACAGCCTACCTTTTCAAATAAGACAAGGAGGAATGTCATCACGCTGTTTACAGAACATATTAGATAAATTGTCCAGTAATGGAAAGTGTTAGACGAACTCTTTCCGACCATAATTACATTCAGTACAATTTGGAGGGAAATGCAGAACTCTTACTACAGACATCTAGAAAAACTACTAGGTCTTCTTGAAGCAACAAATAATAAACAGCGAGCTGTCAGCCTCTTTTTAGATCTTTGGAAGGTGTGAGACATTGATCATAAAATACTATTAAACGAACTAGATAAAGCAGACATAAGAGGCATAGCAAATGACCTGTTCAAGTCTTACCTTAACCTAAGGATGCAGTATGTGGAAGTAAATGGTAGTCATTCTAACTCAGCCCCTCTAAAAATTGGGGTACCGCAGGGATCAATTTTGGGACCCATTTCGTTCCTAATTTATATAAATGATTTGCCATCAAATCTCAAAGAAACACAAATAACTATTTGCTGATGATACTAATATCTTATACAGAAAAAGCAATTTTACTGAGTTGGGAAACTAAATAAACCAAAAGAATGCAATATTGTATAAATGGCTGACAAGAAATCAGCTGCAGTTAAATATTAAGACAATCTTTATAAATTTCAGTCCTAGTAAAATACAAAGAATTGCAGATCAACATTAACCACCAACCCATAAATGAAACAAAGGTAACCAATTTCCTAGGAGTATGGATTGAACCAGAGTTAAACTGGAATGCACATATCTGGCTAGCGAACTGTTCCCTATTCAGAATAGCGAGTAAAGTATGTACCACTGACATATTAAAATCCATGTATTTTGGATATGTTCACTCAGTTCTAACCTATGGGATTCCAGTATGAGGTATGTCTTCAAATCTATGTGTAATATTCAAACTACAAAAGAAAATACTGAAAATCATAAAGCAAGCCCCTATAAGAACATGTAGTAACAGTATTTTCAGAATTAAAAGTCTTACCTCTCCCTTTTATATATATTCTTGAAACAATCTACTTCATACACAAAAATAATCTCTTCAAAACAAATAGTATTTATCATACAACATCAGATCATCAAATCATATACATGTGCATTCTGCCGTACAAAATAAGTTGCAACAGCATCACCCACAGTGGAACTTATTTATACAACGCATTGCCTGACCACTACAAAGCATTGTCCTACAGCAGATTTAAACAGTCATTATCCAAGGTTCTGTTACAGCATATACCTTTTAACATCCAGGAATATAAAGACATTAAATTTTAAATACTTTTACTCATTGTATAATACCACTACTAGTAAACATTCTTACATAATTGTAAATATTGCTACTTGTCATCTGATTATATTGACAAAGCCATGATTTATATGTAAATCCAACGGTGAATAAAGGATCTAATCTAAGGAAGAGCTACTGTGCAGTCCAAATCTCTTGAAGTATCAATGACAACCAATATGAAATGAGCGCATGGTTGCTAAACTTCACTTTGCTTTGTCACAAAGTTGCATGTTTATTGTAAATGTCATTGCGATGTTCACTTAAAACCACAAGAAAATGGACACAAATAATGGAAACTTAATATACAAATAAAGAAATAAAGATTGCACCTTCCTACAAGTCCTTTGTTATTCAAGTTACACAGCTAACGGCATATCCTTTTTTGCTTCTCTACACACATGAAACAGTTTATGTACTTAATGAGTATGCCTCCGCCATAAGTTTGACATCTCATGAAGTTTAACTATGTGGATTTCTTCGTTGGCATACTTTAAAAGAAATTCACTGAAGACAACAGCCCTAACCCTACTCCTATATCCACTGGTATTACTGGACTTACTGACATTTTCATTTAAGGGTTAGCTTTATAAACATTAGTATAAAGATTGAGAACTGCGACGGTATATGTTTCTTACGTAATATTTATAGCGTAAGTTATGAGAACTTGTAGATCATATGTTGTGCTGCTTTACTTAACGCTTTGCCATCTTGTGACGTCACTCCTTTGTCTGGTTCGTAGCTCCCTCTGACGTTAGCAATTTGTATCAATTAGTTTCTGAAAGAATTTAAGGTTATGTATATTGTCCTCCGGCTAGCTATCATCTTATCTTGGTAGAACTTGTATCTCTTGCAGGGTGTGAATCGGAAAGGAATCTTTTATCCAGAAATTATACTGACGAAGAAATTCGTTTTATAACTTTTACTGCTGAACACATTCACAAACACTTTTACAAATTAATCTGGATACTCGCCAAACTGAAACTGTTTTTAATAAATTCTTACTTATCACTTTTAACTTGCATACTTCAACTTTGTGTAGAATTAACTTTATAATAATTTAGATTCTCGTAATTCTGCTGCGCGTAACTTGGCGAAATAAATGAACTGAGAGACCGACGTGGAGAGTACGGAGAATTTTGTATAACTGGGAGACACGCTACCTCGAACCCACACTATTTATAGGCTTGCCTCAAGATACGCCTAAAGATTATAAATGAACTGCTATTGGCTAATAAAACGCGCCAACATTAGCGTCTATTTTAATATCCAATGAAAACCACTAATACATATTCTTTAGGGAGAAAACATTCCAGAAGCTTCTACCGAAAAGGCGCGAAACATTACGTAACTTCCTGGTTCCCGGTAATGATAAACAACTCACCCCCTTGCTGCATTATTGCGTTATTGTTGACAGTTTCAGTAAAGCCGTATATTATTATTTACCAATAATAATTATAATTAATAAACCTCTGAAATCAATGTCACATAAAAATACATATTCGTATTACTATCATTAATTACATCTGAGTAATTTGTGATACAAATTACCGTATCAGAACTGAGTATATCAGTTTAATTCACAACCGAGTTGATTAACCTAAAGCAAGCTCACTATAAAAAGTACACCAGTAGTATTTTTGCTTTGTCAATGTTTTAACCTTGAACTGTTGTGTTAATGGTGCAATGAGTTCCATTGTTGATGCTTCGACAATGCGATGACTAATTTTTTGCTTAAAGTTGTTACCTTATTCTTTACATGGATATTTTTAAGTGCATTACAAGTAACAAGGTTACTAATGCTGTAAAAAGCACAACACGCTCTTGTGTAGCGGATATGTGCTTAGTTGTATTAGTATTAAAATGCACTTAATCATTGGTTTTCCAATGGCATTATTCTGTGAAATGAAACCATGCACAACATTTATGGTCATGTGATCTAAGGCACAATAGGAATAACTAACCTATCAAAACCTAGGTTCATAGGATCTAAACCAAGTAAAATGCATGTTCTGCATTCAATAAAAACTGTGGAGAAAGATGGGAGAGGGACCCAACTAAATCAAGTAGTGTAACGGCATGGTTGGATGCTGACAGGTTTAGATTGAATGCACATATGCATTTTACCCTTTTATGTTTAAAAAAAAATTCACAATATTACGCAGTTAATGAGATCAGACAATGCTGCAACTATCATGTGTTCAGATGGCCAAGCGTTTTAAGGCATTGTGACATGATATGGTTATGTTACATAGTCAGAAGTTCATACCCCAAAGTAACTGGAAATTTTTTTATTTTTATTCTTACTCCAAGAGGAGTACACCTCGCCTCATTGGGTATCATTGAAGAGGCTGATCAATGAATAAAGGGAAGGCTTAGGACCAATCCTTCAAAAACCATAGTTCCCTTCATAAGGAAAAGGAACCTCGAATGCTTTAAAGCAGCCATGGCAAAACAGTGCTTTGCGAGTCAATTTGCACTTCAGTTGACTCGCGCACTACCCCTTCGTAGCTTCTCCCACCCCTCCACCTCCTACTCATGTCAGCGTGGTCAGTACTACGTCAAACAGTGGCGGCTAGCAATGACACTGTTTCTTTACATGCTGTATGGGACCATCAGCTTTATTTCCCTTCTGAAGGAAGGGAACATGATGCATGTTTCTTTGAGAGAATTCAGAGTTTGGTATACTTAAATGAAAAACAGTTTAACTGATTGAACAGACTTATTACTTATAAAACATTTTTACCTATGCCACACAAACATACGTTAATGCATTCTCTAAGAAGAAGTCAACGTTTTAATTATAATATACATATTAAGAATGTTGGGCGGATTGTCTAAAATGGACAAACAAAATTAAAAGAAAGTATTGCAAGGATCATGAATCAAAGAAAGTAACACATTCAAAAAGAATAATTGAAATGAACAATCACTTTGCATTATGAAGTCAGTGCACTAATTTAATTTTTTTTTCATTCAGAAATAATTATTTTGTTCCATGTATGTGCCTTTAATACCTTAAGCAACATTAGTGGCTGACTTGGAGCTGGCCCTTGTAGCCGTGGTGGTTGGGGTGTGTAACTTCGGCACTCCAAGCTGAGGGTACCAGGTTCGAGTCCCGCCATGGGCATGTGTGTGTTTTGTAATTGCAGTAATAAGCGGTAATGCATAACGGTAAAAAAGCACAGTAATGATAAATTGGGTAAACAAAGGAACTTCAGAAATAAACAAATAAAAATAAAACTGGGAAACATTCCAATCAATGTTTACATTTAGCCATCAGTGCATTGCAATACTGAAGATTTTTCTAAATAAAACTTTAAATCCCCCAACTCCCCCCCCCCACTTCTCAAACAAAAACAGAATATGGGATAGGGATTATTCCTACTAATAAACAAACCTGTATAAAACCCTTGCAGGGAATCAAACGCAGAACAGTTACTTGAAGGAAGAATGCTGATCTTCCACTATGGAGGGAGTTTCTCCTCCTTTTTGATTATCAGTAGCTCATATCTTTAACACACACACACACACACACACACACACACTTATTTTAATAAAATGTTAAATATTGCCCATTCAGAATACATTACTGTACACCCATTTTTATCATGCTTTTAAAATGTGAAAAGCAACTCCTTTTAATCAATTCTTCAGAAAACTTGGATCAAAGTCCATAAATATTTGGCTTTGCTTATAAATGCCAAGTTATTTTTGTTTCCAACAGTAAGACAGAAATCAATACTATGCAAGGACTATTTATGAATGACTGGAATAACCAAGAATTGGCAATGTTGCTTATCACACGATCTTTGCAAATGCAAACTGTATGTACATATCCCATAATAAAACCTTAATTAGGTAGGTAGTGTGCAGTAATATCTCAATCCTGACCCATGCATTCAAGAGAGGACATACTTTTGACACTGCAGAAGTTGTATCAAGCATGTAGTATAACTTGGTGAAAACTAGGAAAATACTGCATGTAAATGTGGATACATGCGATTGTGGAATCTTTTAAAATTAAATGCCATGGTTAGGACTATCCACAGATCTTACTTTCCATATCAATGCTCTACCACTGCGCTAAGATGACAATGTGATGGAATCCACATTAAAACTTCCTTATCTGAATCTTATAACCCGTGATAGCTTCATGCAAACTCAAATACTCCGAACTACAATATCTCCTATTATCCAACTTAAACAGGAAATGGCCTGGTTGTTTTTTTGTTAAGTTATAATTGTGTGCTGCTTTTAACAACATTTCAGCTTTGTCGAATCTAGACAGTTTTTCTTCCATTGAAATCTACTCTACAGAACGTGGCTGAAGGAACCCGACGCTTAACGGCAGCAGGGAAAGTGAAAAAAGAAGAAACCTACTCTTTGTTTCCTCTTTGAAGCCATCACAAAGCACCACAGAACAGGATATGTGCATACATAAATAAAAAACTGCTTTACAAAGTAGTCTACAAGTAAAACTATATACTGTAAACTAAACAATGTTGGGTTATTGTAAGAATCTATTGTGGCCAGTTGCACCTAATAAAGGTCTGGCGAGTGGCAGTATACTATCATTTGTGTAGGTAATCCCTTAAGTTTAAACACACTATTTATCTGCCCTATTTTACTTTATGTTGCTTTAACTCCTTGGTCATATCGCAATGGATCTGTTGGTAGATAACTCTTAGAACGATATGTGATGGACAGTTAGCCTTCTAGGACTCATCCCTGTAATCACCCACTCCATCACGTGTAGCAGACCCCCTAGCACATAGCTACCAAATCATCTACTTCGTGCCATGCAAACAGCATTAGGGTGCCATCCAGTCCAACCACCACTCCCATATAAAGGCGGCCAGTTAGCCTTCTAGGTCTCATCCCTGTAACCACCTGCTTCATGCCGTGCAGATGACATTAGGGTGCCGTCTAGTCCAACTGCTACCCTCACACAGAAAGACAGCAGTTAGCCTTCTAGGTCTCATCCCTGTAACCACCTGCTTCATGCCCTGCAGATGGCATTAGGGTGCCGTCCAGTCCAATTGCCACCCCCATATAAAGAAGGAAGTTAGCCTTCTAGGTCTCATCCCTGTAAGCACCTGCTTCATGCCATGCAGATGGCATTAGGGTGCAGTCCAGTCCAATTGCCACCCCCATATAAGGGCGGCCAGTTAGCCTTCTAGGTCTCATCCCTGTAACCACCTGCTTCATGCCCTGCAGATGGCATTAGGGTGCCGTCCAGTCCAATTGCCACCCCCATATAAAGGAGGAAGTTAGCCTTCTAGGTCTCATCCCTGTAAGCACCTGCTTCATGCCATGCAGATGGCATTAGGGTGCCGTCCAGTCTAACTGCTACCCTCGCACAAAAAGGTGGACAGTTAGCCTTCTAGATCTCATCCCTGTAACCACCCAGTTCATTCCATCCAGTCTAACCACTGCCCTCGCACAGAAAGGCAGACAGCCTTCTAGGTCTCATCCCTGGAAATTCCATCTTGCTTTGCCACATGCCCACAGAGACCCCCAGCGCATGGCAACTGGATCTTCTGCTTCGTGCCATGCAGATGGCGATAGGGTGCCGTCCAGTCTAACCCCTGCTCACACAAAGGCGGACAGCCTTCTAGGTCTCATCCCTGTAACCACCCGCTTCGTGTCATGCAGTCCAACTGACGCCCTCACACAGAAAGTTGGACAGTTAGCCTTCTAGGTCTCATTCCTGGAAATGCCATCTTGCTTCATCACTGCCCACAGAGACCCCCAGCGCATGGCAGCTGGATCTTCTGCTTCGTGCCATGCAGATGGCAATAGGGTGCCATCCAATCTAGCTGCTTACATTGTCTGTAGATGGCATAGCATTCGCTATTACCAATTATTTTTCATTTTACTATTGTTTTAGACTTAAGATGGAACTATGGGTCGTATTAAATATTCAATCCGATATTTACGTTGGCAATTGAGGAAAACCACAAAAAAACCTGACAGATTGGTCGGCTCATGGGATTTGAACCCGGGACCTCCCGAATGTGGGTCACAGACTTTACCGCCTGAGCCATCCTGCTCGGTAGTTCAAACACTGCTTACTCATGTATGCTCAATATTTTTTTACAAATTTTTTTATTCTGTCAACCAGTTTGGATTAAACATGACTATTGCAAATTCAAGATATACATTTATTTGAAACAAAGACTCAGCCATTTTTTAGAAGAAACATTAAAGAAAATTTTACTGACAGTAGCCAAGGTCGTTACAGCATGAACTCTTGATCATGAGATCTGCATTTCAAATCTCGCTTGGATCTTTCTCCATGACAGGTCTTTCCACATTTCCCTCAGTCCTCTTTACTGGCAAATGCTGGGGGAGTGGGGCTTTCTACAGCTGGGGAGGATCAGCTTAAGCTTGCAGCTTAAGCAAGCAATATAAATACATTACAATTTTTAATCAAGTACTGTAATCATTAACTCTGTTTATATCCAAGTTTAATTTAAATGCGCTGTATCCCCCACCAAAGTAATGTTAAATACACTTCATACTGTATAGTATCATGTAATTTTTGGATATATATGTATTAAAGGAACTCTGCCTGCCTGCAGTTCAGAATGTATTACATTTATATACGTCTATTTAGATACAACAGGATATACTGAAATGCCAAATAAAATAAAATACTTTTGTTTGTAGTTTTTTCTTTAAACGTGATTTTTTATTGATTTTAACTTTAAATTATTTGTTTAAGCTTTTATTGTGCAACGGTATCACAATAACTATTACAGTACCTAGGTATAAGGTAGTCCCTTTATAAAACTTCCAGCAACATAAAAACTAAATACATGGAGGTTAGGTCAGGTTTTGAACCAAAGTTGTCAATATTGTAACAAGACACATAGTTAAGGAAAACTAAGTGTAGTAACAGTTGGCGAATGACAAAACGAAAATTTCGGGTAATGAGAAACGACACATCTATAGATAAAAATAAACTTGATATGCTGCTGTTTGGCTTTTGCACTTCAATATACAAGGTATATTGTGTCTAAAATTAATGAATTTAGTTTATAGTAGGACAAGAGGAAATTTTAGCTTTAAATAAAATAAAGGGTTTTTCCCTAGCAGACTATTATACTAGAAGGGAATCGACACAAGGTGGATCTTGCATTCTAGTTCATGACGACCTGTTACAACATACTAAAATTAGGGATGATCTAAAAGCCTTAAGCACTGAAAAAAAGTTTTGAATTGTCAGCAGTGAATATCAATTGTTTGAAACCCCTGGTAATCTCTATACAGGGTACCCTACTATCACACATTTAAAATATTCCTTTCCAAATTAGAATGTCTGTTTAATAAATAATAAACAGTCATAGCCGTGGCCTATATTGATGTGTTCAATACAGTGCAAGTGGAAATTCAAGCACAATTGCCAATGAGTATCATGACAACCACATTAATAACTTGTACGCCAGCATTGTACAGAGCTATGGGTTTCAATTCAAACATAGCTATCCAACTAGGATTACAAAATCCTCTACATGTATAGACCACAATTAACCAACAAAATGTATGGTGCAAGAAACGGGTCTCTCCAATCACAAAATATATACAAAGGTGCCAATCAAACATAAAACAAAGTAAAAAAAAGCAATTTCTAGACGTATCTATAGCACGGAAATCATTGCAAAATACCAAGATAAGTTATATAACACAACTTGGTCATCCAACCTCACAGATACTGTTGACACTAATGATATTTCCTCAGGGAATTACTAAATAGTCTTAATGAAATGTTTCCTAACATCCAAGTTCACAATCGATTTAAAAAAAAAAAATCGGTCCAAAAATCGCAATTAGATACCAAATGAATCGGCATCAGGCAATATGAACAATAAGGAAACTAAGTGCAGCATGAAATGAAACTCCAACGTCCACTTATTTAGTGAATCAGATGTTCTCAATTAACTATTTCATAGATAAATTATGTAAAAAAGATAATGCAAAACAGTTATTCAAAAGATATTTACTTCATTAACAAGATCTTCCAGAAGTCATTTGCCTGAAAAATTTAATCTGAAATAAAGCAATATTATATGGATAATTTATCCAATTTTTTAGCAGATCACTACAAATCCCAGTATATCCAGTATGTAAAAACATTCCAGTTTATTTCCAGTATCAATAGATACCCTATAAAAATCTTATCAAATGTTGCTTATGCTCATTCAGCAATAATTCAACCTCCTTAACCACAACAGTTTACACAAGCAGATGGGATACTCGATAACTGCTTTAAAGATTTTTTTTAGTCACCGAGACACTTTAAATTTAATAGAATATTAATACTGAAGTTAAGAATTTTTTCTTATTTAATCCTTTATAGCCTGGTGTTTTTTAGGCTTTAAGATTTTTAATGGTTTTTTTTCTAATATACTAACCTTCAACAATAAAATTAGGCTATTAATAGCCATTTTATATTGTAAAAAAAATACTTTTGCAATAAAACTGTAGTGTTTTTTTTTAATAATAAAGAGCAAAATCCATGCAACTGCAGTCAAATGTAACTCCATCAGCATCCAAGCGTGCCATTATACTAGTTATTTTACTTGGGCCCTCCCCTTCCTTTTCCACAGGCACTTTGATTGCAGTTGCTGGGATTGGAACTTGCCTTTGAATGGATGGTGAGGCAGTATTTTTTTAACACTTAAACGATATCAGTCTGATTATATAATAAAAAATATAACAGCCCGCCTTAAAGCAATATATGTATGTAATATATAAAATGTATGCAACAGTCATTATATGTTTATATTATGTACATATATAATTTTATATGAATGTATAATGTAATTTAACAATGTAGGAGCTGTGGGAATAGAAGCAAGCTACTTTCTGTAACAAATAGAATTATGAAGTAGAAGCCGAAAGTTGCTAATAATGAGGTAACCTCAAGACAAATTATAAAGTTAATAAAGGCTACTAATAATTCTTGGAACAATGTAATATGTAAAACAGTTTATAAATAGCCAATAAACAATTAGAAAAAGCTTAAGTTAAATAAAGGTATTCTATTGGAGTAGGATTAGCCAATCAGAGACTGGAAATACAGTAAATGTACAAATTTAGGCGGTAGACAGTAAATGCTACAAGGAAGCGTTCCTGAGCAGTTTGATTTTATACATAATATTCAGTGCGAGACGTAAAATTTCATTACAGCAAGAATAAAATAAGGTTTACGTGTTAAAAAGTTTGAATAACAATCTCACAGCTCTATAGTATTATATATCAGTGAAGTATTATTTAATTGTGCGAAGGATTAACAAAAGGAGAAGTAAAAACTTATAATTTGTGTAAGCCTTCATTCTTTAGCCGTACTACCCCTGCTAAGAGCTAAGAGATACGCATTTCTACAAATTACTGACGCAGCCAAGGGATACATATGTAATATTTAAAAATAAAAAATTGATTTGTGAATGTGGGGCGAAGGTCACCAAAAACTTTGTACCGTAGGTGGGGCGAACACTCCAAGAAACATCTCCCGCAATACGTGGTGCAACCACAACAATTCCACTACTTCAAGATTGGCGCCCAAAGCATAGTGTTAATAACAAAGATATTCTACTTCAATGGCCAGTCCATTCCATATTGCTAATGATCATGGCTCTTCAAATCACTTAGTTGCGGTGCTGGTGAAAGGGATATAAAAGCCTGTTTGGGAATTAGAGGAAAAGCACATGTGTAGCAAAATAATTCTGGTAATAAAGGGTTAAGACATTCTTGAAAACCACCCTTTTGGAATATAGCAAGATATATCAAGATTTCATTAACATACTGCAAAACATATCATTCCAAATAGGTCCAAAAACCTTGGGTTTCTTGGTTCAACTGAAAAAAAAAAATGCCTGGGACCCAAAGAGTTAATGCTAATGCACAAGATTATGTCCACAATTAAACAGGTACTAAGAATGAAAATGAAACTTAGTGTGCAAAAAGAGTGAATGGCTGCAGTATTCGATGTGCTGTATTTTGCAATTTATAATCACCATGATTAACAGCAATTGAAGCAAACAAACCTTCTGCATCTTCATAATTTGTACTTGTGCTATGACAAGATAATGGGAACATGAGACATAATGGCATCAACAAATTTCCCAAGATATGCCATGTTCAAGAATATGTAGTAAGTATTGTGCTGTTACTCTATTTTAAACGTTTTTAAACATAGTGAAATTGTGGTACTCAGTCTCCAATTTATTTGGAGAAGATTTAAGTAGTTTAAAGTTAATAAAAGTGATATCTTTACCATGTTGTTGCTTTTGCTACCACTTTCTATAAATGTTGCTATCCTAAATGCTGTTGCTTGGATGTGCTGCAATCTATTGTTGCTGCGGCTACTGTCTTGTTGTTGAATGCTCACTCCTAGATGCTGATAACTTCTATGACATGCTGCCATCTATTATTGTATATGCTGTTTCCTGGATGTGTTGGAATCTTCTGCTACTTTGATATGTTGCTACTTCCATCAATAAGCATCTGTGGGGTGGAATACAATACACACATGAAATTCTTGCCACGCTTGGGTGTCTTAAGATAACTAAGATGTTACACAGCAGCATCAAGTGAGTTAACATTGGGAGATTTAGGAAAAACTATCAATCTGACATAGGAGTGGCGAGATAAGGTGCATGAAATATTCTACCACATTGACATTGCAACTGTTACATTATAAAACACTGCAATGTTTCCAAAATGCAAGGAAGTGTTCAATTTGATAAATGAGGAGCTCGCAACCAAAATGTATTATGTTCATAAATAAAACTTCAGGAGACTAGAAAAAACTTGGAACGTTTTAATGTTTTGATGAATTTAAACAGTTGAAAATGGTAATGTGTTTATACTTGCTCAAAGTTAAGCTACGACTTGACAAAACATGAAATTGTACCCAAGGCCATTATCAAACTTAAAATTTTCAAAAATCTTGGACAAATTTATTTGCAACATCAAAAACTAACATGCTGTTTATTCAAGTATATAAAATAGAATTTTTTAGTTAGAACATTTTATTGTTGGCAAAATGTACTCTACAGATTCTAAAACAAATGCAAGACTTAATCAAGAATATTTAATCATTTAGTTTATTATATTTATTAGCACTGGGTGATCAGCATAGAACAGGTTTTATGGCTCTTAACTAGTAAAGCGCAAGGCTTCAGTGAGAGCTGAACTCTTGAACACATGTTCATTACTTGATGCAATACAGTGTGTATTAAGTGAAATGGCTCTATTCATGGGTACTAGTTCTCTGCTCCCAAAATCATTCATTTACGATTCATATGTACATACAGAATCTGCGAGTGCTGTTATTATTTCAAGGAGATTATTTCAAGAGAGATTTCCTGATGTTAAAGTTCCAAGTCGAACTACGATTCATAGATTAGTAAATCTATGTGAAGCAGAAAGTGTTTTTCATAAGAAATGAAAGCCACATGCAAAACTCTCAAAAAACAGATAGCATTGAATGCACTCTGTAAAGGTCTCCTAGAAAATCACTTCAACATTTTCTCAGCAAATGGAAATTTCCTATGGTTACAAAGTTACTCAAAGTTAAAGTCCTATAAAATTACTGTAATGTAAGAACTTAAGTGGGTGACATTGCATTAAGAATGCAATTTTGTGAATGGGTTTTGGATCAGGTACATGATGACCAAATGAACTGCAATCTAGTTTCTTTTTGGACAAATTGTGGTTCCACCTAAGTGGGTATATTAATACACAAATGCTGAAAAGACCAACCAGCTTCACCAGGAACTCCTATATGATCAAAAAAACCAGGTGTGGTATGCTATTAGCAGTAAGAAAATAAGTTTTTTTTTGGGGGGGGGGGGCAGAAACTATAGTGAAAGGTTCGTCACCAGGAAAGTTTCAGCAGAACTAATTGCACATACAGCCAATTTCTCCTTACAGAAAATCCATGAAGTGATTGAAGATAGTTATCACTAACATATGGCCCCGTCCAATTTAACCACCTGCAATTGTTATCCCTGGGAGATTAAAAGAGAAAGGTTACAAAACAAATCCACATATTTTACAGGAACTTTAAAATAACACTCGTCAAGAAATTGACGCCTTTTCTCAGAGGGAACTGCAGCACGTAATGGCCATTTCATAATCAGGTGCCAGAATACTTTAACAAAAGGAGGTACTTCCAACATCTCCTGGCTTGATATGTGGGTACTTTTATTAAAGTGTTTACTCTTTTCTTTGTTAGAAATATCTTTCAGGACAAACCGTAGTATATTTACTGCGGACATGCTGTCTCCCACTTAGCACATAGCAAGCATCACTGCCAACCAGCCTGCTAACAGCACGACACCTGTTCTGCTCTATGCTGATCAGTCACTATTACATTAATTCAGTGATTCCATATAACAAACAAAACTGTTTATAAGTGCAGTTGTTACATGAATGCTTGTAAGTGGATGGTGGAAGAGCCTGATTTTGATAGTCACACTAATTCATTATGCTCATTCTGTAAACACAGGTAATCTTATCGATCACATTAACATACAAGTTATTTATGCAGTTTTCACCAAATCGTCGTTACAGTAACTTATCAATGTCTCTTTTTATATTATTTAATGACTATGTTGGATCAAATGTTGATAAATTTTCCATGCTATGGACTAACAAGGATGTGGAACTACTTTTATTATCCACTGAATAGGCATATTCCAACTCGTTAGCAATGTATAGTTTGCCTGCTCTAATTTTTTTTCAAAGCTAACTCCTACCTCTCCCCCTCTCCCCAAGTGATCACTCAGAATTGAGATGTTGCAAATCTGCCAATCCCTTCCCAGCACATGACCTCTCCACAGCACAATCAAAGAAAAACTAAGACCATACATTACTCTTAATAATGCAATCAACAGGTCACCCTCATTTATTTACCATTTATCAGAACAATTAAGGCAGTCACTCCTATGCCCTTTTACAAGTCTTTCACTTTTTAAACAAATGGGTAGGTATTAAGGAAAAGAATGTACTATATCCTTGAAAAGTCTATAGTGAGAACAATATATTAAGTCAACAATTTAAGTCTGTTGCAGATAGTGAAAAACCTTTGTATTTCCACAAATGTATTGGTTTTGTAAATTTGTGGACTTAATGTAGTTTGAACTAGAGGTCTGCATTCTCATAAAAATGAGATGACTCACCAGGTCACCTTCAGTTGCCGCTGCTGAGATGGGTATAACCAGGCACATGAAGCCGAGTTGGTTATGGTCAAGTCTCGGGTGCTTTATCACAACCGTAATGCTGCAGTTCTCCGGCGCATGCCAGTTGTAAGAGCTTCCAGCAAGTCCTAGTTCAACAGAACCAGCACTAATGCAATACTACATTCAACAGCAAATGTAGTCACTAAAACTAAAGATTTTATTGGTAATGAAATTACAACACATTACATTCTTTTATAAACTGCAGAAATTCATTTAATTGTAACATTATATGCTCTAATTGTTATTACATACCCAATTCATTGCTCGTATATAATCTATAGGGTAGTTATACTATATTCAACCCAATCGCAGCCCCTCTATTGCGTGAGATAGCCAGCAGTCGCAGTGGAAATCACGCCGGCAGAGGCAGACTAAAATCCTTACCTTATAATAGATGCTGGAAATATTACCTTCTGCTCTCAAACAGGCAGCATATCTCGTATAAATATTCTCACTCACTCTCCAAAGCTCAGCAGCAGGAATTTTTGTGATTTCTTGCACAATGTTTTCTCCAAGTTCCTGTAGTGTGCGAGGATTGGAACAATAAACTTTGTCTTTTAAAGAACCCCATAAATAAAAATCACAACTCGTTAAGTCAGGAGAACCAGGGGGGCCACAAATCAACACTAATTATTCTGTCATCAAACACCTCTCTTATTGCATGTAATGATTTGGCAGCTGTATGTGCTGCTTGCAGAATCTTGCTGGAACCAACCATACAATTTCTCTTCATCTGTCAAGCGATTGCAAAATGGCCTCAGAATTAACCTCCGATATCACTCTGCATTTATTGTTTCATCAAAGAATATGGGCTCTATTACTCTTCTAGCACTTATCGCACACCACTCTCCAATTTCCTGATCATAATGAGGCATTTCCATCACAAGAATTCCTGCTGCTGAGCTTCGGAGAGTGAGCAAGAACATTTACACGAGATGCTGCCTCCGAGAGCAGAAGGTCAACATTTCCAGCATCTATTATAAGGCAAGGACTAATCCACTTCTGCCAGCGTAATTTCCCCGGCGACTGCCAGCTGTCCTGCACAGCAGAGGGGCCACAAGTGGGTTCGAATACAATTTAACTACCCTATATTACCTGAATAATCCAACATTCTGCATTGCAATTTATTTTTGTAGTCTTAAATCTATTAACTTCACAGATATTGTATGGATTGTTTTAATACACTTTAAAAAATTAGTTGTTTCTATTAAAAAAAAAAATTACAAAAATCGCATCTATAATAAAGGTATTTATGGATTCAAAATCTGAGAACTTATTTTACTGCATTGAAATAAAAAAAAATGAGCTCTAACAAAGTCTTACCATAGGCAATGCAGGAGGATTGGTTTTAAAATAAAAGTTCATTATTAAACAATGTAATTATATGAAATAATCATTGTTCCCAGTAATACAGTGTGTTTGCAAGATTTTCAATGAATGTATTATATAGTATCTAAATTGATTATAGTTTTCAATACCACAGTGTTGGTAATACTATGGCATTACTTGCTAAAAATAAAGAATACATTATGTTATAGGTAACTTTTAGAATAACCTGAAAAATGAAACCCTGAGCATAATAGATTAAAATCTGATACATTTATTACTACTTTGTGTGTACAAACAGAAACAAGGAAAAGGTAACAAAAAGCTGAGGCACAAACTTTACTTAGGTAACATTAACTAATAACTATTATTCATGGATTCTGCAGAACAAAAAGTAATACTTTTAGTGAAATATACCACAATGGATAGGTCTTTTATGTTAATTACAAATAAAATGGACTCATTCTTAAATCATTCTTATTATTAAACTATTCTTATCATAAATGATCGCTATTGCACTTTTCAAAAGAGAGAAAGGACCAACAGCTTTGTTTACAAAAGCAGGGTAATGCTGGGAGAGTGGGAATGGAGCTGGTCTGTTGTCATTTGTCAGTACTCGTATAACCACATTTTACAGTGCACCGCCTCAATTAGGGCTGGAGACTTGGTATTGGGAAGCTACTAGCAGATCCATTCATAACACTGATATAAATCAGATTGAGTTTATTAATTATTTTTGATGCTAAAAACAAAATTCTTACATATTTCTTAACACATTTTATGGTGCACATTCTATTTAAGTCAGTGGAGAAGCAAGGGCTATAACTATTTGTGTTTTGCATATACAAAGATATTCCTAATCATGAGCATTAATAGTAATATATAAATTATGACTGCTGCCATTATTAATACTGCCACTGCTACAAAAACTACTCTTAGAACTTCAACTACCACCACCTGGATGTAAAATGTGGAACACTCAACTGATTTAAGCTTATCAAGCTCCTGTGAGAAGAAATTTCTCAAAACTTTAAATGTTTGTAACATTTACTTGCACTGGGAAAATGCAAACATACAGCACAAACTATTTAAAAGGAACTGTTGATGTGAAAATAGAAATGTATTTTGAACAAATTGTGTATTCCTTTGTTGTTGATGAATGGGACTGCAGATTAATTGATCTGCATCATTCTTCCTCTGTAAGTTAATACTTTTAAGATCTTTGCATTTGGCGAAATGATGTTTGTTCAGGATGACATCTTCACAGAGAGTGCACTTGGGTGTAGGTAGGCATCCTATCTTGCAGAGGTGTTCTGGGAGGCAATTGTGGCCAGTTGCCATCGTAAATATGACCACTGCAGTTTTCCTTGGCATTTTTTGTATATCAAATCTACCTTTAATATTTTTACAATCTTTATCTTTTAATTTACCTTCAAGTCTGTGCTGTCTTGAAATGTTTAATTTTATTTAATCGTTTGTTTATTTCTATTTGTCCTACAGGTTTTATTTGTTGTATTGCACCTTTCTTTGCTAATTGATCCGCATGTTTATTGCCCAAAAGTCCAACATGAGCTGGGATCCATTGTAGAGTGACATGATTTCTAGTTTCAACTGCTTTAATTAGGCTTCTTATTTCTTTAATATTTCTTGTTTTATTATAATTTACTATCCCATCTATGGCTGATTTTGAGTCTGATAGGACAACTATTTTTTGTTTTATGTTTGTCTATATAAAATGTTCTGTAATGCTGCTTTTATAGCTGTTAATTCTCCAACATAGTAGTTTGAAGTTTCATCTAATGTTAGATACTGTGCAAAATGTTTATAGTATACTCCTGCACCAGCATTTTTTTTTTTATTGATGAGGGATCCATCTGTATATATTCGGAGCCATTCTTTTTCTGGGTATGTTTCATTTTCTATAGCTATTGCTCTCATTTCATCTGGTATATTGTTTTGTTTGTGTATTGTAATATAACAGGTCAGTCTGGTATTGTATATCAATATATTCTATTGGACTCGTTACCTTTGTTGCAATTATATTTGTTGTAATATTTTTGTATTTTAAGTTATGAATATATGTTCTGAAGCTTATTTGAGTTTTTAAATTACTTTTAGTATCTGCTGTGTGGTACCACTTTTATCTCTTTCTATTGACTTGCAGTTTTTTTGTATTCCTTTGTAGATATATTTTTTCTGTAATCAAGTTCTTTGCCCCTGTCTTTTGGTTTTCAAGTTACATACAATCTACTAACAGTAAAGTGGAGTTCATATATTATTCCCAGAAAATTTAAGATTTACATTTTATTTGCGTGCACACACACACTAATGACAAAACCAATTGTTACCTCCCTCTGTCACTACTTTTTTTCTAAATGTGGGAAATTTAATGGATTCAGGAAGCCTTTAAATGTATTATTTCCAATAAAATATTTCTCTAATCTTTGTATGGAATGCAATGCACTATTAGGCAAAATAAAATGTTCAAGAACTTGTCCAGACATCCACATAAGTAGCTCATTTATCAGATCCTCAATCTGGATGGATTTGTTTACTTTCTTACCAGAAATATGTGCATTCTTTGATAAATACACAGGAATATATACAGTTTTTAACGTTGGCACAGCAATTAGCATAGCAATTGCAGTCTACCAGCTACACAAACTAAAGTATGAAAGATTGTTTCATTTGGTTTAACACTCCTGAAGGTGATTGTAGATTTCTCAACTGAATGGACTTCAACTGTTTCTGCTTTGCAATGATCCAAAATTCACTATCATACATCAAAATTTGTATTCAGTATGTATCTGGATTTGTTAGATTACATCCAATCCCACTTAGTCCAGATAAGCAACATTCTTGTCTAACATTTTCCCCAGACTATTTCTTTTTTTTCTCAAATTTTCTACGTCACTCAAAATGATTGTTGAATGGTTATGTGCCAACACATTTAAGGTTACATGTACAGTAGAGAGCAAAAAACTGAATGCTTTTGGTTACCTTTAGTGTTTTCCATTCTTGAATGTTGGCAGAATCTCATCATTTGTGTTCCACACCTGCCTTAGGTGAGCCATCCTCTAATTGGTTTTAGCTGAAGTCCAATACACTAGCATTACCCTATGAAGAAAGGTCAGGCCTAGATTAGCAATGAAAGGGGTGGAGAATCCTGTCTCCTGAGTGGTTTAAACAATATACCTCCCAAACTGTCCATGCTAGCCCCTGAATGAGTCCCACTTATTGGTTCAAACATTAACCTCTAATCAAATGAGGGATGGAAGGCAAGTTAACCGACTGCCAAATTAAACCACAGTTGGCACATTATTTTGTATCCAACTGTACACAGATGGGTATAAGAATGGACCTAAGTATGTTCCATTTCCAAGTCTGTTATTTATAAAACAGCAAAAACCTACAAAGTCTTTACCATTCAGATTGGAAAAACCTAACCAAGTGCATACATACTTGAATCGTCTGCTCCAGGTGCTGGCATCCTCTCCACATGTCACCTGACTTATATTCAGGCTCCAGCACTTCTGAAACAAGTTGACCCATGACAGGACAATCAAACTCAGTACAATGCAATATACATTTAATACATGACAAATGTAGGAGTACAATTAATCAGCGTTTACTTTTAACTAAAATTAAGTTTGGTACGTGTCTTCACTGAAGAAGAAACTTTTATGCCACAGCAAGACAAAGCAAAATATTGTCAACCTATCTGAAAATCTGCAATTTTCACGATTTTACAGAATAAATAGATAAGGGTTTAAAGCTTAGTTTTTATTATTAAGATTCTTTTTTAAATGATGGTAAATGTACAATTCATCATAGTATAAAATTGCCACTTTTCTGTAGTATTAGCAGTTTTCAAAATATGCACTGCTTCATAAATCTACCCATTAACTGTCATATGGCATCTGAATTTTGCACCAATCTATCCTGCATGGGTCCATTAGTAACAAAACTTATTTACAAAATGCAAACAGCCCCCCCCCCCCACCAGATACATGTGCTAAGGCTCCAGAATGCAAAAGAATTTTAGAAAAAGGTCCCGTGTGTTGTGTGTTACGAGAGATCATAACTCTCGTTGTCTGATAAATATTGTTATTTAAGTTTAAATGGAAAATGTTAATGGTTTATTTTCTCAAAAATTGCTAACATTAGTGAAACAGTTTTGCTAAACGATTACTTCAAATACTATGTTTAATATCTGCCCTCTTAAACCTTATGTATAATTATCTGCAAATGGTCTGTGAAATCTTTATTCAGAATGCATTTGGTAAAACTAGTTGAAAAAAGTTTACACAAAAATGTACATCTCCTTATAATGTACAATTTATGTTTCAAACTTTGTGGTATTAACAATTTATGGGATATTCATTGCTCTTCATTTGAAATTTCAAATATCTTACTCTTTATTTCTCTACCATATACATAGTAAGTAGAGAAGGTATTTTATTGCATGCAAAAATAGAGATTTCACCAGAAATACATGCATTGGGGCCCCACGAATCAAAATAAATCATTTTTAGAAAAAAGGTGCATATGTGTGTCTCAACAGCATAACAAAAAGTTGCAAGCACCAAATTTTGAATTTAGATTCAATGCCTTCCAAAGATATGACTATTTTAAAGAAAATCCCCACCCCAAATTACCCTTTACATGGATTTTTTCAAAATTTGGTTTTCTAAAATATTGCTTTAACAATTTTGATTAAAATACCATGTATTAAAGACATGACAAAATTTATACCTTCAATTTTCTGGGAGTAGCCATGAAGTCATATTTTGGAAGTAATTTTGTATAATCTTTTATAACTGCAAATATTAATCTATAGACAAACTTGCTACATACAAATTTTAGAACTCTCTAAAACACACATTTTATTTCAAATAACATTTTTGTAGCATAAGCCATTTCCGAGATATGTTAATGGCTAGAATTATTCATTACTTGGTCATTCTTTTGAAGTCTCGTCAACATTCAGTTTCTTGCAATGTCAAAAGAGCATGGAATTTTAAAGCCAGCATATGGATCCAGTTCTTAAACATGACTATCGCTGTTCTTGCATCTATAACAAAATGTGTAATGTAGCTATTTCTGCAAAGGTTTATCTCGATTATAATGAATATAGAAAAATAAGCTTTAGTAAGATTAGTTTGTGTATCCACTAATAAGCGATTGAGGTATAGAAAGTCATGTGAATGTATCATTTTTTAAAGTACTGTTCCTATCCGTTTCTTCTGATGTGATGGAAAGTGCACAAAATTTCAAAGTCAGAATAAAGTGATCTAAGTTTTGAAGATTTGACCGACTTCAGGTTCCTGTATTCCTCTTGTGCATACAATGAAATAACTTTCTGCAAGCATTCATCTTAAGATGAAGCAAATAAAAAAATAAACTTTTGTAAAGCTATTCTATAAAGCATTGTGAAAGTTACTTTACATTAATTTACAGTAGAAAAAGTCTAACATTTTTATACACAACACACAAGGATTCTGAAGTTGTGATAGAGGAAGTCTTGCCAGAAACACACCCCCAATTTATTTCAGTATCTGTGTGAAACGTTGAAACAAAAGCTTTAAAAAAAAGCAGGAAGAACTTTTAAATTCAAATGGGCCATTGGCCTTCATGTTCAGGTTCTTTAAAAATCCATGTAAAACACCATTTCTCAGCATAAGACCATGAATAAAAATTCATTTTTTGAAGGATTTCGAGAATTTTCACTTTTGCATACCATTAGGAGCACCCCATGCAGTATTCCCCGAAATGGAACCTAATTACACAATGCTGTGGTCTGCAAGGCCCGTAGAGTGAAATCTCCGCAACGAGAATTCAGGTTGGAGTCCCATATGGAGGTCGACGTGTCATGGCGGGTGTCGCGCAACGTCAAGCAGGCTACCCTGTAGAAAACATCGTTAAAATTCCGCGAATGTGTGGCATATGGCTTTCTAAATGCCCCAAAGTTGTTTAAGCACTTCCGGTTATGTATTCTGTCGCGATTTATTGAATTGGTTACTTATTCTAGCGTGATTTTGTCAACAGTCAACATGAACATCTTAAGCATCGTTGCGGAGAATGAGATCTTAAATAATGACGCTGTCCTAATGGAAAATTGGGACATAGGACAACTTGCAGAAAAGCTAGCAAGCTTAGAAGGCACTTCGGCACTTCTCAGCAGCTCTTCAACTCATACTTGCACGAATTCATGTGCAGGAACAGCTGTCCCATTCGGAGTGTGTTTCAGAATTTTCTTGGGACACTCTCCGAGAATTATCCTGCGACATAACATCTTAGCAGCTCTTTTGATCCGTCTTCTCCCTCAACTTCCTTTTCTTCCAAAATGTTATATTTCTTCAGCCTTTATTTAAGGCTAAAAATTGCATCGTGAAAGAGCAGATATGTCCTTGGACATAATTATAGTATATTCATTATTAATAGTTTTATCACATTTGCTTATTGTTCCGCGGTAATTTAGTTCTATTACATTTGTTTACTGTGTCGCGATAAAGGCTGGTTAATCTGAGGCTGGTTCACAACGAACGAGAACGGCAACCAGAACGAGAAGGTTGAAATACATGTATTCAGATGGGAGCGTTCACAACCGACGGGAAGCCTTGAGGTTCTTTACACTTATTTAGTAGTGCACGAGCGCCAATCGTCATTGATAACGCCACGCATTACACTATTGATATTTTACTGTTTCGCGGTTAATATTCAGTTTTATTGCACTTATTCACTATTTCGCGCTTTTCCATTACTATAGCGCAAACAGTTTACAATACTATAATTACTATTTCCGGTTTTACTAACGCGAGTGTTTATTCCGTTTAACAGTTGGTACCCGACATTGCGCATTTACATCGTCCATGACACGACCTCTGGAGCAACATTACGCTTATTTCTAGTCATTTAGCTAAGCATTATTGCAAACAATACTATCAAAATTACTGAATGATTTACTGTAATTGAAATAAGGAACATCTCATGTTTTATTAAGTCCATGAAATGTTAGATTTACCAGAAATAAAAAGGTCTATTGCCTCTATTGGTCTTTTGAGTCTTCTGCTAGTGTAATTTGTAGGTGTAGGATTGCCTTGTGTTGTGTTAGTAAAGGACTAGTGTGTCGTATAAAAGCATTTCTTGGATTTCAGAAACCTCCGGAATCCCTAGATCACTATTAAGACTGGTGTCGCCAAAATAGCAAAGTGCATCAGCTATAATTCGGAGAAATTGTTTTGTAGAGTTTGTATTCTTTGAACTTTTAATGAAGCAGAACCCAAGATTGCACAGCCATACTGCCACATAGGACGGATGAGAGAATTTTTTTTTAACAATATTCTGTACTGCGAAGCAGGTGGCGATTTCCTTATTATGAACAATAATTCGCATTTACGCTGATGGCAGTATTGCCAACTAGTATTCATTAACATAACTGATGTTCGCCGCGCGTTACGCATCACCAGTCACCTTCAAAGCAGGGCAGATTAATTGAATTGGCAAAATAATATTTGTCATACAATACCTATGTTATACCGCACATAGAAAAAGCAAAACGTCATACCGTTCCTTTAAAAACCGTACAAGCAACCATAGTAACAAACACCATTCTTCGTTATGTGACGTTACAATCGCAAATGAGAAAGATTTTTTCCGGCGTAAAAATCGGCATGGCTTCTTTCGGAAGGGAAGTAAGGTCGGTGGTCCCGTGTCTTAAGACTTACAGCACGTTAAAGAACCTCAAGCCTGATAGAGGCATCTGAGAAACATTTCCTGTACTTCACGCTCAATATACAATTGGTCGCTAAGGACCGTAGGCTATTAAGTCCTTTTCATTTCATTTGTATATCTTGTTCAACCAGTAAACGTTAAGCGATAGACGAAAACTTGCTACAAAAAATGTAGACATCTTTAAAACAATTTACTTCAAATAAGTTTTCTTTGTGGCATAAGCCATTTCTGAGATACCCGTTATTAAAGGTTCGAAATGCTCATTTCTTGGTCACTCTCTTAGTCCTGTCAACATTCAGTTGTTTCTCGGGATTGCATGGAAACAGTATGGAATTTTAAGGCCAGCATATAGCGTCCAGTTCTTAAAACATTTGACTATCGCTGTTCCCTTTGTATCAACGAAATGTTTAATTAGCTATTTCTGCGAAGACTTATTTCGATTAAAATGTAGTATAGAGAAAAATAAGCTTCACTAAGAAGCTTTTATACCCACAAACAGAGGATAGAGAAAGCCATGTGTATCAGATATTTTTCTTTCCTGGTCATGTAAAAAGATTGGAATTTCAAAGCCATCATATAGCGACCGCTCTTAAAAGATTTGATTATCGCTTAAGCTTTTTGTATTCCTATATTCCCGTTGTACCTATAAGGAAATAGGTAACAAAACCCATTGCTGTAAATGGTTATCTCGATTAAAATTAAGTATATAAAAGAATAAGCAATTATAACAAGTTTATTGAAGAATGGATAGAGAAAGATGTAAAAGTAATCTCAGATTTTTAAAAATGTTTTCAGGCCTTGACTTACGTTTTCGGAAGGTTCTTTAAACAGTCCCACGGGACTAAGAAGTGTCCTTTCAAGGTAAAATGCTATGAAAGGGTTTTCAACACTTAAATGATGTGGGCATTTATTTATTATAACACGTCCCTCAATTAAGGGCAGCCATATAGACAAAGTATAGCAATACAATTAACGTATTACAGAGCGCAAGTACACACACTGATAACACTGACGAAACTAAGCCAAACACCACGGTTCCCAGTCAAATAGCGCGCGCAAGCTCACAGCTGACCGGGTGCAGGTGCTGTCTGTAGAGTTTAGTCGTAAAGGGAGAGTCGCACATTCTGCTAACAGTCAAATTGTAACCGCGATTGTCTTGCTTCATGTTCAAGCTGTGATGCAAATTGTAATTTACCGTTTTTATGAGCAATACTGCATTGCCTAAAAAGAAGCATGCTTTTACTTCGATAATGCTACATGGCAGTATTTTACTGCCGAGAATAGGCCGGGTTACATTTTCTTGCACTAAGTTTATCCCTGCCCCCCTGCACCGTTGCAGCCTTCGTTGTGGATTCCAATCTGTTTGTTAAAATGGAGCTTTATAGTCAAATGAAATTCAAAACATCCGGTTTTCTACACTCCCGAGAACCAAAATGTTAAAAGGCTACGCCTAAAGTAAAAACAAGCCTGCTGAACTTAAGTAGGTTACGAAAAAAGGATAGCCTGTCAGTTTTGTTTGCCGTATGACAAACGAACAATAAAAAGTGATAGTCGTTTTGTAATGCACATCCATTTCACATTGAACCTACAGTGTCTACAGTAATGGAGATTAGAGTCGTCAAAACGGTTTTTAAAAAGTAATAAATGTAGCTATCAGTTTTACTGTAGAAAATTTGCAGTATTGCACTGCTCACAACAGCAGTAAATTACTGCCAGTCTTACATGCTCGAAGCTGCCAGTGAAGCTCAAACCTAAAGAAAGCAGCAATATCACGGTAAATACGATGCCAACTTTTTGGGGTTAGAATTTACATGGTATGTCGATAAAGACGATAGGGTTACAACTTGTAAGTCAAAAGTCGAGTCACACGCGCTATTTATCTTTTGAAAATGAAACTCGTTAAATTTAAAGTAAGCTAGTGAAGGAGATAACCATATCTACGTTTCCAAAGTGACTTCATTGAAACTTGAGAGAACAGTTGCGATACCAGTTATCAGCTATAATTCCGACATTCAAACAATTACTCCGATATACCAACGCTTGAGGCATGAATTTCCTTAACTTTCGAAAGATATTAAGTAGGTAGCTAATGTCATTCTGTGTAATATGGCAGTTTCCTCCTTGGTTCGATTGAACCTAGATATCAGATGTGTTGCATTCACATTACTTTTATTCACCATCTTATTTTTAAAGAACTTCTAGAAACTATTCTTACGAAAGTATTTCTTCTATTTAATTCAGAGCAACATCTTTGCGGCAATAGTTTGATTACACATTTCGTTGTACGTACAACACAATTCAAGAGTGAATCGACAGTCATGTGTTTAAAACCGTGGGTCACAATAAGCTGGCCTTTAAATTCCATACTCTTCACGATATCGAGAGAAATAACTGAATAGCAATATTACTTTAAAAAATGAGAAAGTCTAGAAAAATTCAAACCAATAACGAGTATCTCCGAAAAATCTGACGCCAGGAAAAAAAAAGTTATGAAATGAATCGCCAGAGGAAAAATCTGATGTTACACTCACATGACTTTCTCTACTCTTGTACAAACTATTTTTACAAACGCTTATTCTCCATATGCTTCATGTTAATCGAGATGTTGATCTTATTGCTAATTTTCTTGTAGATGCAAGGGGAATATGGTAGGCTTTGAGCGATAGTCAAATATTTTAAGCACTGGTTGCTATGTGGCGCATTCCACTCTTTGCATGTCCAGGACAAAAAAAAATGAATAACGGATTTGAGAAAAAGTACAAGTATTGGAAAATTTAAGGGAATAACAAGCAATATCTTGAAAACTATTCGCTCAAAAAAAAATGTATACGACAAATTGTGTATTTTAACGCGATCTACATTTTTTGTGTAGTACAATGTTGTCTATCTCTTATGGTTTACCAGTTATGAAAAAGTCATTCACAATGGACACTTTTGGAGACATTTCCAGAAAATTCGAGATATACATTTCATTTCTCATGACAATATCTTAAACATGATATTTTAATCAAAATCGTTAGCCATTTTGAGAAAATTAAAATTTTCGAAAAATGTTCCATGTAAACGGTAGTCTGGGGTTGGGGAATTTTCTTGAAAACCTTCGTATCGCATCTCTGGAAGATACTGAACGTAAGTACCAAGTTTGGTGTTTATCCGACTGTTCGTTTGAGTTATGCTGTTCCACACACACACACACACACACACACACACACACGTTTCCAAAAATGCTTTTTTTTGGATTCAGGAGGTCTCAAAACATGTATTTCGGGTGAAATCTCGGTATCGAAATTTTGGGTGGAATACAATACTTCCCCTACTTACTATACGTAGTAGAGAAAGTAAAAAAGGAATAACGAAATTGAGAAAAAGTATAAGTATTGGACAATTTAAGGGATAACAAGCAATATCTCGAAAATGGTTCACTCCACACACAAAAAATGTATGACAAATTGTGCATTTTAACGCGATCTACATTTTTTGTGTAGTAAAATTTTCTCTCTTATGGTTTACCAGTTATGCAAAAGTCGTTCACAGTGAAGAATACTTTTGGAGGCATTCTCAGAAAATTCGAGATATACATTTCATTTGTCATGAAAATATCTTAAACATATATTTTAATCAAAATCGTTAGACGTTTTTGAGAAAATTAAAATTTTCGAAAAATGTTCTATGTAAAGTGCAATCTGGGGTGGAGGGATTATCTTGAAAACCTTCGTATCGCATCTCTGGAAGATACTGAATCTAAATAACTTTGGTGTTTATCCGACTGTTCGTTTCCGAGTTATGCTGTTCACACACACACTTTCCAAAAATGTGTTTTTGGATTCAGGGGGCCTCAAAACATGAAATCTCGGTATCGAATTTTAAGGTGGAATGCAATACTTCCTACTTACTATACGTAGTAGAGAAAGTAAAAAAAAAAAAAAAGCTATCAAGTGATTTGAGAGTTATAAAGAATGTCCATTTGTACATTATCCTTTATTAGTTGCACAGAATTATAAAATTTACTTCTAATGAAGACTTCACAGGTTATTCTCAGAAAGTTAATTATCGACGTTTCACCTAAAATAGATTGAGCCTCGCCGACTGAAAAAAAGAAAAGAAAAAGGCCACTATGTGCGCGTAACATGCAATTCAAAACTGAAAAAAGCCTGAAATACCAAACTTTGTGCTCAAGTTCAGCATTTTCCAAAAATACGATAGGAAGCAAATAACCCCCTTCCCAACTATCCTTCACACGGAAAGGGTTTTAGTTTTGTTTGCTCTAAGCTAATATTTTTTTAATTAAAATACCGCATGCTTAAGATATTTGACAAAACATCTATTTTGAATGTTCGGAATACCCCTGAAGTTTTCATTCTGAAAGATACTTAGTTTTTATTACTGGTAGACCACAAGATAGAGGAAAACTTTGACAATACATATTTAAACAATTTACATCAAAAACTTTCAATTTTTGCATTGACCATTTCCCAGATGTTCATTGGTTTGAATTTTCCCAAACTTATTTTTTGGTGCAAGGGCACCATTCGTTTGTTTTCCGCCGTCAAGCAGAGTGGAATTTCAAAGTCAGCTTATGGCGACCCGCTTATTAATCTCGCATTTGACTCCTGTATCCCTCTTTTACCTACAATGAAATATGTGATAAAACCATTTCTGAAAACTGTTATATCGATTAACATGAAATAGAAATGAATAAAATTTCGCAAGACGTTTGTAGATGCTATATTCGAAACCAAAGTGCTAGAGAAAGCCATATGAATGTGACTATAGTTTTAACTTTCAAATTTCATTAAAAGTGACACTTTAATGAGCAAAACTGGGGCGGTGCTATGTTAAGATTACAACCCCTATTATAAACAAAGCAGTGTGCAATGTTCCCAATGTCCTACCCTGACCTTCAGCTAACTCTGTCAATGATTCTTGCTGCAAGCTGATAGGCCAGATAGGTATGACCTGGCATTGTCAAGTCAGCAGTAAGCTGTGATTACACTGTGCATCACGCGAATTTTAGGAGAACAGCTTTACCACATTAGTTTATTTACTAACCTTACGATAGTAATCGAAACCTTTGGAAGTGAATATACACAAGCTTCAAGTTATGGAAGGAATGCCTTAGTTTTCTACTTCACCCTTATGCCAGAAAGAAAGTCAGTCATACAGCAGTGTTCCAGAAAATAATTCTGTTCGTCTTGGGGAAAAACGTTTAGTCTTCAATTTAGAATCGAAAGGCAGTTGCAGGAAGCGCTAAACACGATTTATTATGCTTATTACATCATACTGACATCGAAATTAAGTAGCGCAATTCAAAACCATTCAATTTCTCTATCAATCCTAAAGTTTTGATTATATCCTTGTAAGGTATTTACGCAAGTATTCTTGTGAACGTTTGGAGGAACTTAGTGCATATACATTATGCTACAGAAAAGGAAAGAAAAGGAAATGGGGGGGGGGGGAGCTTTTGTCATTCTTTCACTTTTGAATACGAAAAAATGAAACCGCACCCAATTGTCAGTTTCGATTCTAAGATCAGTCCAAGTAAGAACACGATATACTGAATGTGTATTGGAGAAAACCTCGATAACTTAATCGAACGCATTTTACTTTCGAGTTCGCCCACCATTAACTAGGTATACCTACCCTAGAATAAGCTAACAACTTTCTAATTCCCCAATTATCTTGTCAACCTTTTGCGAACAATTCGTATTGATGTATTAAAGGGTGTTAATATTTGAAACTACTAGTAGTGTGCAAATTTTTAAAACGTCAGAATTCGCATCTTTCTTTCCGAACCTAGAAACATACGCAAACCATATCCCACAAGACCCCATTTTACTCTTTCGGCAATCTTCAGAGTTTTCCTTCCAAAAGCACTAATGTTTCAACGCAATAAATTGTTACTGTAAATTCACTTAAGTCTGTATGCAAGGAATAATTTCTTTGTTAGACTTTTACATTTATTTCCCGGAAGGTGTCATACCACCGCTAAATGCACCCGAGAATGTGGCTTACTTTGATATATACAACACAAAGGATAGCTGAAATGTTCTAAAATTGAGCGTTTGCAAGCACCATGTTCCATTTTAACCGAAACACTTGACGCAGCAAACCCGCAACTCCTTATATCAAATAAACGTTCTTATTTTAACGCAAACACGTTGCTTCCGACAAGATTACAAGTTTTAATAAGTGATCGAGAGAAATTAGTGTCAAAGTATAAAAGCCCTCTTCTATTATAAAACAATTCCGTATTGTAGGTTACACAAAAACCTACATATTATCTAATGAATAGTAACCCAGAGTGAAAATTTTAATTACTTACAGTGGGACGTTAGTAACTATTCTCCGCTCTCGCAAGGTAAGTGCACTACGCACCACAGCTACGCACCAAGACCAACAGGTTATTGAAGTGGTGAAGCTGTGAACATTTGCCTTGCTGCTCTCCTCAACCCCTCTATCGGCAGGGAATTGCACCATTTTCAATTATCCAATAGGATTACATTATGGCTTCAATAGTACAAGCGAATTACAAGCTTTGTTTATTGTAGATAATTCAGAGATCTTTAGGGCCTGTTAGATGCACCCGCAACATGATTTTCACGTTCATAAAATCAAAGCATTGTTCGTAGTTTGTAAAAACAACTCAAAAACGAAAAGTCGTTTAAATACTAAACTTGACATTTAAGTTCAGCATCTTCCAAGGATGCGACACAGATTTTCAAGAAAATCCTCCTACCCCAAACTAGTCTTTACATGAAAAATTTCTCGAAATTTTGGTTTTCTCAAAAATGATTTTAACGATTTTGATTGAAATACCAGTGTTTAAGATATCATCACAACAAATTAAATATATATTCTGAATCTTCTGGGAATAGCCTCTGAAGTCCTCTTCATTCTCAATGAATTTGCATAACTGGTAAAACGTAAGAGATAGAAAAAGCTTTATTTACAATCTTGAAGGATATTAGTTTCTTTAACTTAAAGTAGATCAAATATAATTTTCATTTAGCTTTTCTTTGAAGCAAGTTTAATCCCTACGTTATTTTTACTTGCTCTTCTAGGTACTGGTATTTCACAAAAAATAGTAAGTAGGGGAAGTATTGCAGTCCACCCAAAAATTCGATACCGAGATTTAACCGGAAATGCATGTTTTCAGGCGCCGTGAATCCAAAAAAAAGCATTTTCGAAAACATGTCCGTGTGTGTCTGTACGTGAAAAGCATAACTCAAAAACGAAAAGTCGTATAAGTAACAAACTTGGTGTTTGAGTTAAGTATCTTCCAAGAATGCGACACGAAGATTTAAAACAAAAAATCCCTCACCCCAACTACCCTTACATGGAACATTTATCGAAACATTTTTGTTTTCTAAAAAATGCCTCTAACGATTTTCACTAAAATACCGTATATGAAAGATATTTATCTGATAAATAAAATGTGTATCTTGAATTTTTTGGGAATAGCCTAGGAAGTCATCTTCATTTGGAAGGAATTTTGTATAATTTTGCATAGCTTACAAACGTTAAACGATAAACGAAAATGTACCACACAAAAGCTGTAGATCTCTTTGCAGACAATTTACTTAAAATGAGTTGTGTGTGTGTGTGTGTGTGTGTGTGGCAAGCCGTTTCTGAGATATTCGTTATAAAGCTTCAAATTGTTCACTGATTGTCATTCTTTTAAAGTACTGCCAGTTTTCAGTTGTTTCTTCTGGTGTCATGGAAACAGTATGAATTTTAATGCCAGCATATAGCGTCCAGTTCTTAAACATTTGACTATCGCTGTTCTCTTTGTATCTATAACGAAATGTGTAATGTAGCTGTTTCTGCAAAAGTTTATTTAGATTAAAATGAAGTAGATAGAACAGTAAGCTTTAGTAAGAATAGTTTGTATACTCACTAATAAAGATAGAGGGTAGAGAAACTCATGTGAATGTGTCACATCAAATGTTTAGAAAAAGATCCGTTTGTGTGTCTATAAAGAACATAACCCAAAAACCAAAAGTCGGATCAACACCAAACTTGGTATGTAAGTTCAGTACCTTCCAAAGATGCGACAAAGATTTTAAAGAAAATCCCCTCCGCCCCAAATTACCCTTTAAATGGAGCATTTTTCGAATTTTTTTATTTTCTAAAAAATGGCTCTAATAACTTTGGATTAAATGACGATATATTAAAGATCTTCTACATGACAAATAATATACAATTATCATTATAATATAAGCTTTAATAAGACTAGTTTGTATACCCACTAATAAACGATAGGGAGTAGAGAAAGTCATGTGAATGCATCATATACTTTTTACATTAATTTGTAATAAGTTATATTGTATTATGTTAACCTTTTCACGCATTAAGGAATCATATGATAACACATTATTTGATTTCCTTTTATTTCACAAGTATGGCATTAGGGCCACCCATGACTGCATGAAGGTAACGTTTGATACCAGAGCGTGCTGCTACAAAAGTGCAGCACTCCCTAGACGAAGCATTACATTTTAAAGGAAGGAGTGTGCAACGCCTGTTGGGAGTACTAATTTGCAGAAGTTTGGAACCATGTTTTACATAAACAGTCATATTATAAAAGCGCAAAAAATATTATTTGAAATGTACGTATCTATTGGTTACTATGCATAAACAATTTGAAATTAATTAATGAAAATATTAATAATATCCGAAAATAGTGATGTACGCAAATGATAACATTATACATTTAGGTGTGCTGAAGATTTTGAGATTATGTAACCATTCGTAATTTTACAGCATAGTATTTCAAACTAATAATCTTGTATTCTTGCTTATGAGACTTATTTGAGTATTTCAGGTACATTATTACAAATGTTCAATTTAGTAAAGAATAGAAATGTTAATTATCAAAGGAGGAGATTGTGAATTTACTTCTGAAATTATCACCACCTTCAGATTCTGAAAGGAAGCATCTTCTGGGAGCTGTTATAAGAGAAATGGGAGAAGAAATTTTCTTCCTGATGAACAAGAAGTACAACCTACATTAGAAGCGGAAGAAAATGAAGCTAAAAGGTGGAATAGAAAAGAAAAATCCACGATTTCTATTTCTGGTCCATTTAGTCAACATGTACGTGGGTAGAGTGGACCTTCTGGATCCTATGATTGATTGCCCGTTGGCCCCATTAATTCAAAAGTAACAAATGGTAGGTACTTAAGTGTTTTTCACATGGTTAATATCATACTGGTAAATGTATAAATACTTTATAGAGATATTAAAGGCAATAAATGTTATTTTGTGAAATTAAGATTTATTGTGCTCTTGATAATGAATGTGAAAAGGGAGGGCGACCTTGAAATGATGCTGTTGCCGACCCACCAACTAAGAAACACACAGCTGTTTTAAATACAGTAATTGTTAACTTAAGATTCGATGGAAGAGGTTATTATCTTATGGAAGGTGACTAAGAAAAGGCAATGCATTTCATGATGACACATGTAAACGAAGAATGAGATGTAAGTGCAAGAAATGTAATACGCCCTGAATGTATTGAGAACTACCACATGAAGTAGCACACGTGCTGCTCAAATTTTTCACTTTTGTAATCTTTTTTGTATGTTTGTATTAGAGCCTCAAATGGATAATGTACACATATGATACCATGTTCATAATTTGTTAAAAAATAATAATATTCATTGATGAGCCTGAAATCACATTATTTAATGTAGATTTCACAATTTTAGAGTATTAAGTATTTTTTCTCATGTTCCTTGATAATTCACGCATGAAGAGGCTAATGTAGCAACTGCTTCCCTTTGGACAGAGGCAACTAGTGCTAGCGTTTCCCTAAGCTCTGCATTTTCAGGTAATTGCACGTTTTAATGTCCCTCAAGTACCGGCAGTAGTTACCAGCTCACCATGCCCTTAAGACTCAAATGTCTGTGGGTGGTTTCCTCAACACAAATAGCTATTGTCTTTTGTTGCTATCTGCTGGTTTATACGTTCTACGTCGGTTTCTGTTGACCACTAGCTCTACTTCCTCTTGCATACAACTCTGTCCTGCTTTAATTTCATCTAGTACACCTAACATATGGTTCTGCAACCTATCTTCCAACTGAATTTGTAATTCTGGATTCAATCAATTTCAAAGACTCGCTCTGATTTGCAATATTTTGCTGTAAATATTCGCCCTGTCTTGCGATTCTTTGCTCTAGTTGTTGACTTTGACTAGTTAGTCCACTCTGTAACCTGTTGAACTGTTCCGGCATTTGTTGCATCATGATTTCTACTGTTCCCTGAGGGTAACACTTCCATGTATAGTTTTTCTACTTGTTGCATATTACTTCCTAATCCTTCTTCCCCTCCTATTCCATTTTCATCGTGGTTCTCCGTTATGTTTTCCTTCTGATTAACAATTTACCCACTCCTTAAGTGCATCTGTTATCTACTTTAGTTCTGCGAAGTATTGCTATCCCCTACACACGACATTACCTAGGTACCTTAAGATACTAGCTACAATCTCTATTGTTATACCTTTTTTACTTACTACTTGATGTGATGTTCAATGTCATGATGTTGCCGACTTTCTTCTACACTTCATTGGACACATTCACAAAAAACACCGCCCTCGAGATTGTTTGATGTGTAGTCTCATCTTCGGGTGCTGCATCACCGTTCTCTTCTGCTGTGGCTATGTCGTTATGCTGTGTGTTCAGGGTTACTCTGTTTTTCCCGAATAGTCTCCGCTGTTGCTGTCACAGGAATCTCCTCAGCGTTGGTGTCAATTCGTCTCAACTGAGCCCCACGTTGGGCGCCATGCTGAGATCCGTAACCGGACGGGTGGTTTAGTGGAGAACGAAGGTAGAGGGACAGAGATAGAAGTGTGGGTCGTTATGTCTCTTCTACTCGGAGCAGTGAGATCTTGATTTTAAGGGGTAGGTGTTAAAGACAGAAAAACCTCTTGATTCCGGCTTTAGAAGAAATACCCAATGTATTACAAATCTCTAATCCCTGGTGATCTCGCCATAAACCATTCCTGCCTAGCGGGCGCCTAAGTTTCTCGTTCGGCACGTTGTGCTGCACGCGCACCGACTCGCGCTTTCACACACTTGTTATTCCGTTTTATTACTCTAATTTAGTGCGGTTCGCAACGCACATGATCAACACAACAGGGTGTTCAGCAACATTGCTAAATTTATAGTAAGGCATTGAAATCTACTTTCTGCTACTGCTTGAAACGTTTAAAATAATGTGTTTAGTAGCATTACTAAATTTAAAGAAACACATTGAAATACGCTTTCTGCTGTTGCTGTTTTAAAGAGCAGTTCCTTCAGAAGATCAACTATCTGAAACCACACCACATACAACCTCCCATTTCACAATATGCAACTTATGAACAACTACGCTACAAGCAGAATTATCCCGGTGCACCATTTCCATCAGGCTACAGTCAGAGGAGCTTTGGGTTCTGCTGGAAGCAAGAAAGAAAAGTTTCTTTTTTGCAAAAGTTCATTTTATGTAATGTTCGCGTTTAAGTGATGGTACCTTTAAATTTTGTTTCATGAACTTGAGGATGAAGACTCTTCATTGAAGAGAAATTTAATTGCTTGACAGCAAGATGATGGCTAGTAAAGTTTTAACGAGAAGTGCTGCTGCAAAAATTGTGCTACGAAGGCGACAACCGAAGAAAATTCTCCTAAAAACTGATGGAATACATCAAGGAATAAATGTGTTTCACCAAAAAAGAACAACATGAATCATACACCCATATTATGAAGGAAAGTAGGGAATTACATGGAGGTAAGACGCGCGGTTGCGAATGCGCGAGTAACAACCACCAAACGATAGCGTCTCTACAGAAAATAATTGAAATCCTGAACAAAGAACTTAGAGATACACAAACCAAACTGCAAAATTTGAAAACTGAAAATGGAATTTTGTCAATTAAGCTAGAAAATCGAGAAAAGGAACTAGAGCTAGAGTAGCAAAACGAAGATATTGCATGGTGGAAACAACAAAGCGGTTCTTAGTATTAAATGAAGAACAAAATAACGAACCAGACGGCCTACGAAACATTGCAAGTAGCCGGCGTGTAAGAAGTAATGAACCTGTGCAACAAAAGAAAATTGTAGTGCATGGCTATAGTCATGCCCGAGGTATAGCCCCGAGATTACATGAAGAAATGAAGAACTACGACGTGATAGGTTATGTGAAGCCCGGTGCCAAGCTTGAGTATGCGGTAAACAAGATTTCAGATGTGCAGTGACATAAACATAGTTATAGGTGGTGCAAACTATGTCTATGAAAACAAAGCAGGACATATGTTACAAAAAATCAGATGTGTTACACTCACATGGCTTTCTCTACTCTTGTACAAACTATTTTTACAAACGCTTATTCTCCATATGCTTCATGTTAATCGAGATGTTAATCTTATTGGTAATTTTCTTGTAGATGCAAGGGGAATTGGTAGGCTTTAAGCGATAGTCAAATATTTTAAGAGCTGGTTGCTATGTGGAGTATTCCATTCTCTTTGCATTACCAGAACATAAAAAAATGAATAACGAATTCCCATTTGAGAAAAAAGTATAAGTATTGGAAAATTTAAGGGAATAACAAGCAATATCTCGAAAATGGTTCACTCAACCAAAAAATGTATATTACATAAATTGTGTATTTTAACACGACCTACATTTTTGGTGGAGTAAACTTTTGTCTATCTCTTATGGTTTACCAGTTATGCAAAAGTCGTTCACAATGAAGAATACTTTTGGAGACATTCCCAGAAAATTCGAGATATACATTTCATTTGTCATGAAAATATCTTAAACATATGATATTTTAATCAAAATCGTTAGAGAAATTTTTGAGAAAATTAAAATTTTCGAAAGATTTTCCATATAAAGAGTAATCTGGGGTGGGGGGATTTGTTGAAAACCTTTGTGTCGCATCTCTGGAAGATACTGAATCTAAATACCAAGTTTGGTGTTTATCCGACTGTTCGTTTCTGAGTTATGCTGTTCACACACACACACACACACAAACATGTTTCCAAAAATGCTTTTTTTGGATTCAGGGGGTCCAAAACATATATTTCATGAAATCTCGGTATCGAATTTTTGGGTGGAATACAATACGTCCCCTACTTACTATACGTAGTAGAAAAAGTAAAAATTGACGAATTACTACGCAGTGACCTTAGGAACAGACCAGGATCGCCACTAATATAACACATCGTTACTATCTGGACATTAATTCGTGTGTAAACAAAGAAATCAAGAGAACAAATGCGCATATGAAACTCCTTTGTGCAAGTTTTCCAAATATCAAGCTGATAAATATAAGTAATCTACCCAAGGACCACCATACAAGCCTCGGCCTTCATCTCAACTCCATTGGCAAAAATCACCTTGCTACGAAGTTACGGATAACAGTAAATGCAATACGGGTAATGTGCTGTTAGTTGGTCTTCATTTAAAACGCTGAAAAAAGCAAGAAGGAATGGAGTGAATTTATAAGTAGATGTGATCTTGTCAATAGCTGGTGCCCACCTGCCCATTGCTTTTATAGGAAAAATGGGGTTTGGTGTATTCATGCAGGAAAACACGAAATCCCCTACGGAAAGGCAATGGAAGTACTGTACCCAACTTTGACATTAAATTCCGAAATCTATACCCTGCAGGAAACAGTGTAGATGGACTATTGCGATAATGATATTCCAAAACGGTACCAAAGAACGCAGAATAGGTGGGGTGAGAAGGCGACACGCAAAGCGGAGGCATAATTACAAGAAAGAACATCCTGACGTATCCAAAGGGATGGTTCACCAAATTCCGCGTACAAACTACAGTCGGGACCAGTACGCAGAGCTCCCAGGGCTAGTCTAAGGCCTTGATGATGGACAGGAACGCAGAATAGATCGACGAGCTGAAGAATAGACCATGGACCCATAGTCGAGTTTCGAACATATTAAAGCGCGGTAAATAACGCGGCAGGAGTACGCGATCGACAACCCCAAGAATTGCCACTAAGGAAACGAAATAATTTCAGGGAGCGAGCACAGCGTTCCACGAAGATGATGGCGTCCCCAACAAAGCTTACGTCAAAAATGAGGCCGAGAAACTTAGCTTTAACAAACGGCAGTTCCTCTCCACTAAAAAGGCGGCAGGAAACTGCTTACGACGCCAAAATTTAAGGCAGCATATTTTCTCCGCTGAAAATTAGAACCCATTCTCCAAACTCCAAGTGTTTAAGATACAAAGAAAGCACTGGAGGCATCGTTGGATAAAGCGCGTACGCCTGGAGCTACAGCTAATTGCAAAATCACCTACAAAGAGAAACGGAGTGATGCCCGATGGAACATTCATGTCTATTGCAAACAACTAACACTCAACACCGAGCCTTGCGGAGCACCGTTCTCCTGTATAAAGACCAGGGTGAAAGAAGACCCACCCGTTCTCGAAAAGTATGAGCATCCATAAACTGCTGCAAAAAAGACCAGGTAGACGGCCCCGTAAGTTACAAAGGAAGAGCTGGTGGAGGATTCCCATACGCCAGGCGGTATCGTAGGGCTTTTTCAAGCCAAAAAAGACAGCTAGCGTCTGTTGTCTGCGCAGAAAAGAATAATAAATGTGAGTCGCCAATGACACCAAGTGGTCAACAGCACACTGCTGTTGTAAACCGCATTGTACAGGGGAGAGAAGAGAATAGGTTTCAAGACTCCACATTAATCGCTTAGCAAACATCAGTTCCATTAGTTTACAAATACAGCTTGTTAGAGAGATGGGTCAGTAGCTAGTGGGCAACCGTGGATCTTTTCCAGGCTTAAGAATCGGAACGATAATGGAATCGCGCCACTGAGATGGAAAGCGTCATGCAGTCAAACATAGTTGAAAGTGTCGAACAAAATAGCTGACTGCTTGGAAGCAAGTGTTTAAGCATTAGTACATGCACACCATCTGGGCCATGGGCAAAATCAGTAGTGGCCGACAAGGTTACTTCCAATTCAGGTAATAAGGTCAGATTATAGTTTTCAAGATTCTGAGAGGTAAAATCAAAACCAGAAAACTGTACCCGATCCTTGACAATAAGAATTGGGGATCATAGTGGGCAGAGCGAGAGTCAGAAGCAAATACTCCACCCGGAGAGTTGGCTATTTAATGGGGATCAGTAACAATATTGTCAGCCCAGAGATAGATGAAGTAGAAGGTTTACCAGAAAGTCGGCGGATCTTGTTCCACACCCAGGAGAAGGAAGTTTAGCGTGACAAAGTGGAAACCGTATATTCCCAAGAAGACTTCTTACACTATCGAAATATTTTCCGAGCCTGGGAACGCAACTTTTTAAAAGTAATCACATTCTCTAGTGTTGGTTGACGCTTGAACACTTTCAAGGACTTTCGGTGAGCTCGAAGAACTGTACTGCATTCTTCCATCCACCTCAGTAAAAACCATCATCCACTAAACATCATCTGAGGAATGGAAAGCTCAGCACCGTCAAGTATCGTGTCCCGAGGATATTCGATCCGTGTATCAATATGAGGTAAGGACGCAGTGTTATCTAGGGCCTCAAGCTCAGGATCAAGGGGCCAATCTGCCCTACTGAACACCTACTTCGGTGAGTAAGTAGGGTTAACTCCGCGAATAACCATATGAAAGAAACCAGGGTAGTGGTCACTGCCGTAAATATCAAAGACAACAGACCATCGCAGAGAGGCAGCGAGCTATGGCGAACAGAAGCAAAGATCAAGACAACAAAGAGCGCTAGTAGAATCACAAAGAAGCGTGTGAAGCCCAGAATTGAGAGTAACTAAATCGTGGAGATCTGCAATTACAGCAATCTGAGTACCCCTAGGACACTCGCGTACCGAACCCCATAAAGGATGATGGGCATTGAAATCACCTAAGACAAGAAAAGTTTGAGAAAGCAAATCTAGAAAGCCCTCCGCAGCCCCAGAAGAATTACGTGGAAGGTACAAACAGCAAAGCATGAAAGAAAGAGGTGGAAATGTAATTCGAAGAGCCACCGCATGTGAATCCGTATACAGCTGGACCGGAGTGCAGTAAAGGTCTCGACGCACCAAGATAAAAGTCCCACCATGGGTATGACCACCTTTACGAACAGGGAAGTCATTACAAAAACCATATAGTGAAGAAAGTGCATATGGTCTTCAGGGCGGAGTTTAGTCTCTGAAGGCACAGACACAAAGGCTAAGTAGAAAGCAGAAGGTCCAGCTCCTCATTATGGGAACGGTAACCACCCATATTCTCCACTGCAAAAAAGGCATAACAAGTAAAGCAGAAAAAGGAAACCAAGAACAAACCGTGGGAAAAGGGTAAAAGCCCTTAAAAGTCAGTCTGCTTCAACCGTTCCAAACGATTTCGATGCATGTCTGTTTTTTTCGCTCGTGAACCTTAGAGGTCAAGTTCCTCTTGGAGTTTGGTGACAAAGAAGGCTTCTGCTTGAAAGATTTATCCGTAGTGCTGACAGTAGAGGTGGATTTCACAGCAGCTTTGGACTTCTAAGTCTGTAATTTAACACCGGTGTCTGCAGGTAAACATTTTGCTGCGAAAACGTTGGTAGTGGTCTGGACCAGATCCACAGACTCGCAACAGGTGGTGTTGAAGAAATGTCCCTGTCCTCACCACTAGTAGGTGGAGAATCGATAACCTCAGTGCTGTCAGAGGGCGAAGGCGCAGCAGAAAGCACTGGTGGATGAGAAACATCCAATGTGTCTAAATTCGTAGGATTGCTGGACGTCGATGACGGAACACCGCTAAGCTGTGACAGAAGGAGCATTTCGGAGATTCACGCCGTAGTGAATGTGGACAGGTAGTTCTCTCGAAGAAACTAGGAGCAGCACCCGTCTGGTGGATATCCATAAATGGGTCTGCAGTATTATTCAAGGATAAGGTATCAAACAGATTGGCCACTTCAAGTGACGGTCGGAATGTGGAAGGTTCCCGACATTGATGATATTGAGAAGTAAAACGTTGATGGGGAGGCTTGGAAGATTCGAAAGGAGTGGAAAGGGAAGAGGACTGTGCAGATAGAAGAATTTCCATTGTGGCTAGCTCGCGAAGTACAGGTACAGCTCAACTTTAGTGGTGGTGGTGGTGGTGGTGGTGGTAGTAGTAGTAGACCGAAGGATCCGCGAGCTAACTTCGTAGGAAATAACAAGCAAGTTTCTCCTTCGCTCTCGATAGCCAATTTTTTCCCTTAACACGCAGTTCTTGAATGGCGTATTCTTCCTTATACACAGGGTAAATGCAAGAGTATGCAGGGTGGGCACCCTCGCAGTTCACACATTTGGAGGTGGAGGTTCAAGGAGAACCGTTCTTGTTGAGGACATAAAGGCTGCCGCTTACATGATCGTGCTGTATGGCAGAATCCTTGACGGGAGAAACAACGTAGAGGGTTGGGAACATTGACGAACATGCAATATCTCGTAGCAGCCTTAACAGTGGTAAGAAGCTGCCTCAAGCAAACGCCAAAAAGCCCGTTCTGGTAGGTACGTGTTCCGCACCTTCACACCGCAGGAGCCGTTTAGCTGCACCGATCCCTTGGCTAGAAAGGTAGGCGACAACTTCTTCAGAGAGGCCGTCTAAGGCAGAGGAAGTCACTACATCTCAAGTCAAGGAAGCATGTCACTCAACAATAACTTCTTGCACTCAAAGTGATGTACCTGGAGTAAAGGAAGGGATATTGATCACCCTTATCACTATCAGTAAAGACCCATTATGTTGCCGGGTACAGTTCTGCACTGGACTAGTGATTCTGTCCAAGGTGGCCTGAACCACGAAGAGATTCAAAGAGCTAAGCGGTGTTTGGTCTGGTGTAGCCGAGTGCATGATTAAATAATGGGGAGTGTCACACTTTCCTGGCATAGAAACATCTCCTCCCAAGACAAGGTCAACATACGTTTCCTCTTGGAGGTTACTAGCTGAAAATCAGTAGTAGTGTCCATAGCTGCAGTGAATGCCATACATGTACAGATGCCACTGGACCCGTCTATCTCCATGCCAGGTCAAGTCAAACCTGAAATCCCACACCACCCCAGCTGCCCTTGAAAGGAGTAGGAACAAAGCATTTTTATGGGCAACGTAGTTAAGCCTAGCCCACCCCCAAAACTTGAAGGACTGGTGGCTCAGAACCCTGGGAATGCCAATCCTGTACTTACCGAAGTAAGTCCCTGGGGGTAAATTGCTAATTGAATTTGATTTTCAAGTATAATAAACAATTTTATAGAGCAACGTAAAAAAAGTTGCTGAGTGAATTGGATTTGAACTATAATAAATAATCTTATAATGCAATATAAGCAATATCAGCAAATTGTATTTCAGGCATAATAAATAATTTTATAGAGCAATATAAGTAAACTACTAATTAAATTCAATTTGAGATTTGCAGTGTGATAAATAATTTTATAGATCAATGTAAGTAAATTGCTAAATGAATTCGATTTTAAGTACAATAAATAATTCTATAAAGCAATATAAGTAAATACTACCTGAATTGGATTTAAAGTAATTAACATTTAACAGATACATGTATGAATGTATGTATACATGTATGAACTATAGGCCAATATCCCTCATATTGGGATTTTCAAAAATAGTGGAAATGATAATGTATAATTGCATCTCGCCTTTTCTAGAAAAATGTGTGTTTGGTGATCAGCAAAATGGCTTTAGAAAAAACAAAAGTATAACAAAGGCAATGTATTCCTTCATAAAGCAAACAATTGAGGGAATTGATAACAATAAGTCTATAGTTGGAGTATTTATGGATCTAAGTAAAGCATCTTATTATCTAAATTAGGATCATATGGAATACGTGGTTTAGCACGTTCTTGGTTCAAATCATACCTAAATAAAAGGACACGGGTGACATCTTTAAGTAACAAAAATAATGGTAGAATTAACTCTGACTTAAAAGTAATACAATGTGGGGTTCCTCAGGGCTCAAATCTTGGTCCTATTTCATTTCTAGTTTACAAAGAAGATTTGCCAATTAACATACCTCATGCTACAACAATACTGTATGCTGACGATACAACCTGCATACTCACACATAAAATTGCAACAACAGGCAGAAGTAGTTATGACTAGTTTAATGGAATGGCTCACCAGAGAGGCCAGAGGGATGTCAGGACGATCAGGGACTTTGCCCCGGTCGTGTGTCAGTTGCCGCAGTACCGAGCCGCTATGCGGCTTAACCTGCAAAATGAGCACTAGTAGGTTTATGTTCTGCAGGAATTTTTGTTTTAAGGTTGTGTTTTCGAATGGAATGTAAATTTTGGGTTTTGTGTTCAGTTTTGATAGATGGGACACGCCCACGGGCAGGGGCACGGGCCAATCAGATGGCCGTGCGTTTTCCTCCCGCCTAATTTGTTTAATCGGTCACTCAATTTGATGGTGACCGAGGTACACCACAAACAAGCTGATACTAAATACTAATAAATTCCAGTGTATGAGCTTCACCCTATCCAATAGAGAGAGCCTAAATGTTGATCCAAAGATCATCTATAATAACAAATTAATTCCGTACATATCAGAAGCTAAGTTCTTAGGAATATCTATAGACAAATCTTTAAACATTCACAACATTATAGCAAAAATTAACAGAACTCATTATACAATCTCTGTATTAAAAAACATATGCAACCTCAGTATACTAAAGATAATTTATTTTGCATATGTTCAGTCAGTTCTTGCATATGGCATTATCGTGTAACACAAAAGAAAATCATACAAAAAAAGTTTAATCTAAATAGGTCTGCCCACTGCAAAATCCATTTTAAACAAAATAACATACTCGCCCTACCTTGCATATATATACTAGAAAGTAATCGCTTCATAAATAGTAATATACAACAATTTTACGCAAATAATGCAATTCATAATCACAGCACTAAAACCAGCAGTAAAATTCACCTACAGGCAGCCAGAACAATTAAAAAGATTGATTCAATACTGTATACCAGCATCCAAATGTATAACTCAATAACCAATGAAATCACAGACAAACACCCAGCTAGATTTAGAAATGAGGTCAAATTGTTCGTAATCGACCAATAGAATGCGTTACAAAACAACCTTGTTTCAATTCCATGTTAAAACCTAATTGTTTTCCTTTATGTATTATCTTGGTGTTGCAGTATAATGACTTAATTGCATTGATCAGCTTACAGGGATCTTATATCCTTTTAATATTTGCCACATCTTCATTTAATGAACCCTATCATATGCAATCTAAAAGTAATAGACATGTTTTTAAGTTATATTGTTCCTTTTTCTAAGATCTGTTTCACAATGAAAATTGCATCAATGCACGATCTACCCTTCCTGAAACCATTTTGTTCACCTAGTATTGCTTCTGCTACAGGTTGCAAATTTTGCTTTAGATATTTTGTATGCTGTAACCAGAAGGAAGATTCCTCTATAGCTTCCACAATTGTTCCTTTCCTTTCCTTTTTTTTATTATAAATGTTTATTATCTTTGCTTTACCCCATTCCTCTGGGAGTTTCCTTTTACTCCATTCCGTATTCAGTAGTTGCAATAGTCTTATTTTTAATCTCTTACCTCCATGCAGTTGTGTCCATCCAATTAATTTCTGTCTTAGACTTATGAGCCAAATAGTGTTTTATGTGAACAGGGAACCAGCTTGATGCATAACCCCCACACCAAAACCCAGGGAACAGGTTCTACTTTGGAGTTCCTTCTCCTAGCTGGCTGCCTTACAAGGCTAAAGAGGTCCAGTTCCCCTGGTTTTGGTCCACCCGAGTATTTTATTTCCTCGGTACCCTCCATATCTGCTGAGCATTCCCCTATCCTCCACCTGTGGAGGCACCCAATGGGAGACCAGCTACTCCACACGAGATAGTATTCGATATAGAATTTTAGACAATCTGTCAGGGACTTGTGTGCATACCACAATACACTCAGATTCTCAGTATGGAGAAATAGGGGGAATGTGTGTTTGTCTTCAGTTTGTCTTCTACAACCTAAAGGTATCCGACAGCTAAACATCCTTAAACAAACGAATTGCCAATGCAGTGTCAGTGAATGCTTACGATGTTTTCCAAATTGAACACCCTCTCTGGCTATTGCTCATTTATTTTGTATTACACTGCATGTACAAATGTTGCACCAGAAGATTTATCTAAACCATTGATTTACTTTGATGTTTGACAATAAGAATATGTACAATATTTGTACATGTTTTAATGGCTGTACAAGTGCTGAAAAGAAGTATCAAAACTAAGGTTTTACCCTTCCCGATGTGCGAGAGTAGTATTTTATGCTTGTACAAATGTTGAAACAGATGTTTTATCTAAAATAAGGATCAACTCCTCTTGATTTGTGGGAGCAAGGTTTCAGGGATTTACAATGTTGATTCAGAAGTTGTATCCAAATATAAGGTTTATTCTTCTTTATGAGTGACAGTAAGGTATGTTTGATGGATGCACAGGTTTTGAACCAGAAGTCTTAGCTAAAGCAAGGATTTACGCTTGATGTGGTACAGTAGGTATATGTATTCAAGACCTACAGGTGGTGAACCAGATGTGGTATCTAAACTGATGGTTTACTCTTGATGTGATAGTGACAAAACATTTCATGGATATACAGTGTTGAATCAGTAATTGATGTGTAAGCTGATGGTTTACTCTTGATGTGACAGTGAGGATATAGTATCATGGATATACAGTGTAGAATCAGTAATTGATGTGTAAACTGATCGTTTACTCTTCTTGATGTGGCAGTGAGGATACGTTTCATGGATATACAGTGTTGAATCAGTAACTGATGTGTAAACTGATGGTTTACTCTTCTTGATGTGACAGTGAGGATACGTTTCATGGATATACAGTGTTGAATCAGTAATTGATGTGTAAACTGATGGTTTACTCTTCTTGATGTGACAGTGAGGATACCTTTCATGGATATACAGTGTTGAATCAGTAATTGATGTGTAAACTGATGGTTTACTCCTCTTGATGTGACAATGAGGATACATTTCATGGATATACAGTGTTGAACCAGTAATTGATGTGTAAACGATGGTTTACTCTTGATGTGGCAGTGACAAAACATTTCATGGATGCACAGTGTTGAACCAGTAATTGATGTGTAAACTGATAGTTTACTCTTGATGTGACAGTGAGGATATGTTTCATGGATATACAATGTTGAATCAGTAATTGATGTGTAAACTGATGGTTTACTCCTCTTGATGTGAAATGAGGATACATTTCATGGATATACAGTGTTGAACCAGTAATTGATGTGTAAACTGATGGTTTACTCTTGATGTGGCAGTGACAAAACATTTCATGGATGCACAGTGTTGAACCAGTAATTGATGTGTAAACTGATGGTTTACTCTTGATGTGGCAGTGACAAAACCTTTCATGGATGCACAGTATTGAACCAGTAATTGATGTATAAACTGATGGTTTACTCTTGATGTGGCAGTGACAAAACATTTCATGGATGCACAGTGTTGAACCAGTAATTGATGTGTAAACTGATGGTTTACTCTTGATGTGGCAGTGACAAAACATTTCATGGATGCACAGTGTTGAACCAGTAATTGATGTGTAAACTAATGGTTTACTCTTGATGTGACAGTGACAGAACATTTCATGGATGCACAGTGATGAACAAGTAATTGATGTGTAAACTGATGGTTTACTCTTGATGTGGCAGTGACATAACATTTCATGGATGCACAGTGTTAAACCAGTAATTGATGTGTAAACTGATGGTTTATTCTTGATGTGGCAGTGACATAACATTTCATGGATGCACAGTGTTGAACCAGTAATTGATGTGTAAACTGATGGTTTATTCTTAATGTGGCAGTGAGTATATAGTATCATGGATATACAGTGTTGAACCAGTAATTGATGTGCAAACTGATGGTTTACTCTTGATGTGGCAGTGAGGATATAGTATCATGGATATACAGTGTTGAATCAGTAATTGATGTGTAAACTGATGGTTTACTCTTGATGTGACAGTGAGGATATAGTATCATGGATATACAGGTTGAACCAGTAATTGATGTGTAAACTGATGGTTTATTCTTGATGTGACAGTGAGGATATAGTATCATGGATATACAGTGTTGAACCAGTAATGGATGTGTAAACTGATGGTTTACTCTTCTTGATGTGACAGTGAGGATATAGTATCATGGATATACAGTGTTGAACCAGTAATTGATGTAAACTGATGGTTTACTCTTCTTAATGTGACAGTGAGGATATAGCATCATGGATATAGTGTTGAACCAGTAATTGATGTGTAAACTGATGGTTTACTCTTGATGTGACAGTGAGGATATAGTATCATGGATATACAGTGTTGAACCAGTAATGGATGTGTAAACTGATGGTTTACTCTTCTTGATGTGACAGTGATGATACGTTTCATGGATATACAGTGTTGAACAAGTAATTGATGTAAACTGATGGTTTACTCTTCTTAATGTGACAGTGAGGATATAGTATCATGGATGCACAGTGTTGAACCAGTAATTGATGTGTAAACTGATGGTTTACTCTTGATGTGGCAGTGACATAACATTTCATGGATGCACAGTGTTGAACCAGTAATTGATATGTAAACTGATGGTTTATTCTTGATGTGGCAGTGAGGATATAGTATCATGGATATACAGTGTTGAACCAGTAATTGATGTGTAAACTGATGGTTTACTCTTGATGTGGCAGTGACATAACGTTTCATGGATGCACAGTGTTGAACCAGTAATTGATATGTAAACTGATGGTTTATTCTTAATGTGGCAGTGAGGATATAGTATCATGGATATACAGTGTTGAATCAGTAATTGATGTGTAAACTGATGGTTTACTCTTGATGTGGCAGTGAGGATATAGTATCATGGATATACAGTGTTGAATCAGTAATTGATGTGTAAACTGATGGTTTACTCTTCTTGATGTGACACTGAGGATATAGTATCATGGATGCACAGTGTTGAACCAGTAATTGATGTGTAAACTGATAGTTTACTCTTGATGTGGCGGTGAGGATATAGTATCATTGATATACATTGTTGAACCAGTAATTGATGTGTAAACTGGTGGTTTACTCTTGATGTGGCAGTGAGGATATAGTATCATGGATATACAGTGTTGAATCAGTAATTGATGTGTAAACTGATGGTTTACTCTTCTTGATGTGCAACTGAGGATATGTTTCATGGATGTACAGTGTTGAATCAGGAATTGATGTGTAAACTGATGGTTTACTCTTCTTGATGTGCAACTGAGGATATGTTTCATGGATGTACAGTGTTGAATCAGGAATTGGTGTGTAAACTGATGGTTTACTCTTCTTGATGTGACACTGAGGATATAGTATCATGGATATACAGTGTGGAATCAGTAATTGATGTGTAAACTGATGGTTTCCTCTACTTGATGTGCAACTGAGGATACGTTTCATGGATGTACAGTGTTGAATCAGGAATTGGTGTGTAAACTGGGGGTTTACTCTTCTTGATGTGACACTGAGGATATAGTATCATGGATGCACAGTGTTGAACCAGTAATTGATGTGTAAACTGATGGTTTACTCTTCTTGATGTGACACTGAGGATATAGTATCATGGATGCACAGTGTTGAACCAGTAATTGATGTGTAAACTGATGGTTTACTCTTCTTGATGTGACATTGAGGATATAGTATCATGGATGCACAGTGTTGAACCAGTAATTGACGTGTAAACTGATGATTTACTCTTCTTGATGTGACACTGAGGATATAGTATCATGGATATGCAGTGTTGAATCAGTAATTGGTGTGGAAACTGGGGGTTTACTCTTCTTGATGTGGCGGTGAGGATACGTTTCATGGATGTACAGTGTTGAATCAGTAATTGATGTGTAAACTGATGGTTTTCTCTTCTTGATGTGACACTGAGGATATAGTATCATGGATATACAGTGTTGAATCAGGAATTGGTGTGTAAACTGGGGGTTTACTCTTCTTGATGTGGCGGTGAGGATATAGTATCATGGTTGCACAGTGTTGAACCAGTAATTGATGTGTAAACTGGGGGTTTACTCTTCTTGATGTGGCGGTGAGGATATAGTATCATGGATGCACAGTGTTGAATCAGGAATTGGTGTGTAAACTGGGGGTTTACTCTTCTTGATGTGGTGGTGAGGATATAGTATCATGGATGCACAGTGTTGAACCAGTAATTGGTGTGTAAACTGGGGGTTTACTCTTCTTGATGTGGCGGTGAGGATATAGTATCATGGATGCACAGTGTTGAATCAGGAATTGGTGTGTAAACTGGGGGTTTACTCTTCTTGATGTGGCGGCGAGGATATAGTATCATGGATGCACGGTGTTGAACCAGGAATTGGTGTGTAAACTGGGGGTTTACTCTTCTTGATGTGGCGGTGAGGATATAGTATCATGGATGCACAGTGTTGAATCAGGAATTGGTGTGTAAACTAAGGGTTTACTTAATTTTGAAGCTAGTAACAGTGATGTGTCATAATTTAAAATAAAGAGTTGAAGGTTGTAACACTACATCACTAAAATGTTCTTACTTGAACGCATTTAGGAGATGGTTTGCTCCCATTGTCAGCATGTTTTCAAATGATTTTGCCGGTGGTGTGGGGAATGTGTGTGGCTAGTGGTGTTCTCTGGTGCTGGGCTGATGAACCTCCAAAGGATTCTTGGTGGTGGCAGTTCCAAATTCATTAGGTGATTCCTGTGTTTGACGATATGTATTTTTTCCCAGATGTCCAATGCACTGCTGCTGTTGATCAATTTTAAGAGTTTTATGTTCGGAGTGATATCATGGTTTGAAGACCAGAAATGATGTGCTACTGCTAATTTATCTGGCTGCTTTTGGTAAATGCATCTCATATGCTCTTGAAGTCTTATTTCAAGATTTCTTTTGGTTCTTCCTATGTATATCAGGTTAGTCATTACAAACAATTTGATATATACCAGCTGATTTATCGTTGGGGATAGGATCTTTTGTTCTGTTGCATAGTAGTTTCTGGATATTGTGGTTATTCTATGGAGACAGGGTGATGGTGTATTTGAAAATCCTTTGAAATTTACGATGTGTCCAAGGGTGGTAAGTGAACTTTCTATATGCTTGTGGTTTTTGTTGTCTGAGTAAAGTAGTCGTTTGTTGAATGTAACTATTTTTTTTCTGGTATCCATTCATAAAGGCTATGTGGATAATGTGTTGGTATTCTTTCTGGTATTCCTCTTTCTCCATTGGTATATGTACTAACCTGTTTGTACATAATGCTATTTAAAATTGCATGTTTGTGGCTTGTAGGATTGTAGCTATTGTTTTTAATATAATTTTAATACAATTTTAAATAGTATTACAAAAAGAGAGCTTAAGGATGTGTGTCATGGGTATAAGCTTAGAAAGTTGTATCTGCTTGCCGTTGTATGGTGGTGTTTATTTCAGGCTAGGAATTTTGTTAGCAGATTGGAGTTGATGTGAATAATAAATGTTTTAGTATAAAAGAATTTACAAAGTACACAGTTTCAACTATCACCTTTAATTTTTCTTACAGAAGATTGTTTACATAGTTGCTCAAATTGTCATTCATGAGAATTTAATTTGGACAATGGTTGACAATGCAATACAATACATTCCTTCCTTCCTTCTTACTGATCTTTAATAGTGAACCAATTATAAAGGTAGGTTCATCGACACACACAAACACATAAACGCACAAAAACACACACATAAACATACAAAAACACACACACAAACATACAAAAACATACACTATTTGTTAATCCTTTTATTTACTAAGTTGTTCAACAGAGCCTCTGCGCTGCCAAGTCGAACCTCAATTCCATGTATCTCCTCTCATTTTCTGTGTGAAGAAAAAGTGAATTAACTATTACTGCAGTTCAAGTGGTACCAACATATTTAACATCATCCAATATACTAGGAGAGTCAGCTGCCCCCAGGTATTCGTATCTATGCAACCCACAGTTTATAGTCTAATGTGAAAACATTGACTCTTTTAGCAAACAAACTGTTATTGTAGCTCTGCCCTTCTATTTGGTACTATACGCAATCCCCATTAATGATTAAAGGCCTGAATGAGAACCAAAGAGCTGTGAAAGCCTTAAAAAAGACTGCATTTCATGGATATAATGCTTGCAAGGAGATAGAGGAATGTTTTCCCAAAGAGCAAGATAAACTACATGGAGTTCAGGCTGAACGGTTTAGCTACTGGAATGTGGTAAAGCAAAGGTTAGCTTCGGAGCTTCGAATCTGATACAAATATAAAATTGTTTTGGTTCTTTTTCTTTCTCTCTCTCTCTCCCCCCTTGTAATTATTTCCTGTATTTTGGCGTACTAATGTATTTATTTTTGTTACTGGCTCTCCTGTGAGCCAAAGACACAAGAATTACAATCAGATAATTGTGCATCATGTTTACCCTAATAATCTGTACTGTATCTGGTGTTGTAAACTGTGTTACCTAGTTGGGTTTCATTCTCTTGGGCGCATATTGACAATATTAAATATAAGTTTTTGTTTCATATTTAAACCTTTTTTTTACTTCTTCTTTTGACAAAGGAACTGTAAATGTGCTAAGTTCACGGATAAACACAATAAATTATTAAAGAGCATGGATTTCATCAAGGAAGTAAGTGTTCAAAATGATGACCCCCTTCATCAATGCACATTTGTGTATGTTGCTGGAGAGACCTTCTTGCATGCTGTAACATGCGGGGTGTAATCTGCCTGCATTCTTCATGTATGAGTTTGCCCATATATGATTTGGGCTTTGCGGTGGGAAACATGTTGATTATTCTATTTTGTACACGCTAATAATGTTATCAAAAATGTTATTTATATTGTATCAAATTATAGGCCTAAGGAGATAATACAAAAGGTAATAAAAAGTTTGAAATTCATTTGAAGGATTTGAACCCGAATTAAAGTGACACAGTGTTAAGGCAACCATGATAATACCATTCAGCCAATGCTACCTTGCGAGCTGAGGTTCCTATACGAATTAGTAATCACAGAACTAGACTCCACCTCAAATCTTTACATGCTTTTTGCAGTGTCACAGTTTTTTGAGCTCGGTTTGATAGTTTTAATTCAAAGAAATAAACTGCATCAGTCATTACAATTACTGTATTATCTGAAGTACGCCATAGTTTGTGAAATAAGAGAAATTATCTACCTCATACTTAATCAATGTACAGTCTTGTCAAAAAATGCTAACAGCTTAAATCCAATTGGTGGCACTGTGTAGATCTGCCATTTTGTTTTCAAATGGTTTTGTCAACCAATGCATTTGATAGGTTGTTCCTTCAGGGGCATTTGCAAAGTGGTGCATGGAAGTATACTAAAGAATAAGTTTGTAAAATTGGCTAAAATTGCTACTGTAGCTCTCAGTGTCAGGGGGATGTTTTTTCTCATCGACATGCATAGTGATTGCATTCTGTCCTGTAAAACACTTATGCACCGAGTTATGCATCCTTACTTTATAAAGTGTTACGCAAATCAGCCATTAGAAGGCATTCAAGAAAGGCGTAAGTCACATATGTTGCTTAGCACATTGCATAAATTAAATTTATAGGGGCAGCTGACTCACCTGGTATAAACCAATGAAAGGAACTAAAATTGCGTCATAAATGGTCTACTTTTACTTTCGCCATCACTGTGCAGCATTTGTAAAATTGGATAAAGAACATACATTTTACTCAAGTATTTTTGTGCAGGTTCTTATCAGCACTCTGTGTGCTTGCTGCTAGTTAGTAGTACGAGAGCTTTGTAATTTGGAACATTTAAATACTGTTTGTCTCTTGGGGCCCAACACATGCCAGAGGCTGGCACAAAAGGACAATTTTACATGCAATTACAGAGGAAAGCAGCAAGATATAGTGTTATTTATCATGCAACTAATGTAGTTGGGACTTAGTTTTGTGACTAAGAACACTAATAAGGCTTTCTTGTTTTTGTTTTTTTAAAGGTGGCTTCTTCATAACAAATACCAAAGATTTGCAATAAAAAATGGTTATCCTAAAAGTACAACCTCAGCAGTAAAGCTAAGTTCTGCCTCAGGAGAGTGAAAGAATAAATTCCTATAAAAAGGTCAAGTACATTTTGTTAGATGCCCTTCCAAAAGACTATGAACCGGCTGCACAGTGTTTTTCCTATCCACATCCTCGGCTCTCATTGCCGTCTGTCGCTTTCATAGAAAGGCGCTGATGAAACCGTGCAACATTTTTAAAACTACTTTTAAAGGCTTTACTTGCCAACTTTATGAAAGGAGCCACCGTTGTTGTCCATACATTTTTGGCACCTCTTTAAGAAACTAGCCATCACTCGCCGTAGTTCACATAGAGAAATGCCGGCAATTTCCTGGCAGATATTTTGTTTTAATTCTTCCAGGCTGTGTGGGTTTGTCTTGTACACTTTGTTTTAAGTTCCCCAGAGATAGAAATCACAGGGGGTTAGGTCGGGTGACCGAGGGGGCCACAAATCTCTACTAATAATTCTGTCCTCGAACACGCTTTCATAAAGTTGGTAAGTAAAGCCTTTAAAAGTAGTTTTAAAAATGTTGTATGGTTTCATCCGCGCCTTTCTATGATAGTTTGTAGTCTTTTGGCTCTCCCTGTACCTTACATACATGAATCGCATATATTAAAAGTATCACCCAAAGGAATATAGACCAATCTGCTTTTATAATTTTTTTTTATTATTATTTCCAGAAACGTAATGGGAGTTAACTATTCATTGAACTGCAAGTTTATTATTAACTTGTATAACCACAAGAGTGCCCAATGTTGTAATTCACAATTATGAGCAAAGAACACCTGCAGCAAACAGCAACAACTTGTAGTCAGAAATCAGTATTGCAATTGGATGCTCATTAATACAATAAAAAATTCAATTTTAATGTTACTTTCTCCACAGCTTACCTACAGTAGGTACATGCAATATATTCCAGCCAAAAATTAGGTATCCTGATTTCACAAAAAATAAAAGGTTTTGAGGTCCCTAATATTTAGAAAATGATTAGTGAACAGGAATTTTTTATATACGTTTATGCCAGAACTTATGGAAACATAAGGACTGGTGGAACAGAATTATTGTACTTCTAAAACTATGTAGAAAATATGTGCCCCCCCCAAAAAAATTGTTTTGTAGGAATATTTACACATTTTTTTAAACTCTAAATTAAAACTGGTTTATCTGTTGAGTACAGAATAAAGGACACAATGAAAATTAAAAGGAGTAAGTGTTAACATGAATCAATGGGCACTAAAGGTAAAAGACCATGCCATGATAATGCATTGCTTTAGTTTTACTTTAGAAACATAGCATGTTTGCTTCCTGTACTATTTAGCTATAGTAAGTAGAAATATTGCATTCCACACAAAAATTTGATTCACAGGTTTCATCTGAAATAAGATTTGAGGATCTCTGACTTGAGCGGATGTATGGTTCAGAGCAAATGGGTTTCTACTTAATAATAGTAAAACACAGGAAATTATATTCAGTTTAAAGGATATACCACCTAAACCCTGCAATGTCAATGTAAACTTTCTGGGTGTAACTGTTGACATTAAACTAACCTGGGCCCCTCGCATTAGGTGTATCTCAACGAAATTGTCTAGTCGTTTACCTGATAAAAAACTTAAGATACGAAGTACCAGATGCATATATAAAGCCTGCTCATTTTTCCTTTTTTCATAGCATAATATCCTATGGCGTTCTACCATGGGGAAGTAGCAGCCATGTGACTGAAATACTATTACAAAAAAAGATTGTTCATATAATCTTCAATGCTGACAAACAAGAACACTGTAAACCTTTATTTATTAAACTAGGGATTTTGACAGTGATAAACCTATATATTTACACTGCAGTTAACTATATGAAAACCCATTTACATGAGATGGATTATAGGCAGGATATACATGGTTATAACACCAGAAATAGTAATAAAATTAACGTCCCACATCATAGACTTACAACAGCACCAAAGAGCTTCAAAGTAACAGGATTGAAATTGCATAATAGCATACCACAGAAAATAGCAATTCTACCAGCTGCAAAATTTAAACAGAAGACACATTACTGGTTAGTTACAACTCCATATTATTCCATTCAAGACTTCTGCGAGATCAGTAAAAATAGCTAGCACATTGAACAGATAGAGTCCATATACAAATATACAACATAAACCATTAATTTTGACATTGTATAGTGTATACCGGTAAATCGGTGGTAATTTATATTAATATTGTACTTTAATTGTACCCAATTTGATATTGTAGATTGGTGGCTACTTATATTTATTAATACTGTACTTTAATTGTATCTAATTGTTGTATATAGTACTGAATCATTTGACAATTACTGTTTTACTATATGTTTAGCATGTTGTATGTAGCACTGAATTTTACATTGTCTATTGCTGTACAAAGGCTATGACAAAATTTTTATTATTTATTTATATTATTATTATTATTAAAAAGGAGAGAGAAGAGAGGAGAGAGACAGCATAACTAAAAACCAGAAAAAATCTGTCAAATACCAAGTTTGATATTCACATTCAGCATCTTCAAAGGATGCGACATTAACATTTAAGAAAATCTCCCTCACTCCAAACTACCATTTATATGGATTTTTTTTTTCTATTTTCGTTTTTTTAAAAAATGGCTTAACAATTTAGATTGAAATATATTTAAGATACTTACAGGACAAATAAAATACAATATCTTGAATTTTATATGAATAGCCCATGAAGTCCACTTCATTCAAAATGGCTTTTGTACAACTGGTAAACCTGACAAGATGGTAAAAGATAGATAAAACTTGCCAACAAAAAACTTAAAACATTGCAATTTATGTCATATTGTATTATTGCTCTGAAAGGCATTGCTAGTTTTCTCTTTCCTTTTTTTCCTTTCATTATTAAAGGGAAATGAACTTTCAAAGCCATCACATTGCAACACACGTTTAACAGATACGAGTATCACTTCATCCTCATGTGTTCCCGCTGTACAATAGGTGAATCAGGTACTCCAAGAATCCACTTCACCTTTTGCTACCTTGGTACCTGAAGAAGACAGATGATTGCTTTCCTGCAATCCCACCTCCCCTGCTTTAGTACCTTTAGTACAAACTTGAATGGATAATAAAAAAGAACATGCCTTGCTTTCACAGCAAACATTTAGGAAACAAGAAACATCAGTTTTATATCAGAAAGGTATGTTTCAGAATACTTGGTTTACTGTGAAGCTGTCTTGGATTATACAATTCAGATTTCATCACATCACTATCTTAGTGCAGTAGTAGAGCACTGATATGGAAGGCGTCCTCCATGGTCTAGGGGTACCGTGCTAGCCTCTAGGTCCCAAGGTCATGGGTTCAAACCCGGCAGAGGGCGATGGATTTTTTCGGGTGTAAAAATCCTTAGCATGGCTTCCTTTGGAAGGGAAGTAAAGTCTGTAGTCCCATGTCATAGATTTATGGCACGTAAAAGAAACTGAAGCCTGATAAAGAGGTCTCCGAGCAAAATTTCCAGTTTTTCACGCCCAATATAGAATGGGATGCTAATGACTAGGCTTCGGACATGACTTTACGTTAAGTTAACTTCTATTATACTACTGCTTTGTTTACAAGCGAGTGGAGAGGAGAGAGGAAGTAGTCTCGTGCGCTACCGAGTTTGTGCTGTGCTGAGTACTCGTATGCTATAGGTATAGGTAGGCACAGAAGTAAGTATACGATTCTCTAGTAAACTTAAGCTTTTATTACAAAATATAAATAAGATGAACAAAATAATAAATCTGAACTGTGGCGGATGAAATAATCAGTTTCATGTGTGATTTACATACTGGACAACTATTACAATGGATTACAATATATTTTCTGAATGTATCAAAAGCAAAACCTCTTCTCAAAATCAAAAAATGTTTATATCTTGAAAAGCTCTATTCCACACATGTTACTAGTGCAAAACAAAACTAACAAACATCACACCTCTGGGAAACGCATGCATTTTCATTATTAGAAGATTATAATAAAATATTATTAATGCCTAATACGGCACATAATGGCATATCCAGGTCTTTTATCTAAAACACTCTTCAGTTTCTGCTGTGCTATTTCAGCAGCAGAACATTTGTCTACTTCTGTAAAGTGTTGTGTCAAATTATCGACAAGTTTCAAGAACTTTGGTATTGCCCTCTACGACAAAGACAAATAAAATTTGTGTAAAGTACACTCGCAAGGAAATTTCAAAGCTGTACGTTTCTCCAGAAACTTATAAAAGCAAAATTTTGCAGCTTATTAAATGGGATATTTGTGCTTACCATCATGTCAGACAAATCCCTGTGAGCTTCGGTTTGGCTACATGAGTTCATGGTTTCTGATGTGGATAATATCTCCTCACATTTCATTTCTAGGAAGCAACGTAATATTTTGTGAGTGTTTTTTAGATTTACATTGTCTTGCAATAAAAACCCTTCTCTCCTTTGATTTCAATCTGACATACTTTACAAAATATTTTTTCCCTCTTACATCAAAATACTCGAGTCCATATTCATTTACAAGTAAGACACTCTTCTTACTGGTTGTTTTCAGAATGTTTTGTCAGCTATCAACGGCTGGACCTCATAACAGGCTGTATATATGCTGATCGCTTGCTTAGAGTGAATGTCTGGCAGTGGGGAGGTGGAGATCTCAGTGAAACCCTGTGGCACGTAACTCTTTCCAGCCAAAGTGCAACAAAACAGCAACTGTGTCCGAAGCCTAGTAATGACCATAGGAGTTAAAGAGCACCAATAAATAAAATTGCTTACTGATATGGAAAGCAAGATCCATGATTCGCGTCCTAACCATGGCAATTAGTTTTTAAAGTCAGATTCTACCATCAAATATAACCACATTCATAATTTTCACCATCAAGTTATACCATGTTTACATGCTTGAGAGTAACTTCTGCAGTGCCAAAAGCATATCCTGTCTGGAATGCATGGGTCGAGATTGATATATTAATGCACACAAACTATCTAATTAAGGATACATACATAGTTTGTATTTGCGAAGAAGATTGAGTGGTAAGTGACTTTAGCTGCCAATTCTGTTATTTGAGTCGTTCACAAATAGTTCTTATATGACATTGGTTTCTATACACCTTAGAAATTTCATTATGCAGACCCAAATAACTTAAAATGGAAATCTCATATTAAACACGTTCTAGATAAACTAAGCAGAAACATATACGCCTTAAGTATTTTAAGTCAGCCTTTGTATACTTTTAATAGTTTATTATGCGCATATACACTCTATAATGAAATATGGAATAATATTTTGGGGAAATTCGCCAGAAGCAAGGGATGTATTTATTGAAGAGAAACAAGCTATTTGAATTATATGTGCTGAAAAAGTTATGTTCATGTAAGCCACTATTTAGACAACTTGGCATACTTACTTTGACATGTACTTATATATTAGAAACTGTCTTATCTGTAAAAAAAAAAAAAAAAAAAAAAATAGATTCAATTTTCTAAATAATGGAAATTTTCACACATTATACTAGAAATAATGATATACACTTAACCTCAACCAGAACTACAATATGTAAAAATGGAATTCTGCACTCCAGTACGATTAATATAATTCCCTTTCTAGTGCCATCAAAAATACAGAGAACTATAATGTGTTTAAAATAAGAACTAAGGCTTTCTTGCAGGAACACTAATAGTGGCTTACCACTTAACAAAATTACTTGAAAATTGCAAATACACATACCTAGGAAATGGAGAACAGGAAAAAAAACCTGATAAACTCTGTGCTTTAAGGAGATATACATTTTTTTGTGTAGCAAGACTTTGTCTATCTCTTATGGCTTTTCTGACAGAATGAACAGAACTTCAGACTATTTCCAGAAAATTCAAGATTTACATTTCCTTTGTTGTGCAAACAACTTAAAATATGGTATTTTAATAAAAATGGTTAGCCATTTTTGAGAAAATGGATACTAACAAAAACTAATGGATACTTTTGGAATGGGGATTTTCTTGAAAATCTCAGTGTTGCATCCTTTAAAGATGATAAACTTAAACATCCAATATTTTCTGTCTCTACCTCTCTGAGAAACTAAAAATGGGAAAGAAAAGTCCTTGAACTTCTGTAAATAGAACTAAAGGTTTGTAGAAAATAGAATATACATAGCACATATATTAGTAGAGGAAATGTTTACCAATTTCTTATAAAATGCAAACCATCAGGTAATATTCATTCAGATCATTCTTAGCGGTTGGAGAAGCAGATGTTTGTATAAGGAAGATAAGTAGTGGAAACTTAAGGAAATGATTTCAAATGAAGTTTCAAAACTTAGTAATTGCTTCATTTAAACAAAATGTATTAAAGTCACTGAAAAACAGTTTGTGGTCAAAGGGTTCATTTAGGGGTTATGTAGTTAAATAATTTTTATAAAGTATTTCACAGTTGACAGTTTTATGTCCTACACTGCCAAGATAAAACAGTTCTATTATAAACACCTGAATAACTAAGTTTTTGTTTAGCTGTATAATCAGTTCAGGGATTGACTGAAATGCATAGAGGTGGTAGAAAAATAGTCATATTGCATTCTTTCATTGCTTTACTACTTTTATTTATACTTTTGTAATGCTATAAATGTAGAATTATATAGAAGAAAACTTATAGGCAGGATTGAACACTGCTGTCCTAAGTGAATGTGTGGGTAGCCAGTCTCTCTGCTATACCTACAAAAAGAAAATTTTAAAAGCTTTTATTCAACAACCTGACCAAAAACGGTTTGCCATAAAGACACACAACATACCAAAATTACTTAACAGAGAACAAATTAAAATAGGTTCATAATAATTGCTTCTTCTTGAATATAATTGAAATACGAAAATAAATGCGGTGGGTAGCTGCAGATTTAAGAACTTCTAATACCTTAATTATAGATGATTTTAAAAAATAACAATTGAATTATAACAGATTAAATTTTAGTCTGTAATTGCTCATCAATTTTGCACGAGTTTTCCATTTAACAAACAAACAAACAAAAATTAGTCAGTTAAATGCGACTTAAAAAATATGAATTTGTAGTTTAAAATAGAGAGTTGAGGGTTGTTACACTACATCACTATGATAATCTTACTTGAACGCGTTTCGGGAGACGGCTTGTCCCCATCGTCAGCATTCTCTCTCAACTGATATTTGCCGGTCATCGTCTGGGGGATGTGTGTGGTTTGTGGTGTTCTCTGGTGCTGGGCTGATGAACCTCCAAAGGCTGTTGGGTGGCGGCAGTTCAAAATTCATTAGGTGATTCCTGTGTTTGACAATATGTATTTTTTCCAGATGTCCAATTCATTGCTGCTGTTGATCGGTTTTAAGAGTTTTATGTTTGGAGTGATATCATGGTTTGAAGACCAGAAATGATGTGCTACTGCTGATTTATCTTGCTGCTTTTGGTAAATGCATCTCATATGCTCTTTAAGTCTTATTTCAAGATTTCTTTTTGTTCTTCCTATATATACCAGGTTACATTCATTACAATCAATTTGATATATACCAGCTGATTTATCGTTGGGGATAGGATCTTTTGTTCTGTTGCATAGTAGTTTCTGTATGTTGTGGTTATTCTGTGGAGACAGGGTGATGTTGTATTTTTGAAAATCCTTTGAAATTTATGATGTGTCCAAGGGTGATAAGTGAATTTTCTATATGCTTGTGGTTTTTGTTGTCTGAGTAATGTAGTCATTTGTTGGATGTATTTCTGTCTTTCAAACCTTTTTATCTTCTTATCTATTGTTTTTTTCTGGTATCCATTCATAGTGGCTATGTTGATAATGTGTTGGTATTCTTTCTGGTATTCCTCTTTCTCCATTGGTATATGTACTAACCTGTTTGTAATACTATTTAAAATTGCATGTTTGTGGCTTGTAGGATTGTAGCTATTATTTTTAATGTAGTTTTCTGTGTGCGTTGGTTTTCTGTAAATGCCAAACGTTAGTTTGTTGTGTGCATTATTTCTGATGATCCTGATGTCTAGGTAAGGTAATTGGCCATTTTCTTCTTTTTCCATTGTGAATTTTATAGATCTTTTTTGTAAATTTAATAATTTCAAAGCATCTTCTGAAAGTTTTTTTGGAACAATAGCAAAAATATCATCTACATATCTATACCAGGTTTTGAATAGATGTGGGAAAGATTTTGTAATATGGGATTCAAAATGGCTCATATATAGTTCTGCTAAAAATGGTGAAAGGGAGTTTCCCATAGTTAGGCCTGAGGTTTGTTTAAAGATTTTGTGATGGAATGAAAAGAAATTCTGGTCCAGACATAATTTTGTTAGTTTCAGGTAATCTTCTGTTTGTGCTCTAGGTGTGCCATTGTTTAATATCCAATTTTCTAGGAGTGGTAATAATTCTTCTTTTGGTATGCTTGGGAAGAGTGCAGTGACATCAAATGATACCATCATGTCTGTGGGTGATATATTTATATTTGAAAGGTGACTGGTTAATTCTAAAGAATTTTTTATGCTAAGACTTTTGAACATAGGCATGGAGTTGAAGGTATTTGAAAGCCATTTTGCTAGTTTATATGTGGGAGAGTTTATGTTATTCACTATGGGCCTCATTTTGTTGCCGAGTTTGTGTATTTTTGGTAGTGCATATAACCTAGGTATGATGGGAAAATCTGGTTTAATTCTGGATTTTTCGGCTTTTGTTAATGTTTTGGTTTCTATCAATGTATTCTGGAGTGACTTGGTGCATTCTTTTAATGGATTTTTGCTGATTTCTATGTACTCTGGGTTATGTAGTAATTGCATAACTCTAGATTCATAATCATCTTGGTCTAATATCACTAATGTGTTTCCTTTGTCTGCTTTGGTGTATACTACAGGTTTTGACTTTAGAGATTTGATAATTTTTTGATGTGGTACGTAGTGGTGTTTTTGGGCTTGTATCTGGTCCAATATTGGTTCACACTGTGATTGTATTAAACTTTTATCCTTATCTGTAAGGTGGTTGGAGGCTATTTCAATATCAGCAACAAAGTTTTCTGTATTTTTTGTGAAGTTGAAACATGTTTTTAGGCCATTGTTCAAGACAGATAGCTCAGTGCTGGTGAATGGTTCTTTTGAGAGGTTAACTACATATTGGCCTGTGGTAGGTTCATTGTTTAGGTTATGTTTATATGTTGATTTCCGTTTTTGGTTATGTCTAGGAGATTTTTCCCGGTATTCCAGGGAGTTTTTTTGTTTGAATATAAGGTTGTTTAGTTTCTTTTTCAGTTTCATTGTTTTGGCGCTCATTTTCTTGCTAAGTTGCGTAAGGAAATTTGACCGTAAATTTTCCCATAAGGGTATTCCTAAAACTTTCGGTAACCATAAGTGTAGTTCATAGATTCTAAGGTCCAAATCCTGTAAATTTGCATAATGTTTGTTCTTTTCTATTTCAATTACTTTCTTGTCTGCTGCTGTTTGATGCTTTACATTGTGATTAAATTTTACGTATTTTCTAACGAAGTTTGGCGTAACTTTGTGTTTTAAGCAAAGATTTAGGAATCTTATGTTTGCAGCCGTGATTTTCTTTTTGATTTCTAGTTTTAAGTATAATTTAATGTCCTGTTTAATTCCAAAGTTTCCGTTGAATCTGTGTAAATCTGTGCTTACCTCCATATTCTTTAGTTGTTACGTGCGGCAATATCGATGTTTATTCTTTGCTTCTTATAGACTTGTAAGTCCAATTTAAGCTCAATTTTTGAAGATTTAGAAGCTTGTAACAGTGATGTGTCATAATTTAAAATAGAGAGTTGAGGGTTGTTACACTACATCACTATGATAATCTTACTTGAACGCGTTTCGGGAGACGGCTTGTCCCCATCGTCAGCATTCTCTCTCAACTGATATTTGCCGGTCATCGTCTGGGGGATGTGTGTGGTTTGTGGTGTTCTCTGGTGCTGGGCTGATGAACCTCCAAAGGCTGTTGGGTGGCGGCAGTTCAAAATTCATTAGGTGATTCCTGTGTTTGACAATATGTATTTTTTCCAGATGTCCAATTCATTGCTGCTGTTGATCGGTTTTAAGAGTTTTATGTTTGGAGTGATATCATGGTTTGAAGACCAGAAATGATGTGCTACTGCTGATTTATCTTGCTGCTTTTGGTAAATGCATCTCATATGCTCTTTAAGTCTTATTTCAAGATTTCTTTTTGTTCTTCCTATATATACCAGGTTACATTCATTACAATCAATTTGATATAAACCAGCTGATTTATCGTTGGGGATAGGATCTTTTGTTCTGTTGCATAGTAGTTTCTGTATGTTGTGGTTATTCTGTGGAGACAGGGTGATGTTGTATTTTTTGAAAATCCTTTGAAATTTATGATGTGTCCAAGGGTGATAAGTGAATTTTCTATAAATTGATTGTAATGAATGTAACCTGGTATATATAGGAAGAACAAAAAGAAATCTTGAAATAAGACTTAAAGAGCATATGAGATGCATTTACCAAAAGCAGCAAGATAAATCAGCAGTAGCACATCATTTCTGGTCTTCAAACCATGATATCACTCCAAACATAAAACTCTTAAAACCGATCAACAGCAGCAATGAATTGGACATCTGGGAAAAAATACATATTGTCAAACACAGGAATCACCTAATGAATTTTGAACTGCCGCCACCCAACAGCCTTTGGAGGTTCATCAGCCCAGCACCAGAGAACACCACAAACCACACACATCCCCCAGACGATGACCGGCAAATATCAGTTGAGAGAGAATGCTGACGATGGGGACAAGCCGTCTCCCGAAACGCGTTCAAGTAAGATTATCATAGTGATGTAGTGTAACAACCCTCAACTCTCTATTTTAAATTATGACACATCACTGTTACAAGCTTCTAAATCTTCAAAAATTGAGCATGAATTTGTAGGCTCATAGGTTTTTGTTTTCTGTGTTAACTTTCGTAAGTTGGATATTTGATACTCCATATCTTGTAGTTGGATCAATAATTTTGGCTTTAGCTGTTTAACGGTATTGTGATGTCAGTAAGACAGCAAATCTCTTTATGAACCTCCAGGCCTTCAATTTGAAGAGCATTAGCCAGAACTGTATGTATGGCACCTATTTTTAATAGCTCTCCCTTAGGACAATTTCCCGGCACTTGTGGAAGAACTTCATCCTCATTGCAACCAGGGATCATACTGGAGCAACCATAGCTTTCATTTTCAACATCTCTCCTTCGTCATTGCATGATGTTACTTAACTGTTGAGGATAGGTGCACCATGAAACATGTTCTTGTGGTCTACTAACTTTATTACACTACACTTGGGGTATAATATACTACATATATATATATATAGGGTAGTTAAATCATATTCGAACCCACTTGCGGCCTCTCTCTACTGCATGAGACAGCCGGCAGTCGCCGGGGAAATTACGCCGGCAGAGACGGACTAAAATCCTTACCTTGTAATAGATGCTGGAAATGTTGATCTTCTGCTCTCAAACAGGCAGCATATCTCATGTAAATATTCTCGCTCACTCTCCGAAGCTCAGCAGCAGGAATTCTTGTAATTTCTTGCACAATGTTTTCTCTTAAGTTCCTGTAGTGTGCGAGGATTGGAACAATACACTTTGTCTTTTAAAGAACCCATAAATAAAAATCAAACTCGTCAGGTCAAGTGAACAAGGGTGTCTCAAATCAACACTAATTATTCTGTCATCAAACACCTCTCTTATTGCATGCAATGATTTGGCAGCTGTATGAGCTATTACATAATCTTGCTGGAACCAACCATATGATCTCTCTTCATATGTCAAGAGATTGCAAAATGGCCTCAGAATTAACCTCTGATATCACTCTGCATTTATTGTTTCATCAAAGAATATGGGCCCTATTATTCTTCTAGCAGTTATCGCACACCACACTCCAATTTACTGATCATAATGAGGCGTTTCATCACAAGAATTCCTGCTGCTGAGCTCTGGAGAGTGAGTAAGAATATTTACACAAGATATGCTGCCTGTTTGAGAGCAGAAGATCAGCATTTCCAGCATCTATTATAAGGCAAGGATTTTAGTCCACCTCTGCCGGCGTATTTCCCTGGGGACTGCCGGCTGTCTCGCGCAATAGAGCAGGCGCGAATGGGTTTGAATACAATTTAACTACCCTATAGTTAGTGTATAAGTGGTGTAGCAAAGGTGGCATTGCAGACATACCAAGAGCAATCCAGTATTATTGCTGACCGAATTTTGTAGCGTTTCAATTCTTCCTATTAGTAAGTTTGAGGTCAACAAGCATCTGTATATCTAGACTGGCATTATTAAGAAATTTAGGATTCTCTTGAGGTGTAACTGTATGGAGAAGATTTTTTAATGGAATGTTTTAACTGGTGAAGAATGTATGGTAGCTTTTCAATTAAAGAAGAAATGTAGCTGTTCCAGGTGAGCTTGGTATTCAGTGTTAAACCCATGTACTTCACCGTCTTGGCTCGTGGTATTTCTAAAGTGATGATATATCCTTTGATTCTTTTTATATATGAATCTTACTGCTTTTGATTTGTTTTGAGTTCATGTGCATACTATATCTGCAAACTGTTGTAGATAGTCCACTGCAGAGTTGTCTGTGCTTTTGCAAAGGATTGCAATATTGTCTGCAAACTGCACTATCATGTGACAGTAAATAAAAATACATTGTTAGTGTTCCAAGTATGGAAGAACTATATACCTGTGTTGGGATAAAGAAATAGAAGAGGCTTTGATATGTTTTCAGTTACTTGGTTAGCAAATTCCAAATCTTCACTGGGATTTGGTTTGAAGTGTTTGCAGCATTTCATAGAGTAGGGTTTCTTTTATCTTACATTGATATGTACCAAATGTTATTAAAGATTTGATGGTGGTTCTGTATATGATAAATATTTAGCCTTTTTGAAGTTAACCGTTAGTGGTGTTCAAGGAAGGAGGATTTTATTTATTTATAGATACTCTTTAATTACTACTTAGTGTCCCATTATATATTGGTTGCGAAAGACTGCAAATTTTGCTCAGACCTGTTTATCAGGCCTGAGATTCTTTTACATGTCATAAATCTGACACTTGATCGCTGGCTTTAATTTCCTTCCCTTCCAAAGGAAGCCACGCTAAGGATTTTTACATGCAAAAAAAATAAATCGCCCTCTTCTGGGTTTGAACCTGCGACCATGGGAACTAAGTCTAGCATGGTGCCACTCGACCATAGAGGATGACATAGTATAGCCTTATGAAATACCATCAGCCATATAGGAAAATGCAAACATGAAGCATTCCTCATTCATCCTCTGTTTTAGCAATAAATGAATACTTGGAGGTTCAGTGGTTTGTAGCAGAACTGCACAGGACAGCAATGTCTCTTTTGCAGGATAGTTCGGAATCAAAAGGTGATAACAAAATTTGGTATCTTTCAGTCTAGTTTAGCAAACAAATGTTGAAACACTCATACACAGACACTACACTTAATACAATGACTACTTCAGTATAAGATTACAGGAGTGTATACTTACTCGCACGTGACGGTTCCGCGTGCTGGCATCACAAAATGCCGAATCACACACATTACAACAATACGGCCCAACCTGTGTGGCACCACATGTGTACGTTGGCCCCTTGTCGAGTCTTGAAACCCCCCCCCCACACACAATCCACACTTGTATGGCCTTTCAGGTGCTGAAACAAAAATGTTAAGAATCATTAAGACAGGAAGGGAAAGAATACAAATATTTACAACTAGTTTTCATACATTCCGACACAGGAGGACTCCTCTGGCCCACATTGTGCACAGTGAATTGTCATATTTGTTAGATGGTGTCCATATTAACTCATTTAATTTTACAAACTCAATGTACAGTAAGCATTTTCTGGCCATCAACAGTGCACGCCTTACTGTTCTGTTCACATGTACCCCTTTTAAGCATTACCACAACTTGTGCACTTTACCACTTAACTGTGACAACCAGCCGTGACTCGCTGCCAAGCAATCACAAAGACAATGACACTGAACATTGCTACACGTATTCAGCTGTGTGTTACATTATAGTTTTTATTGACAAATATTTGGCAATTAACTTTGGTGTTATAGTTGAATCTACTTTTAGTGGGTAGACCTTAGAACTACAATTGCATTATACCTAAGTATCCATATCAATATTTTGTCCAAAATAGAACAGAATCCCCTTACCATGTGCAAACCTGAAAATTGTGGGAGGCTGCCATCCACCAGCTTGACAAATGATATGACTATTGCTTCCTGCACACTGTTTGCGTATTTGTCACTCAGTTTATTAGCTGCGAAGTCCTAAGGTGCACTTGCTATTTTGGTAAATGTCGAGGCCTCTTTAAACGCAAGTTCTCCTTCCTTTGGTGTGAAAGGTTGACTTTCAGGTCAGGGATTCTTTCTGTAGCCCTTAGGAGGAGGAGTAGGAGTAAAGTTTTCACCGAGCGGCTGTGTTTTGTGCCCTCTTCTGATCTCTTCACCTCCCCTTGGCCAACCCAGGTTTGTGATCTTTTAAGCCCAATATAGAATGGGGTGCTAAGAATCATAGTGGTTAAAGAGAGTCCATAAATAAAACTTGATGTTATTCAATTTCAGCCAAAGTTAGAATCTAAGACATGGGATTGTTTCCACACTATCTTTAGATTTAATTCATTTGGACCTACAGATTAGTATTTTATTTCTATCTCAACTCAAAGGGGAATAAAATTAATGCCATGACCTCACTTTGTTCGTTTATGTGGACAAGACTGTCACCATCCATGTTGCCATGATGCATCTCAACCCCAAGAGGAATAAATTTAAATGCTATGAGCTCTCTTCATTGGTGGGCAGGACTGTCGCTCTTAACCTAGTCAGGATGTATCAACTTCCAGGAGAACAGCTTTAGTACCATTTCCTTTACGAGGTATTGCTTCAAATACATGGTTATGAAGTAAAGCAAAACTGAGCTAAGGAACAAATATAATGAATGTGTTGCTTCCACATGTCGCTCTCTCCTACAAAGTATTCTATCTAATCTTGTTAACAAGGATACTTTCATTGGGTATTTACAGGTTAATGGTAGGGGTAAGCAGTACACAGAAGCCTAAGCGGACTGTCAGATATTTAAAAAGTGGATCATTGTGATGTTTCTGCAATTTCTTGCTCCGTACACAAGAATGAGAAAAAAATTAATAGTGACTAAGCACTTAAAAAAGAAAAAACTGTAGTATAAGGAGAAGTACATTTCTTTGTGTAATAAGATTTTGCGCATCTCTTATGGTTTACGAATTATACAAAAGAGATTCAGAATGACTTCCCTTGTTGTGCAAATATCTTAAACACATGATATTTCAGTAAAAATTGTTAGTATACATTTTCTCAATAATGGCTAATGAAAATTGATACATTTTGGACAAGAATATTCTTGAAAATCAGTGTCCCGTCATTTGAATTTGATAAACTTATTCTCTCTATTGCTTGTGGAGAAACTAAAAAATGGAAAAGCATAATTCTCAAACTTCCACAAATAGAACTCAAGGTTTGTGGAAAATAGAACAATATACATGGGTAACAAAACAGCATATATATAGTAGTAGAGGAAATATTTACCAATTTCTTACAAAATGCAAACACTTGCTTCATTTAACAAAAATTTATTAAAGTCGCTGAAACCTACTGTTTGTGGTCTAAGGATTTATTTACTGATTATGTAATTAAATAATTTATAAGTAGTATTTCACAGTTGACAGTTGTATGTCCTACACTGCCAAGATAAAACAGTTCTATTATCAACATGTATGCACTTTGTTTTTGTAAGAATGATAGATATTAACAGTTAATAAACACCTGAATAACTGAAAGGTTATGTTTAGCTCTGCAATAAGCTGAAGTATTCACTGAAATGTATACAGATGGTGGAAAAATGTTACATCAATGTGTCCTTTCATTGCTTTAGTACTTTTATTTATTCTGTTGTAATCCTATAAATGTAGAATTATAGGAGAAGAAAACTTACAGGGGGGGTTGAACACTGTTGCCCTCACTGAGGGCCTCGGGGGTCATTTCCACTGCACTCCTATAAAAAGAAAATTTTAAACATTTTTATTCGATAATCTGACTAAAAATGGTTTGCCATAAACACACATAACAATATTCAAAAGTTATTTAAAAGAAAACAAATTAAAAGAGGTTCATAAGGTGTATAATAATTGTTTCTTCTTGAATATAATTCAAATATGAAAATAAATGTGGTGGCTAGCTGCAGATTTAAGATCTAAAACCTTAATTGTAAATAATTTTAGAAAATGACAATTGCATTGTAATGCAGATTAAACTATTCTTAGTCTGCAATTGCCTATCAATTTTGCACAAGTTTTCCATTTAACAAAAAATTTGGAATGGTAAAAATTATGGTATTGTAGGCTTGTATGGTTTTGATTCTCCAAATCTTATAGTTGGATCAATTTCAGCTTGAGCTGTTAGTGGTATGGTGATGTCAATAAGGCAGTGAATCTTCATAAACCTCCAGGCCTTCAATTTGAAGGGCATTAGCCAGAACTGCATGTATGGTGTCCGTTTTCAATAGCTCTCCCTTAGGACAATTTCCCAGCACTTGAAGGTTTTCATACTCATTGCAACCAGGGATCATACTAGAGCAACCATAGCGTTAATTTTCAACATCTCTCTCCTTCCTTTGTCATCGCGCAAGAGTTTGCAGATATTACTTCACTTAACTGTTGAGGATAGGTGCACCATGAAACATGTTCTTGTGGTCTGCTAACTTTAGTTACACTGCAGTTGGGTTTTAATATATTACATATATAGTTAGTGTAAAACAAGAATGGTTGGTGAAGGATCTGGAAAGTTGTTTAGCAAAGGTGGCATTGCAGACATACCAAGAGCCATCCAGTATTATTGCTGACCAAATTTTGTAGCGTTTCAATTCTTCCTATTAACAAGTTTGAGGTCATTAAGCATCTGTATATCTAGACTGACATTATTAAAGAAACTTAGGATTCTCTTGAGGTGTAATAGTATGCAGATGAGTTTTTTTAAAGGGGTGTTTTAACTGGTGAAGTCTGTATGGTAGTTCTTCAATTAAAGAAGATATAGGTGTTCCAGGTGAGCTTGGTATTCAGTGTTAAACCGAAGTACCTCACATCTTGGCTCGTGGTATTTCTAAAGTGATGATATATCCTTTGATTTTCTTTTTATATGTGAATCTTAGTGCTTTTGAGTTGTTTTGGGTTCATGTGCACACTATATGTGCTAACTGTTGTAGATAGTCAACTGCACAGTTGTCTGTGCTTTTTCAAAGGATTGCAATATTGTCTGCAAACTGCACTATCACGTGGCAGTAAATAAAAATAGATTGTTGGTGTTCCAAGTATGCAAGCACTATACCTGTGCTGGGATAAAGAAATACAAGAGCACTGATGTTTTTGGTTACTTGTTTAACCAATTCCAAATCTTCACTGGGATTTGGTTTGAACTGCTAGAGTTCATAGAGTAGTGTTCCTTTATCTTACATTGATGTGTACCAAATGTTATTAAAGATTTGATGGTGGTTCTGTATTTGATAAATATTTAGTCTTTTTGAAGTTAAACATCAGTAGCATTCAAGGAAAGAGGATTTTATTTATTTATGGATGCTTTTTAACTACTATGGTCCTTAGCATCCCATTGTATATTGGTCGTGAAAGGTTGCAAATTTTGCTCAGACCTCTATCAGGTTATATTATGTGCCATAAATCTAGGACACAGGATCACTGGCTTTACTTCCCTTCTGAAGGAAGCCATGCTAAGGAGTTTTATGTCCCAAAAAAAATCCATCGCCCTCTTCCTGGTTTGAACCCGTGACCTCGGGAACTAGAGGCTAGCGTGGTACCACTAGACCATGTAGGACGACATAGTATAGCCGGAGAAAATACTATCAGACACGTAGGATAACACTAACATCAAGCATCACTTTCATGATACCTTGTGAGATATTGCAGAAGAGGAACTCCTACATATTGCCTCAAAGATTTTCGCGTCAGAAGTGGTGGTTTCAAAGAACAAGAAAACAGTAACAACAACCCTTTACAGCTTCCCTGGTAATCACTCAGGAAGATCTCTCCAAGGCACAACAGTATTGCAACAAAATCATCACACCATTAACAAATAGAGCCTACTAGGACCACAACCAGCAAACTACGATATGAAGTTCTGCCTTAGAATACAAACAGTCGATTGTCAGCATTGAATAGTCTGCAACCAAGCCTACCAACTGGAATTTGAACTGCACTCCTTATCAGAAACGAGACTCATCAGTCTCCCAGCACGTCCTTTCCTCGTTCATCCTCTTGTTTTACCAATAAATGAACACTTGGATGTTCAGGTGCACCTCCGTGGTTTGCGTCGCATTTAAGAGTAGCACAGGACAGCAATGTCTCTTTTGCAGGATAATTCAGAATCAAAGTGATAACAAAATTTAGTATCTTTCAGTCTATTTTTGCAAACAAACGTTGAAACACACACACACATGACACTTATAATAATGACTACTTGAGTATAATATTACAAGAGTGTATACTTAATCGCACGTGGCGGTTCTGCGTGCTGGCATTCCTGAACGTGGAACCGCACATGTTGCACACGTACAGCACAACACCTGTGTGGCGCCGCATGTGTACATTGGCCACTGTTCGTGTCAAACCCGCCCCACACAAACCGCACTTGTACAGTCTTTCAGGTGCTGAAAGAAAAGTTTTAAGAATCATTAAGACAGGAAGGGAAAGAACACAAATTTATACAACTAGTTTTCATATAATCTGACAGAGGAGGGCTCCTACGGCTCACATTGTGCACAGTGAAATGTCATGTTTGATAAATGGTGTTCATATCAACTTATTTAATTTTACAAACGCAATGGACACTCATTGTGAAAGTATTTTTTGGCCAGTGACGGAAACATGACTTACTGTTCTGTTCACATGTACCCCTTTAAGTGTTACTGCAACTTGTTCATTTTATTGCACTTTACCATTTATCTGTGACAACCAGCCATGACTCGCTGTCATGAAGACAATGACACTAAACATTGCAACATGTATGTTACATTATAGCTTTTATTGGCAAACATTTGCTAAGCGACTTTGGTGCTATACTCAAACCTACTTTTAGTGGGTAGACCGTTGAAGTAGAATTGAATTCCACTTAAGTGTCTATATCAATATTTTGTCCAAAATAAAATAAAATTTCAAGATACCTCTGAATCCAAAAAATGCATTTTCAGAAAAGGCACACATTAATGCATATACAGTGAAATTTAATAATGAAAATTGTAACAAATTCTTGATTGAGATGTAACATGAAGATTTTCAAGAAAGGCCCCAAATACTAACCACTCTTCATATAGAAAGGTTTTAGTTTTCCCTGTTATTTTATTTGTTTTATTTTTTACTTTTTTAAAAATGTTCTTTTCTTTATTTTTTGTTTTTTAGAACTATTAAATGACTTAAGATACTAGCAATGGACACTGATAAATTCATTGAAATAACTGACAAAGAAAATTAGGGATGAAATGTTGCAGGCCTAAGTTTAGGGTATCTCCTCAGCATTTCCTAGTTATTATTAGGACTGAGGAAAACCTGGAAGAAACCCCAATGAGGGAGAATGATCCTGGCAGGAGTCCATACCAAAAACAATGTTGGCTGCTTGTGTCTATAAACCTTCTGTCAGCTTTTATTCTCAAAAAATAGTTCTCAAATTTTGATTGAAATACACTTGCAAGATATTTGTGTGGTCAATGAAATGCATATCTTGAACTTAATGAAAATAGCGCGTGAAGTCCTCTTTACTGTGAAAGAATTTTGTATAAGTGCTGAACCACAAATTTTTGCCACTAAAATATTGATCTCATTAAAACACACAACTTATGTCAAATAACATTTCTGTACCATTACCTATTTACAAGATATTCTTTGTTGTTAGTCTGAATTTTCAAATACTTTACCTTTCAAGTGGTAAGCCCCTATTTTCTTTTGTCTTGGTCGTTGTGCAGAGAGTATAATTTCAGGGTTGTCGCATAGTGACACACTTTTAAAAATCTGACAATCACTTTAACCACTGTATACTTATCTACAACAATATTTGTAACTAAATTATATCTATTAACAATAAGTGCAGGTAAGAATAATCCTTTGTGAAAATAGTTTCTCTACTATAAAAGTCATGTGAATGGAATGTAAGATTTCTTTTCATTATCTCAGAGTCCTCTACTTAATAGCAACAATACTGAATATTATTTCATACAGTATGTGTAGAAACTAACTTCCAATCATTTCCTAATTTCCAGTTTAAAATATACCACATTTAGTGACCTTCTTGTAACCGAGAATAAGTGCATACACCTTTTATTAGCCACTTTTGCTGTGTATGCATTGCAGATCAATCTTTTGTCTAAAGTAAAATATGACGGAAAATCTCCCATTTTTTGGAAAAGCAGGTAGCATAGCTTAGTTTGTATACTTGCTAATTTAGCAGTGTTCACTAGCTGTCACATGAGAGCAAGGTTTCATGTTGGTTACATTCCTTTACTGACACTGCAGCTGTTTTATATTATAAAGCAAGCAACTTAGCAGAAACCCTTGTTGGCTTTTATAGTTTGATGTTCAGATACAGTTGAAAAAATTACACACATTTGTTTCTCTTATGAGAGTTCTGAACAAAGAGTACAATTGATTAATTTAATGTAAATCATCATTCACTGCTTACATGTAGTTCCTACTTTAATTAAGAACAGTTTTATTTTGACCAACTTGTTCTTCGGACTAAAAGATGCTGTATTTTAATACGCAGTTATAAATGTTAGTTTACCTAACTAAATATTAATATAACCTCAGGATTTTTCTGTGTGGGGGCAGGTTTTTAGTCAAGTCATTCTCTGTGGTCTACAGGTACATGCTAGTTTCTAGATCCCGAGCTTTCAGGTTAAAATCCAGTTGAAGGTGGCAGTTTTTTTAGTGTAAAAATCATTAGCTTGGCTTCCTTTGGAAGGGAAGTAAAGCCAGTGGTCCAGTGTCCTAGATTTATGGCACGTGAAAGGACCTCAAGCTTGATAGAAGCCTGCATGCAAAATTTCCAGTCTCTTATGCCGAATATAGAATGGGATGCTAAGAACCATAGTAGTTAAAGAGCGTCCATACATAAAACTAAACTTAATTTTAGCCCAAATTAAAGATATGGGATTGTGTCCACACTATTTTCGTATCAAATTCATTTGGACCTACAGATTTAAATTTTTTTTCATCTCCACTCCAAGAGGAATAGGTTTAATGCTATGAAACACTTTATTGCTTCATTTGGGCCACACTGTCACCATCCATGTTATAATGCATGTCAACTGCAAGAGGAATGCTGTTAATACCATGACTTCGCTCCATTTTCTCATGTAGAGCAAGACTTACTATTAACCTAATCGGAATATATCATCTCCCAGGAGAATAGCTTTATACTATTTCCTATCTTGATTCCTTTGCGAGGTGATGGTCGAAATACAGGAGTAACTTGTGACCAAGTGAGGCAAAATAGAGTTAAGGAACAACAGAGACAACAAAAGTATGTGTTGCTTCCACATGACTTTCTCTACTCTCTTCTACAAACTATTCTATCTATATCTTATTGAGATACTTTCATTAGACATTTACAAATTTTGGGGTAGATATGAGTAGTACACAGATGGCTAAGGCAATAGATTTTTAAAAAGTGGGTCAATGTGATGGCTTTGAAATTCCATGCTCCCTACATGATGAGAAAAAATATAGTGACCCGTCAATTATTAAAGTATTTGAAAACTGAAACAAGACAAAGAATACCTTAGAAGTGGATAACAGGGAAAACAACTGAAGCTCTTTGCCTAAGCAGAGGTACAATTTTTGTGTAGCAAGATCCTCTCTTAATGTTTACCAATTATATAGAAGTGATTCAGAATGACTTCTCAGGTTATTGCCATAAAATTAAAGATATACATGTCCTTTGTTGTGTAAATGTCTTGTGCATATGCTATTTTAATATAAATTGTTAGCCATTTTTGAGAAAATGGCAACTAACGAAAACTAATGGATACTTTTGGAATCAGGATATTCTCAAAAATCAGTGTCACATTCTTTGAAGATGATAAACTTAAATACCAAATATTCTCTCTGACAGAGAAACTGAAAATGGTAAGAGAATTCTCAAGCTTCTACAAATAGAACTTGATGTTTGTAGAAAATAGAAGAATATACACGGGTAACAGACAGCATATATATTAGAGGAAACGTTTATCAGTTTCTTACAAAATTGAAACACATCAGCTAATAGTCAGTCAAAGGGTTTATTTACTGATTATGTAATTAAATAATGTATAAGAAGTATTTCACAGTTGGCAGTTATATTTCCTACAACATAAAACAGTTCTATTATAAACATGTATGCACTTTGTTTTTGTAAAGAATGATGAGAGTTATTAATGCTGAATAAACACCTGAATAACTGAAAGGTTATGGTTTAGCTCTGCAATAAGTTCAAGTATTCACAGCAATGTGTACAGGTGGTGGAAAAATATTGCATCAGTATATACTTTCATTGCTTTAGTACTTTTGTTTATTCTGTTGTAATGCTATAAATGTAGAATTATAGGAGAAGAAAACTTACAGGGCGGGTTCCAAGTTGTTGCCCGCAAAGAATATTGCGGGGACCATTCATGCTGCACTCCTATAAAAAGAAAATTTTAAACATTTTTATTCAACAACCTGACCAAAAATGGTTTGCCATAAACACACAACATACCAAAGTTATTTAACAGAAAAGATACATTAAAACAGGTTCATAAGGTGTATAATTGTTTCTTCTTGAATATAATTGAAATATGAAAAATGTGGTGGGTAGCGCAGATTTAAGAACTTCTCATACCTTAAACATAAATGATTTTAAAAAATTTTAATTGAATTATAATGCAGATTAAATTCTAGGTCTGTAATTACTTATCAATTTTGTAGGAGTTTTTCCATTTAACAAACAAATTTTCGAATAGTAACGTGATCCAAAAAAAGACCAATCAATTTAATGTGATTTAAAAAAATCTGTGTTACATTCACATGACTTTCTCTACTCTTGTACAAACTATTTTTACAAACACTTATTCTCCATATGCTTCATGTTAATCGAGATATGGAGATGTTAATCTTATTGCTAATTTTCTTGTAGATGCAAGGGGAATTGCTAGGCTTTAAGCGGTTGTCAAATATTTTAAGAGCTGGTTGCTTTGTAGAGTATTCCATTCTCTTTGCATTACCAGGACAAAAAAAAAAAATGAATAATGAATTTGAGAAAAAGTTTAAGTATTGGAAAATTTAAGGGAATAACAAGCAATATCTCGAAAATGGTTCACTCAACAAAAAAAATATATATGACAAATTGTGTATTTTAACGTGATCTACATTTTTTATGCAGTAAAATTTTCTCTCTTATGGTTTACCAGTTATGTAAAAGTCATTCACAATGAAGAATACTTTTGGAGACATTCCCAGAAAATTCAAAATATACATTTTATTTGTCATGAAAGTATCTTAAATATATGATATTTTAATGAAAATCGTTAGAGCCATTTTGGAGAAAATTAAATTTTCGAAAAATGTTACATGTAAAGGGTAATCTGGGGTCTCTCTCGCTCTCTCCAAAAGGGCTTTTTTTTTATTTATTCAGGGGGATCTCAAAACATGCATTTCTAGTGAAATGTTGAATGTTTGGGTGGAATACAATACTTCCCCTACTTACTATATGTAGTAGAGAAAGTAAAAATATATGGTACTGTAGGCTCATAGGTCTTTGTTTTCTGTGTCAACTGCCATAAGTTGGGTATATGATACTCCAAATCTTGTAGATGGATCAATAATTTTGGCTTGAGCTGTTTAGCGGTATCGTGATGTCAGGAAGGCAGTGAATCTCCAGGCCTTCAATTTGAGGGGCATTGGCCAGCACTGCACATAGTGTTGTCTATTTTCAGTAGCTCTCCCCTAGGACCACTTGCCAGCACTTGGGAAGGATTGCACTGGACCAACATTTTCAACACTTTTCTCCTTCCTTTGTTGTCACCTAAGAGTATGCAGATGTTACTTCACTTTGCTGTTGAGGTTAGGTGCACCATGAAAGTTGTTTGTGTTTTCTATTAACTTTATTACACTAATTTTGCAGTAGAGTTGGGTTATAACGATATACTACATATATAGTCTATACAAAAGACCTGTGGCATTGCAGATGGGGCATTCTTTCTTACTGCTCTCCCATTTTGTAGTTTTTTTCAATTTTTCCTACTAGTAAGTTTGAGGTCAATCTCCACAACAAGCATCCGTACATCTAGAGCTGGCATTATTAATGAAACACTGTTCTCTTGAGGTGTAACTGTACAGAGAATTTTTTAATGGGCTGTTTTAACTGGTGAAGTCTGTACCATAGTTTAATTAAAGAAGAAATATAGGTGTTCCAGGTGAGCTTGGTGACCAGTGTTGAACTAAAGTATCTCACTGTCCTGCTTGTGGCATTTCCAAGGTGATACATTCATTATTTTTCCTTATATATGTGAATCTTACTGCTTTTGATTTGTTTTGTGTTCATGTGCATCCCCTAATTTGAGCTCCATTTGCAATCTATATCTGCAAACTGTTGTAGATAGTCTACTGCAGAGTTTTCTGTGATTTTGAAAATGATTGCAATATCATCTGCAAATTGCACCATTGTGTTGCTAAGTGACAGCAAATAAAAATCTTATACATATAGGAAAGAGGCTAACACACACACACACCTTTGTGGTATTAGAGCTCTTACACTTTGCAATTGAGTTTGGTAATTAAGATACCTAACAGGAAAAGAGCTGTTTAAAGATATGATTTGAACATTACAAACATGTTGCTCAAAAAGGGTTTTAATTTAAATAAAAGTGCTTGTGCCAGATTTGATCAAAAGCAGTTTTGTGTTCAAGAAGTGGTGCAAAACATAGCATTTTATTCAAAAGCATGGAGTATTATGTTTAAGACTCCACAAAGTTGAGGACAGGAATGAGACGCTAAAGCCAAATGCGTTGTCTGGTACTAATAGATGTAGCATCTTGAGAAGCTGTGCAAAAAAATAAAGAGTTTTGAACACAGTGGCAGAAACCTGGGGGGTCTTGTAGCAGTTTGTCAGGCTGGGGAATCAATACTATAATGGCATAATGGAAAATAACTAAGACAGTGGTATACAACCCTGTTACAAACACTAGTGGTTTTCTTGAATACTTTAAGTGAAGGTCTGGATGATCATAGGTCATGATAGGGACATGGAATGTTCTAAGTATGACATTATTTACTTGTGTTTTGGGGTGAAGAAAAAGGAAAGTAGAAGAGACATTTAGCTGTTTTCATTACTTGTTTGGTGAATTCCAAATCTTCATTGGGTTATGGCTCAAAATGTTTACAGCATTTCATAGAATAGTGTTTCTTTATCTTGCAGTGATGTGTACCAGATGTTATTCAAACACAATGGTGTTGTATTTGATGAATATTTAATCTTGAAGTGAACCTTTGGCAGTGCTCAAGGAGAGAGGATTATTATTTGTAGCAACATCTCTAAGTGCAGTATGTAGATCGCAGGTACTGTGATTGTAGGATGTTTCATGAGCAGCACATTTAGTGTGTTCCCATAACGTGTGGTAGTCCCTCCTTTCTTGATGATTGCACAACTTTTGACCTCTCGACGAAGTGCTGGTTACTAGATACATTAGCTGGTTAATGTTGACAACTGCTAATACCACCAGGTGATCTAAAAGGTTATATCAGTGTGTGGTGTGTTGTGCTGTAGGATAGAGCATGAAGCTCTAGTTCCCAGCTGTGGAATGTGCTTGGGTTAAATGCCACCCATGGAGTGCAGACTTAGTCCCAGATATACGACTACTGCCCACTCAGCATTGTGAGGAGGGTCATAGGCAGTTGTCCTGGCCTTGTGGACCAACTTTCTGGCTAGGGGATATACGATGCTGGCCACAGCACTTTACTGTATTGGTTGGATGATTGCTCACCTGCTGTGTGTAAGTGGGCGTGAGACAGGCAGTCACGTTAGCAGGCCCCGGCCTTTGCCAACTGTAGTGCCACAGAATTTATCTTTGTGTGTGTAGTTGTATAGCAAGTCTAACCAAAAAGTTGCTTTATAAGACTAATTCTGAAATAGTTGATCTCAATTGCATTAATATTACATGTAATGGTCTGAACTTAGCTCATACTGTACAGATGTTGCCTGCATGTTTAGTAATAAAGCTAAGACATCTGCTGTGTTTCCTGAATTCATGTAAAGGCTGACTCTGTTGGAGAGAAAAGCTTAGTGAAAGCCTATGGGCTACATTATGTAGAATGCTCCTCTTGCATTTGTCACATTTGACCACCTATCTAGGGTGCTAGGCATTAAAATCTCCCATGAAGAGAAGCAAGATCCCATTATATGAAAAATATCCCAAAAGTTTGAAACTGTCAGTTTAGTTTTCTGGGGCAAAGGAGAATAACACTTGATATTTTTTTTCTTCTTTTCTTTCTTTCCCTAGATGTATTGCCCTTCAAAACTCTTTCACTGCAGTAATTTCTCTTGAGCCAAAGTAGAATTTTTAAATACTGACAACATATTTTAGTGTCTGAAGACAAATTCATAACAATGGTTAACAAAATGTGTTGACTATTAGTAAAAATTATTTTCCCGAGTGCTTTACATCAGTCTTAAGATAAAATCACAATACCTGCAACACTTGCATCCTTCAATTTAAATACCAGTAATTTATTTTAATCATAACAAATGTGACAATACTTAAATGTTAACTTGAAATGGAAATATAAGGCTTTCCCATTCACCATTCCCACAATATAATGAAGTGACGTGTTTTATCCGTTGCTGAAGTACACTCATATTGCAACAAAAATGCTTTTAATTGCACTTTGCAGAGGTGCACCTTTTCTTAGGCTAAAACTTAAGGGCTTATTGGCCTCAGTATCAATGCACTAAGACCATAGAACTCTTAAGTATATTTATTCCGCCTTTGCCACCAGTCAGTTGTCTGCACATGACGCCAATACTTTGAAGCAAGTTTATCACCACTGCCTCTAGCAGAGGACTTGCAAACGATGAGTGGAAGGGGTGGATGTCAAGTCACAAGGTCACCTTGGTGTAATTATATCATACCTTCCCAGTATTTATTTTTCGCACTCCTTTTGCTTGCATCCCGTAAATTTGCAATCTCAGCATGTATGCTGATAGGTAACACTCGTAATTGAATGGTTTTTATAAGGTAGATTGTCTCAGCTTTAATGGCAGAACTAACTTTTTAAATAAAAACAAAAAACAACTCGAGTAACAAATGAAAATGAACGAGTAGGGAACCTCATTTATACTCTTCACTTGACATTACCTGGACATGTTTCAAGAATCCCTTGCTCTCATCGTCAGCTGCTGACCTACTGGCTGGTGGTTGTTTGATTGTCCTGTATCTGCCTGTGTTGACCATCTGTGGTGGTATCTGGTGAGGGTTTGATGTACTTGCCGAGTTTGTCCTCTGCTGGAATGTCTAAATTCATTGAAATATTCTTGTTCTTCCAAATGTAGATTTTCTCCCAAGTGGAACAATTTAACATCCAGTCTAATTTCGTGGTTTTTCTCCCAAAAATGATTTGCAACAGCTAATTCTTCAATTTGTTTTTGGTGAATGTCCCTGAAGTGTTCTTTTCTGTGCGTTTCAATATTTCTTTTGGTTTTCCCAATGTATTTCATGTTGCAATCTAGGCATTTTATGGCATATATTCCAGACTTTTGTTCCGGAGGGACTTGATCTTTCAACTTTGGACTTAAGAGTTTTAATGCTGTGTTTGTTGTACGGTACAAGTTTTGCGTGAAATTCTTTAAAGATGTTTTCAAATTTGTGATAAAGGTGTGGAGTATGTAAATTTGCAGAAACTATATTGCATTTTAATTGGTTTGAGAGTGGAGACTTCTGCAACCTTCTTTATTTTGAATTTATTTTCTTTAGTATATGGCCAAATTCTATTCTGTTCTATTCTGTGTTATTCATAGGGATGTTAACCAACCTGTATGCTAGGCTGTTAAACATATTTAAGACTGCCTGGATTGTAGCTATTATATTTTATGTAATTGCCTGTATGTGTAGCCTTCCTATGTATACTGAAGCTAATTTTGGAGCTTTCATTCCTCAATCTTGAGATCTAAAAATGGGAGGTAGCCATCTTTTTTTTAAGTTTCTATAGTAAATTTGATTGGCTTTACTTGTAGGTTTAATAGTTTGAATGCATCCTGCAAATGTTTCTCTGGAACTACTGCAAATATATCGTCTACATATCTATGCCAGATTTTAAAAATCCAAGGGATTTGTTTTTCAAAAGCTCCCACAATAGACCTGCAAGTAACTGAGAAGGAGGGTCTCCCATTGCCAGGCCTGAAGTTTGTTTATAAATTTTCTCATTACACGTAAACTCTCTGTTCGATGCATGCACTGGTTAACTTAATGAAGCCTTCTGTTTCATTAGTGTTCAAACCTATTGATGGCAGCCATTTCTTTAATAGTGTGATTAACTTAACCAATGGTATGCTGGGGAAAAGTGCAACTACATCAAATGAAACCAATGTGTCTCCTGGTTTGAGCAAGATGTCCTTGATATTCTTTACTAAATCATAGGAGTTCCTTATGCTCAGGTTATTGAACTTCGGAAGAGAGTTAAGTTTCTCATTCAACCATTTTGCTAGATTGTAAGTTGGAGCATTGATATTGTTAACTATTGGTTTCATGCTGTTATCATCTTGTGGATTTTGGGAAGAGCATGGAGTGTAGGTAATGTGGGATTGTGTATAATGATTTTGTGTTTTTGAGGTTCTGTAAAAGCTTTGGTTTCTTTTATTGTTTTATTAACTGTAGTGATATGTTGGTTGAGAGGGTGCTTATTTATGGCTTTATAATTTGGACCTTTTAATCAAGTTTTCTACTCTGTCAATATATTTATATTTATCTAATGGCTATGGTGTTTCCTTTATCTGCTTTTGTATAAACAACTGGTTTTTCTTTCAACTTCTTTATGGTTTTGGAATTGGAGTTTTGATGGCCATCCTTAATGGTTGCTGGAATTTTTATGAGGAATGAAAACTCCAAGATTAGCTTCGGTATACATAGGAAGGCCACACATACAAACAATTACATAAAATATAAAGCTACAATCCAGGCAGTCTTAAAAATGCATTGTTTAACATCCCCATGAATTACAAAGAGTACAAAACAGAATTTGACCCCATATTAAACACAGCAGTCACCAATGGTTTCAGAAAATCCACTATAATAAAGAAAATAAATAAATTCAAAAGAAAGAAGATAAGTCTCCACTCCCAAACCAATCAAAATGCAATATAGTTAACGCAAATTTACATACCATCCACACCTTTATCACAAATTTGAAAACATCTTTAAAGAATTCCACATAAAACTTGTACCGTATAACAAACACAGCATTAAAAAATCTCCTAAGTTCAAAGTTGAAAGATCAAGTCCCCCCCCCCCCCAGAACAAAAGTCCGGAATATATGCCATAGAATGCCTAGATTGCAATATGAAATGCATTGGGAAAACCAAAAGAAATATTGAAATGCACAGAAAAGAGCACTTCAAGAACATTCACCAAAAACAAATTGAAAAATCTGCTGTTGCGAATCATTTTTGGGAGAAAAACCATGAAATAGACCTGGATGTCAAACTGTTAAAAGAAGTCTCAAAACTTATGAAACTATCCACTTGGGAGAAAATCTACATTTGGAAGAACAAGAATATCGCAATGAATTTAGATATGCCAGCAGAGGACAAACTTAACAAGTATATCAAACCCTCACCAGATACCAACACAGATGGTCAACACAAGCAGATACAGGACGATCAAACCACCACCAGCCAGTAGGTCAACAGCTAACGAGAGCAAGGGACTCTCGAAACATGTCCAGGTGATTTTACTTAAGTGAAGAGTGTAAATGAGTTTTCCTACTCCTCGTTCATTTTCATTTGAAACACTTCACTATCAACCGCTTCTACATTATTACTTATAACTCAAGTGACCTTTATAAATAAAGGGTAGTTAAATTATATTCAAACCCACTCGCAGCCTCTCTACTGCGCGAGACAGCCGGCAGAGGCGGACTAAAATCCTTACCTATAATAAATGCTGGAAAAGTTGACCACCTGCTCTCAAACAGGCAGCATATCTCTTGTAAATATTCTCGCTCACTCTCCAAAGCTCAGCAGCAGGAATTCTTGTGATTTCTTGCACAATGTTTTCTGTAAGTTCCTGTAGTGTGCGAGGATTGGAATGATACACTTTGTCTTTTAAAGAACCCCATAAATAAAAACGCAACTTTTTAGGTCAGGAGAAGGGGGCCACAAATCAACACTAATTATTCTGTCATCAAACAACTCTCTTGTAATGATTCAGCAGCCGCATGTGCTGTTGCAGAATCTTGCTGGAACCAAACATACAATTTCTCTTCTTCTGTCAAGCGATTGCAAAATGGCCTCAATTAACCTCCGATATCGCTCTGCATTTATTGTTTCATCAAAGAATACGGGCCCTAGTATTCTTCTGGCACTTATCGCACACCACACTCCAATTCTCTGATCATAATGGGGCTTGCTGTACTGACTTCATTCATTTAAACCCACTGGCAGTAAAGGTTGAAAAATCTGAAGAACTGTTCCTTTATGTATTACATTTCCAGAACATTCCAAAGCCTAAAAATATTTAACACACTGAATATTCTAATAATGATCACTTAATTTATTGCACCAACAATGGGACAGGTGATCTCATATTTAGTCAATGTTGTGTAACATGAGTGATTTAATAGAATTGTTAAATTTATACAAAGCACTTTGAGCCTTACCTTCAACATGATTTGGTCCAAGTTATTTAACAGTATTGTTAAATTTATACAGTGCACTTTGAGCCTTACTTTCAACATGATTTGGTCCAAGTTATTTAACAGTATTGTTAAATTTATACAGTGCACTTTGAGCCCTACCTTCAACATGATTTGATCCAAGTTATTTAACAGTATTGTTAAATTTATATAGTCACTTTGAGCCCTACCTTCAACATGATTTGATCCAAGTTATTTAACAGTATTGTTAAATTTATACAATGCACTTTGAGCCCTACCTTCAACATGATTTGGTCCAAGTTATTTAACAGTATTGTTAAATTTATACAGTGCACTTTGAGCCCTACCTTCAACATGATTTGGTCCAAGTTATTTAACAGTATTGTTAAATTTATATAGTGCACTTTGAGCCCTACCTTCAACATGATTTGATCCAAGTTATTTAACAGTATTGTTAAATTTATATAGTGCACTTTGAGCCCTACCTTCAACATGATTTGGTCCAAGTTATTTAACAGTATTGTTAAATTTATATAGTGCACTTTGAGCCTTACCTTCAACATGATTTGATCCAAGTTATTTAACAGTATTGTTAAATTTATATAGTGCACTTTGAGCCTTACCTTCAACATGATTTGATCCAAGTTATTTAACAGTATTGTTAAATTTATATAGTGCACTTTGAGCCTTACCTTCAACATGATTTGATCCAAGTTATTTAACAGTATTGTTAAATTTATACAGTGCACTTTGAGCCTTACCTTCAACATGATTTGGTCCAAGTTATTTAACAGTATTGTTAAATTTATACGCTGCACTTTGAGCCCTACCTTCAACATGATTTGATCCAAGTTATTTAACAGTATTGCTAAATTTATACACTGCACTTTGAGCCTTACCTTCAACATGATTTGGTCCAAGTTATTTAACAGTATTGTTAAATTTATACACTGCACTTTGAGCCCTACCTTCAACATGATTTGGTCCAAGTTATTTAACAGTATTGTTAAATTTATACACTGCACTTTGAGCCCTACCTTCAACATGATTTGATCCAAGTTATTTAACAGTATTGTTAAATTTATACACTGCACTTTGAGCCCTACCTTCAACATGATTTGGTCCAAGTTATTTAACAGTATTGTTAAATTTATATACTGCACTTTGAGCCCTACCTTCAACATGATTTGGTCCAAGTTATTTAACAGTATTGTTAAATTTATACACTGCACTTTGAGCCCTACCTTCAACATGATTTGATCCAAGTTATTTAACAGTATTGTTAAATTTATATAGTGCACTTTGAGCCCTACCTTCAACATGATTTGGTCCAAGTTATTTAACAGTATTGTTAAATTTATACACTGCACTTTGAGCCCTACCTTCAACATGATTTGATCCAAGTTATTTAACAGTATTGTTAAATTTATACACTGCACTTTGAGCCCTACCTTCAACATGATTTGGTCCAAGTTATTTAACAGTATTGTTAAATTTATACACTGCACTTTGAGCCCTACCTTCAACATGATTTGGTCCAAGTTATTTAACAGTATTGTTAAATTTATATAGTGCACTTTGAGCCCTACCTTCAACATGATTTGATCCAAGTTATTTAACAGTATTGTTAAATTTATACACTGCACTTTGAGCCCTACCTTCAACATGATTTGGTCCAAGTTATTTAACAGTATTGTTAAATTTATACACTGCACTTTGAGCCCTACCTTCAACATGATTTGATCCAAGTTATTTAACAGTATTGTTAAATTTATATAGTGCACTTTGAGCCCTACCTTCAACATGATTTGATCCAAGTTATTTAACAGTATTGTTAAATTTATACACTGCACTTTGAGCCCTACCTTCAACATGATTTGATCCAAGTTATTTAACAGTATTGTTAAATTTATACACTGCACTTTGAGCCCTACCTTCAACATGATTTGGTCCAAGTTATTTAACAGTATTGTTAAATTTATACACTGCACTTTGAGCCCTACCTTCAACATGATTTGGTCCAAGTTATTTAACAGTATTGTTAAATTATTATAGTGCACTTTGAGCCCTACCTTCAACATGATTTGATCCAAGTTATTTAACAGTATTGTTAAATTTATACAGTGCACTTTGAGACCTACTTTCAACATGATTTGATCCAAGTTATTTAACAGTATTGTTAAATTTATACAGTGCACTTTGAGCCCTACCTTCAACATGATTTGGTCCAAGTTATTTAACAGTATTGTTAAATTTATATAGTGCACTTTCAGCCCTACCTTCAACATGATTTGATCCAAGTTATTTAACAGTATTGTTAAATTTATACAATGCACTTTGAGCCCTACCTTCAACATGATTTGGTCCAAGTTATTTAACAGTATTGTTAAATTTATACAGTGCACTTTGAGCCCTACCTTCAACATGATTTGGTCCAAGTTATTTAACAGTATTGTTAAATTTATATAGTGCACTTTGAGCCCTACCTTCAACATGATTTGATCCAAGTTATTTAACAGTATTGTTAAATTTATATAGTGCACTTTGAGCCCTACCTTCAACATGATTTGGTCCAAGTTATTTAACAGTATTGTTAAATTTATACACTGCACTTTGAGCCCTACCTTCAACATGATTTGGTCCAAGTTATTTAACAGTATTGTTAAATTTATACAGTGCACTTTGAGCCTTACCTTCAACATGATTTGGTCCAAGTTATTTAACAGTATTGTTAAATTTATATAGTGCACTTTGAGCCCTACCTTCAACATGATTTGATCCAAGTTATTTAACAGTATTGTTAAATTTATACAGTGCACTTTGAGCCTTACCTTCAACATGATTTGGTCCAAGTTATTTAACAGTATTGTTAAATTTATACACTGCACTTTGAGCCTTACCTTCAACATGATTTGGTCCAAGTTATTTAACAGTATTGTTAAATTTATATAGTGCACTTTGAGCCCTACCTTCAACATGATTTGGTCCAAGTTATTTAACAGTATTGTTAAATTTATACACTGCACTTTGAGCCTTACCTTCAACATGATTTGGTCCAAGTTATTTAACAGTATTGTTAAATTTATACAGTGCACTTTGAGCCTTACCTTCAACATGATTTGGTCCAAGTTATTTAACAGTATTGTTAAATTTATATAGTGCACTTTGAGCCCTACCTTCAACATGATTTGATCCAAGTTATTTAACAGTATTGTTAAATTTATACACTGCACTTTGAGCCCTACCTTCAACATGATTTGGTCCAAGTTATTTAACAGTATTGTTAAATTTATATAGTGCACTTTGAGCCCTACCTTCAACATGATTTGGTCCAAGTTATTTAACAGTATTGTTAAATTTATACACTGCACTTTGAGCCCTACCTTCAACATGATTTGATCCAAGTTATTTAACAGTATTGTTAAATTTATACACTGCACTTTGAGCCTTACCTTCAACATGATTTGGTCCAAGTTATTTAACAGTATTGTTAAATTTATACAGTGCACTTTGAGCCTTACCTTCAACATGATTTGGTCCAAGTTATTTAACAGTATTGTTAAATTTATATAGTGCACTTTGAGCCCTACCTTCAACATGATTTGGTCCAAGTTATTTAACAGTATTGTTAAATTTATATAGTGCACTTTGAGCCCTACCTTCAACATGATTTGGTCCAAGTTATTTAACAGTATTGTTAAATTTATATAGTGCACTTTGAGCCCTACCTTCAACATGATTTGGTCCAAGTTATTTAACAGTATTGTTAAATTTATACACTGCACTTTGAGCCCTACCTTCAACATGATTTGATCCAAGTTATTTAACAGTATTGTTAAATTTATACACTGCACTTTGAGCCCTACCTTCAACATGATTTGATCCAAGTTATTTAACAGTATTGTTAAATTTATACAGTGCACTTTGAGCCCTACCTTCAACATGATTTGATCCAAGTTATTTAACAGTATTGTTAAATTTATACACTGCACTTTGAGCCCTACCTTCAACATGATTTGATCCAAGTTATTTAACAGTATTGTTAAATTTATACACTGCACTTTGAGCCCTACCTTCAACATGATTTGGTCCAAGTTATTTAACAGTATTGTTAAATTTATATAGTGCACTTTGAGCCCTACCTTCAACATGATTTGATCCAAGTTATTTAACAGTATTGTTAAATTTATACAGTGCACTTTGAGACCTACTTTCAACATGATTTGATCCAAGTTATTTAACAGTATTGTTAAATTTATACAGTGCACTTTGAGCCCTACCTTCAACATGATTTGGTCCAAGTTATTTAACAGTATTGTTAAATTTATATAGTGCACTTTCAGCCCTACCTTCAACATGATTTGATCCAAGTTATTTAACAGTATTGTTAAATTTATACAATGCACTTTGAGCCCTACCTTCAACATGATTTGGTCCAAGTTATTTAACAGTATTGTTAAATTTATACAGTGCACTTTGAGCCCTACCTTCAACATGATTTGGTCCAAGTTATTTAACAGTATTGTTAAATTTATATAGTGCACTTTGAGCCCTACCTTCAACATGATTTGATCCAAGTTATTTAACAGTATTGTTAAATTTATATAGTGCACTTTGAGCCCTACCTTCAACATGATTTGGTCCAAGTTATTTAACAGTATTGTTAAATTTATACACTGCACTTTGAGCCCTACCTTCAACATGATTTGGTCCAAGTTATTTAACAGTATTGTTAAATTTATACAGTGCACTTTGAGCCTTACCTTCAACATGATTTGGTCCAAGTTATTTAACAGTATTGTTAAATTTATATAGTGCACTTTGAGCCCTACCTTCAACATGATTTGATCCAAGTTATTTAACAGTATTGTTAAATTTATACAGTGCACTTTGAGCCTTACCTTCAACATGATTTGGTCCAAGTTATTTAACAGTATTGTTAAATTTATACACTGCACTTTGAGCCTTACCTTCAACATGATTTGGTCCAAGTTATTTAACAGTATTGTTAAATTTATATAGTGCACTTTGAGCCCTACCTTCAACATGATTTGGTCCAAGTTATTTAACAGTATTGTTAAATTTATACACTGCACTTTGAGCCTTACCTTCAACATGATTTGGTCCAAGTTATTTAACAGTATTGTTAAATTTATACAGTGCACTTTGAGCCTTACCTTCAACATGATTTGGTCCAAGTTATTTAACAGTATTGTTAAATTTATATAGTGCACTTTGAGCCCTACCTTCAACATGATTTGATCCAAGTTATTTAACAGTATTGTTAAATTTATACACTGCACTTTGAGCCCTACCTTCAACATGATTTGGTCCAAGTTATTTAACAGTATTGTTAAATTTATATAGTGCACTTTGAGCCCTACCTTCAACATGATTTGGTCCAAGTTATTTAACAGTATTGTTAAATTTATACACTGCACTTTGAGCCCTACCTTCAACATGATTTGATCCAAGTTATTTAACAGTATTGTTAAATTTATACACTGCACTTTGAGCCTTACCTTCAACATGATTTGGTCCAAGTTATTTAACAGTATTGTTAAATTTATACAGTGCACTTTGAGCCTTACCTTCAACATGATTTGGTCCAAGTTATTTAACAGTATTGTTAAATTTATATAGTGCACTTTGAGCCCTACCTTCAACATGATTTGGTCCAAGTTATTTAACAGTATTGTTAAATTTATATAGTGCACTTTGAGCCCTACCTTCAACATGATTTGGTCCAAGTTATTTAACAGTATTGTTAAATTTATATAGTGCACTTTGAGCCCTACCTTCAACATGATTTGGTCCAAGTTATTTAACAGTATTGTTAAATTTATACACTGCACTTTGAGCCCTACCTTCAACATGATTTGATCCAAGTTATTTAACAGTATTGTTAAATTTATACACTGCACTTTGAGCCCTACCTTCAACATGATTTGATCCAAGTTATTTAACAGTATTGTTAAATTTATACAGTGCACTTTGAGCCCTACCTTCAACATGATTTGATCCAAGTTATTTAACAGTATTGTTAAATTTATACACTGCACTTTGAGCCCTACCTTCAACATGATTTGATCCAAGTTATTTAACAGTATTGTTAAATTTATACAGTGCACTTTGAGCCCTACCTTCAACATGATTTGGTCTAAGTTATTTAACAGTATTGTTAAATTTATATAGTGCACTTTGAGCCCTACCTTCAACATGATTTGGTCCAAGTTATTTAACAGTATTGTTAAATTTATATAGTGCACTTTGAGCCCTACCTTCCACATGATTTGGTCCAAGTTGTTGTTGGACAATATTGTTAAATTTATGTAAAGCACTTTGAGCCCTACCTTACTGCTGTTGCTGCTCCAGTTGCTGGTGCTTCAACTGAATATACTGCGTTTCTGCTGGTGCTGATGCTCAACACTGGTATAATAATGATTAGTTCAGTGTAAGATTACAAATGTGTAGACTTAGTCTCATGCGACAACTCACATGCTTCTGTCACAAATCTCATGGTCACATCACCGATGTAGGGCTCCTGACCTGTGTGGTGCTACCATGTAGGCCTGCTGCGGTTTTCAACCCAATGCCACAAAGGCCATAAGTGCTATCTCTTGACGGCTGAAACAAAAATGTTGACTCATTAAGGAGCGAAGGGAAAGAACGCCAATTTGTACAACTAGTGTTCATACAACCTGACAGGAGAGCACAAAATGTGGATAGTGAAATGTCATTTGATAAATGGTGTTTACATTAACTTATTTAATTTTACAAAACTCAACTGGACACTCGTTGTGCAAGTACTTTTCAGCCAGCAACATAACATGTCTTACTGGTCAGTTCACTCTTACCTCTAAGCAAAACTGCAACTTAAAGGAAACAATAGTAGTGCAGAAATAAATGTGGATGTGCATACTCACAATTTACATGAAAGCTATACCTTCTTCCATTACAATTAACAGGCAGAAAAAAATAATCCTTTATTATATTTTATCGCGCTTCCCTGTTTAACTTTACAACCAGTCATGACTTACTGACTTGATACCAAGGGATCGTGAAGATAGCATTAAACGTTGCAACATATTCAGCTTTAGGTACATTACATTGTAGTTCATGCTTATGAACATTTCAAAATCAAATTTGCTTTGATATGCAAACTTACTTTGCAGAAGGAAAGATATTCAGAGTGATATAATAGACAACTTTGCTTCCTTAAAGGACGTGAATACTGACTTAATCTACAAAAAGTAGGGTGAGTAATATATTAATAGTTAATTAATTTTTAGGAATATACTTTTTTTTTTTGCATATGACTTTTTCACCTGTTTGCGACACCATTGCTAAAGTCAGTTATTTAGGTGCTGCAATGTTGTTACTCCAGCTTAGTACAAAAAAATGTTAAGATGGTGGTGAAACGAAGCACTTAAGGGAGTTAAGAAACAAAATAGTTGTGTTCTATCAAAAAAGCTGGTCGCTATATGCTAGCCTTGAAATAGCATATGCTTTCCATGACATCACAACAAACTGAATGGTGACAACATTTTAAGAAATGATACATATATTGAAACAATCAGAACAATCATGTATATCTGGCAAGTGGCTGATGTCAAAAAGAGTTTGAAAAAAAAGCTTGTTTTAAAGAAATTAACTTCTTTTGTATATTTTTTATTATATAAATTAATTATACTTTTAATAGACCTTAGCTTGATCTTGGCAAGGTTTTATTATAGAGTCAACTAAAAAATTCAAAACCTTAAAAAACCCATTTACCCAGCACTGAAGTATACTTGCGATAGCAGGATGCCACTAAGATTGTCATCTCAAGTGAGATGCCCTAGTGGCCTGTCTGGGAAACAAGTTGAGTCAATTGGGGAATTCAATGTCCCACCAGCATGTTGTCACAGTAGTTCAATGGTCTGTGGCATCGAATTTTTAAGTTGACTATATTAAAATCTTTTGTGTAGGTACTCCTCTGTCTCTTATGATTCACCGGTTCTACAAAATTATGCAAAATTCCTTCTGAATGAAGAGCATCTTGCAGGCTATTCGCAGAAAATTCACCATATACACTTCATTCGTCATGTAAATATCTTTAATATATACACCTTTAATCAAATTGTTAGCTATTGCTATTTTTGAGAAAATCAGAAGTAACAAAGCAAGCGTAGTTTGGGGGTTATTTTCTTTAAAATTTTCCTGTCGCATCTTTGGAAGATATTCATCTTTAATACCAGGTTTCGTTTTAATCCAGCATTTAGTTTCAGAGTATCTCTAGTTCCTAAAAATGCTTTTTTTGAACCCAGGGGTCCTCAAAACCTGTTTTTCTGATTAAATCTTGATATCAAATTTTTGGATGGAATTCAATATTTTCTCTACCTACTAGGTACATGGTAGGTGAAGTAAAAATAGCTACTTTCAGTAGTTTTAAGCAAAAAATGGCTATTATAGGGATTAGCCTCCATTTTAAGGCATTAAGTACTACATATAATTATTTCTTTTATGCAGTTCTGAGGAAAACTAAGCATCAACCACCGTTATACCAATTTTTTCAATACTAAAATGTATATATAGGAATAAACCTAACCCTCAGACTGACACCCCTTCTATCTTAACGCATGACGTAACATGAGCATTTCATTTGCCTAATTGGTTCGAGCAGGAAGAGAGGTAACTCATTTTCTAAAACGTCCTTTTAGCATATATTTTTCAACATAAGGTAACTGAAATGAAGGATTTCAGCAAAGCAAACCAGCATAAATGAAAGCTGAGGATACAGAGCACAGGTTAGGTCATTGCTCCTTCAGACAGAGTTTGTACATATGTCGCCATTCTGTTGGCATTTCCCAAGGCGCTTCTCGTCAACTCCTATCCTGCTTTATACCTTAGAAGTTTGCTTTGCATTTCCACTCCTTTGTCCTAACTTTTGGTTTTAAAAAAGCATTTCTACTTTCCCTACCTATAGTAAAGGGAAGTATTGTGTTCCACCCAAAAATTCACAACAGTGAACATAACTCAAAAACGAAAAGTGGATTAAATACCAAGCTTGGTATCTAAGTTAATCATCTTCCAAGAATCTGACAAAACATTTTACAAGCAAATCCCTCTACCCCTTTAGATGGAAAGAGTTTAGCATGGCTGTAACAATTTTTATTAACATGTCACGTGTTTATTGTGTTAACATGAACAATAAAATTTACAACTTGAAGTTTCTGAGAATATACTGTGAACTCTGCTTTATTGGATTGAATTTTGTATGACAAGGAAATCTTGAAAATAGACCAAAACCTACTGCATGAAAAATCTAGAGCCAATTACAAATGTACATGTATCAAATCTCTTTGTAGCGTTAGCAGTTTTCGAAATATTCACTGTTACAAGTTTGAACCTTAAAAGTCACCTTATGGACATGCTTGCAAGTTTGCCATCTTGTTTTATAACCCATTTTGTTTTTGATGTTTCGGTTACACCCCTTTAACTTCTTTGCTCATATCGGGGCTTTGACCTGAAAAGCAACTGATGTGCTATTGTTCACTGAACTGTAGGGTTCCTTAACGTCGGTTTTATTGCTATTAAACACATTCACACCCATACTTTGAGACTGTGGCAGATAGAGAATGATTCTGGTAAAAGAAAAATTCCCCAACCCAGCAGAGAATGGAACCCAACACCTGAGTTGAAAAGCCACAGTTCCCATTTTTCCTTACATCCAGTGTTTTGTTACCACAAATAAACACTTGAATACTGTTTTTCCAAATGTTTTACCCTTACTTCATTTGAAACAATTCCAAAGTAAACAAAGATAGTAATCAATGAAATATGGACAGTACAATCACTTTATATGAGCAACATAATATATAACTGAAGTATACATTTATATTGGTAGAGAAAGTCTGAATGAATCACATTTTTCCCTTACTTCAGGGCTAACCATTGCAGACTTAAACATACCATACTGCTTGCTCAAAATAAAAAATTCTGATATGTTACACTCACATGACTTTCTCTACTCTTGTACAAACTATGTTTACAAATGCTTATTCTCCATGTGCTTCATGTTAATCGAGATGTTAATCTTATTGCTAATTTTCTTGTAGAGGCAAGGGGAATATGGTAGGCTTAAAGCGATAGTCAAATGTTTTAAGAGCTGGTTGCTATGTCGAGTATTCCATTCTCTTTGCATTACCAGGACAAAAAAAAATGAATAACGAATTTGAGAAAAAGTATAAGTATTGGAAAATTTAAGGGAATAACAAGCAATATCTCGAAAATTGTTCACTCCACAAAAAAAAAAATGTACATAACATAAATGGTGAATTTTAATGCGATCTACATTTTTTGTGTAGTAAAATTTTATCTCTTTTATGGTTTACAGTTATGCAAAAGTCGTCCACAATGAAGAATACTTTTGGAGACATTCCCAGAAAATTCGAGATATACATTTTATTTGCCATGAAAGCATCTTAAATATATGATATTCTAATAAAATTGTTAGTCATTTTTGAGAAAATTAAAATTTTCGAAACATATTCCATGCAAAGGGTAATCTGGGGTGGGCAAATTTTCTTGGAAACCTTCGTGTCGCATCTCTGGAAGATACTGAACCTAAATACCAAGTTTGGTGTTTACCCAACTGTTCGTTTTCGAGTTATACTGTTCACACACACACACACACACACACACACACACACACACATTTCCAAAAATGTTTTTTTTTTATTCAGAGGGTCTCAAAACTTATATTTCCGGTCAAATCTCGGTATCGAATTTTTGGGTGGAATACAATTCTTCCCCTACTTACTATACGTAGTAGAAAAAGTAAAAACTACCTTAAGTGACGAGGTCTACGTTCAGCCGACAATGAAATTGTTAATAACCGCGTGTCTTGTTTCATGTTACAGCTCATGTGCGCAATAATATCGCATAAACATGGTGCCAACTTTTTGGGGTTAGGATTTGCATGGTATGGCGATAAAGACGATAGGGTTTAAGTCAAAAAACGGGTAAAATGCTGTATTCTCTTGCGAAAACCCGTTAAATTATTCAAATTAATGTAAGTTAGTGAATAATATAAGGATCCATCCGTACCTGTGTTACAAAAGTTCAAACTTCAGTGAAACCTTAGAACATTGTGATATTGGCTGTATTTCCAGCATTAAAGCAATTGTTATACTGATTTAATTATTACGTTTCGGATAACGTTAAAGCGTAAATGTCCTTACTTTCAAGTTCCTCGTCATTTTCTGTGAAAAGGCAGTTTGCTCCTTGCTTCAAGTGAAAACACCTACCTCTCCTACCTGCACAGAACAGCAAACCTGATTGCTTCAAACGACTTTCTGTACTCACTATAGCGAGTGTGTGTATAAAATTTTTAGAAACTATTCTCCTAAAAGAATATTTTCTATCTACTTCTCATCTTCGAGATTAACTTTTGCGGAAACAAGTTTCTACGCATTTCGTTGTAGATACAAGGAGAATACAAGTGACAATCGGTAGTCAAATGCGAGTCGCTATAAGGCTGGTTCACAACCAACGAGAACGGAACTACTAGTAGAACGATAAATGGGAACGTTCACAACCACTTCACAACCGTCGGGAGGCCTTCCCGGACACGGCATATTAGATCTCTATTGTGCATATTAGACTCTTCACTCTAGAAGTTGTTTTAGGCGGCCGTGACATGAAACAGCCACTAGTGCTCTCTATAGTCGCAAGCTGGAAACATGAAAGTAGAAGGAATTAATAGCAAATATGCTTCCTAACCTCATCCCGACACCCGCAAATCTAATCAGCGTTGCTTCCTCTGGTGAACGCACGGTGTAGTTTGTTTATATGCAACTCAAAACTGGCTATTACATAATAAAAAAAAATGGCAAAAGCTACAAAGAAAGCTAAAACCCGTGGAAATGAAAAAAGAATAAACAATTTTAATGTATGCCATTAAATAAAGGAATGAAAGCTTGGCATAACTAGAGGGATCGGAAATGTAATGGATATACATTTAGATAATGTTTACTCTATCGAATTTTGACGTTGGCTTGGCTAAATTGGAAGTAGGTGAAAAAATGTCATTGGCCAGTTAAAAATAAATGAAATCCCAATGCGCAAAATCGACTTTCACTTTGTGATCGATATGCATTCCCGTTCTCGTTACTGGGCTGTTGTGAACCATGGTGCATTGCTTCCCGTTCTCGGGCGGTTGTGAACCAGCCTTAAGCTGGGCTTGAAATTCCATACTCTTCATTCCATATTTTGGGTATCAACTGAAGAGTCGCAGCACTTTAAAAATGATATGAGAAATTCAAACCAATAAATACGGGCATCCAGGAAATGGATGACTAGGGTTTTAAAGAGATCTCTATTTGCGTGTGGCACGTTTTCGTGTTATCTTTTACTAGTTATGCAAACCTAGTAATTGCTTCCAAATGAAGACTTCACAGGCTATTCACAGAACATTCAAGATACACCTACGTTTAATTTATCGTGTAAATATCTTAAACACACATTTTATTCAAAATTGTTGGAGCCATATTTGCGAAAATAAATTTACGAAGAACTCCCTGTGTAAGAGGTAGTTTGAGTAGGTATTTTCAAGAAAATCCCTGTGTCGCATTTTTGGAAGCTACTGAACTTAAATAGGAATTTTGCTCCTGATATTTTGTTTTCGAAGTACACTGTTCAAACTCAAACCTTGACCTAATGTGTTTTTCGAGGCGGATTCAGCGGACAAGTATTTTCGTGAAATCACGTCATACAATTTGGAGGTGGAAAACAATATTTCCACCTAACTTTCTAATTATATGGCAGAGAAGGTTAAAAAAAAAAAAAAAAAAAAAAAAAACTTTAAGCACCCAAGTTAACTGCTTTTGAGGGCAACATACACCAGTATATGCAGTAACAACCCAGTGACTACAAAATATCAGCGTATGCTCCGATTTCATCTAGCCCCTGCTTTAAGTACCTATGTATGTAGGCGTGGCTGAAAAAAAAATTGAAAAGGGCCGCGTATATTTGCGCACAGCATACTTAACTAAAAAAACGAAAAGGTTTGATCGGGCGCGAGGAAACTGATCATTTTCATCCGTAAACTGCATTTTTGGGGGGGGGGGGACAACTCCAAAAATCCTATCCGGATGCTGACTCAGAGGGGTTAATCCTACTCGAAAACCGCACACCTATAAAAATTGTGGGATTTATATTGATTCAAATTGTCATTAAAATGCTTGTGAAATGATTCACAACTACTTGTGCGAGAGATGTCCGTCCAGACAGAGAGGAAAATTAGCATCTTCTAATTTAGCTTATGTTTCTAGCACATTATCAGCAAATTTCTCAGCTCTAGTATCTACCGATTTTACCGCCGCCAGTTTCATAGAAAAATCTACGACTTCCTTTGGATCCGAATACTGCATTATAAAAAGAACATTTAACCATTTCACTACGCTCCATCTTGGCTGCTCGGCGACAGGTTTGCGAACTAAGGGAGAACGAAATGAAAACTTTAGTAAATATATGCAATTTCCATATGACCATAATTTAGGCAGAAAATAGTGTGCAGTTTCCATATTACCAGAAACCAGGTAGAAAATTTCGGTACAGGTTTTCGAGCCCGGGCTGATCAATACCCAATTCGGTACTTCAGCATTTTCCAATGAAACGAAGTAACATCCCCCCCCCCAACTGCCATTTGTATGGAAAAATTTTGGTTCTGTTTATTCAAAACACAGTACGTTTAAAATATTTTTTTGACAAAACGTTTATCTTGAACGTTCTCTTAAATCTCCATTCTGAAAGATATTCTGTAGGCTTTTTTTTTTTTTATTAGTGGTAGACCATGTGAGATAGACAAAAACTTAGGTCACAATAGGTACCTACGCAGATCTCGTTTAAACAAAATCTATGTCACATACTTTTAATTTTTACATTAACTATTTCCCAGTTTTTCATTATTGGTTCGAATTTTCTAACATTTTTACTTTCTCTAATAAATAATAATAATAATAAATAATAATAATAATAATAATAATAATAATAATAATAATAATGTACTCGCCTACCGCGTACATAGTAGGTAGAGAAGGTATTGCATACCACCCAAACATTCGATACCCAGATTTCACCGGAAATACATGTTTTGAGGAGTCCTGAATCCAAATTAAACATTTTTTGAAACATGTCCGCGCGAACAACATAACTCAAAAACGAGTCCCATCGATTTTCAGTTGTTTCTCGCGATTACATGGAAATAGTACGGAATTTTAGGGCCAGAAAATAGCGTCCAGTTCTTAAATATTTGACTATAGCTGTTCTTTGTATTTATAACGAAATGTGTTATGTAACTATTTTTTTTTCAAAGATTTATTTGATTAAATGTATAGATAGTTTTAGTAAGAATAGCTTTTATACCTATAAACTAACAAAAACAGAGGGTAGAGAAAGTCTATTCTTTATCTGGATGTATCAGATTTTTAGAAAAAGATGCGTGTGTCTGAACAGCATTCAAAAACGAAAAGTCGGATAAACATTAAACTTGGTATTTATGTTCAGTGCCTTCTGAGGATGCGACACGAAGATTTTCAAAAAAATCTTCCCCCACCACAAACTACCCTTACATGGAACATTTTTCGAAATGTTTGATTTTCTAAAAAATTGCTCTAACGATGTTGATTAAATGCCACATATTAAAGATATTTACATGGCAAATAAAATATATATCCCCAATTTTCTGGGAATAGCCTTTGAAGTCTTCATTCAGAAGGAATTTTGTATAATCTCGTATATCTGTAAATGTTGAGCGATAGACGAAAACTTACTTCACAAGAAACAGATCTCTAAAACATAATTTATTCCAAATAACATTTTATTCGGCATCAGCCATTTTCCAGATCTATTAATGGTCCAAATTGTTCATTACTTGGTCATTCTTTAAGTCCTTTTAACACTCAGCCGTTTCTCGCGATTGCATGGAAACTAAGTAATTTTAAGGCAGTTCTTAAACATTTGACTGTCGCTGTTCCCTTGTACGAAATTTCTGCAAAGGCTTATTTGGATTAAAACCAAATATACAGAATAATAAGCTTTAGTACGAAGGGTTTGTATACCCACTAACAAAGACGAGGGTAGAGAAAGTCATGTGAATGTATCAGATTTCTTGACGCTACGGCACCATTTATTTTTCGCGGTCACGCAGATTGTGGAATTTCAAAGCCAGCACATGGCGACCCGTGGAGCGCATTTGACTATCCCTTCGTCCTGTATCCCTCTTGTACCTACAATGTATGTAATACAACCAGACGTTTATCTCGATTAACATAAAATAAAATAAACTTTTGTAAGAGTTTGTAGATGCTTATACCAAACGAAAGTGCTAGAGAAAGCCATATGAATTTAACATCAGATTTTTACTTTATCACAATTAATACTTTAATATAATGGCTAATACTAGAGCGGTGCCATTAAGATTACAACCCCTGCTATAAAGCAGCGTGCATATTTACAAAGTCCTACTCTGACCTTCAGCGAACTCGTCAAAGCTTCTCGCAGCAAGCTGATATTCTGATGACCTGTCATTATCACGTCAGCAGCAGTAAGCTGCGTAACACTATCACATGAGTTTTGTATTAGGGAGAACAGCTTTGGCATTCTTTCACTTTTGAATACGGGGGAGAGAACGAGAAACCTGATGTGTTACACTCACATGGCTTTCTCTACTCTTGTACAAACTATTTTTACAAACCCTTATTCTCCATATGCTTCATGTTAATCGAGATGTTAATCTTATTGCTAATTTTCTTGTAGATGCAAGGGGAATTGGTAGGCTTTAAGCGATAGTCAAATGTTTTAAGAGCTGGTTGCTATGTGGAGTATTCCATTCTCTTTGCATTACCAGAAAAAAAAAATAACGAATTCCCCATTTGAGAAAAGGTGTATGAGTATTGGAAAATTTAAGAGAATAACAAGCAATATCTCGAAAACTGTTCACTCAACAAAAAAAATGTAAATGACAAATTGTGTATTTTAACGCGATCTACATTTTTTGTGTAGTAAAATTTTGTCTATCTCTTATGGTTTACCAGTTATGCAAAAGTCGTTCACAATGAAGAATACTTTTGGAGACATTCCCAGAAAATTCGAGGCATACATTTTATTTGTTATGAAAATATCTTAAACATATATTTTAATCAAAATCGTTATAGCCATTTTTGAGAAAATTAAAATTTTCGAAAAATGTTCCATGTAAAGGGTAGTCTGGGGTGGGGGGATTTTATTGAAAACTTTCGTGTCGCATCTCTGGAAGATACTGAACCTAAATACCAACTTTGGTGTTTATCCGACTGTTCGTTTCCGAGTTATGCTGTTCTCTCTCTCTCTCTCTCTCTCTCTCTCTCTCACACACACACACACACACACACACACACACACACACACACACAATGTTTCCAAAAATGCTTTTTTTGGATTCAGGGGGTCTCAAATTATGTAGGTATTTCCGGTGAAATCTCGGGATCGAATTTTTGAGTGGAATACAATACTTCCCCTACTTACTATACGTAGTAGAGAAAGTAAAAATAACGAATTTCCCATTTGAGAAAAAGTGTATGAGTATTGGAAAATTTAAGAGAATAACAAGCAATATCTGGAAAATGGTTCACTCAACAAAAAAAAAAAAAAAAAAATGTACATGACAAATTGTGTATTTTAACGCGATCTACATTTTTTATGTAGTAAAATTTTGTCTATCTCTTATGGTTTACCAGTTATGCAAAAGTCGTTCACAATGAAGAATACTTTTGGAAACATTCCCAGAAAATTCAAGACATACATTTTATTTGTCATGAAAGTATCTTAAATATACCATATTTTAATCAAAATCGTTAGCCATTTTTGAGAAAATTAAAATTTTCGAAAAATGTTCCATGTAAAGGGGTGGGGGGATTTTCTTGAAAACCTTCATGTCGCATCTCTGGAAGATACTGAACATAAATACAAAGTTTGGTGTTTATCCGACTGTTCGTTTCCGAGTTATGCTGTTCACACACACACACACGCACGCACGGACATGTTTCCAAAAATACTTTATATGCATTCAGCGCACCTCAAAACATGTATTTCCTGTGAAATCTCGGTATCGAATTTTTGGGTGGAATGCAATACTTCCCCCACTTACCTACTATACGTAGTAGAGAACGTAAAAAAGAATAAGACGCACACAATTTTCCAGTTTCGAATTCAGAAGCTAGTGCAAATTAAAATATAATATACTGAACGTGTATTCGAGAATATCTCGAGAACTTAATCGAATACATTTTACTTCCAGTTCGCCCACCACTAAATATACCTACCCTAGAATAAGTTCCTAATTCATTTTCTAATTCCCTAATTATCTTGTCAGTCTTGTGCGAACACTCCGTATTGAGGTATTAAAGGGCGTTAATATTTATTTGGAAAATATAATAGGCAATTTTTTAAAATACAGTTTGCACCTTTCTTTCTAAACCTAGCATACGCAAACCAAACTATATCCCACAAAACCCCATTTTACTCTTTCGGCCGTTTTCCTTCCAAAATCACTGATGTTTCAATGCAATAATCGTTACTGTAAATTCACTAAAGTCTGTATGCAAGGAATGCTTTCTTTTTTTTAAAAAAAAAAAGTGTCATACCAAAGCGAAATGCACCCGGGATTGTGGCTTAGTTTGATATACACAGTAAAGGATAGACGAAATGTTCTAAAATTGAGCGCTTGTAAGCGTCCTGTCCCATTCTACCTGAAAGACTTGACGCAGCAAACCTGCAACTCCTGATAGCAAACAATTAAGTTATTCTAACACAAGCACGTTGCTCCCAACGAGATTATAAGTTTAATAAGTAAATAGGAGAAATCACGTGTTCGAGTATAACAGCATTCTCCCATTATAAAACAATTCAATACTGTAGATTACACAAAAATCTACTACATTCTATAGAATGAATACTAAATCAAAGCGAATTTGTCTGTTACTTACATGTGACTTTAGTAATCAGATTTCTCTTCGCTCTCGCAAGTAAAAATGATTGATGTTCGTGTGCTATAACCACAGAACACCTTGCTGCTCTTCTCAACCCCTCTATCGGCGGAAAAATGCATCAGTTCATCCAATAGGATTACATTGTGGCTTTAATAGTACGGGCGAATCGCAGGCTTTGTTCATAGTAGACACATTCAGGAACCTTTTGGGTCTGTCAAATGCATGCGAAACATAATTTTCACGTTCGCAAAATTAAAGCTCTGTTCTTAATTTGTACAAATAACTCAAAAACGAAAAGTCGATCAAATGCTAAACTTGGTAATTAAGTTTAGCATCTTCCAAGGATGCGGCATACAGATTTTGAAGAAAATCCCCCTACACCAAATATTGTTTATATGGAAAATTTTTGGAAATGTTTATTCTCTCAAAGATGTTCCAACAATTTTTATTAAAATGCCACATGTTTAAGATATTTTCATTATAAACGAAATGTATATTGAATTTTTTGGGATTAGCCTCTTCATTTTGAATGAGCGAAAATAAAATAGTAAACAATGCCTATAAAACAGAGTTAAATTATAATGTAATAAAGGATATACACTTACATTAAATAAAGATTCGTTCATTTACTCAGCAGAGCTTTATAGCTAGCTATAAAGACGGCGATAAGCTTTATTAATAAGAAATTTAAGAAAAGTATCATATTTAAGGATTAAAAAAAATCCCCTATGAACATTTGTAAAGAATAGATAAAACAAATGGCCTACTTGAAAAAATAAAAATCCTTGTATATAAAGTTCACCAAAATAACGTTAAAATTAAATCAGTATGGCTTCCAGGTCTTATGGTATAAAAGGAAACGAAATAGATAATCAATTAGCAAACTAGGCAACACTAAAGAAAATTGAACAAGCTAATGATATTGTAGTTGAAGTTTAGGATCCACTGAACATATATTTGGATGTAAATATAATGAAGAAAATATTATTTTACTGAATAAATTTTACAAATTAGGCTTACCGAGCCTATTAAATTATAAAATCTTTTGTCTCCTCCCAGAAAGTATTTAGAATATTTTTACAGCACTTAAAAAAATAATAAACAGAGTACTTAGCGAGGCATTCATCCTAACCTAAAATTAAACCAATAGATTAATGTATGGACGCTACAAGGACATCAATGGGGTCCAAAGGCGTCGTTAAATAAGGAAGAGGAAATTATAATGTGTATAAGCCGTATAAAGCATGTGCTCTCAGTGATTTGCAGTCATCTATGGAGAAATGTTCAACTCTAGTACGGTGCTATGATAGCATTCCTCGATCGTAACATTACTTTAATGTAGTAGATATAACAGGTATTGCATTTCGCCCAAAAATTAGATACAGAGATTTCATCATACATGTTTTGAGGCCCCACTGAATAAAAACATTTTTAGAAAAAGGTTCGCGTGTATGTCTGTGAACAGCGTAACTCAACAACGAAAAGTCGGATAAATACCAAACTTTGTATTGAGATTCAGTACCTTCCTAAGACTTGAAACTAATTTTTTAAGAAAACCCCCACGCCAATCTACCCTTTACATGGAACATTTTACGAAAAGTTTTATTTTTTAAAAAACAGCTCTAACGATTTTGATTAAAACACCATATATTAAAGATATTTACATGACAAATAAAATGTCTATTTTGAATTTTCTGGGAATAGCCTGTTTAAGCCTTCTTTATTCCAAAGGAATCTTGTATAACACCACACAATTTATTTAAAATAACTTTTGTTTGTGGCAGCAGCCAATTTCGAGATATCCATTATTAATCTTTGAATTGTTCAATGCGTGTCATTCCTTTTAAGTCCAGTCGATTTTCAGTTGTTTCTCGTGACGTCATGGCAAGAGCATGGAATTTTTAGGTTAGCATATAGTGTCCAGTTCTAAAACATTTAAGTATCGCTATTCCCTTTGTATCTTTAATAAAATATGTATTGTAGCTGTTTCTGGAAAAGTTTATCTTGATTAAAACGAAGTAGATAGGAAAAGAAACTTTATAAGAATAATAATTCTGTAACTACTAAGGAATGATAGAGGGTAGAAAATTAAATTGAGTTTTATTTATGGACGCTCTTTAACTACTATGGGCATACGTGATAAAGTCGGGTCCCTGCGCTTACCTTCCATATCCACCAAATTCCACCTTCCCCTCCACGCAACATGGTTCCCCCACCACTGCCTTACTGAAACTGACAATAATAGCGTGCAATAATGCAGCGAGGGGGTGAGCTGTTTATCATTATTGGAAACGTATTCATAATTTTCATTGGATATAAAAATAGACGTGGAATGGAGTAGGCCCAGCAGTACATCAAAAGGCAGAATATGTTGAGATTGATGTTTTGGTGGTCTAAAAAAGAGCCACTTCGAATTGACTTCTTACGCCCTTTGTGGCTGGGACACCGCCACACCAATCCATCCTGGGCATCCGCACGTCGAACCTCCGTCATTTCTCTGCCGCAGCCAACTATAGTCCATCGCGGCGGATCTCTGGCCAATATTCCATTAGCCCGAAGAAATGCCACTGCACCTTCTATGGTAGCAAATTGACTTGTAACTTCGAAAAAATTCATGTCGAACGAACAGGTCTAAATGTGCTAGCAGAATGAGGCATTCGCGCTAAAGTTTTCAAACGCAGAGGTGGAGAACTAAATTAGGGGAAAAGGTAATCACGTGATCATTATGGTGGGGGCTATCACGTGGTTAAGAGTAGTGGGGGCACTCTTACCGTTCGTGCGAGGAGAATGACGGGTAAGCGCACGGGCCCGACTTTATCACTATGGTCCTTAGCGTCCCATTGTATATTGGGAGTGAAGGACCGATAACTTTGCTCAGAGGTCAGGCTTGAGGTTCTTTTACGTGCCGTAAATCTACGACACGGGACCACAGGCTTTACTTCCCTTTCGAATGAAGCCATGCTAAGGATTTTTACGCCCTCCGCCGGGTTTGAACCCGGACCTTGGGAACTAGAGGCTAGCACGGTACCACTAGTCCACGGAGCACGACTGAATAGAGGGTGGAGAAAGTCATGTGGATGTGACATTTTTCTACAATTATGCAGCCTACTACTGTGAGATTTGAGTTTAGTACTCGTTTAAAAACACAAAAGAGAACGCAAGTTAATTTCTGTTGAACCAGTTTTACAAATTTTTTGTTAGTTCTTGGCAACTTGACTTATAAAAAGATGGACATGTCAACTCTGCACTTATTATGCTACTTTTAAAAGAGCTTAATGTCTTTTGCAATTTTCCAAGAATAACAAGGATTATGTCTCTTGAGATACAAGTTCAATACCTCTTTCATTGCTTGAATCCTAAAGTTGTTTTAGAGCCCACTGCAGTTTCAAGCTTTTATCCGATATTTGCAAAATACCACATTTATACCTATACAAGAGCTATGAATACACATATATGTTTACGCAGTTTCTCCTGGAAACTGCGACAGGAATCATTTATGACTAGCTTCAGAACTGCTCAATTATGATTATAGTCATTTTTTTTTATTTTTACTTTCTATGCTACTTACCTATGGTGGGTGGAGACACTATTGATATTGAAGTTTCACTAGAGATGCACATTTGAGGTCCTCAGAAAAAAAGCATTTTTACGGAAAGGCGAGTGTGCATTTGACTTTGTACCAGGTGAACACCATAACTCAAAACAAAAGTCTGACAAACACATTTCATACTTGAGTCAGAAAACTTTTACAAATGTATGGTGAAGATTTTACGGAAGTTCCACCTTCCCATGTGATAGGGATTAGAAACCCAGGTGGATTTCAGCATTGTGACCAAGGCTAGGCCTATTAACCTTGTAAAACTCGGGGAGGAACAAATGACACGAGAGAGTACAAAGGGAAATCAGATCTGATACTGGGGTCCGTAACATTTCCAGATTGAGTTCTCTCCTCAAAGGACATCCACTGCATATCACTGCTGATCTGCCTTACTCTGCAATATGAAAGGAAATTAAATGAGTGAAAATGAGGAACAGGAAAGCCAATGATAGTATATATGTAATCCATCACAGCATATGACAACAGACCTGAGAAAACCACGAAAAACTCAAGGTCAGAGTGGCCAACCAAACACTCGAAGCTGGAACTCCTGAATGTTAGCTTCAGATGCTACCGCCTCAGCCATCCTGCTTGGTTCCCTTTATAAAATTACACTTGCTATATGCAATTTTTAATTAGGTACTTCTTACTTTTTCAGATCCGTTTGTTAAGAATATTTTTAACTACAAGTATCATGTGTTTAAAATATTGGCATGATAAATTACTTTTATGTCTTCAAGACTACAAAGTTCTCTTCACTCTCTGAGTTTTTAAGTGTAACAGTTGTGACCTTTAATGTTACAGAAAATGGGGCTCCTCAGAAAACCTTCAACACTGGAAACCTCTTGACATGGTTTGAGCTCTGGAATGGGATGGGGAAGCATTAATGCCTTTGGCAAAAGATCTAGGCTTCTCTTTGTTGACAATTCTTACTACAGGAAAAATGTACATCTTGTTAAACTATACAGTTTATACCAAATTAACGTTTCTTGCATATAACCATTTGCTGCTCTTTGTTTAAATGTTGCTCTATTATAAGCAGTTCACTTTGAAATCTTAACTGCCTTTGTTTCTCATGATCATAAGTAAAATTGTGTTCATACAAGACCTTGGTATTAAAACATCAATTGGCTACAACCTCAGTTTTCTCTGTAGATTGTGTCTGGCAATTTCTGTTCAATATTTCTCAAACATATTTATAAAAATAATGGGAAGAGAAAGTTGTGTGACTTCACATATTAGATTTGCACTTTCTCTACCATCTGTGGTAGGTACAGAAAATACTGTATTCCACACAAAAATTTGATATCGAGATTTCAATGGAAATGCACGTTTAGAGGTTCCCTGAATTAAAACAAAATTAGAAAAAGTGCCATGTGTGAACAGCATAACTCAAAAATGAATGTCAGATAAATACTAAACTTGATATTTAAATTCAGCATCTTCCAAGGATGCAACAAAAAGATTTTCAAGAAGATCCACCCATCCCAATCATGTATATCTAAAAAGGTTAATTATTTTCTTAAAAATGGCTAATGATTTTGACTAAAATACTGTATGTTTAAGATATTTGCATGACAAATGAAATTTAAATCTTAAATTTTCTGGGAATAGCCTGTGAAAACCTTTGCATTCAAAATAATTTTGTATAACTGGTAAAGCATAAAGATAAACTTACCATGAAGATCCCATTAAAATAAATTTATGTCAAATAAAATGTTTATCTCATTAACCATTTTCAAAGTATTCATTATTGTTTTATGTTTTCAAATGGTTTTTAAGGGTTAAATTGTCATTTGTTTTTTCTTGTAATGTCATGCAGAGGGTTGAATTTCTAAGACAGAATATAGTGAACCACTCTTAAAACATTTGACTATTGCTCCAGCCTCTTGTATCTATAATAAAATGTGTAATGAAGCTGTTTCTGCACATGCTTATCTAAATTAACCAATTTTTTTTGACGATGTTACTGATACGATTAAACTGACAGAGAAATAAATCTGTGAAACTGTAAAAGTTGAAGGTGTTAATGAGGAAGTTCAGTATTGAATTGATTGTACAATTTGTTTTATACAATATATATGTCGTACCCCTACATCTTACGCACAATTTGTCTGCTGTTTGTTTTCTTATTGAGCCATTCAGATTACTTGGCTCCCAGACTTTATTGCTCACTGAGCAACCCTTCTCTCTTTGCCTCTCTTAATTTTTAGAACATTTTTCCTTTACCTTCCTTAAAAATTCTCCCATGCCCTTGATTTTATTTTCTTCTTTCCTTGATAGCATCTTTATAGCTAGTATTTTCTTATCCATATTTTCCCAGTTTTTCTCCCACACTCCTTCCCTCTATCTCCTTATTTCTTTACATTTCATCATATAGTGTTGTGTATACTTTCTCTTCCTCCACATAACTCGCATACCCCTCTTCCACTGCCTCTCATCCTTCTTAAATACATTGAGCCTATTCTCATCCATGCTAAACCTTTCCTTTCTTTTCTAGTACAACAACCAACATACCTCTTTCTTCCCCACTCCTTCTTTATCAATTTATAAAAGCTTAATGATTTTTTATCTTCAAGGCTTCCCCATATCTCTTGTCATTCTGTATCTTCCACTTTGTTTCTTACTACTTTCCAAAAACCGTTTGTATTTTTGTTCCTCCAGCCCCCATATATCCCCCCATTCCAATTAACTTCATTATGTTTTCGGTTTCTTGGCACCAGCTGCTTTTGCTTATTAGAACTTTTTGCTGAGTCAAGCATATCTTTAAGATTCACCTTCCTCCATTGTCATACATCTACACCAAAATTTTAAAATTCTTTCTACCATTATACCTTTCCTCCTAGTTCTACTACTGCAACCTCACCTGGTACTGCTCTTGGTAGTCCAATTAATTCTTTACAAAACATTCTATAGAGTTGGTCATATTCTTACTTAGTTCTCCCCCCCCCCATATTTCCATCGCATAAAGCCTTTTTGATACTACCAATTCCTCATACATTCTCTCCAACCATTTTGTCGACATCTCTAATTTATATTTGCATATTCTTATTCCTGTCATAGCTGCCTTCCTTTCGCTAACATCTTCCTGCCCGTGTTCCCCATTCCCCGCTATTACTCAACCTTACTTCTAAATAGTCATATTCTTTGACTACCTCCAGTTCTTGACCACCTAGAAACTATTTTTCTTCTTCCTTTCTCAGTTTATTTCCTTTTTTAAAATCTATCACTTTGGAAAGAGGTTCATTAATATTAGTCACTTAGATGTGACTTCAGTTTACCTCAATGTAATTTGGAAAGACTTGTATTTAGTGAAACTTCTTGGATTTGTGAAAAAGAGACAATATAATTTTACTCTTAAATTAAAGCAATTTTTATTTGAAAATCAGTTAAATTTACAATGAACACTGATGCCAACAACCACCTCCCATTCTTAAAATTATCAAGACCATCAACAAACTAGAATTTGGGATTTTTAGGAAGCAAATACATATTGACATTACATAAAGAACATTGCATACAAGCCAGATCACACAAGCTTGCAATCAGTCTTGGTGAACATATCCATGAAGGAGAAGTATGACAATGAACTTAAACATATTATAGAAAGAGCCAGAAGAAAGGCTTTTCTATAGAATTAGCACACATAAAGAATTGAGGAATTTAAAAGGTCACGAATGTGCTTGCACATGCATACACACACAAAATCTCAGAGAAAAGATCTGCAAAAGATTCACATTCTACTTCTGAGCATAACCTAAATTCCAAACAATTCTTAAACACTGGAACATAAACCTGGCACCCACCAACAAACAACACCAAAGACAAAATTTCGGGCATTTAACAAAGATAATTCAAAAGCCAATAGAAATGATGATATGGTAAAGAAGAACAGAGATCACATAATGAACCTCAGTAAAGAACTCATCTCCAAATTCACATCAAGCTGACAGTGACATCTACAACAAAGCCACCATGGTAGCTAAGACATGAACTGGTGAATGGGAGGTCCACAGTTTAAATCCTGCCAGCACCGTGCTCCATGACTGACATTCTTTCTAGGTTTTTCCTCAGTCTTCATAACTGGAATATGCCAGGCAGATACCCTAAGCTTAGGCCTGGAATGTTTCCTTCTCATATTTGCTTTCACAATTTACCATTTCATTTCTTGTATCCATCACCTGTGGTGTCATATGTAGTAAAAACAGGCATTTTATACTACTAAATAAATAATACAACACCAAAAAAACACAAGAGTGGCTTATAGCTGACGGAAGCAAGACAATTTCAAAACATGTTTGAGGTAAGTAACCAAACAGTGATGTTTTGAGAACGAATTACTGAGTTAAAATATTTATTCTTCCCCAAATGTTTGTTACCTGTGATTATCTTCATTTGCTTGGAGGAAGAAAGTTAACAAGGCAACCAAAAAGTAACTGAATATGGCCATTTAATTAATAGCAGAGTAGTTTATGTAACTGCAAGTACTTTTATCTGACTTAGATATACCAAGTAACCTCTACCTCTCTGTAGGATAATCTAGGTTGCATAAATTTGAATGAATCTGAGGTAAACATAAAAAATCTGATGTGTTACACTCACATGACTTTCTCTACTCTTGTACAATCTATTTTTATAAACGCTTATTCTCCATATGCTTCATATTAATCGAGATATCGAGATGTCAATCTTATTTGTAATTTTCTTGTAGATGCAAGGGGAATATGGTAGCTTTTAAGCGATAGTCAAATATTTTAACGCTGGTTGCTATGTGGCGCATTCCATTCTCTTTGCATGTCCAGGACATAAAAAAATGAATAACGAATTTGAGAAAAAGTATAAGTATTGTAAAATTTAAGGAAATAACATGCAATATCTCGAAAACGGTTCACTCAACAAAAAAAATGTATATGATATAAGTTGTGTATTTCAACGCGATCTACATTTTTTGTGTAGTAAAATTTTGTCTATCTCTTATGGTTTACCAGTTATGAAAAAGTCGTTCACAATGAAGAATACTTTTGGAGACATTCCCAGAAATTTCGAGATATACATTTCATTTCTCATGACATTATCTTAAACATATGATATTTTCATCAAAATCGTTAGAGCCATTTTTGAGAAAATTACAATTTCCGAAAAATGTTCCATGTAAAGGGTAGTCTGGGGTGGGGGGATTTTCTTGAAAACCTTCGTGTCGCATCTCTGGAAGATACTGAACGTAAATACCAAGTTTGGTGTTTATCCGACTGTTAGTTTTTGAGTTATGCTGTTCACAGACACACACACACACAGACACACACACAGACACACACACAGACACACACACGGACATGTTTCCAAAAATGCTTTTTTTGGATTCAGGAGGTCTCAAAACATGTATTTCCGGTGAAATCTCGGTATCGAATTTTTGGGTGGAATGCAATACTTCCCCTACTTACTATACGTAGTAGAGAAAGTAAAAAAAATACATATTACAATTAATAATTTAGAATACTGGCTAGCAAAATGATGGGGACATGATAAAGAAGCCCAGGCCTAGCAATAAATTAAATTGTCTAATGGAAACAACTGAAATACAACTGAAGAAAATTCATTGAGCAAAAACAGGCTTTGGACACCGTTTCTATTCACGTAATGTACACATCTGACTTATATTAAGTTTACTTATATACCATAGTTACTGTAACGGTGCCTTAAGCTAACAGTAGAGGAGGGAAGTTATGCTATTCAAGTGCTGAAGAAACAAGTTAAAAAATTCTGGTGTTATATTCACATGACTTTCTCTAACCTCTATCACTTATTAGTGGGTATACAAATTATTCTTACCAAAGCTTATTTTCCCATCTACTTCATTTTAATCGAGATAAATCTTTCTGGAAATATCTGTATTATGCATATTGTTATAGATACAAAGGGAATAGTAAGTCAAAATGTTTTAGAACTGGATGCAATAGACTGGCTTTAGAATTCCATACTCTTTTCATGACATCACAAACAATTAAAAATTGACAGGACTTTAAAAGAATGGCTAAGTATTAAACAATTCAAACCATTAATACTGAATATTTCAGAAATGGCTGATACCATAAAAAAGTTATTTAAAATAAATTGTGTGTTTTAAAGAGGTCTACATTTTCTGTAAAGAATGTTTTCGTCTATTGTTTACCAATTATTCAAGATATACATTTTATTTGTCATGTACAACACGCACGCACACACACACACACACACGTGTGTGTGTGGATCTTTTTCTAAAAATGCTTTTTTGGATTCAGGGAGCCTTAAAACATATATTTCCAGTGAAATCGCAGTATCAAATTTTTCAGTAGAATGCAATACCTTCTCTACCTACTATATACTTGGTAGAGAAATTAAAAAAATATATATTGTGTATGTACTGTTACAATCACATGACTTTTTCTACCCAATATAATTTACTTGTATACAGCATCTACAAACTATCTTGCTAAAGCTTAATTCTTCTATCTTTTCATGCTAATTGAGATAAACTTTTCAAAAAATACTGTACTATTATTATTATCATCCATTATTGATACACATTCCATTATACATACAAATGTGAGGCAGTATTTTTAACACTTAAATGGTTTCAGTCAAATTATATAATATAAAATATAATAACAGCCCACCTTAAAGCAATATGTGTATGTAACAATATATAAAAAGTTTATATTACAGTCATTGTATATGTTTATATTATTGTATACATGTTCAATAATGTTATGTGAATGTATTACGTAATTTAATAATGTAGGAGCTGTGAGAATAATAAGTTAAAAGTTGCTAACAATGAGGTAACTTGAGGCAATAATGAATAAGAAAGTGTAATAATGCTACTAGTCATTATTGGAGCAACAATTATGTAATTTTTGTGACAGTTTATAAAATAGCCAATCAACAACAACAACAAAAATTTTAAGTTAAATAAAAATATTCTATTGGATTAGGAATAGCAAATCAGACTTGAAATACAGAAATTTACAAATGTGGCGGTAGAAATCAAGTTAGTTGCTTGCAGACAGCACTCATAACTGGATACGTTGCTAGCAGACAGTGTTATTAATCTGACGCGAGATGTGTCCTCAAGAAATTTAATTTGTATTCAGTGTGAGATGAAAATAGTTTACGTGTTAAAAAAGTGCAAGTAATTAATAAAAATCTGATGTGTTACACTCACATGACTTTCTCTACTCTTGTACAAACTATTTTTACAAACGTTTATTCTCCATATGCTTCATGTTAATGGAGATATCGAGATGTCAAACCTATTGGTAATTTTCTTGTAGATGCAAGGGGAATATGGTAGGTTTTAAGCGATAGTCAAATATTTTAACGCTGGTTGCTATGTGGCGCATTCCATTCTCTTTGCAAGTCCAGGACATAAAAAAAATGAATAACGAATTTGAGAAAAAGTATAAGTATTGGAAAATTTAAGGGAATAACAAGCAATATCTCGCAAACGGTTCACTCAACAAAAGAAATGTATATGACATAAATTGTGTATTTTAACGCGATCTACATTTTTTGTGTAGTAAAATTTTGTCTATCTCTTATGGTTTACCAGTTATGCAAAAGTCGTTCACAATGAAGAATACTTTTGCAGACATTCCCAGAAAATTCGAGATATACATTTTATTTGTCATGCCAATATCTATGATATTTTAATCAAAATTGTTAGAGCCGTTTTTGAGAAAATTAAAATTTTCGAAAAATGTTCCATGTAAAGGGTAGTCTGGGGTGGGGGGATTTTCTTGAAAACCTTTGTGTCGCATCTCTGAAAGATACTGAACCTAAATACCAAGTTTGGCATTTATCCGACTCTTCGTTTTTGAGTTATGCTGTTCACAGACACACAGACAGACACACACACGGACATGTTTCCAAAATTGCTTTTTTTGGATTCAGGGAGTCTCAAAACATGTATTTCCGGTGAAATCTCGGTATCGAATTTTTGGGTGGAATGCAATACTTCCCCTACTTACTATACGTAGTAGAGAAAGTAAAAAAAAGTGAAGTGTTATTTAAATCGTGTCAAGCATAAATAAATGGAGTGAAGTAAAATTATAATCTGTGTAAGCCTACATTCTTCAGTCGCACCACCTCCCTTCTAAGACATTCATGTCTCTAAAAAAAAATATAAACACCGACACAGCCGAGGCAAACATAAATATATAATATTTAAAGAAACAGCCAAATTACAAAGTTAATATTTTGAAAATTTGGGACGAAGGCTACTGGGTACCATACATGCGGTTGCAACTACTTTAAGTTCGGCTCCCCAACAGTTGAAATATAATACAACTCCTACTTCAAATTGGCTTTCCATACGTGAAGCAACAAACCTTCTTCAAGTGGAACAGTGACAGTCAAATGTTCAATAACTTGTGGCTATACACTGGCCTTGAAATTTAATGCTTTTTCTGTTGCACTGCAAGAAACAACTTAAAAGCAACAAGCACTTTATAAAAAAATACAAAGTATGAAAAATTCATACAAACATAATGGATATCTAAGAGATGATTTATGATAGAAAAAGTGTTATCTAAAATAAATTGTGTTTTAAAGAGTTCTACAATTTTTGTGCAATATATTTTTACCGACCCCTTAAGGTTTACCAGTTATAAAATATTATACACAATTCCTTCTGAATGAAAAGGATTTCACAGGCTATTTCCAGAAATTTCAAGATATATGAGAGTTGCCCAATAATTAATGCCCCACTTTTTTTTTTATTGAAAAGTATTTATTTCACAAACACGGAATTTACAGATATGAAAGAATGATGCTTTCTCTACATACTCTCCTTCTAATTCAATGACCTTCCTCCAGTGAGACACAAGGTCATGTATGCCCTGTCAGTACCACTCCATGCTCTGGTTACAGAGGTATATTTTTACTTCACCAATCACAACCTTGTCGTCCTCAAAGGCAATCCTTTAATGGCCCAAACAAGTAGAAATCCAAGGGAGCCAGGTCAGGGTTGTAGGGTGGATGGGGTACTACTGTCCAACCCAGTTATGCGATTTGTTCAGACGTCCTTAAACCTGTGTCAGGACAAGCGTTGTTGTGTTGAATCAACACATCTCCTGGTTTGTTATGGCACTGAAGTCGCTGGAAGCACCTCTTGAATCTGGTTTATGTGTATGTATGCTTCTGAATTAATGGTACTGGTGTCACATCAATGAGAATCACAGTCCCAAGTTTAAAGATGCCTGAATAAATTGCAAAACTGTTTGTAAAGTACTATCTCATCCACCATACAGGCTGATCTGGCTCCTTTGGACTTCTACTTGTTTGAGCCATTAAAGGATGTCCTACATGGAAGGCATTTTGAGGACGAGGATGTGATTTATGCAGTGAAAACCTGGCGCTGTAACCAAGACAAGGGTTGGTACCGAGAGGGCATATGAGTACATGCAGGAAGAGCACTGAATTAGGAGAGTATATAGGGAAAGCATCATTCTTTCATATGTGTGAATTCCGTGTTTGTCGAATAAATACTTTTTGATAAAAACAAATGTGGGGCATTACTTACTGGGCAACCTTTGTACATTTTTTTTGTCATGTAAATAGCTTAAATTGGTATTTTATTAATCAAAATTGTTACACCCATTTTTCACAAAATCAAAAATTTTGAAAAATATTCCATGTAAAGCGTAGTCTGGGGGAGGATATTCTTAATAGTCTGGTCATATCTTTGGAAGATACCAGATTTAAATATCAAGTTTGAGATTAATCCAATTTTTTGCTTTGGAATTATGTTAATAGACATATACCATATACATTTTTCCTAAAATGTTGTTTTCAAAATGTATTTATATATAGGGGGAGCCTCAAAAGATGAATTTCTGGTGAAATCTTGACATCAAATGTTTGGGTAAAATGCAATAATACTTCCGTTACCTACTAGATACATGATAGAGAAAGTAAAATGAACATAAGTAAGAATGGAAGCTAGTACTGAGATCTATTAAGGAAGAATGGGTTTGTTTAGTAACATTAAATACAATATATTCAGAAAGGATGTTCAGAATGGACAGATGGTAATCATTTTCTCCCTGTTGTGCGTGATTGGTATACTGCTAATAATTGGTGATGCAGAAGTTAATCCTGACAAGCACACATTTCGGGCAGGGTATGGAAGAAAGACTAGGAAATAAAATGAAGAATAAAGGGAAAGAATTAAAGAAATAAGTAAAATTCAAGTCATCAAAAGAAGAAGAGATTGTAATTTGGCCAATAACATATTTCTAAGTTTGTAATTTTTACCAGAAATACATTCTAAAATGTTCCCAAGTGTAATGTCAGAAATAACATGTCATGTAACACTTAAATGCTTCACTATTTCCTGTTACTCACTTGAACATATTGCCTTCATCCTCAGCAAATTATGACTGTAGGTTGTGTTTTTCATATCTTCCTTGGGTGCTAGAGATCCCTCTATTTAACGACATGAATTATATATGGGCTTGTATTTGGCAGAAACTGCAAAATTCGTTAAGTGCTGGTTTGTGTTTTATGTATACCTATAAATCTTCTCCCAGATACCTAGTTCTTTTGGCCATACAAATTTATATACATGTACATTCTTTTCTATTCCATGGTTGCATTCCAAAGATCTGATGCTGCCATTTTTGTTTCTATTTGTTTGGTTTTTGTGTCTCAAGATGTTCAAGTTTCTTTTGGTTTTCCCTATGTAGGTACCCTTTTTGGCATTCTTCACAATTGATTTTATATGTTCCAGGTTTGTGAGATTAGGGTATTTTGTCTATCTTGTTGGATTTAATAAGACTTCTGATACTGAATTTGTTTTGTGGGACTAGGATAATGTAGTGTTTGAAAATCTTTAGAAATTTCCACATGGTAAGTAGATCTTTGGAAAATTGTCTTCTTTCTCCCTGCTGAATTGGGAGTAACTGCTGCTCTTTTCTCTTACTTTCTATTGTATTAATTTTCTTGGATACTATAGATTTTAAATTAATCATCTAACACGGATCTCTAGCAATTACCGCAGATATGAAAAACACAACAAATACATTGTGAATTCCTGAGGATGTAGACAACATCTTAAAGCAACAAGAATTAGTGAAACATATAAGTTGTGCTACAACTCATTGTGATTAATTATACTGTGTTTTCCTGTGTACCACTTCAATTCTTCTTTAATTAATATTGTAATGTGTTCCCAGGATTTTGATTCTCACTAGACAAATATGCTGTGATTTCTTCCAAAATTCTACACCAATGTGTTCCCAAGATTGTGACTTAGACCAGGAAATATAATATAAGGTATCCTCAAGATTGTGACTTAGACCAGGAAATATAATATATGGTGTTCCTAGATTGTGACTTAGACCAGGAAATATAATATATGGTGTTCCAAGATTGTGACTTAGACCAGCAAATATAATATATGGTGTTCCAAGATTGTGACTTAGACCAGGAAATATAATGTAAGGTGTTCCAAGATTGTGACTTAGACCAGGAAATATAATGTAAGGTGTTCCAAGATTGTGACTTAGACCAGGAAATATAATGTAAGGTGTTCCAAGATTGTGACTTAGACCAGGCAATATAATGTAAGCTGTCCTCAAGATTGTGACTTAGACCAGGAAATATAATATATGGTGTTCCTAGATTGTGACTTAGACCAGGAAATATAATGTAAGGTGTTCCAAGATTGTGACTTAGACCAGGAAATATAATGTATGGTGTTCCAAGATTGTGACTTAGACCAGGAAATATAATGTAAGGTGTTCCAAGATTGTGACTTAGACCAGGAAATATAATGTAAGGTGTTCCAAGATTGTGACTTAGACCAGGAAATATAATGTAAGGTGTTCCAAGATTGTGACTTAGACCAGGAAATATAATGTAAGGTGTCCTCAAGATTGTGACTTAGACCAGGAAATATAATATATGGTGTTCCTAGATTGTGACTTAGACCAGGAAATATAATATATGGTGTTCCTAGATTGTGACTTAGACCAGGAAATATAATATATGGTGTTCCTAGATTGTGACTTAGACCAGGAAATATAATATATGGTGTTCCAAGATTGTGACTTAGACCAGGAAATATAATGTAAGGTGTTCCAAGATTGTGACTTAGACCAGGAAATATAATATATGGTGTTCCTAGATTGTGACTTAGACCAGGAAATATAATATATGGTGTTCCTAGATTGTGACTTAGACCAGGAAATATAATATATGGTGTTCCTAGATTGTGACTTAGACCAGGAAATATAATATATGGTGTTCCAAGATTGTGACTTAGACCAGGAAATATAATGTAAGGTGTCCTCAAGATTGTGACTTAGACCAGGAAATATAATACATGGTGTTCCTAGATTGTGACTTAGACCAGGAAATATAATATATGGTGTTCCTAGATTGTGACTTAGACCAGGAAATATAATATATGGTGTTCCAAGATTGTGACTTAGACCAGGAAATATAATGTAAGGTGTTCCAAGATTGTGACTTAGACCAGGAAATATAATGTAAGGTGTTCCAAGATTGTGACTTAGACCAGGAAATATAATGTAAGGTGTCCTCAAGATTGTGACTTAGACCAGGAAATATAATATATGGTGTTCCAAGATTGTGACTTAGACCAGGAAATATAATATATGGTGTTCCTAGATTGTGACTTAGACCAGGAAATATAATATATGGTGTTCCAAGATTGTGACTTAGACCAGGAAATATAATGTAAGGTGTTCCAAGATTGTGACTTAGACCAGGAAATATAATATATGGTGTTCCAAGATTGTGACTTAGACCAGGAAATATAATATATGGTGTTCCTAGATTGTGACTTAGACCAGGAAATATAATATATGGTGTTCCAAGATTGTGACTTAGACCAGGAAATATAATATAAGGTGTTCCAAGATTGTGACTTAGACCAGGAAATATAATATATGGTGTTCCACGATTGTGACTTAGACCAGGAAATATAATATATGGTGTTCCTAGATTGTGAATTAGACCAGGAAATATAATATATGGTGTTCCAAGATTGTGACTTAGACCAGGAAATATAATATATGGTGTTCCAAGATTGTGACTTAGACCAGGAAATATAATATATGGTGTTCCAAGATTGTGACTTAGACCAGGAAATATAATGTAAGGTGTCCTCAAGATTGTGACTTAGACCAGGAAATATAATATATGGTGTTCCAAGATTGTGACTTAGACAAGGAAATATAATATATGGTGTTCCAAGATTGTGACAGACCAGGAAATATAATATATGGTGTTCCCAAGATTGTGACTTAGACCAGGAAATATAATATATGGTGTTCCCAAGATTGTGACTTAGACCAGGAAATATAATATATGGTGTTCCTAGATTGTGACTTAGACCAGGAAATATAATGTAAGGTGTTCCAAGATTGTGACTTAGACCAGGAAATATAATGTAAGGTGTCCTCAAGATTGTGACTTAGACCAGGAAATATAATATATGGTGTTCCTAGATTGTGACTTAGACCAGGAAATATAATATATGGTGTTCCAAGATTGTGACTTAGACCAGGAAATATAATGTAAGGTGTTCCAAGATTGTGACTTAGACCAGGAAATATAATGTAAGGTGTTCCTAGATTGTGACTTAGACCAGGAAATATAATATATGGTGTTCCAAGATTGTGACTTAGACCAGGAAATATAATATATGGTGTTCCTAGATTGTGACTTAGACCAGGAAATATAATATATGGTGTTCCTAGATTGTGACTTAGACCAGGAAATATAATATATGGTGTTCCTAGATTGTGACTTAGACCAGGAAATATAATATATGGTGTTCCAAGATTGTGACTTAGACCAGGAAATATAATGTAAGGTGTTCCAAGATTGTGACTTAGACCAGGAAATATAATATATGGTGTTCCTAGATTGTGACTTAGACCAGGAAATACAATATATGGTGTTCCTAGATTGTGACTTAGACCAGGAAATACAATATATGGTGTTCCAAGATTGTGACTTAGACCAGGAAATACAATATATGGTGTTCCAAGATTGTGACTTAGACCAGGAAATACAATATATGGTGTTCCTAGATTGTGACTTAGACCAGGAAATACAATATATGGTGTTCCTAGATTGTGACTTAGACCAGGAAATACAATATATGGTGTTCCTAGATTGTGACTTAGACCAGGAAATACAATATATGGTGTTCCAAGATTGTGACTTAGACCAGGAAATACAATATATGGTGTTCCTAGATTGTGACTTAGACCAGGAAATACAATATATGGTGTTCCAAGATTGTGACTTAGACCAGGAAATACAATATATGGTGTTCCAAGATTGTGACTTAGACCAGGAAATATAATGTAAGGGGTTCCAAGATTGTGACTTAGACCAGGAAATATAATATATGGTGTTCCTAGATTGTGACTTAGACCAGGAAATATAATATATGGTGTTCCCAAGATTGTGACTTAGACCAGGAAATATAATGTAAGGTGTTCCAAGATTGTGACTTAGACCAGGAAATATAATATATGGTGTTCCTAGATTGTGACTTAGACCAGGAAATATAATATATGGTGTTCCTAGATTGTGACTTAGACCAGGAAATATAATATATGGTGTTCCCAAGATTGTGACTTAGACCAGGAAATATAATGTAAGGTGTTCCAAGATTGTGACTTAGACCAGGAAATATAATATATGGTGTTCCTAGATTGTGACTTAGACCAGGAAATAAAATATATGGTGTTCCTAGATTGTGACTTAGACCAGGAAATATAATATATGGTGTTCCTAGATTGTGACTTAGACCAGGAAATATAATATATGGTGTTCCTAGATTGTGACTTAGACCAGGAAATATAATATATGGTGTTCCCAAGATTGTGACTTAGACCAGGAAATATAATGTAAGGTGTTCCAAGATTGTGACTTAGACCAGGAAATATAATATATGGTGTTCCTAGATTGTGACTTAGACCAGGAAATATAATATATGGTGTTCCTAGATTGTGACTTAGACCAGGAAATATAATATATGGTGTTCATAGATTGTGACTTAGACCAGGAAATATAATATATGGTGTTCCAAGATTGTGACTTAGACCAGGAAATATTATATATGGTGTTCCTAGATTGTGACTTAGACCAGGAAATATAATATATGGTGTTCCTAGATTGTGACTTAGACCAGGAAATATAATATATGGTGTTCCTAGATTGTGACTTAGACCAGGAAATATAATATATGGTGTTCCTAGATTGTGACTTAGACCAGGAAATATAATATATGGTGTTCCTAGATTGTGACTTAGACCAGGAAATATAATATATGGTGTTCCTAGATTGTGACTTAGACCAGGAAATATAATATATGGTGTTCCTAGATTGTGACTTAGACCAGGAAATATAATATATGGTGTTCCAAGATTGTGACTTAGACCAGGAAATATAATATATGGTGTTCCTAGATTGTGACTTAGACCAGGAAATATAATATATGGTGTTCCTAGATTGTGACTTACACCAGGAAATATAATATATGGTGTTCCCAAGATTGTGACTTAGACCAGGAAATATAATGTAAGGTGTTCCAAGATTGTGACTTAGACCAGGAAATATAATATATGGTGTTCCTAGATTGTGACTTAGACCAGGAAATATAATATATGGTGTTCCTAGATTGTGACTTAGACCAGGAAATATAATATATGGTGTTCCTAGATTGTGACTTAGACCAGGAAATATAATATATGGTGTTCCCAAGATTGTGACTTAGACCAGGAAATATAATGTAAGGTGTTCCAAGATTTTGACTTAGACCAGGAAATATAATATATGGTGTTCCTAGATTGTGACTTAGACCAGGAAATATAATATATGGTGTTCCAAGATTGTGACTTAGACCAGGAAATATAATATATGGTGTTCCTAGATTGTGACTTAGACCAGGAAATATAATATATGGTGTTCCCAAGATTGTGACTTAGACCAGGAAATATAATGTATGGTGTTCCAAGATTGTGACTTAGACCAGGAAATATAATATATGGTGTTCCTAGATTGTGACTTAGACCAGGAAATATAATATATGGTGTTCCTAGATTGTGACTTAGACCAGGAAATATAATATATGGTGTTCCAAGATTGTGACTTAGACCAGGAAATATTATATATGGTGTTCCTAGATTGTGACTTAGACCAGGAAATATAATATATGGTGTTCATAGATTGTGACTTAGACCAGGAAATATAATATATGGTGTTCCTAGATTGTGACTTAGACCAGGAAATATAATATATGGTGTTCCTAGATTGTGACTTAGACCAGGAAATATAATATATGGTGTTCCTAGATTGTGACTTAGACCAGGAAATATAATATATGGTGTTCCTAGATTGTGACTTAGACCAGGAAATATAATATATGGTGTTCCAAGATTGTGACTTAGACCAGGAAATATAATATATGGTGTTCCTAGATTGTGACTTAGACCAGGAAATATAATATATGGTGTTCCTAGATTGTGACTTAGACCAGGAAATATAATATATGGTGTTCCCAAGATTGTGACTTAGACCAGGAAATATAATGTAAGGTGTTCCAAGATTGTGACTTAGACCAGGAAATATAATATATGGTGTTCCTAGATTGTGACTTAGACCAGGAAATATAATATATGGTGTTCCTAGATTGTGACTTAGACCAGGAAATATAATATATGGTGTTCCCAAGATTGTGACTTAGACCAGGAAATATATGGTGTTCCTAGATTGTGACTTAGACCAGGAAATATAATATATGGTGTTCCAAGATTGTGACTTAGACCAGGAAATATAATGTAAGGTGTTCCAAGATTGTGACTTAGACCAGGAAATATAATGTAAGGTGTTCCAAGATTGTGACTTAGACCAGGAAATATAATATATGGTGTTCCTAGATTGTGACTTAGACCAGGAAATATAATATATGGTGTTCCAAGATTGTGACTTAGACCAGGAAATATAATATATGGTGTTCCAAGATTGTGACTTAGACCAGGAAATATAATATATGGTGTTCCAAGATTGTGACTTAGACCAGGAAATATAATATATGGTGTTCCAAGATTGTGACTTAGACCAGGAAATATAATATATGGTATTCCAAGATTGTAAGTTAGACCAGGAAATATAATATATGGTGTTCCAAGATTGTGACTTAGACCAGGAAATATAATATATGGTGTTCCTAGATTGTGACTTAGACCAGGAAATATAATATATGGTGTTCCAAGATTGTGACTTAGACCAGGAAATATAACATATGGTGTTACAAGATTGTGACTTAGACCAGGAAATATAATATATGGTTTTCCAAGATTGTGACTTAGACCAGGAAATATAATATATGGTGTTCCTAGATTGTGACTTAGACCAGGAAATATAATATATGGTGTTCCAAGATTGTGACTTAGACCAGGAAATATAATATATGGTGTTCCTAGATTGTGACTTAGACCAGGAAATATAATATATGGTGTTCCAAGATTGTGACTTAGACCAGGAAATATAATGTAAGGTGTCCTCAAGATTGTGACTTAGACCAGGAAATATAATATATGGTGTTCCTAGATTCTGACTTAGACCAGGAAATATAATATATGGTGTTCCAAGATTGTGACTTAGACCAGGAAATATAATGTAAGGTGTACTCAAGATTGTGACTTAGACCAGGAAATATAATATATGGTGTTCCTAGATTGTGACTTAGACCAGGAAATATAATATATGGTGTTCCTAGATTGTGACTTAGACCAGGAAATATAATATATGGTGTTCCTAGATTGTGACTTAGACCAGGAAATATAATATATGGTGTTCCTAGATTGTGACTTAGACCAGGAAATATAATATATGGTGTTCCTAGATTGTGACTTAGACCAGGAAATATAATATATGGTGTTCCAAGATTGTGACTTAGACCAGGAAATATAATATATGGTGTTCCTAGATTGTGACTTAGACCAGGAAATATAATATATGGTGTTCCAAGATTGTGACTTAGACCAGGAAATATAATGTAAGGTGTCCTCAAGATTGTGACTTAGACCAGGAAATATAATATATGGTGTCCTCAAGATTGTGACTTACACCAGGAAATATAATATATGGTGTTCCAAGATTGTGACTTAGACCAGGATATATAATATATGGTGTTCCAAGATTGTGACTTAGACCAGGAAATATAATATATGGTGTTCCAAGATTGTGACTTAGACCAGGAAATATAATATATGGTGTTCCAAGATTGTGACTTAGACCAGGAAATATAATGTAAGGTGTTCCAAGATTGTGACTTAGACCAGGAAATATAATATATGGTGTCCTCAAGATTGTGACTTAGACCAGGAAATATAATATATGGTGTTCCAAGATTGTGACTTAGACCAGGAAAAATAATATATGGTGTTCCTAGATTGTGACTTAGACCAGGAAATATAATGTAAGGTGTTCCAAGATTGTGACTTAGACCAGGAAATATAATATATGGTGTTCCAAGATTGTGACTTAGACCAGGAAATATAATGTATGGTGTTCCAAGATTGTGACTTAGACCAGGAAATATAATATATGGTGTTCCAAGATTGTGACTTAGACCAGGAAATATAATGTATGGTGTTCCAAGATTGTGACTTAGACCAGGAAATATAATATATGGTGTTCCAAGATTGTGACTTAGACCAGGAAATATAATGTATGGTGTTCCAAGATTGTGACTTAGACCAGGAAATATAATATATGGTGTTCCAAGATTGTGACTTAGACCAGGAAATATAATATATGGTGTTCCAAGATTGTGACTTAGACCAGGAAATATAATATATGGTGTTCCAAGATTGTGACTTAGACCAGGAAATATAATGTATGGTGTTCCAAGATTGTGACTTAGACCAGGAAATATAATATATGGTGTTCCAAGATGGTGACTTAGACCAGGAAATATAATGTAAGGTGTTCCTAGATTGTGACTTAGACCAGGAAATATAATGTAAGGTGTCCTCAAGATTGTGACTTAGACCAGGAAATATAATATATGGTGTTCCAAGATTGTGACTTAGACCAGGAAATATAATGTAAGGTGTCCTCAAGATTGTGACTTAGACCAGGAAATATAATATATGGTGTTCCAAGATTGTGACTTAGACCAGGAAATATAATATAAGGTGTTCCAAGATTGTGACTTAGACCAGGAAATATAATATATGGTGTTCCAAGATTGTGACTTAGACCAGGAAATATAATATAAGGTGTTCCAAGATTGTGACTTAGATCAGGAAATATAATATATGGTGTTCCAAGATTGTGACAGACCAGGAAATATAATGTAAGGTGTCCTCAAGATTGTGACTTAGACCAGGAAATATAATATATGGTGTTCCAAGATTGTGACTTAGACCAGGAAATATAATGTAAGGTGTCCTCAAGATTGTGACTTAGACCAGGAAATATAATGTAAGGTGTTCCAAGATTGTGACTTAGACCAGGAAATATAATGTAAGGTGTTCCAAGATTGTGACTTAGACCAGGAAATATAATGTAAGGTGTTCCAAGATTACGACTTAGACCAGGAAATATAATGTAAGGTGTCCACAAGATTGTGACTTAGACCAGGAAATATAATATATGGTGTTCCAAGATTGTGACTTAGACCAGGAAATATAATGTAAGGTGTCCTCAAGATTGGACTTAGACCAGGAAATATAATATATGGTGTTCCAAGATTGTGACTTAGACCAGGAAATATAATGTAAGGTGTTCCAAGATTGTGACTTAGACCAGGATATATAATATATGGTGTTCCAAGATTGTGACTTAGACCAGGAAATATAATGTAAGGTATCCTCAAGATTGTGACTTAGACCAGGAAATATAATGTAAGGTGTTCCCAAGATTGTTACTTAGATCAGGAAATATAATGTAAGGTGTTCGAAGATTGTGACTTAGATCAGGAAATATAATATATGGTGTTCCAAGATTGTGACTTAGACCAGGAAATATAATGTAAGGTATCCTCAAGATTGTGACTTAGACCAGGAAATATAATATATGGTATCCTCAAGATTGTGACTTAGACCAGGAAATATAATGTAAGGTATCCTCAAGATTGTGACTTGGACCAGGAAATATAATGTAAGGTATCCTCAAGATTGTGACTTAGACCAGGAAATATAATATATGGTATCCTCAAGATTGTGACTTAGACCAGGAAATATAATGTAAGGTATCCTCAAGATTGTGACTTAGACCAGGAAATATAATGTAAGGTATCCTCAAGATTGTGACTTAGACCAGGAAATATAATGTAAGGTATCCTCAAGATTGTGACTTAGACCAGGAAATATAATATATGGTATCCTCAAGATTGTGACTTAGACCAGGAAATATAATGTAAGGTATCCTCAAGATTGTGACTTAGACCAGGAAATATAATGTAAGGTGTTCCCAAGATTGTTACTTAGATCAGGAAATATAATGTAAGGTGTTCGAAGATTGTGACTTAGATCAGGAAATATAATATATGGTGTTCCAAGATTGTGACTTAGACCAGGAAATATAATGTAAGGTGTTCCCAAGATTGTTACTTAGATCAGGAAATATAATGTAAGGTGTTCGAAGATTGTGACTTAGATCAGGAAATATAATATAAGGTGTTCCAAGATTGTGACTTAGACCAGGAAATATAATGTAAGGTGTTCCCAAGATTGTGACTTAGACCAGGAAATATAATGTAAGGTGTTCCCAAGATTGTGACTTAGACCAGGAAATATAATGTAAGGTGTTCCAAGATTGTGACTTAGATCAGGAAATATAATATATGGTGTTCCAAGATTGTGACTTAGATCAGGAAATATAATATATGGTGTTCCAAGATTGTGACTTAGACCAGGAAATATAATGTAAGGTGTTCCAAGATTGTGACTTAGACCAGGAAATATAATGTAAGGTGTTCCCAAGATTGTGACTTAGACCAGGAAATATAATGTAAGGTGTTCCAAGATTGTGACTTAGATCAGGAAATATAATATATGGTGTTCCAAGATTGTGACTTAGACCAGGAAATATAATGTAAGGTGTTCCAAGATTGTGACTTAGACCAGGAAATATAATATATGGTGTTCCAAGATTGTGACTTAGACCAGGAAATATAATGTAAGGTGTTCCAAGATTGTGACAGACCAGGAAATATAATGTAAGGTGTCCTCAAGATTGTGACTTAGACCAGGAAATATAATATATGGTGTTCCAAGATTGTGACTTAGACCAGGAAATATAATATATGGTGTTCCAAGATTGTGACTTAGACCAGGAAATATAATGTATGGTGTTCCAAGATTGTGACAGACCAGGAAATATAATGTATGGTGTTCCAAGATTGTGACTTAGACCAGGAAATATAATGTATGGTGTTCCAAGATTGTGACAGACCAGGAAATATAATGTATGGTGTTCCAAGATTGTGACTTAGACCAGGAAATATAATGTATGGTGTTCCAAGATTGTGACTTAGACCAGGAAATATAATGTAAGGTGTCTCCAAGATTGTGACTTAGACCAGGAAATATAATATATGGTGTTCCAAGATTGTGACTTAGACCAGGAAATATAATGTAAGGTGTCCTCAAGATTGTGACTTAGACCAGGAAATATAATATGTGGTGTTCCAAGATTGTGACTTAGACCAGGAAATATAATGTAAGGTGTCCTCAAGATTGTGACTTAGACCAGGAAATATAATATATGGTGTTCCAAGATTGTGACTTAGACCAGGAAATATAATGTAAGGTGTTCCCAAGATTGTGACTTAGACCAGGAAATATAATGTAAGGTGTTCCAAGATTGTGACTTAGACCAGGAAATATAATGTAAGGTATCCTCAAGATTGTGACTTAGACCAGGAAATATAATGTAAGGTGTTCCAAGATTGTGACTTAGACCAGGAAATATAATGTAAGGTGTTCCCAAGATTGTTACTTAGATCAGGAAATATAATGTATGGTGTTCCCAAGATTGTGACTTAGACCAGGAAATATAATGTAAGGTGTTCCCAAGATTATGATTTTGACCAGGCATACACTCTGATATGTTCAAATGTTTTGACCAGACATTATAATGTAATGTGTTCCTGAAGTTTACAATCTTGGCCAGTCAATATACTGCAAAGTGTTCCCAAGATCGTGACTCTGACCAGGAAATGTACAGTAATGGGTTCCAATATGAATATAATTATGATGTAATGCATTCTGTTGCATAAAACACTTACAATAAATTGAATGTTGTGTATTGATATTACATATTTTAACACGCCATTCCTTTATAATAGTAATGAAGCCAAAAAGATTATTTAAAGGGATACCAAGCAGTATTGTAACAATATAAAAATTGTTTAGTAACGTATCTTTAAATAATTGTCCAAGAACAAAACAGGATATTTTTAAAATGCTTGTTTATAGATGTATGTATTAAGATTTAAATATAAAGGATGTTAATGAATAGCACATTTTAATGACAATAGATCCTTCACTGTGAATCTGAGATGGAGAACTAATGGACTTTGGGGTTAAATTCTAATCCATGTGAATTCTGACTAATTATAGATTATGATCAATAAACTGGTATCAGAGCAAAATGACAGTCTTTATTAGAAAAGGTTAAGTATTGTTAGGGACTGAATTTCTTTACCTGGATGTTGGTCAAACAAGCTGACATACATCATGAAAGCCATGTGAATGCAAATTCGGGACTGATTATATAGGTAGACCATTTTGGTCCCTTCCAATTTTACTTTTCAAGTTAACATTGTTAGTTTACCCATTGCATTTGCAATTGCTGTATCCATGCATATTGTATCACTTACTGGTGGTTTCTGATACATCTATGCTCAAGACTGGAAGATTGTGAGGGGAACCAAATCTGGTAGTTCAGTACTGTCCAGGCGCTTGGTCAACATTTCTGAAGGTTTGAGATTAGATTACAGATATGGTGCAGCATGTTAGCTATCTCGTTGGTTTACTGATTATACAAAAGTATATACAAAATCGTTTCTGAATGAAAAGGACTTCACATGCTATTCATTGAAAATTCAAGATATACATTTTATTTATTGTATAAATATCTTTAAACATATTATGACATTTTAATGTCATCCTTTTGGGAAAAATCTCAGTGTAAAGAGTAATTTGGGGTAAGGTGATTTGCTTTAAAATCTGTATCATCCTTGGAAGGCATTTAGCTTAAAAATTACCAAGTTTGATATTTATCCAACCTGTTTTTTAATTATGCTGTTCACACACACACACACACACACACACACACGCAGATACACCTTTTTCTAAAAATGTGATGTCTTACATTCACATGACTTTCTTAGACACTATTGTTTATTTTGTAAACCCTTTACAAACTATTTTAACAAAATCGTATCTACTTTATATTAATCATGATATGTTAGCAGAAAGAGTTTAATTACACATTTTATTGTAGGTGCAAAGATATTCACTACTTCAAAAAGTGGGTTGCTATTTGCTGACTTTGAAATTCCATTATCCTTTCCTTGACATTATGAGAAACAACTGAATGGATAACGGTATTGAAAAATAACAAACAAATGTCTTGCAAGTGGCTGTTGCAACAAAAATGTTATTTGAAATAAATTGTCTGCTTTAAAGAAATCTGCATTGTTTATGTAGCAAGGTTTTGTGTATCTCTTATGGTTCACCCGTTACACGAAATATAGAAAAGTCATTCTGAACAAAGACTTGATGTCACAGGCTGCTTGCAGAATATGGAAAATATGCAGCTTTTGATACGGTACCATGTAAGGAGATATGGAAAGCCTTAAGGGAACTAAAAGTTAAAGAGAAAATGATTAAAGTAATAAAGAGTTTATATGGAAAAGTAATAGGGTCAGTTAGAATGTCAGGAAGACTTTCGGAGGAATTTGAAATAAGTAGAGGAGTTAAACAGGAGGATAGTTTGAGCCTTCTGTTGTTTAATATCTTTATGAATCAAATAATTAGACATTGTAAGAGAAGAACAAACAAAATGAGAGTGGGTTACTGGAAAATGAGACCGGTATATGTGCAAGCTGTGATTTATGGAGATGACATAGTCTTAATGGCGGAAAACCAAGAGAACCTGCAACAATCAATAACAGAATGGGTTAGTACATTGGAAGAGAAAGATACGAATCTAAATGCAAAAAAGAGTAAAGTAATGATAATTGGTAAAGAGGAAACTGAGACAGAAATGCAAATTTTCTGGAAAGGTGAAAAATTAGAAAATCTGACAAGTATTGAATATTTAGGGGCGAGTCTAACTAAAAATGGAAGAATAGATCATGAAATAAACAATAGAATCAGGAAGGCAATAAATATATATTACCAAATTAATAACACTATAATTGGTAAAAGAGAAGTAAGTCAAACCACTAAAATGAGAATATATAAGGTGATATACCAGTCAGTTCTATTATATGGAAGTGAAAGTTGGACAGTATTGGATAGACATGCAAGTAGATTAACAGCAACACAGATGAAACACCTAAGGAGAGTAGTCGGATATACAAAGAGGGATCAAGTTAGAAATGTGAAAATAAGAGAAAAGCTAAAACAGGAAAGTATACTGAAGACAATGGAAAGAAACCAACCAAGATGGCTGGGGGACTTAGTAAGGATGAATGAAGAAAGATTACCTAAAAGAATATTTGAAGCAAGAAGCGGAGGGGAAGACCTAGGATGGAATGGAGACAATATATGGAAAGAATGGCAGTCGGACATGGGACGACATTGAGAGGAATATACAGGATGGTGCAGGACAGGATCGAATACAGAAAGTGGCTGAAGGAACCCAACGCTTAATGACAGAAGGGAAAGTGCAAGAAGAAGTACATTATTAGTCATATAAATATTTTAAACGCATGATATTTTAATCAAAATTCTTAAAAGAAATGTTTTTGAGAAAGTAGAAAGCAATGAAAAATTTTATGTATAACAGGTAGTTTAGAGACTTTATAGACTTTTTGTTTTTGAGTGCTGTTTACTACATACACACACATGAGCATGGAGCTTTCTCTCTAAAAATGCATTTTTTTAAATTCAGGGGATCACAAAACATGAATTACCGGTGAAATCTCGATATTGAATTTTTGGTTTGAATACTACTTGCTCTGCTGACTATCAAAAGTGGTAGAGCAAGTAAAAAAATCTGATGTGTTACACTCATGACTTTCTCTACTCTTGTACAAACTATTTTTACAAACGCTTATTCTCCATATGCTTCATGTTAATCGAAATATGTTTATCTTATTGCTAATTTTCTTGTAGATGCAAGAGGAATATGACAGGCTTTAAGCAATAGTCAAAAATTTTAAGAGCTGGTTGCTATGTGGATTATTCCATTCTCTTTGCATACCAAGACAAACAAAAATGAATAACAAATTCCCATTTGAGAAAAAGTATAAGTATTGGAAAATGTAAGGAAATAACAAGCAATATCTCAAAAATGGTTCACTCAACAACAAAAAAATGTATGACATAAATTGTGTATTTTAACATGATCTAGATTGTTTGTGCAGTAAAATTTTGTCTATCTCTTCTGGTTTACCAGTTATTCAGAAGTCGTTCACAATGAAGAATACTTTTGGGGACATTCCCAGAAAATTCGAGATATGCATTTCATTTGTCATGAAAATATCTTAAATATATGATATTTTAAAAAAAATCGTTAGAGCCATTTTTGAGAAAATTAAAATTTTCGAAAAATGTTTCATCTGAAGGGTAATCTGGGGTGGGGGATTTTCTTGAAAACCTTCATGTCGCATTTCTGGAAAATACTGAACCTAAATACCAAGTTTGGTGTTTATCCGACTTCGTTTCTGAGTTATGCTGTTCACAGACACACACACGAACGTTTCCAAAAATGCTTTATATGCATTCAGTGCACCTCAAAACATGCATTTCTTCTGAAATCTCGGTATCGAATTTTTGGGTGGAATACAATACTTCCTCTACTTACTATACGTAGTAGAGAAAGTAAAATGTAACTCAGTAATGTTAGCTGCAACGCTTATGTGACCAGAGGCCTCAGTGAGAGTTATACAGTTGGCCTTCAAACACACAACCAATGAAGAGATTTAAATTCAGGCCAAATTAGCTTTATGACTTTGTATGCACGAAACAGCATTTAACATGAGGGAAACTTTTAATTTTTGAGAAAAGCAGAATACTGTTGAATTTACCAAGAAGATACATATGTACAAAGATCTAAAAGGGGAAAAATTAATTAAAACAGAGATGCATTATCGAGAAAGCACAAATATTTATATTGAGGGTTCAGTATGAGAATAGCATGTCATAACGTATTGCATTTTTTTTGTTTGTTTGCTTTCAATAATCTTTATATAATGTGTGCGTAGGAGAAACATTTTACCTACTATGATAGGTTGCTAAAACTGTATGAGCATTGTTTATTCATTCAAGGCCATTGCATTTAACCTAAACGATAATATTTGGTAACCAAGTTAGGTAGGTAAGATATGTTTTATCCAGAAATGCAGTAGCTAGTGGAATCTATCACTATATAGGTAAATAGTAGCTGAAACAAATCGTGTAAAGCAAGATAGCTTAAGTATTTTAAATTTTACACAAATCCTGGTATTTGTGGAATAAATAAAGTCTTTGTTACAGACTGTTTCTACTCCATGGGACTATTACAAAAGCTAGTACATACTCATATGCAAACGATGCCATAAGCTATACAATAAAAAAATAAAATCTGAAGTGCTACACTCACATGACTTTCTCTACTCTTGTACAAACTATTTTTACAAACGTTTATTCTCCATATGCTTCATGTTAATCAATATGTCAATCTTATTGCTAATTTTCTTGTTGATGCAAGGGGAATATGGTAGGTTATAAGCGATAGTCAAATCTTTTAAGCGTTGGTTGCTATGTGGCGCATTCCAATCTCTTTGCATGTCCAGGACATAAAAAAAATGAATAATGGATTTGAGAAAAAGTATTGGAAAATTTAAGGGAATAACAAGCAATATCTCGAAAATGGTTCACTCTAAAACAAAAATGTATACGACATAAATTGTGTATTTTAACGCGATCTACATTTTTTGTGCAGTAAAATTTTGTCTATCTCTTATGGTTTACCAGTTATGCAAAAGTCGTTCACAATGAAGAACACTTTTGGAAACATTCCCAGAAAATTCGACATATACATTTCATTTGTCATGAAAATATCTTAAACATATGATATTTTAATCAAAATCGTTAAGAGCCATTTTTGAGAAAATTAAAATTTTCGAAAAATGTTCCATGTTAAGGGTAGTCTGGGGTGGGGGGATTTTCTAGAAAACCTTCATGTCGCATCTCTGGAAGATACTGAACCTAAATAACAAGTTTGGTGTTTATCCGACTGTTCATTTCTGAGTTATGCTGTTCACAGACAGACAGACAGACAGACAGACAGACACACACACACAGACATGTTTCCAAAAATGCTTTTTTTTTTTGGATTCAGGGGGTCTCAAAACATGTATTTCCGGTGAAATCTCAGTATCAAATTTTTGGGTGGAATACAATACTTCCCCTACTTACTATACGTAGTAGAGAAAGTAATAATGGCTATGCCTGCGACTTCAAATAGCACATTTGCAAATACTATAATTTTAAAGATTCACTATTTTCATTATTACAGTGAAGAGCCTAGTTGTAATAATGTAGAATATTCATTATTACTTATATAATTTTTAATTTCTTAATGCAGTACAAGATAAGCCAAACGTACCCTTGTCTGGTTATTCTAAAGGCAATTAAAATTTCATTTATTAGACATTTATTCCTACTAGGCCTTCATTTTGACACATGACCAGTCTAGTGGGAATCTGCTTGAAACTGGGAAGCACATTGTTTCCCAATGGAGTTGGATTTAAGGCTTCTTAAATTCGAGTGCAAACATTGTCATGCAAATTATTACAACAATAATCACATCTTTGTCATAAAAGATGTTGGAAATTATATCCTTGTACCCCACACACCTCTCACAACATTTACATTAACACTCATTAATTCTTCTTCTGAAATTTCTTTTTATATTGTTATTAATTTCTTCCAACTTTGTAAATTATTCCAATATACTTTATATTTTAAGTTCCCAAGATAGAAATTGCATACAGGCAAGAAATCTGTGTGCTTGAATTTTAGAGGCTGTAAATATCCAACACTGCCAGCGAACAGCTTGCTTCCCAATGCAAGTAAATTTCCAATAAGCTGACCACATGTCCAAATGAAGGTTCTGTATTATGTGGTATTGTATCTGGACACGCTATAATTTTCATTTTGTTCACTCATTTCTGTATTAGTGATATTTCAGTGCGATATGGTGGTACATGAGGGAATCAAAGGTCATTTATATGCTGGGATAATTCCCATATTATCCGAAGGGACAACAATACTAAAGACAGGGCCTACAAATTGTTGATCCTGACTGAAGCACATAGAAAACCCATCTGACAGGAGCTGTGCAGCAAAATCTACCTTGCTGTCAACAGACTGTCACTCCTATAGCAGCATTTGGCTTTGTGTTCCACACAGAGGAACTGCAATTCTGAGGTGATCAAAGTTTTACTATCTTGTCTCTCAGCTGTCTTTACATTCCTGCCAAATAAAGGAGGAATTGGTGCACAGTAACACGTTCAGCAAAAGCTTAGCATGGAATGAGCTAGGCAATTGTAAACTGTCACACTTCTTGCAGAACCTCAGGATTCTGGAGCAGTCATGTATCCGGGCACCTCCAGTCTATCCTTGCTCACTAAGTTGTTGTGCTGTAACACAACCTCGGAGCCAGGCTACACATACACTGCTCACGCAGATGCCTGGTACCACCTCAACTTGCAGGGAAATGTTACCAGCAGATCTTGTAATGGCACATGACTGATACCAACCCAGCCACATGTTCGTCATGGACCAACAACTAATTCCGGGAACATGTCATTTATGATCTGCATGGGGCTAGCAGCGCTATTTCCGCGCTCTTTTGTGTCTGAGTATCAGACTTGGTTGGGAGTTCATCGCCAACGTTCACCAGTCCATAACTGGGGTTAACTTATTCTCTTTTGTTTTTTCAATTTCTTGTTGAACTGTTGCCTAAACGCCTCCTGATGGTCTCATGACGCTATCGGTATCCGCAACGTCGATAAGCATACCGATGACCAGCGTGAAAACCTTCGGCGAGGTACCGTTTATCGCTCTTCTGGCGGAGCAACCCGTCAACTACGCCATTCTATGGTACACTGCATTCGGCCCTTCAGTGTTCTCGTCATCCTTGCGAGCTGCTCCAGGACTGCTGGTCGCCAAGTCGGAGTTTGATACCATGGTAATGGCGATCCAAGAAACCCCGGACATCTGACGATGCATGGCTACCAGATTTTCAAAGTCCGAACCATCCCAGACCGTTACCACATAAGCCATGTCTTGGTATACACCCAGTAGTTAGCAGGATGTCACCTCTCGTACTGACCTGTTAGGTGTCTACAACCACATTTCTACACATCCGAGGTCGCTTCGAAGACGGCGATTACATCTTTCCCTCTTCTAGTTTCCTTTCATGTCTTTAGAACAGCCAACGCTGTACAGACTGTCGTAAAAACCACCACGATCCTGTGGATGATGATGATGATGCTGCTGCACTTGCCCATCCTAGCAAGAGAACACGAGTCTTCGTTCAGAAAAAATTGTCCCAGGATCGCGCTTCAAGCTATACGAGGAAGTCCCGAGTATATGTTGTGACCCCTTTCTGGCGGCAGCTTTTCCAGTCAGTACACGCACGCAGGGGCCAAAGCAACTTGTAAGCTCGAGTTCGCTGCACAGCGCTATCTAAAGCCGGGCAAGCGCAAAAGCTGTTGCATTTGGGCTCGACTTGTCAGCCTTTCCAGTGAGCTAATACATTGTGGTACAGTCCTCAGACAGCTTCATTGTGTTTGTCGGAAGAGCTTTTTCCTCATCCTTGTGGAATTCGCCGGATCTTCGCTATCATTTGTGGATTCCCGATACTGCTTGACGGTGATAGATCGTTTAAAGCGCTGGCTGGAGGCATTTCCGATACCGACTGTAAGGAAGATGTCGCTGTTGGGCTGGATCGCCTGGTTTGGTTTTCCTCTGTGGTAACTACGGACCAGAGTCACGCCTCTTTGGGGTCTTGGCAAATCTGCGCAGCGGTTACCTGTCACCCAAGAAATCCTACTATCCCGCCTTCCACATGGTAAACGCCTTCATCCAGAGGGAGGCCAGATGTGCCACGAGAACGCTTCGTTCTACTGGGACTTCGCAGCACAGTCAATATGGGCATTCAAATTGGGAGGCAGACCTCGTTTGCAGTGAACTACTTCGCCAGCCCACCTATTGCAGTTGTGGCCAGCCGTTCATCACTACCCAGGGACGTTGGTGCATCCGACCTTGACTGAAGCCGCGCGTATTGTTGCATCAAGATGGCGTACGATTCATTGTAACCGCCTTAGTCTATACAGCGTTATCTCAACGGAAAGGGTGAAACCTGTCTTTAAGTCGGGCGATACAAAATCTGCTCGCATCCAGAATCAAAGACGACCCGCAGCTAGCTTTGGCAGCAATCGTTTCAGGAAGTCGCTTCCGCTTCCCGGAGCGTTTTCGAACGACTGACTGACCCACAACTCAAGAGCGACCAAACCTCGAATGGCTTTTGGACGGGGGAGAAAACCTTCACTAGGTAACTTAATTTTCTTTCCTCTTCACAGAACATAAGCAGGCAGCCAACTTCCACCAGCAAGAACAACAAAGACATGAATAATTGTCTGCTTACCTGCTGTTCTTGTGTTGCATGGTAGAGTTTGAAGAGCACTAGTGTTACTTGGGGGAGGGGGGGGGAATTTGTCCCCTCAATATTATCAACTTAACATTATATTTTGAGTTACTTTAAGTAAATCAAAGAGTTGTATATTTAAGTTGAGTAACTTTCAGATAACAATATATATCTATTATAAACTTATCACAATTATGCTATAAATATGCAATTAGACATACTGAGCTTGGGGGTTTAGTGCTAGCGTGTTTATATTTCCTTATTAATAAGCTGAGAGTAACATAAACCTTAACTCTGTTTTCTGTCATGTAATAACATATTTTAACATGTTCTGGAGTGAAGCAGAGCTACAAACCGTTACCATTTACTTCTTCTTTTTGTCATGGGCTCATGCAAAGTGTAACATTATGGCTAATATAATTACACAAGTTTGCTTTTTAACAGTCTTAGCAGACCAACTTGTTTTTTGCAAATATTTATCATAAATAACAAATCAGATATATATATATATATATATATATATATATATATAAATATATTTGTATGATCTTTTTTAGACTAGGAAAATAAATCCAAAGAAAATTGTGTGACTGTTACATGCCTGATTTTTTTTTTATGAAGAGTGCTGACAGAAATAAAAATTAGTGATATTCAAACCAAGCACTGTTTAACATGTTGCTACATTAATAATAATTTAAAGCAACTGTTTTTTTTCCCTGATAAGTGTACAAAAACTAGTTTTAAATATATTTTATATTGAGTTTCATTATGTGGCTTTCACTTACTTTGCCCCCCACCCCAAATCCAGGGGTAAAAAAAAATAAAAAAGCAGGGCAGGCAATATTGCTTACAGAAACCTTAGGATCGAGTCCTTTGATGAGATTTACAAGCCTTGAACAGGGAGGTGAAGTTCAATGTCACGAATAACTTGTGAAGCCCTTCAAGGAATGGGGTAATTTTAAAAACCTAGCAGTGACATTAACAGTAACATGCTATGACTCTCCAAAGGAGGATCAGGGTTGCTCAACATAGTTGGAATTTCTGTGCCAATTTTGCTTGTGAACGGATGTTAGAGATTGCCACTTTAAGCAATCCCATTAAAGCCAATTACATTCCTTTATTCACTTATGTTTATTCTACAGTATAACGCTAATTTACTTTTTAATAATGTAATCACATTTAGATATTTTAAGCTTATCCAATTACACTTTTGAAAGTGGTTATATTTATTTTTTGCAGTGTTTGATGCCCATTCTTACTGCAAATGGCACCATAGGTGGCGGACACTGATGATATACAAAATGAAAGAAACATTCCAGGCGGATTTTCCCATTATGAGGACTGAGGAAAAACTGGAAGAAACATCAGTTCAGTGAGAATGGTACTGGCTGGATCTGAACCATGGACCTCCCACTCAAGAGTCCATGCTTTAATGCGCTTGGCCGCCTGTCAATAGTGATTATCTGTGTAGAATTTAAACCAGTTAAGTGTACATTACTGAATTTAATGTTCATATTTTATGCCATGAATGTGTAAATTACAATTAAAAAGAATTCAAAATTTAAAAATATGAACTCTTATATTCACAACTTTCTCTAGCCACTATTGTTTATTTTTGTAAGGCAAAAGCTAATTTTTCTATTTACTTCATGTTAATCAATATAAACATTTCAAGAAATAGTTTAATTGCAGATTTTGTTGTAGGTATGAGAGAACAAAATGACAGTCAAATCTTTAAATAGCACTCACTATATTATTCTGACGTTCAAATTACCAACTCTTCCATGACATTGTGAGAAACAATTTATTTGTGACAGCACTTAAAAGAATTACAAACATATTGAAAAATTCAAACCAACAATATGTTGGTAAACCCTGATATGGAGGGGGAGAAAACGAAAGTTACTTCAAATAAATCCTGTTTTAAAAAGAGAGTACTTTGTGAAATTAACATGATAATCTTCTCAGAAAGAATATACATATTTCTTATCTCATGTGTTACAGAGTAATAAACAGACCTTGAGTTTTAGGTCACTGCAGCTCTCCCCTGGTTGTTTGAAAAAGTGAGTAAAAATAACCAAGCAGTGTACTAAGGTGCACCTTGCTGCATCTGCCCATGTTCTTTGAGAGGATGTGATGGAAAGTTTTGAATTAAATATTTTAGGGGGGATGTATAAAATCTGTAAGTGACTCTCGTATTAAGTGATTCTTCTCCTCACTATGTTATAATTACTTTACCTAGTAATTGTTTCAAGTTAAGCAAGAAGGTAGAAACAGCATTCAAATCTTTATTCATGGTAATAAGCCCTTGCAACGTAAAGTAATGAAAGGATGAGAAAGAAAAACGTTTGTGTTGCATTCACATTACTTCCTCCGTCACTCTTCCCCAAACTATTCTTTAAAAAAGCTTATTTTTCTAGCTACTTTACTTTCAATTCACACTTACACACTTTGTTGTACATCCATAGGTAAAGCAAGTCCGATTTTTAAAGAGTGTGTTGCTATGCGATGACTGAAATTTCCATGCTCTTTGAATGACCATGGCAAAAATTAATAGGACTTCCCATTTGGGAAAGTATTTAAAAATTGAAACAAATAACAAGGAGTATCTTGGAAATAGTTAAAACTCCACAAGAAAGAGAGGGGAAGTGGGATGCAAAGGACTTTAATGAGGTATACATTTTTTATGTAGTAAGCTCTTTGTCTTCCTTTACAGTTTACCAATTATACAAAAGTCATTCAGAATGAAGAGGGCTTTACAGACATTCCAGAAAAAAATCTTAAACATACGGGTATTTTAATCCAAATTACAAGAGCCATTTCTGAGAAAATAAAAATAACAAAAATGTTTCCATATAAAGCTTAGTTTGGAGTGGGAGGATTTTTATAAAAATCTTTGTATCACATCCTTGGAAGATGCTGAACTTAAATACCAAGTTTCAATCAAGTTTTCAATTTTGAGTTATATATATAAACCACGCACATGCGCGCACGCACCCACCCCCACACAGAAACAAAGACCTTTTTCTAAAAATGTTTTACTCAGGGATCTCAAAAGTGTTTATATCCAGTGAAATCTCGCTATTAACTTTTTGAGTGGAATGCAATACTTCCTCTACTTACTATAGAAACACTTAAACATAGAATGTTGGCTAGGTAAGATAAAGGAAACCTTGATGAAGATAGGTTTTGGGGAGATTTGGAGAGCTAAAGAATTATTACAGATAGGTTTCTGGAAAGAAATTAGGACAAGAATAGAGGATATGGAAAACAAGATTTATTAGCGAGTTTTACTTTTAAGAGCTCACCGAGATTATACAGAGAAATGAAAGTAGTATGGAGCAAGGAACAGTATGTTGATAAAACAGCAAGAGCAGGATTTGCCTGGGCTAGGACAAGGGTGGTGAATTTGAAAGGTTTGAGAAAAGAGAATGATTTGGCGAAATGCCATCGGAAAGTCAAAGAGTGGCATATAGTTTTAGAGTGTGAAGAAACGAAGTTGCTTAGAAAGAGGATAGAGAAGAGAGAATGGTTAAATTTACCAATAGAAATTCAAGCTAAAAAGTTAGTAAATGTAAAATCTAGGAAAAATATAATAGAAGTAGGAAACTTTTTGGGCAGAGTAAGAGCAAAATGGATGAGGAAAATTAGCAAGGAAGAGGTAAATGAGTATTAAATTACAGTAGTTTTTATTTGATATGTTGCAAGTAAGACCCAACAACTTGACAACCTCAAGGTTTGAGTTTGTTGGGGTCTAAGGTAAAGCAACTCAAGGTAGAGTTAAGAGTTAGTATTGGAGATTAAATAAATTGATAATTATACTTTTAGATTAGGAGGAATGCTGGCTACCAGTATTCCATACTGCTGGATACCAGTAGTTAAGAGGTTAGTTTTCTTTATATTTTATTTTATTTTTAGATGCTGGGTTAAGAATAAATTTATAAAATTGTTGTTGTAAGTTTGTACAATCAACTGGGTTAATAATAAAATTGCTTATTTACTATAGATAAGTAGTAGAGAAAGTAAAAATGAAAGAAGAAATGCAGCTTTCAAGCATGTCTGTTTCTATGTAATGCTTAGGAAAGGTTTTAAATTTGCAACATGTAAAGTTTTGAAAAGATTGCTGCTACAAAAAATGTAACAGAAACTGTGTATTTTAATGAGCTCTACATTTTTCCTGTAATATGTTTTTGTTCACTTTTAAGATTTCTTTGTTATACAAATTTCAATCAATTAAAGGAAAGTTCACAAGGCATTTATAAAAAAATTCAGGATAGACATTTCAATATATTTAACATACTATATTTTATCCCCCTTACAAAAAAAAAAAAAAAATTAAGAGCTGTTTTCATGAACATAATAAACAATTTTCCATGTGAAGGATAGTTTGAGGTGGACAGATTTTGTTAAAAAACTTCATGTCACATATTTGGAAGATGCTGAACTTAAATACCAAGTTTTGTATTTTGTCAACTTTTTGTTTCCGAGTTATGCTGTCCACAGATACATACCTTCTTCTAAAAAGGTTTATGTTTTTAGCTTCAGGGACATTAAAACATATCTTTCCAGTGAAATCTTGATTTACTTTACACAGGTGGTAGAGAAAGTAAAAAAAAAAAGCATTATTCAAAGAAAAAACACCACTCAATTTGATTTCATTTGCAAATAATAGATAGTTTCTTTAAAGGGTTAATGAAGCCTGATTTTGTTCTGTATTACTCGATTCTGCAACAAGCAATCAAAGAAGAGTGTGGCAGTCTCAAAGGCAAGACATTTTTGCCAAAATGTTTACAGCATGCAAAAATTCTCACATACTTGCAGAACCATTTACCTTGTCTCCTTGTTTATTCTGGCTGATTGAGAATCATGCCCAACAGAACTTCAGTTTACTCTTCTGATCCAGGTGAAACTATTCATTTAAAATGCACGATAATTCTACATTTTTGGCAAAATTAAATTATATACACTATAGCTTAATGCAAGATAAAAACTGTAACACATCTTGTAACAAACTGGCAATTAAAAGTTCTCTTTTATTTACTACTTAAAAATGCATTTGTTTATTCCTACTTGCACAGCTTCATGTACAGATGATTATGTTTAAACAATCCATTCCTTACCTGACTAGCTGAGGTATTAGATGCAAACGGATTCCTTATTCCACCTGTTTTTGGTGATGCACAAGAAACACTAAATAACAACACATGTAATTTGTTTCATTTCACAGTGAACAAATTCTGGGTGTAAATTTTCTCAAAGTTTATGCATATTAGGAACTTCTTTCCAAATACAACATTATTTGAATACTGTGAATAATGGTAGAAAATTTTACATACATTTTCTTCAAAACCAAGTTTTGAAGTGAGAAAATGTTGTGTACCAAGTTGGAATTACTGTCATAAATGACAGCTACTGCTTATGCCATCTTCCAGTCTTCTCCTTCAAGAAAATGAGAAGCAATACAAGTATAAACCATTTACAAGGGTAATTAATTACATTTTTGGATTGCAAGAAACTGCAAGAAATACAGACTTCCATTTCATGTTGACTTGTTTGGGTTAGTCGGCATATTTTAGACTACTTTTAATTCACTAGGATATTGTGATACAGCCTGGCTTTATTGCATGGAAGGTGACTGACTGACTGGCCAGTAGGAGAGATAAGGGAAGGGGGAGCGGTTCATCCAGCATAAACACCAGCAGCACTATCCAGAGATAATGGGATTGCTTGGTAGCTTATTTCTCCTCACCTCCCGAACATTCTAGAACTCTCCAGTGGCTATATATGCAAGAGTGTTCATGAGCGAATTAGTGAGTTCGTTTCTGATGCAACAAAGTGTGTTCTATGAGTGAGGTGAGAGGGTGCTCTGTGCATATTTCATTACATCACTACACTGCCAGGAAAAGAGAAGTGACAGTCAAAACTTGGCTATATCACATTACTGAAGTGACAATGAAACTGAACTAAATCAAATTACTAAAAGACAATGAAACTGAACTAAATCAAATTACTAAAGTGACAATGAAACTGAACTAAAGCACATTACTGAAGTGACAATGAAACTGAACTAAAACAAATTACTGAAGTGACAATGAAACTGAACTAAAGCAGAATAGTGAAGTCAGAATGAAAACTGGACAAAGTCACAATATGCTTTGTAAACTTTTGCTCCCGTCCTCAGCTAAGAATGGACTGAGGATGGAAGCAAAAGAGTAAATGTATTTTGGTATTCCTGTGAGATACGTAACTGATTAAAATAACAATAGAAATTAACACAGTGATGGCATTAACTATTAAAATACATAGTTACAAGTCGACTTTAACACACTGTCAGCTTCACCTACTAAAAACATATACAGGACATGTTTTGTAAGAGATCTCTCACATCCTCAGCTGCCTATCAACTGGTTGCTAATTCTTCCTTCATGCGGTATTTAGGTTCTTTGGCATAAATTATAAGTTTGCATACTAGCCAACTTTCCCTCATCCAGCACACACAATTTTGCAATGACATGACATTTAGAAAAACCTAAAATGCTCAGTGCAGTCCATATAAAAAATAAATAAATAAATGGGAATTCCATTTTATAAGAATCCTTGAAGACCTGGTCGTACTGCTTGTTTCTGTCACACTTGCTGAAATTCCTCCTGGTACCACATTAAACATGTATTAAAACAAAGAACACCACTTCCTAGGCTATACACAGATTTCTTGCCCATATTTTTATGCTACATAACCTCAACTACAATCAACATGTGAAGCTTACATCCTGCAACCATGGAATGCAGCTAAGATAATTTATGAGAGAGAGTTGAATTTACAATTCATGTCATCCATTATGGAATGTTCGTATCCATTTACAGCTCATTGGTTACTGTTGGTTATCAGTAGAGGTTACTAGAGATTCAATCAAATTTTAAATCCCATAACAGAAAGCGAACATGCAATGCATTCTGTTGCAGCACAGTAAAGGGGTGTGCATCATGAAGGATAGATGCACAATAAGCTCTGGCTTATCATAACACACTATATTATTTGTATGTTTGTCTGTAATTTCAAGTTAGCGAGAAGTCTTACATTACTATCATAAAAAAAATTACAATACAATAGAAATTAATATTTTGTCATGTTAGTGATTAAAATCTGCAACACTTTGAATCAACCCCCATCCCCCAAATATGTAAAAAGAACATACACTGCCATAAAGTCTTCCTCCGTGGTGTAGTGGTTACCATGCTAGTCTCAAGTTCCCGAGATTGCGGGTTCAAACCCGGCAGAGGGCGATGGATTTTTTCAGGCATAAAAATCCTTAGCATGGCTTTCTTCGGAAGGAAAGTAAAGCCAGTGGTCCCGTGTCATAGATTTGCGGCATGTAAAAGAACCTTAAGCCTGATAGAGGCCTCTGAGCAAAATTACCAGTCTTTCATGCCAATATAGAATGGGACACTAAGAACCACAGTAGTTAGAGAGCGTCCATAAATAAAACTCAATTTAATTTAACTGCCATAAAAAGCCTCCACTCTTGTTTATGTGTAAACTGTAAAAGTTGGCAAGTATGCACTAACTATTAAAATACATATTTATAAGTTGATTGGAATACTCTTTAAGTTTCACTTAGTACAAACAAATGCACGATACATTTTATGAGAGATCCCTCACATTCTTAGCTGCCTGTCAACTGTTTGCTATTTCTTCCTTCATGCAATGTTTGGGCCCTTTGTTGGTAAAAACTATTAGTTGGGATATTAAAACTGGTTGAAACTTTTTTAAAGTGTTTTTATAAGTGAACCTTAGTGAGTGTTAAACTTGGCTTGCAACTATGTATTCTAATATGTATCTGCTATTTAAATTGTTGAAATAATGTTGGATAAGGGCATCACATTTATATCATCTTTGTTTGGCACGTTATGTATCTTCTTTCTCCTTAGATCAGGGGCCTCAAAACATATATTTTAGATGAAGCCTTGATACTGAATTTTTGGGTGGAATACAATACTTTCACTACTTACTACAGGTAAGTAATAGAGAAAGTGCAAACCCTTCTTACTCTATACACTGTGGATGCATTATAGATGTTTAAGTTAGTAATACCAGCAAAATTGTTTATATAACTAGCTACTGTCTTGCACAGCAAAGAAAGTCCCCGGAAAATGAAGGGCAGAGGGGAAACTGCTGATTAGACACGGTCCGAACCCTGCCTACTTGCTTATGTTACCCTTATTTATGACACACACGACAGCTCAGTTACAGCACTGTTTTACTCCTTGCGTAGCATGCGTTCTCCATCACACACATTCACTGTCCTTGTCGCAATGTTTCAAACAGATAAGGGTAGCATATTCCTGCCAGGGACTTTCTCTCCGTTGGTGAACAGTACTGTATAGCCATGAGAATTCAGAAAACCAATGTGTACAAAATTTAATGAGATGTGTTTGAATTCCTTTTACAACATAAGATATGAAAAGCTGAAGGTTTAGGGATTTGACTGTTGTAAATCTAATGGCTGGTTGTGGAAAAATTCCCTTAAAAGTAATAAAACACAAACATTTCTGAAAGTTTGCATTACCACAGTAATGACTCTTTGCACCTGTTGGAACCATCCTGTCAAAGACCACATATATTCACAAATTACTCCACTTAAAATGAAAAACATATGCTACTCTTTAATTTTAAGAGAGGGAATCTTTCACTCAATAAGCCATTTCTGCATCCCCAAATACAGGATGTTTCAAAGTGATGGTCCAAAATGTAGAGATGAGAAATAAAAATGAAGGGAAGCAAAACCATTCCAGTAAACATGAGTCATGAAAATAAGCGGTTATCAATTAATGCATTCTTTTTCCTATTTGGGGCCAGCTGAATCTATGTATTAATTCCAACAAAAGCAAAGGCAATTCATATACCATGAGACAATCACAGCAAACAGAAACCACCACACAAGCTCCAATAAACAATGGTCTGCAAATTAACTGTTCATCAGATAGGTATTCTCTATGGGATCTACAAAGTTTGTATCTCAACAGTAAAGGTTTGAGATAGATGCACGGACAGTATTTTGAAACCTGCCTAGCAGGTAGAAATGCCTCCTCTTAGAAAATGTGCATTATCTTGATGGTGGTTAATTCGTAGGCCATTTTTGGGGTATGCTTCTTTTAATTCACTTCTTTTGAAAAACCACACATAAATGTGATTAAGTGGCATTTGTGGATAAACAAATTTCGGTATGAACATGTCAAATAAAAATTTGCAGAACCAATGTTTATTGGTTGCAATGATTGTCTAGTGATTGATTAAATAAGAGTATATTATGATACATGTGCATCATTGGAGAATGGAGACAAGAATACAAGACAAAGTCTCTTATTTTCTACTTCCGAGATTCTCCAATGCCCTTAGCACATGTGTACTGCATACTATACTTTTGACATTAGTGAATAATAGAAATAGTACTTACACAAAAATAAAATTAATAAAACATGTTTGCACATGCATGTGGTCCCAGTAGCAAGGTCACCAACATTAACTTTGGTTGAAGTGGTTATCAGTTGTCCATGCCTGGTTGTTGACCTTAAAAAAATCAATAGCCTGCAGTTCCTACTTAACTGCTACATGAACTAAGCTGTAAGTAAATATTAACAAATAAAAAGTAAGTAAATATCCAGATAAGATTTAAATGGTAAAATTCAACTATTAAATGAGATTATATTTTATGTCTGCAATAATAAATATATAAAAACTTTGAAGATTCAACATTCTAACAAATGAGAACAGTTTATTTATCACTAGGCACTCATGTAGCACAAACACTATACTTGAGTAACTTTTGGCACACACTTGGAACACAACACAACTGTCGAATCACAACTCACAACCGAATTGCACTGGCCACTTTTCACTTTTTAACTGACTGGACTAAATTCCCAGGCAAGAGCAGCCCCTTATATGCCCGCATACAAACTGGATCCTTCTAGAAGTGGAAACTCCTCGAAACGACCCAAAGGAATCTTCTGGAGCAGGGAAGTGGCACACAACGGCCATTGTTCTGAAGGAGACCAGCTATTAACACACCCAGGCGGCCAGGTAGGCAAACTGGTTGCACTAACCCTGCCTACCCATAGGTAATTAGCACAATCACAATATACTTCATGCATAATATGCAAATAGGTTAGGTTACCAGCACTGAATACAGGAAATTCAACTTTCCAGCATGGCAGCACTGAACAGTAAGTGAATCAAAGAACACTATCATAGAAAAAAGTAATACAGACATCTTATAACTGGTTAATTTCCGGATGCAAGTTTACTGAAACCTTTTGGTTCTTTTTTCTTCTTATACCCACATTTTGGATCATCACTTTTTAAATACACTGGATACTATACATATCAAGAACAGCAGGAATAAGCAGAAAATAACTGGGTTAAAGCAAGTTATTGATATATTTAAACTGAATCAGCCTTATATTCATTTATTAAACATTTCAGTGTTTTATTTTATAAGTTATTACTGCACCAAGATGTGGTTTCTTGTTAAGATGCTGTAAAATTTGCTTCATTTTAAGACTATTATTACGGAACTAAGTAAAATAATCTGATTGTCTATTGGAATGGTTTCGCCTTCAGAACCTTTATGTTGCATTTTCTCTTCTCCTTGTGGTATTTTAGAGAAACTTATACCTCTGACAGTTTCTTGCAATCCAGAAAATATAAGTTACCTCATATTTGATTACATAACTGTTGTTTTCCTGAGTATGTGTATCAGGTCTCATCCTTTAATATGCCATACAGATTAATTTAGAATGTATCAATGCTGGGACACAAAGAGCAGGCAAGACCTGACTAACACATACTTTATGGAATGATACCTGGTTCATATATATTTTCATTTCAGGCAGAATTAGAAATTGTAAGCACACATTTTCAGAGTTTTGTCTTGATTAGTTACGAACATTTTTAAAATGAAACACATTCTTTCTTAGTTGGATTATTACTTGTTTTCATTCATACCTAGGGTTGCTACTGTTGCACATTATTTTCAATGCTCATATTTTATATAGAATGACCCAATGAACTGTGAACCCATTTATGGTGTTTTTCCGCTGAAAGTATAGGCATGTGTTCCCTGACGATGTAGGTCATGCTAGTGTACTGGTGCATACCAGTATTAACTGAACAGTGTAGTTCAGTTATTACACGATTTATTCTGTCCTGTATTTAATTACAGAGTGAATTATGGCTCGGCTACGCACAGTATATGTTTATATTTGATTAATGTGTTAAAACAGACAGCTTGGCAGGTTCAAATATTATTTGCAGAAGGATGGGGTGTAATATCTCTAGGCTGTACAACAATACATACTCTTTATTATAAATTTCAGGTTGTGGGTAGTGCTTAGTCTAAGAAACCTAAGACAGGATAGGGTTCTTACTGAAGAAACATTAGACAACACTGGGTATCACTTTAAGAATTTTCCCAAAAAATATTTTGTACATCTTTCACAACAAGCATGGCTCTGTGCAAAAAGCTATTAAATTGTTACTTTGTGAGTGGAATCTGAATACCGTATACAATGGCGAGATGGAGCTGTATTTCATATTTTTCTCGTAAAGGTCCCATCTTTATGTTTATGTGTATGCATACAATTATAGTTTGAGCTCAAAGAAGCCTGATACGTTCATGAGGGGATTTGTGTTGTATGGTGCGCTGCGAGTGGAGAAAGAATCAAAAGGCCAATTCCTTTTTTATTGGGGGTCCACAACTGACGCTCCTACTTACATGGATACAATTTTGCTTTCCTTTTTTTTTTTTTTAAATACAGAATTAACCAACAGGGAGCATGATTTTGAATTTTTGTAACATGACTGTTCCAAGCTAATAGTTCAATGAGAAATGAAGGAATATTCACTGAGGACAGAAATATTATTAAGAGATTTGTGACCCCCCTCTGTTCCCTTACCTAAATCCCTTTGACTTTTATCTCTGGGGTAAATTAAAAGGTAATGTACAAAGGACAAACCCCAATGCTTTGTAAGATTTGAGACAAAGTATCTGCCAAGACAGTTTTAAACAAATGCCAAAACTGTATGTACAACAGTGGCCAATTTCAGCATCTTTTTCATAAAGTTAAGTAAAGCTTTTATTAAGGAATGCATCAGCATCGTTACTATTAAAACACTGTAGTCTGGTTCACAATTCATTGGATCACACTAATATTTTTCAGCCAATGTTAAACATTACATTTGAGATCCAATTCTCACACTTGACTTCATGATAAGAAGCCAACAATCAACCATATAGCTGCCAGAACAATTTTAACCCCTTATCTATGCCACTGAGATATCATACTTTGCAATTAAATATTTATATTTGTACTTTTTTCACATTATAATGATATGTTAAATGCCTGGGGTGAAATAAGTGAATGAGTTATGTTTCAAAATGTAAATTTCATGTATTTTGTTAAAACTGCTTAAAATGCATAAAAAAATGCAATGCATTTAAATGAGGAAGGGAAAAAGGTTGCAAATTCTGCACAGGGCTATTTGTTATTTACAACATACTTTTATACAAAGTGTCCTGACTAACAATGCAAATTAATGTTTACTGAAGCAACAATGTATAGCATTTGGAAAAGTTAATAAAAGGCATCTTTAAAGTAATGCGAAGTCTTAGAAGTTCAAACTCTGAAAGAAAATAATGAACAAAATATATGTATAAATATTTACAGCATTTCAATAAAACAAGTACTGAAAATTTAACAACTCCAGTCACAGAGTAGGGCATTCAAATAAATGTTTCTTTAAAAACATCGAAGTATGTTTCTTTTTAAACTTTTCTCTTCACATGCAACATATTCTAGTAAGGTAATACAACTAAACAAATCAAAGATCACTTCTGCCACTTCTAAGGCCTAATCATGTTGTTACACATTGCATATCTTCTATTTCTAAACTCAAACTGGATAGGTCAATTTTATTGCGCTTCATGTATGTCTACACAACATGTTCGCCTTCACAAGGCTTCTTGGTGGAATGAAACTGACGGAGGCATAGCAGGCCATGACCACCCCCCTCACATATTTATTCCTATCTGAGCCTAATAATGTCATTTGTACATCAATGGCATAAATAAATGGAAGATACTTTTATTTCAACTTTCCTCCCTCACATATTTAATTGGAACCACTTAGCCCACAGGAAAAGCCCACTCATAATAAAAGAAATTACCATAGTTGCAAACACTGCACACGAAGAAAGATGTGCAATGCCAACCTTGGCATTATTTATTTGACTATCTGCAATGTGCCAACATTTTCTCTGGTTGCCAAGGCACATCTAGCCGGAGCAATGTTAGCAACATATGAGGGTCCAAAACAGTGCCTCCCCTCCAAACATTTTTATTGGGTGAGAAAGAGGTTAGCACACGATGAGGGGAGGAAGGTAATGTTAAAGATACACCACGAAGCAATATTACTTATCAAAGAATAAACATAATTCAGCATGGACTGACATTTGAAAGTGACAATTCCAAGAATAAAGCTTTGGTTTGAAATATACTCTCTTGCTTATATCTAACATAATGAAAGATGTGTTACAAAATGCACATTCATGACTAAGACTTATAAAACCACATCATCATAAATGCACACTTAACAATATATTTTGGCTGCATTTGCAATATTTTGTCTTGTATCTGGTGGTTTATTGAATATTTTAGGAAACAGCCTAAAAATTGTACATTTTTAGCACTCTCCCCATAAAAATTATTCTTAAATACGAATTGATTTCAAACAAATTACATCCACAAATATTCAGTTGTTTATTTAACACCTTCAGTTGTTTGCTCATCATTTAAAAAATATGAACACACCCGATGTAACTTGTTTCATTACATACATCAATTCGCAGTTTGCAAGCCTACCTACATGTGTGGTGTTTTAGTGATTGGATTGTACAAATCTATGAATCCCACAAGCTTTTATATACTCTTAATGTTTTAATTTACGAAAACCTCTTATGTGTACTTAGGGAAACATGACATGTCAATGCATCTAATATCTTTTTAACATGTCTTAATTCATGGCAATTTAAAAACAAAAAGCACAATTTCTTCCTTCAGCCCAGTATGTAGATGATTGGAAAGGTTTTCACAGGATTTGCATATGTACAAACCATTATTTCATGAAGATAACAATTAAGAAGCAAGCTCATAGATGTTTTAATCACGTTTCAGCTGTTGCACTGGATTGCTTATAGTTGGATTTCACTTCTGATGACAGTGACAAAAAGACATATTTATTTCCCCCCACTGAGTTTGTATTTTGTATTTCATTGAAGTAGATTTCAGAGGTTAGGTTCAGAAAACTTGCAATGCATATTGGAAAGCATTTCGCTATTTAATAGATAAATGACAAATTTCATTGAAGTTCTTTATCTAAACTATCCTTAGTTTTCTTCAGATTTCAACTTTGAAATGTGTCTAAATTTTCTTCAAACTCTGAACTTACAGTTATTGGCAAGTTCTTTCACACATATGGTTGAAGAAAGTGATGTTAGTAGATAATCACCTAAAAATGAAACATGATCTTTGGGTGATATTCATGTCTATTTTGTGCAAACTGCAAGAGGCATTACAGCATTCCATTATCAAGGCTACTGGCTTGAGGAAGGCATTAGCTTTGCATGATATCTTAACAGAAAAAAATATTACTTCAATACAGTGCTTCCCCATATTAAAAACATGACAACTTACCAACTAACTCTCTTTCGAATCAACTTAAGGCTCACATACCTTAATTTTCTAGGAAACATTTCACCATGGTATCTTCATTAAGTAAGTGACTGAAAACAGTTTCTGCTGCTATCAATGGCAGTCCTTTGGTACGCATCTGGTGGAGACAATTTTAAGAACTTCATTACACGAGTTTCATGCTTCATGTAAATTTTCTCCAATGTGTTTTGTTTAGTCCTGTTTTATTTTTTTGCTGTTGGATAGAAGTCTTCTTGAGCTATCAGTCAAGTAAACTTTGGAGATATGTCCAAGTCTTCAAGAACATCGCTCTCAAGCGATGGGGAATAATGTTCACACTTTTGAATTCAGCTTAATATAGTATCAATCCAGTGAGGGGACAGGCATGTAGCTTCTCTGCAACTGACTGCGGACCAATGGCACTTCCTATAGAGGATTAGCTTTCTAATTGATCCACTCCATCCTGTTGGCTGGCAACAAAATTAGTGCTTACCCTCTGCAGATTGTATTCTATGCTGCCAACAGGAGAGACCTCCACCTCTACAGCAAGCCCCATCGGTCTGCAGTCAATGCCCCTTGCTAGACTCAAGTTAATCGCAGTGGAGCTAATGCCTGTCTCCTCCTTGGACTGACTATATACTGAACTGAATCTGAAAATGAGAGCAATGTTAATTCTTGAAAGCTTGGACCTTTCTCCAAAATTCACTTGGCTGATAGCCAAAGAAGACTTCTGTTCATAGGCCACCAGGAAAGCTTCAAGTCACGGTTCCTGTTTTTCTGTTTATTGTTTTGTGAAAATGTATTTCTTTCTCAAAACAATAAATGGGAAAACAGAACACACAGGATAACATTTACATAAAGGAAACACAAAGCTCATTTAATGAACTTTGAAATCTTGCACATGAGTTGATAAAATCTCCACCAGATGTCTTCCAAAGTTGTCATGGATAGCATAAGTCAATCAACTATCTGCTGAAGATAAGTTGGTGAAATACATCCAAAAAAATTAGGTTTATATGAAGTGTGTTTTAAGTTGGCTTAAAAAATTGTTAGTCATTATATTGCCTCACAGTTGTAATGATGCCAACAAGGAGAATGACATTGTTGGGGAATGTCATATGCACGAGAATCTCAACCAGATTCAAGTGACGCATTACACACACTAATATCAATACTTTCTCATTAACCACTCCAATGACTCTGACAATATATATATGATAGTGAAATGCAATAATGAGATTACAAGAAGTTAATGAAATAATCGATTATAAAGGCAAAGGGATTCAAATTAAGGAAACTGTCTGGCATATTTACAAATTTTTAAGTAACTGTTTGAATTTTAACTGTATGTTCAATAATAAAGTAATGATGTTTCAAAATGTCACTCCTGTGGCTCAATTGCTTTTGAAGCTTAAATAATAATTTATTAGTCATTCAATTTAATTGTTTTAAATACTGCAAACTCCCAAATAACATTTTTTTGGGCACATATATCCTCTGCTTTTATTACTGTGCTCATTCTTCTGGGCATTTTGAAAACAATCATGAATAATTTTTATCACTTCAGTGATAACTTACGCACATGACACTACAGCTGTATGTTGTAATAAAAGAGTAGAAGGATTAAATACTACCATAAACATACCACCTCCTGGTTGCTGAATTACTTCAAATCGATAAATCTACACTGCAAAATGCAAAAACCTAAGTCATGCAATTCAATAAAGATGATGGTAAAATATCACTAAAAGATGATAATAATATTCTGGATGTAAAATCACATAAATTTTTAGGTCTTATTGTTGATAAGCTAACATGGGCTGAGCGTATTGAACATATATGTGGTAAAATCAGTAAAAAAGTGTATCTACTCAGATATTTCAACAATCATAGTGATGGTAACATATTGAAACTAATATACTATGGATGTTTTTATCCACACATTCTCTATGGGATTGAAATCTGGGGTGCTGCTGCAAAAATGCATATGGATAAATTACTTATACACCAAAAGAAATGCATCAGAATCATGTTTAACCTAAAACCAAGGGAATTGTGTAGGGAAACCTTTGTTAACAATAAACTGCTTACTATTTACTCTCCCTATGCACATAGAACAATAATGTATGTAACAGATAATTAGAAACCAATTAAAAGCAACCAAATCCATAAACACAATACAAGAGGGAACTTGGACTACTTTAGGCATAGTGTAAAAAAAAGTGTATCTTTAAAGGATATATATATATTTCTGAAATCATACTATTTAATAAATAACCATTGGAAATCAAATCTGTAGTTGATGTTTCTAAACAGCAATTCAAAAGGAAATTGAGGGTGTATCTAATAAACAAATGTCTGTATGATTTAAAGGATTTGTAAAGATGTAATTGTTTTGACATGTCCAAAATCAGATGTATGATAAACTGGATGAAATAAATTATTATTATGTTTGTGTTTGAGTGTGAATTGCTTATAATTCAAATATATCTTGTCCAATAGTATTGCTGTATATTAACCATTACTTTTGCTAGCAAAAGAAAACTAAATAACACGTATTAGAACTCAGGTAGTTTTATTTACCAGACATATGAATTTGACTACTCAGCCATCAGAGCACATCCCTGAAATGATATGCAACAATATACACTAACATCGATTAATATTAAACTGTATATTGGGAACACAGCATTTGCTAATGGTTCTGAATTGGATTCACAGTTTTTTTATTTTGTTTCTCTTTTTTTTTTCTTGGGGGAAACATGAAAATGCCACATTTACAGATTTACTGCTCATTACTACAAGATAATTTGAGATCACATATTTAATGAAAGAGTAAGAGAGACGATTTAACAGTTTTGTCACTTGTGTGATTCAAATTTGACAGCAGCCTTTAACCACCACCTTGCCTACACTAATGTGCCCACGATATAATCTAATTATAACTCTTGACATATTTATTTTATAATATTGCTTTATGTTTGACTTGTTAACAAACTTCTTTGTTTATCTTGTATTTCACAAACAGTTGCTACTCTGTATTGGGTATACCTTATCTCTGAAGATAGTACCTGACTGGGGAAGAGAAAAACCTTTTTGTGCACAAGAAAAGATGTCCTGCAAGGCTCGCGTGAAACTCCTAGTCCTGTCAGTGAAGAATGATTTATGCAATGAAATAGAAACATTTCAACTTCTTTAAGGATTCTTCCTTAAATTTTTCACCGCATACATATTTATTAATTTGACAGATTGTTTGGTAATCATAAATTGTATTTTATTCATAACTAAGCTTGCTGAATGCAATTTTAATGATAGTTCCTGAAAAAAAGGGATTTGAAATGTAATGCATCCAAAAAATGTGAATATGCAAGTAATTACCTCTACAGTATTTAGGGAAATAGTTTAAAAAGAAAAATGGATCCCCCCACCCAAGGTCACCTTCAGAATTCTAATTATATTGCAATTAACTGCATCTTCCAAATTTAAAGAATGTAAAACAGTTTTCTCTTGCTGAAATATTCCAAGTAGTTTGCAATAAAAAATGTAAGAGAGGCATTTTCCCCCATGCATTTATGTGTGTACATAAACTGTCAAACAGCTCATGTAATTTATGCATTGTTTTGGAACATGCATTTTGCATTAAAATCAGGGCTGTACTTATAATGAGCTAAATCTGGCATACTTCACAAAAAATCTGACAGTACAAGTACCCGAGGTTTTACTTTGCTTTATAATTTGCAACATTTGCACAGTACGAGGCTTTCATTCTTGAAATAGGCCATGTTAATTTGGGACTTGCATATACAACTAGCATTTTAATCACATGCTTGAAAAACAATTTCTAGGCATTAAGTATGCTATTGTTATTCGAGGAGCTTGTCCATTCAGAACAAACATTTATACATATTAAAAGTTATGCACAATAATTATACAGCGTGCGGAACAATGTACACAAAATTGTAGGGCAGTACCAAATTAAGAACTTTGAGGTTAGGAGCATGCAGCGCTGCAGAACAAAATAAAAATATGTACCCCAATCAATAAGTGTGATCCTCAAAATGCTTTTTTTTTGGCACTACCTTTCTAGTCTACAATTTTATGCACACGGTATAGTCAAGAGTTGTACACTTCATTTATGTCTAATTTGTAAAGACATGTTCTGGGTGTTCCCAAGAGAGGATCCCCCAACAAAATTAAGGCAAGAGAGAAGTGCTGATCTTTTTTTGTCCTCAGCTAGTGGTCATATTGTGACAGTTCTACTTGAGAGACAAAAGACTGTCAATGCTGGATCTTACATCACAAAATGTCTGTTTCAATGGATTGAGAATGAATCATCTGTAGACTGATCTGTGTGGAATCCAGTTGTCCATACTGCAACAAAAACAACTCTTATTTCTGTAGGAGTCAGATGTTTGCTTGATCCTCCCTACTGTCCAGATCTAGCCTCACGCTACATTTTTCTGTTCCCCAAATAAAAAGAAAATATTTGAGGTCGACCACGTGTCTCTGCAATGAAGAAAGTATTTGCATTATTTCTAGAGAAACTTGAACCATTTACAAAATGGTTTGATGATGTGTAGAAAGTAATTTGAGAACACTTGAAAATGTTGATAGCATTCATTCTTAAAAGCTTCAGAGTGAACCTCATACATGTGTGCATAACACTCTCTGGTGGCTAGGATGTGGATTAGTCTGCTTTCTTTATCCCAATGAGAATTACAAACAGTTCAGATATCTCATGCCAGGTGGACCCAAGTACTACAATTGGAAGAAAAACCACAGAGAAAGACCATTAGTTTCTAATGGAGTTATAATAATACTACACAAATGTTACACTGCTGATATTGCTAAATGATAGCAACAATACATTACACCAGTTTCCAGAGTCAAAGAATGAAATTGATGAAGTACTAAGCTGGCATGGTTGGCTTTTTAAACCTCAAATGACAGCTCAGTTAAGTTTGTTTACCTACACCTTATTCTTTATGAAATTATTGCACAATAATCTAAAAGATGTTTTGGTGAAACATCCGCTTTACCTTTACTGTCTTACGGTGAAGGCCGCGTCACGTTTGATAAAATAGTCGACGTTTTGCCCTTCATGTTAAGTGCTTCTTCTGGGCACTGCTTGCGCTCATATTTATACTGCCAGAATGCAGTCCCTCCTACTCTCGCTCCTGATTGGCTGTTGCCACTAATTTTGTGTTTTGTGAGCAGTGTTTTCCATGCTGCATTCCCCTTCAAGGATACCCAATGAGATGAGGTGTATTCCTCTTGGAGTAGGAATAAAAATTAAAAAAAATGTTTGTTACTTTGTGGCATGAACCTCTGACTAAGTAACATAACCATATCATGTCACAATGCCTAATAACGCTTGGCCATCTGAACACATGATAGTTGCAGCATTGTCTGATCTCATTAACTGCATAATATTGTGAGTGAATTTTTTTAAACATAAAAAGGTAAAATGCATATATGTGCATTCAGTCGAAACCCGTCAGCATCCAACCATGCCGTCACACTGCTTGCTTTATTTGGGCGCACCCCCCATCCTTTACCACAGTTTTTAATTGAATGCAGAACATGCATTTTACCGGATTTCGATCCTAGGTTTTGATAGGTTAACTATTCCTATTGTGCCTTAAACCGCATGGCCATAAATCCCGATGTCAAAGTCAAGTAGCTTCCACTTATTTAGCAGTTAGTTAAATTGATTATGTAAGAGTGCTGCACAGAACGTCGTATCACGTCCATATCGCTGAAGGGCTAAAGGAGTTTTCCACCAATGGCCAATGGCCAACACATTGTATCAGCGAGCTTACTGAACATGCAACATGGAATTACTAAACAAAGAAATAAAACAAACAAACAGGATTCTTCAGGCCAATGCTATTCCAATCAATTAATCAAAACATTCCAAAATAAAAAGAACAAGAATAAAAGTGAGGAAAAAGGAAATGACGACGGACATAAAAGAAATGAAATTTGGCCTACGTAGATGGAGTAACGAACAGAATTTCAAAATTGCTACATCGTAACACGATATATGTCAGTTAAAAAACTAAGATCCATTATGCGCCCAGTTAAAGATAAAATTTCCCACTCAACTCAGGTGTATATAAAATCAATGTGATTGCGGCGAGTCATACATAGGCCAGGCAGGAAGGTCAAGATTAACTCGACACAACGAGCATATCAGATTCCTAAAACACGGACAGCCCAAAAAATCAGCTTTGGCTGAACATGTTTATAAAACAGGCCACCATGTTGATTTTGACAAGAATATTGAGATCTTAGCTGTATGTTATCATTTCTCGCATAGAATAGTACGAGAAAGCATAGAAATTTTTAAACATAAAAGTTTCTTGAATAGAGATGGTAGAAAACCCCTTAATGCAGCATGGAAAACACTGCTCACAAAACACAAAATTAGAGGCAAGCCACCAGCCAATCAGGAGCAAGAGTAGGAGGGACTGCATTCTGGCAGTATAAATATGAGCCGCAAGCAGTGCCCAGAAGAAGCGCTCAACACAAAGGGCGAAACATCGGCTATTTTATCAAATGTGACGCGGCCTTCACTGGAATACAGTAAAGTTATTGTGGACAATGGCCGTGGAAGCCTACAATTTTTATCCCCTTTACCATTTTGCAATCTCATAGAGCCCTGTTATACTCCTAAAGTTCCTGATCTTTACAGAAATGGGTGTGAAATATCAGTGGATGTTGTATTTCTGATTTCCTTAACCTTCTCGAATATTCCAAATTCTATCGTTTTTTTCTTTTTAAATAGTGTTTAACACTGCTCTTACTATGTACGGCACCACAGATGGTGACATCAGGGATACATGAAATAATTGGAAAAGGAAATTTGGAAGGAAACGTTCCAGGCCTAGGTTTAGGGTACTGCCTCATATTTGCCAGTTATGAGGGCTAAGGAAAACCTGTCAGGGAAGAATGGTATTGGCAGGATTTAAACTGTAGAGCTCCCATTCACAAGCACACGCCTTAGCAACCTTGGTATGGCCAAAAAGCCAATTTAACAGGGGGTTTCTGGAAGAGGATTATATGCACATTTGAGAATATAAACAGACAAGCTAGGTATGCTTCTACAAGAAAGAAAAATTCTTTGTTTTTTTTATTGAGAATTAAGAGGGGCCTGTATAAGGAATTGCAGATTTGGAAGGTTTAAAATAATAATTTGGAGACTAAAAGGAACCAAAAGAAACCTGGAACAAAATAAATGTCCATTGTGTAGATGCAATGAAAATACTGTTCACATTTTAAATATCCAGGTACAAGAGATTGGAAAAAGCGGTTAATAATCGAGGAAAAACTAAATTGGTACAACAGGTTAATAGATGAATAAATAATGGTTGGGTATAGGCTTAAGGTAGGAGTTGTTTGGAGAGACTAATAACAACTGGAATATATTCGTATCCTTTCCATTGCGTGTAAACCTTGTTACAAGCCATAAAGATTATAATTTGCTTCATATTTAAATAAAATTATTATATTTCTAGTTACTTATACCTGCAAATACCTTTTGTGTCAAAAATTATGGAAATTGTCAAGTAACAGATGAAACTTTAAATCTTTGTATCTTCTCTTTGGTCCTGTAATTATTTAATAACACAAGGTCTACATCATTTTCACATGTCAACTAACTTCTGATGTTACTGGACACAGTTTTTCCTCTCTATACAATTTAGCATATATAGAGGCTGATTACAAATATAGAGAGGAAATACAGCAAATATGCTTTACATAAAAAGTTATTAAAAATGTTGGCATTAGTATTGCATACGTATCAAACCACTAATGAGCATATCTGATAGTCTATTGTTTTACTCTCTCTTCTGTTTTCTTAGTTGAATTGTGACCATCCATGAATACTGCTTGGAATGAAATATCTATGTGTTTGTCTTATTTTTATATGCATTTTCTGTAAAGTAAACTATTTTCTACTCCATGGCATTTTCAACAAAAGCTCAAAAGCCTTCTTCACAAGCTTGTTGCTTTATGACTTCAACATGTTCATATTCTGATACACAGGGTTTTTAAATCCTTTTTAATTTTTTAGTGACTGAAATTTGAATTTAATTTTCTTTTCTTTCTTCAGACTTTTAGGGAATAGTAACATATTACTTCATCTTGAAATTAAAAATCAGAAATTTTCTCTTCAAACAAATCTTATTTCAAAGAACATCTCTGAGGTTTTAATAAATGCTATACTTTAATTAGGCAGAAAACAAGCATTTTCCTGTAAGACTCCATGGCTATTGATTTTTTTCTTCCTATAAACCCATTAAAATCAGTGTTAGATTAAAGTAGATAATCAGAACTCAAAACGTTGCCTACAGCATTTATCTGCATTTTAAATGAACGAGGTATGTGAAATGTCCCATGTCCCTTCAGTATGCTAAGGTAAAACACTGCTGGAGAGGCTTTCCAACACCTCAACTACATACTACGGTGATTCAAATATAAACAGTGATTTTTTTTATACGTTTATTGATTAAACATGAAACATAATGAAACCTTTTCTATTTCTCTACATAGCTTCCTTCATGCTCTACACACTTTTGCCAACGATTTGGAACCTTGAATATTCCTTGTCCAAAAAAAGTTGGGGGACATGTCATCAACCATTTGCACACATGCTCTTCAACGTCTTCATTGGTTTCAAACCGTTGCCCTCCAAGTGATTCCTTCATGTAGCAAACAAAAAATAGTCCAGGGGGGACAAGTCTGGACTATAGGGAGGGTGTTCAAGGATTTCCCAATGCAAGTCCTCCAATGTACCTTTTGTCAAATTCACAGTGTGAGGCTTAGTGTTGTCTTGGAGAAGATGACATCTCTGATGGGCATACATCTTTTGCTCTGGTAGGCGGCTTTTACTCACTTCAACAATTGGCAATAGTAAGCCACATTCACTATACGTCGATCTGCGGAAAATCAATGAGTAAAACTGCTTTGTGGTCAAAAACCACGTCTTAAACGGCACGGATGTTGTCATCAGCGAGACTTGACCTTGGACGTCGAGCATGGCCTTCGTTCTCTACAGTTTCACGGCCACCCCTAAATTCTCTGATCCAAGTAAACACTCGATTCTGGGACAGTGTAGTGCCTTCAAATGAGTGAAAATCTCCAAGGATTTGACCCCTTCATTGGTTAAGAACTTTATAATAATGCACTGTGCAATTGAAGAAGGAACCTCTTGTTCACTCATGGCTCTACTGACGCCAAAACTTAGCAAAGCAGCTAACCAAGCTGGTTCCCCCTCCCTAACAAACCGGACCTTCAACCCCCAACTCCATCTTCCCTCTTGCGCAATTACCGTTTATATTTGAATTACCCTCGTATTTAAACATGGACTTTTCACATGATGTGCTATGAAGCACAATGCTTGTTTAACATTTCCCTATCAGAATTTTGTTAACCCTCCACACAAAGCAAACATGCTTAATTTGTAAGTTCATCACCACTATTTCATTGTGTATTTATTAACAGCTTGATATATTATTCGTTTTATTGTTTTGCAGGTAAATTGTCACTTGCATAAACATGGTCCTAAAGGATAGTCCATTTCTGGGAAGTTCAAAATTTTGTTTACTAAAAAGTAACTAGATTTTGAAACTGATTTTCAGGAAATGAATGAATTTAACATGAGCTGATTTCAACATTTCAATAGTGCTCTATTATCATAGTAAAAACTTGGGATGGAGAAAAACAATGATAAAATTTAAAATACATAGAAAAGATTGACTAATTTTGAAGATTTAGAAGCTAGTAACAGTGATGTGTCATAATTTAAAATAAAGAGAGTTGAGGGTTGTTACACTACAGCTCTATAATATTCTTACTTGAACGCGTTTCGGGAGACGGCTTGTTCCCATCGTCAGCATGTCCTCAACTGATTTTGCCGGTCATCATCTGGGGGATGTGTGTGGTTAGTGGTGTTCTCTGGTGCTGGGCTGATGAACCTCCAAAGGCTGTTGGGTGGCGGCAGTTCGAAATTCATTAGGTGATTCCTGTGTTTGACAATATGTATTTTTTCCCAGATGTCCAATTCATTACTGCTGTTGATCGGTTTTAAGAGTTTTATGTTTGGATCAACAGCAGTAATGAATTGGACATCTGGGAAAAAATACATATTGTCAAACACAGGAATCACCTAATGAATTTCGAACTGCCGCCACCCAACAGCCTTTGGAGGTTCATCAGCCCAGCACCAGAGAACACCACTAACCACACACATCCCCCAGATGATGACCGGCAAAATCAGTTGAGGACATGCTGACGATGGGAACAAACCGTCTCCCGAAACGCGTTCAAGTAAGAATATTATAGTGATGTAGTGTAACAACCCTCAACTCTCTTTATTTTAAAATACATAGAAAAGAATTTAAAAATATCTGATGTGAATACTCAAGCAACTTTCTTTACCCATGACAAATTATAGTTTTCATGTCAGATTTTTCTATCCAGTTACATTATTCAAGATATATTTTTTCCTAGGAATGATTTAAATCTCAGTTATACACAATATGCGGACAAAGTTTCTACGTTTAGCCATGGTAACGGCCAACAAGATCTTGCGATGAATCACAAACTTTCAAGCATATCTGTCAGATGACTCCTACTTACAGAAGTGTCAAATGCAACACAGAGTATTTTGAAAATGCTAACACCATGAAAGTGTTTGTTTCACACAAGCTATCAATTTTAATAAGTGCTACGTTTTGTCTTTAGCTAAGGTTTTACCCTACCTCTTGATTTCTCAGCACTTCTTAGGACTTCACAAGATATTCACAGAAAATTAAAGATAGACATTTAATATCTCAATATTTTAAATATATTATACTTCAATCAAAACTGTTAAGAGCCATTTTGGAGAAAATGAAAATTTTTCCATGTAAGGCATATTTAGGGTGCAAAATTATACAAAGTTTGATTAAGTATGAAAAAGACTTCACAGGTTATCCACAATAAATTCAAGAAAGACATTTAATTTCACACATTAATATTCACAATACAATATATTTTTTTAAAATGATTAAGAGCCATTCTGAGAAAGCATGAATCTTTTGCATGTAGCGGATGATTTGCAGTGTGAGAATTTTGACTAACTTTGCCTGACATGCTTAAAGAGTGTATGACTTAAGTATGAAATTCTGTATTAAGTAGAAGCTTATAAACAGTTATGTGTTACTAATATGTGACTAATGAGATGGAATCTTTGCTGAAAAATAAAAATATAATGCAAATTAATCTTTCAAGATATGACACAGAACCAGACCAATTTATCTTACAAACTAATCATTGTCTCATTAAACCCCAAACCAATTGGTATACAAAATCTGACAAACGAAATAAAATATCACGTATAAATCTGACTACACAAATAAAATGGAAAGTGTGCTACATTCCCCAGAATACTAAGAAATAAAGACAGCTCTGTTAAGTCAGGTGTTAAATCATACCAAAAAGTACTGAAAGAAATAAAAACCAAAGATAACAACTCCACATTACCCAGGCTATATGCACTCCCGAAGAATCATAAGGAGGAAACAGTATGAGACTCTCAGTAAATTTAAATGTTTCCATTTACAAACTAGCAAAATGGTTACTACAATTGTTCACATCTGTAACAACCCAGTGGATTAGTCAACAGAATATCAATATACGAGGGCAGTCACAGAAGTACCCGACCTGACGTACATATAGCAGTTGTTTCAAACAAATGACTATTGTAGAAAGTACCACCTTTATAAAGCTTAAGTTTGAAGTTTAACGAAGCTACCTTGTTTAGTAATTGTTTGGCTGCCATTAATATTGAACTCTATCACTGAATTTGTAAACATGCATAAAACTGGCCATGGTTATGTGATACAATGCTTTCATTTGAAAGGTCTTAGTCCAACTAATATTAAAGCTGAGCTAGATTCTACTCTGGGTGAATCTGCTCCTTCGTTTACAACAGTAAAATATTTGGTGGCAGAGTTTAAGCGAGGCCGTACGAGCTGCCAAGACGAACATCACAGTGGTCGACCAAATGAGGTGACCATGTCAGAAATTCTGAGGAAAATCCACAAAATGATATTGGATGACCGTCAACTGAAAGTGCGCGAGCTAACAGACATTGTAGGCATTTCAAAAAGTGCATACATTGCATACTAACTGAAAATTTAGACATGAGAAACCTGTGCACAAGATGGGTGTCGCGTTTACTCACAATGGAACAAAAGCAGTATTGTGAGGATGTTTGTCGAGTATTTGGTGATGTTTCGCTGCAATAAAACCAGGTTTTTGCGTCGATTCATAACCATGGATGAAACATGGGTCCATCACTTCACACCTGAGACGAAGGAACAGTCAAAACAATGGATTGAAAGGGAAGAATCGGCTACAAAGAAGGCGAAGACAGTTGCATCTGCAGGCAAGGTCATGGCGTCAGTTCTTTGGGATGCAAGTGGGATCATTTTCATTGATTACCTTCAAAAAGGAAACATAATCAATGGCGAGTGTTATGCAAACTTATTGCAGCATTTGAATGATGAAATCAAGCAAAAACGGCTCCATTTAGCAAAAAAGAAAGTTCTGTTTCATCAAGACAATGCACCAGTTCACACATCCATTATCGCCATGGCCATAATCAATGAGTTAAAGTTCGAATTGCTTCCTCATGCTCCCTATTCGCCAGACTTAGCCCCCTCTTATTATTTTCTGTTTCCAAAGTTGAAGAAATAGCTTGGTGTAAAAGATTTGCCCACAATGAAGAGGTGGAGTTTGCAGTTGATGGCTATTTTGCAAAACTCGACAGTTCTCACTATAAACAGGGTATTGAACATCACTGGGAAAAGCGTATCGAGCTTGAAAAGAGACTATGTAGAGAAATAAAGATGGTTTTTCCCAAAATTTTTGTGTTTTCTTTGTTAGGTCGGGTACTTCTGGGACAGCCCTTGTAAAAGGAATCTCCCACAACAGTAATTTATAGTATATCTATATTAGACTTCAAGTGTACAACAACTTGCCAGATATCTCAAGGAGTTTCAAGCAGTTTCAAAATACTATCAAAAACATTCTAATGGATGGATTATGGTACAATTGAATGTAATTAATATTTGGGAAATAAATTAAGTATACTACAATTTAATATTTTAACAATATTATTGTATACTATTATTAGTGGCATCAATATTATATTTATTTAACTTTGAATTTGATCATTTAGGATGTATATCCATTAGCTCTAGTATTTATAATGTAAAGCATTGTGAACTTGACATGTCCCATATCATTATGTACCTTGTCTAACCCTAAGTTCTGTTACAAAGTTTTTATAGTGGCAACAATGTATTATAGTGTTGTTTAGTTTGACTATGGCACATGTATTCTGTGCTAAATGCACATATTATTATTCAAAATGATCCCCTTTTGCCCTGATACAGGAAGTAAGTCTATCGGGCCATTCATCAATAGCAGCACGGACTGTCTCCAAGGAGAAATCCATCAGGGATTGCTTGAGAGACTCGATATTGAGATGCCATTACTTAGAAGCATTGACCACAGCTTGTAATCCAAGGGGTTGAGATCAAGGCTTCTAGAGGGCCAATCTTGGGTAGCAATAAAATCTGGAACATTTTCCTCAAGCCGATATTGAATGGATCTTGCTGGAAGAGCCAGTGCCCATTTTTCCCTTTTGGCAGAAATGCACCTTAGATTGGTGGGGAGTAAGCTATGATGGTGTCACTATCACTGTGATGGGATGTTGACCCCTCTGAATCTTTTGGGACCGACTTACAAGTTTCTTCAGAAGTCCAGGCAATACACTCAGTCATTCTGGCTGTTGTAGCTCTGTTCAATTGTGAAAACTTTTTCATCCTAAAAAGGATTTTTGTTGTTGTTAGCGCAATACTCAAGTAGGCGAATGTATTTTGATTCTCTCTGCTACTTAAGTTTTGGAGCTACGAAATGTCAGTACCCCGGTGATAAGCCTTCAGCCCAAGGTCTTGTCTGAGCAATCTGGATATTGATCTCCTAGGGATGTCCATAACGCGAGCCATTAATTTTTGCTTCCACACAGGATTTCTCCTCATATGAGCCACTACTGTTTTCACCATATCCTGGTCCTCACAGAGCATAGATGTCTTGATCTTGGTCGGTTAACAATTGTATCAGTTTCATTAAAGCACAAAAACATCTTGCTCATTTTAAACTTTTCAAATGTCTCAAAGTATAAGGTAGAGTTTAGAAGCAGGATGTTATCTAATTGCCCCAACACCTATACACTACCAATCTAAACTTTGTAACAGAACTTATGGCCAGACTGTGTATTATGTATGATCTATAAATGAAATGCAAACAGGCATCTTCAGAAATAAAAGACTTGGTAAAACTAACAGAATTGTATACAGATAATATTTTCAAGTTTAACAATACCAGCAAACTTCAGGTGCAAGTATGTGCAATGCGCTTTCTCCTTTCTTGGCAGACTTTTTGAGTCAGCTTGAAACCCAGGACATTAAAAGCTTATTATACATCTTTAAGATCTGGTACCATTATGTGAATATGTTCGCCACTGTCCCCCAAAGGATTCCTACAAGATTCATTAAAACTGTTAACCAGCAAGAACAAGTCTTTTGTTTCACAATGAAAATAGATCAGCATTATTTTCCCTTCCTAGACATCAATAATCAGAGAACAGCAACCTCTAACATTATGTCATACAGATGACATAAAAAGCATTAGTTTTAACCCCACAGCTTTCAACAAAACTTGCTGGTTTGTGAACATCCCTATAAAATTGGAAGACCAAAAAGAAGAGTATCAAAACATCTTGTCCAGAGCAGCTACCAACGGTTACAAAGCAATTAACATAGATAAAGAAATAGCAAAATTCAAGATAGAAATGGATACTGAACATCACAAAATTGAGTAACCAAAATGAACTGAAACAATACCACATAACCCTAGCTCTGCAAAATAAATTTAGTACACAAAAATTGCTATGCACAAGCCAGAAAGACACAATTCCCAACATAAACAGATCTGCATGAGAGCTATAAAATACAAAACAGATATATAAGTCTGCTATCGTCCATAATTTCTGGTCAACCAATCATGAGATAGCCAGCATAACCCTCCCAGTTACCCAGGTGAATTAGATACATGGGAAAAAATAGAAACAAGGTTTGGTTAGTCAATTTTGACTTTCCACCACCAAACCATTCTGGAAGTTCATAACATTGCCAACAGATGTCACCTCTTTGGACAATTCCATGACAAATTCTTCCATCAGGAACCAGTCGGACAGTTACTACAAATGGTACCCAAAAATGATCAAGGTATATTAAGTGTTGTTTACGGTTTCAAATTTCTGGCTCATTAGTCACATGTAAGAAATTTGGTATTTATAGACGTTTAGGTTTTGGTCTCTCTCTCTCTTATATGTGGATCTCAGAATTGTATTCTCACTGAAATCTCAATATAAAATTTTTGGTGGAAAACAATAGTTCTTTTAGAGAGAGAAAATAGCTTATTCATTAAAATAATAAGACTCCAATTGTATCTGTTCTTGGATGTTACAGAATTGTCATCATTTCTAACACTACCCATATGGCCTATTACCTCCAGGGATTCTCTCATTCCACAAAGCGATGACTGGCCATTTCTGAGGTGGAAGCACCCAGCGGACGAAATCCATTGTCCCCGATGGTAGAGAGAGATGAGGATGGCAGTGGAATGAGGGGATCTATAGCTTTTACCATGGACTCCAAACCAGAGGTGAAGGTGTGAATAGGACTGACATAAAATTCCCATCCCATAGCTGGGAAATGAAGCTGGACCCTCAATACGAGAGCCGGAAATGAAACCACTGTGCTACCCAATGATGGATGTTACAGAATTAGAACAGGTATTTTCACAAGATATTTTCCAATGCTTGATGAATGTCTTCAACAAATCCTGATTTCATGATGAGTTTTTGCCATTATAGCATGCGATGAACAGCGACAATGTTTGGTACAAGAAAAGTATAGCAGGTGTGATTAAGAAACAATACCACAGTGCTCTGGTATGGATCTTTCTCCTGATAACATTAAGTAAAAAGCATTCCCATTACAAATTAATCACTTCTCTTAACACATTATATTGTATGTTACCCACAACTGGGGAGAATAGCAGATGATTTGATGAGATAAATATGAGAGCATACTGAAATGCAACATTTACCCCAACATGTGAGACGAAGTTTAGATGTTCTGTTTTGGAGATTCAGTTATAAACTTAAACACATGTATATTGCATGCTATTTTTGGATGTTAAATGTTATCTACGTAGTTGCTCATTAATTGCTGGTTGAAGTATAAAAATGACTGGCCTGTACCAACATTAAAATACTGCATATGAATGCCTGTTCCATGACCTACTTTATTTTCAAATAAATGCCAGATGACTGGTAGAGTCATGAAAGTTTATTCCCATCTATTAGTGTCGCCTGGTATTAGGAAAACTTTAGAAGCAGGAATTTGAAGAGGCGTAGCAAACAGGAAGTGCTTTTTTGATTCCTAATGAATCCAAATCAAGGTACAATAGAGCATATGCTATATTCAAAAAGGTGGTTAGATGAGGTCATTCAACTAGTTTCACATAGTATGCTAATTTAAAAATCAACATGCATTAATTATATCCATATTAAGAAATAAAAATGTAAGATAGAGGAAAGACTGAAATGCTAAAAATTTAACTAAAAATATGACCTGTAATACTATAAACATTAAAAGCTTATGGCAGTATTATGAATTGTGCCTACAGGCAACAAAAATAGCAAAAGAGGTGGCTGCAATGAATGCTGGAAAACACTTCCCAGGTGTGTCATGATAGATGGTAAATTCTTGCAGAAATATAATAGCCGAAAAAAGAAATAATACAATTCCATGGCCACACTACATCAGCATTTAAAACAGCACTTAGACTGAAGGACAAGAACCTAAAAATATAGACAAAGTCGGATCAGTAGATATTCTCCTGTGCATAAGTCTGTTATGGACAAAGTAACCAGGATGCTTATATATTAAAAAAAAGTAACCCAAAGCTACAATTTTTAAGGATTGCCCAAAATTCATAAGCCTTTCCCCACTTATACTGTGTGAATGTGACAAACTCTGTACAGAGCAGATGGGCTATTCATTGATACAGAAAGCGTGAACACAATTGCAATATTGATCCCCCTCCCCAAAAAAAGCTCAAGAAGTCAGCCTCAGTGGAGCACTTCACTGCCTTTAAACACTACATTGAGTTTGACAATGGCATGCTCCTAGCATGATTAGGGAAGTTTTCATACAGAAGCATAAGAAAGGCAATAGAAATATACAAAAACAAAACAAGGCCCATCAACAGGGATACAAGTATCTACTCACGCAACACTTGGAAGCTGCATTTGAAATTGCATCCTATTGGCCCACATCAAGCCAATCAGAACATGCAGAAGCACAAAGTTATATCTAGCATTTGCTACATATACCATGGCACACTCTCTTCTTTCCGGCTGCCTTTACTTTCTCTACTACGTATAGCAAGTAGGGGAAGCATTGTATTCCACCCAAAAATTCCATACCGAGATTTCACCGGAAATACAATGTTTTGAGACCCCCTGAATCCAAAAAAAGCATTTTTGGAAACATGTCCATGTGTGTGTGTGTGTGTGTGTGTGTGTGAACAGCATAACTCAGAAACGAACAGTCAGATAAACACCAAACTTGGTATTTAGGTTCAGTATCTTCCAAGGATGCGACACGAAGGTTTTCAAGAAAATCCCCCACCCCAGACTACCCTTTACATGGAACATTTTTCGAAAATTTTAATTTTCTCAAAAATGGCTCTAACAATTTTGATTAAAATATCATATGTTTAAGATATTTTCATTACAAATGAAATGTATATCTCGAACTTTCTGGGAATGTCTCCAAATGTGTTCATTGTGAACGACTTTTGCATAACTGGTAAACCATAAGAGATAGACAAAATTTTACTACACAAAAAATGTAGATCGCATTAAAATACACAATTTATGTCATACATTTTTACTTTCTCTACTACGTATAGTAAGTAGGGGAAGTATTGCATTCCACCCAAAAATTCGATACCGAGATTTCACCGGAAATACACGTTTTGAGACCTCCTGAATCCAAAAAAAGCATTTTTGGAAACATGTCCGTGTGTGTGTCTGTGTGTGTGTGTGTGTGTCTGTGTGTGTGTCTGTGAACAGCATAACTCAAAAACGAACAATCGGATAAGCACCAAACTTGGTATTTAGGTTCAGTATCTTCCAGAGATGCGACACGAAGGTTTTCAAGAAAATCCCCCCACCCCAGACTACCCTTTACATGGAAGATTTTTCAAAAATTTTAATTTTCTCAAAAATGGCTCTAACGATTTTGATGAAAATATCATATGTTTAGGGTAATGTAATGACAAATGAAATGTATATCTCGAATTTTCTGGGAATGTCTCCAAAAGTATTCTTCATTGTGAACGACTTTTGCATAACTGGTAAACCATAAGAGATAGACAAAATTTTACTACACAAAAAATGTAGATCGCGTTAAAATACACAACTTATGTCATATACATTTCTTTTGTTGAGTGAACCGTTTTCGAGATATTGCTTGTTATTTCCTTAAATTTTCCAATACTTATACTTTTTCTCAAATTCGTTATTCATTTTTTTTATGTCCTGGACATGCAAAGAGAATGGAATGCGTCACATAGCAACCAGCGTTAAAATATTTGACTATCGCTTAAAAGCTACCATATTTTCCTTGCATCTACAAGAAAATTACCAATAAGATTGACATCTCGATATCTCGATTAACATGAAGCATATGGAGAATAGGCGTTTGTAAAATTAGGTTGTACAAGAGTAGAGAAAGTTATGTGAGTGTAACACATCAGATTTTTTTTTGTTGAGTGAACCATTTTCGAGATATTGCTTGTTATTGCCTTAAATTTTCCAATACTTATACTTTTTCTCAAATTCGTTATTCATTTTTTTTTGTCCTGGTAATACAAAGAGAATGGAATACTCCACATAGCAACCAGCTCTTAAACGCTTATAGCCTAGTAATTGCATCTACAAGAAAATTAGCAATAAGATTAACATCTCGATTAACATGAAGCATATGGAGAATAAGCGTTTGTACAAGAGTAGAGAAAGTCATGTGAGTGTAACACATCAGATTTTTTTGTCTTGGATATGCAAAGAGTTATAATCTGTGGCAAAGGGAATGGTGCTGCACCTAGCAACCAGCTATTAAGAGATATGTATATGCTTAAAGGCTACTGTTTTTCTATATTGCCCTTATAAATATATATTCCCCTTACATCTACAAGAAAATTAGCAATAAGATAGAGTCTGCAAATGTTTATCTCGATTAACATGAAGTAGATGGAGAATAAGCGTTTGTAAAAATAGTTTGTACAAGAGTAGAGAAAGTCATGTGAGTATAACACATCAGATTTTTTTTTTGTTTTAATTTGCAATATTTTAATATTTGATGTAACAGCACCTGCAAGTCTTTAGTAGCAAATCAGTTTGCTACTAAAAAAAACTTTTAGTACTGGAATGTAACTGTTTATCTTTACTGCTTTGTATTTCAATAGTTTGATTTGTCTTTATTGATACTACATAGTTTAAACTAAGTAAAAACTTAAAAACAATTTCATACATACTATCCTTTGGATTAACCCTTTATTTTTGACCAAAACCAATTTTTGAAACAGGATGGCGTATTGTAAATATTTGTGCCCTTATGGGTCATTGCTAATTGATCTAAGTTTCGTACCCTGGTTACTTAAAAGCACTGAATATTAATACAAAGTCAAGATGGATAAAAATAGCATCACCATTAGTTTCAAACGGTTCCGCAAATGGAACCTTTCCATAAAAAGAGACATAGGTCCAAATATACAGTTCGAAAATAACAGTTCAAGATTGCACTAACTTATCATTTGAGTATTTTCATAAGAAGTTCCAAAAGTAATGCACTGATTGTATAGAGTACATTGTGTTACAATACAACAGTTACAAGCATGTATATGATATGAGACCTTGGAACTATCTGAGCTTAAGTTTCAATAGAGTGCAACATCCGTTAAAAATCTTCCAGCCAATCAGATTTAATTGTGTTATCGAGCTCTTGCGATACTCATGTTAAAGGCAATTACCTGAAATGCCGTCTTAAAACATATGATTAGTGTCATACAAACTGATCTGCTGATGGATATAAATTGATATGATTATAATAAGTATTTAGATGTAACACTACATATATTAAATTGTGTACACAAGCTGAATGTTGGAGGAGTAGAAAGGATTACATCATCATCCGTTTAGCAACATTTATAAGAAATGAAGTATCACAGTCCATCAAGAAACACAGAGTATGGTTATGCATAAATACTCTGGATGTATTTGACTGTTATTTTTCTAAACAGGTATTTAGATTCTAATATTGTTTTGGAACTGGTACAGTTAGAACTGTTACTGGGAACATACCCGTTTTCCTCACCTTTACTGCAGATTTCAGAATTGGAGGCCACCCAGTTTCAAATATTTACTGTGGTGCCACCAGTTTGGTAATAAAGGAGGTGGTGGGCCCACGTCAAATAAATGGTGATCAGTTTGCTTGGATGTTGATGGGACTTTGGTAATACTGCAATGGAACACAAGTTTTGCATTTTAATTTACAAACCTCTACCAAGTTAACAAAGTAAACATACAATGCTCAAAAGTTAAATGTTTCTTGCAACCAGTATTTGTTTAGTGGCGACCTGATTTTGACATTAATGAATATGAGGTTTGAAAGTATTAAATGTAAAATTGGTGTTCCAACACAGCACTACTGAACTTTGGTCAACAGCCATGTATGCTTGTCACAAATTGTTTTAAATGGGTCCATACCATACTTCACCATAGACTTTGTAATTCTACATTAAGGATTTCAGTTTTTGACATTGAAATCCTGGCTATTACTGTAACGAACTGAGCCACAAATACTAGAACAGATAACTGTATTTAGAGGTGCAAGTAATTATGATAAGCCTTCAAATTTGAAAACACAGTCTTATCAAAAATAAGTCAAGGGATCACACTTGCTCTAGGAGATTGGGCTATTTGATTTAACACAATGTATTTTTGTAATCAATACACACTTGCCAACTTTCTGAAATTGAAACCAGCAAAACTTTTCCTTGTCCAGCAAAGTGAAATAATTTTGCAATTATATAAAATTTAAAATGCCTAAAATGTTCAGTGCAGTAAATGTACAAAAATTAAAAGTAATATATGCCATAACACTGAAATAAAAATAAACCGTATGCCCCAATTATTTCAAGCAGAAGACAACTCATTTACATGGGTGCATGCCGTACCTAGTTTATTATGAATATCAAGTTTGTTAAGACAGCACTATTCATAAAACTATTAATCTGGAAGTGTTGCTTGCAGATATCATCCTACATCATGGCACATAGGTTATGTTTAATATTCTGGTAATAGATCCGGAACCTTTTATGTTTTCTGTTGTAGCTTTGTTCATAGCATGCAGTAGTGCAGGTGCATTTCAACTGAGAGATTGATTCCGGTGCCTTATTAGACTTCAGCAGCCTGAAGTGAGTTACTACTCTTTCTCACAAGACTGAAAACACATTCAGCTTTACTATGAAGAATAGTTCAAATTGCCAACATAACTGATGGTATTTTATCACGTTTTAACACTCATCCATTCAACCACGAACACAAGTTTATCTTGCTTATTCATTATCTCCCCCACAAGTGAGATAACTCAGGTGATGTTTGATGCTCAAATCTGGCTTTAATTCTTGTTGGACCAGCCACCACGGTTTTGGGTTTTTGATGCCTTTTCCAGGGTGGTATTGCTACGCAAATGCTCGGCTGGATTTTATTCTACCATGTATTTTCTTGTTTCTCACATCCCTTCTTTCAGAGATTGCCTGGCCTGGCAAATGCAGTGGTTGTGTTGTAAGGAGAGAATTGTTTCTTACCCAGTTCAGATTCCGCCCAAACCTGTCAGTCCATTCTTCTGGATGAGGGTGGCATCAAAGGGACATCTGGAGGTACTGTATCTGGAATCAATGCTGCATTGCCCTTCATACTCTCTCGCCTCATCCCTTTCTCCCAGAGGTTTCCATTTCATAACCCTGACATCCTCCCTTACTTGCAATGAAGTGATATAAGTGCAATTTTTACCTTTATTTGATTTTAAAGTAAACAGCAGTTCCATTTTATAACAAGTGTTGAGACCCAGTAGTTCTGCTTCTTTCTGTCACACATGCCCACAATAAATATGTATTAAAACAAAGAACAACAAACACTTCCTAGGCTATATACAGATTTCTAGTCCATATTTTATGCTTCATAACATCAACTACAAAAAAAAAACTGTCACAAAAAATGGGAGACACATACAGCAGCCAAAGAATGTGGAAAGAGGAATAATTTATGTCAGGGAGTTGACTTTACAATTCACATTGTCTAATACTAAATGTTGTTGTTGTTCACCAACGGCACTGGGGATTAATTTATCTGCATCATTTTCCCTCTGGCTTCCCAATATAAAGTCTGTAAGCTATCACTTTTAAGGTCTTTGTATTTGGCGAGATGTTTGTTCAGGATGACATCTTTTTCACAGAGTGTGCACTTGGGTGTAGGTAGACATTGTATCTTGTAGAGATGTGCGAGGCAATTGTGGCCAGTTGCCATCCTAAATAAGCCCACTGCAGTCTTCCTTGGCATTTTTTGTATATCAACTATCTTTAATATTCTTATAATTTTTATCTTTTAATTTATCTTCATCAAGTCTCTGCTGTCTTTTGAAATGTTGTTTAATTGTTTATTTCTATTTGTCCTACAGGTTTTATTTGTTGTAATGCACCTTTCTTTGCTAATTGATCCGCGTGTTCATTGCCCAAAAGTCCGACATGAGCTGGGATCCATTGTAGAGTAACATGATTTCTAGTTTCAACTGCTTTAATTAGGCTTCTTATTTCTTTAATATTTTGTGTTGTTTTATTATTGTAATTTACTATTCCATCTATGGCTGATTTTGAGTCTGATAAGATGACTATATTTTGTTTTATGTATGGTCTATATAAACTGTTCTGTAATGCTGCTTTTATAGCTGTTAATTCTCCATCATAGTGTTTTGATGTTCCATCTAATGTTAGATACTGTGCAAAATGTTTACGGTATACTCCTGCACCGGCATTATTTTTATTGATGAAGGATCGTCTGTATATATTCGGAGCCATTCTTTTTCTGGGTATCTTTCATTTTCTGTAGCTATTGCTATGGCTCTCATTTCATCTGGTATATTGTTTTGTTTGTGTATTGTATATATATCAGGTCATTCTGATATTGTATATCAATATATTCTATTAGATTCGTTACCTCAGTTGCAATTATATTTGTTGTAATTATATTCTTGTATTTTAAGTTACTAATATATGTTCTGAAGCTTATTTGAGTTTTTAAATTACTTACAGTATCTGCTGTGGGGTACCACTTGTATCTGTTTCTATTGACTTGCAGTTTTTGTGCTAGAGTAATTGCTTTCAACTTGTGTTCCAATTCTATAGCCATATTTTTTGTGAAGCTTTGTACTACTGTCATTGCATTGTTTTTACAGCTTCTGTTATTATTCTTAGTGAATTATTTTGTGAAATTTCTAGTTTACTTTTAAGTCTCTTGTTTACTGTTGCTAGTAGTTCTCCATAGATTAGGTTAGGTTTTATGAATGTTTTATACATATTATTAAGGAGGTCCATGTTTCCACCCCATTTTATTCCTGCTTAACATTTTAAAATGTTGTTTTTTTTGTTGATTTTATTCGTTACATTGTTAACAAGTTCTTTCAATGATAGTTTCTGATCTAATTCTATCCCTAGATAGGTTTTTGTAGTCGCTTCTTGTAGTTTTTTGCTGTTGATTTGCAGGCATATATTTTCTATTTTATGCTGCATTGTGAATAGTTGATATTGAGTTTTTCCTGTATTTATTTCCATATTGTTATTATTAGTCCACTGTTCTAGGGTTATGATTTGTATTCTAATACTAAATGTTTGTGCCCATATACTGCTCATGCCATTGTTTCTTTTGGCTGTCATTAGTGGTGCAATCAAATTTCAAATCCCACAAAACCAAGTCCACATGTTTTGCATTTTGTTGCAGCCCAGTAGAGGAGGATAAAGGATAAACACACAAATAAGATCTGGCCTATCATTGCATTGTATACAATTAGCCTGGTACATTCGGCCTGTAATCACAAGTTAACAGGATTCTTACATTATCAACAAATTACAGTATAATGCAACAGAATTTTATACTTTGTCATGTATGTGGTGAAAATCTGCAACAGTTTAAATGTGCCATAAATCCATAAAGATGGTTTCATTGCCATAGAGTCATAAAAAGGCCTCCATTCCCATACGTTTTATGGGCAAACTATAAAAGTTGGCAAGTATGTCAATGTAAATTATTTTACAAACATAATCTAGCTTTCAAAAACCTTGTTAAGCTAGCAAACCAGTGCTCTGTAGGAGCAAATTCATTAACGAGTACTTTTGTGGAGGAAGACCTTAAAATATGTTTCTCCCCTTTTTTTTCTTTCCTAGGCTATTCATAGAAATCTCAAGATATACATTTCATTAGTTATCCAATTATCTTAAACATATGGTATTTGAATCAAAATTGTTAGATCAATTTTTGAGAAAATAAAAAAATAAACACTTTCCCATGTTAGGGGTCTTTGGGGTGGGGGATTTTCTTCAAAATCATGTAGCATCCTTGGAAGGTGCTGTGCTAACATATTAAGTTTGAGTTATGTTGTCCATAGAGGATAAATACACACATTTCTTTTTTTCTAAAATTGGGGGGGGGCGGACTCTTGGAGCTTCCTAAATGTGCATTTCTAGCGAAATCTCGATACCAAATTTTTGTGTGAAATACAGTAATTCCTCTACTTAATCTAAGTATGTAATAGGGAAAGTAAATATAGAGGTATTTTCAGAAGTCTATGGTGTAAGTACAAACATAATTTCATGAACCACAATATTTTAATCTACCAAGTGAAATGGCTCAGACAGTAGTGCCAGTGGCTGCGGGTTCAAGTCCTGTGTACCAGCCAATGTGACTTTTACTTTTGTGTGTTTCCCTCAGTTGTCAGTAAATACTAAATTGGTTAATCAATATCATGATCCAAGTACCACCTACAGAATAAAAGTATATTATACACAAAGACAATTACACAATCAATCTATTGTGTTACATTCACATGACTTTCTCTACCCTCTATTGTTTATAAGTGGCTATACAAATTCTTATGAAACTTTATTTTGCTACTTCATTTCAATTGAGATAAACCTCTGCAGAATTGCTACATTGCACATTTAATTATAGACACAAAGGGAAAAGCAAAAGTGAAAATGTTAAAAAACTGTACGCTACATGCTGGCCTTAAAATTCCATACTGTTTCCATGCAACCACAAGAAACAACTGAAAATTGACAGGACTTGAAAAGAATTACAAAGTGTTGAACAATTCAAACGATTAATACGGATATCTTGGAAATGGCTTATGCCACAAAAAAAATTATTGAAAATAAGGAGATCTACATTTTTTGTGTAGGCGATTACTTCTATTGCTTAACGCTTACCAGTTATACAAGATAATACAAAATTCTTTCCACAGGAAGGGGGACTTCACAAGCTATTCCCAGAAAATTAAAGACAGACATTTTATTTTACATGTAAATATCTTTTACATACAGCATTTTAATCATCTTTAATATACAGTATTTTAATAAAAATCATTAAAGTCATGTTTGAGAAAATAAAAAATTTCAAAATTCCATGTAAAGGGTGATTGGGGAGAGATTTTCTTGAAAATCTTTGGGTCACATCTTTGGATACTGAACTTAAAACACCAAATTTGATATTTATCCGACTTAGTTTTTGAGTTACGCTGTTTACACACACATCTTTTTCTAAAAATGCTTTTTTTTGGGGGAGCGGTTCAGGGGGCTTTAAAAACAGGCATTTCCATTTTTTGTTACACCCTGTATAATATAGTGTGTTCCTTGGTATTCTTTACGGCACTATGCAGCATGTGGCCGCCGTATCAGCAGTAGTTGGGGTTAGAGCTGACAAACGGATGGGTTCGAGTGATGTGCAATTAATTGCCTTTATCCCTCTGTTGTGGCTTAATATGGCATCACAAAAGTTTACATTACAACAAATAATTTATCTTATCAAATGTTGCATCAGAAAGAGGAATTGTGGGAAAGTGTGATGTTTTGCAACAAAATTTCCTAGTGCTTCCATTCCAAGTAGGATCACTATATTAAACCTTGTACAAAAGTTTAGAGAAATGGGGTCAGTTCAAAATAAACATGGAAAGAGAAAACCAAGTGCATTTACTGAAGAAAAACTCAATGAGAGAAGAAAGGCTAGAACATCTTCCTCAAAAATCTCTCTGCATCTATCACAAGAAATGGTTGTTTCGAAAACCACAGCATTTAGAGCCACTAAAATTCTTAAAGAGACAGTATTGTGTGTTAAACAGGGAGAATTACAGCAGGTGAACTTGCACATGTAAATGCTAATTTCCTTCAAAGATGCCAGGAATGTGTTGTAGTAGATGGACATAATTTTTAACATCATCTGTAGTCAAGGTTACTAAACAATATGAAAGAGTACTTTTAATAGCCGACTGTAGCAGACCCCCTTTACCTGTGAATGAGAGCTTAACGCAGGACTGCATGATACCTAGTGCTGTAAAGAATCCCGAGAAACCCTGCATATTATATACTTTTATTAAGAAAACACATTATGCTACTCTTGTGAATATTCAAACTGTTGGTCTTCAGTATATCTTCATCTGATACTTGACTCAGTTCTTTATTTGTATACATTTCTGGCATGTCTCACTAATGAACTGAATAATATCATTAACAGCTTCTTGCAAAATGTTATTTTAAGAACTTCTCCAAGAAAGAAAATTCATAGGTATAAGATATGGAGATTTTGGTGGGCATTCAATTGATTCATTCCATTCTTCCTATTCATTTATTTGGAAACTCTTTGGCTAAAACATCTCGCTCAATTCATGCTTAGTGAGCAAGAGCCCCATCTTGCTGAAAACAGATCATTATGTTTGTCATCCCATAATATTAAATGATTAATTGTATACCTACTTTTGCCCACCCCTGTATGCATAGGTAGCCAAGATGTTAACAGCCACGCCATGCAGGAATGCTAAACAAACAGGAGACAAACAAAAGCTGATAAAATCCTTCTTATACAGTATAATATTCACTTCTTTGACATTTTATCAAATATTGTAGATGAGTGTAATGAAGGAGTATCAAAACCTCTGAATAACCTTTATTCTAATTCTACAGATGTATGTAGAGATATTTTGTATGCCAAAATCTTGTAATAAGGCTTATGTAAGTTTTGCTGCATTTCCTCTTTCAAGTTGATTACATCTTCAATATCAATATATACTAAATACATACAGGCAGAAAACTGTGTCCAACATAACATCCAAAATTACTCGGGTGTTACATATCTTAAAATTAACCAAGAAATTACTTCAAAATGCTTCAATTCATGAGTATGGAACCTGCAAGTTTCACTGAATATTGATATGAAGGACTGTGCTTCCCTGAAGTGAAATTATGGAGCATTAACAATGTTAATTAAAGGAACAAAGAGAAAGTACAAAAGTTTAACATTTATCTACTGCACTAATCTAAAAATTCAACCAAGAAAGATCAAATAAGCAAAACATATCTTCTAGGCTAACGCTGTTCACAGAAATGTCAAGTGTACAAGGTTTTAATCTTCAAGCACAAAATCCTAGCCCAGAAGCCATATAACAAGTAGTGTTGACCATATGCATAATGCTTTCACTGCTCGTTATACATTTCCAGAATTTAGCAGACTGTCTGGAGGAAGGGCGGAAGTTAAGGAGTTTGCAAATACAACATCCACCGATACTTTATACCCATTTCCATGAATATTGCAGGATTTACAAATATCACAGGGCATTATAAAATTACAGTTCTAAGGAGTAAAAAAAAAATAAAAACATTTTGTTGAGTATAAAGGGTAAGTGAAATTAATCCGAACATTATTCAGATTTAAAAGTCAGCAGTGAAATGCAGGGTAAGACAGCTTTTGTAATAAAGAGATATTGGTAGTTAATGCATGTAACTTATAAATTCTCAATCATAATGTGCTTCTTTCCAGTTCTTCTTTAAGAAAATGAAATTTATAGCATGCACTTATCAAACACACTAGGAAGTTCAGTTGAAGATGTAAACCAGCTTCTTTCAGTTTCCTGGATACTGTGTAAAAGTATAATTTCTTCCCCTCCTGCTGAAGTTGTGACAGAGTGCACATCTATATAATTAAGGTTATAGAAGGAAGGAAGAAAGAGAGACAGATGCAGACCTTGAACTTATCAATAACATCAACAGCTAACACAAAATAGATGTTGCTATTCCTTGACTGTTAATGAGTCAACTGATTCTTCAGGTACAGCTGAACTGTCAGTTTTTGTCAGATTTCTTACCAGAAAAAAGTTTGTGGAAGAATTATTAGGAATCACACCAGTTTATACGAGTACTATACATAATTCCTTATTACTGCATTACACACAATACTGTTTCTAACTAAAATCCTGTTGAACCTTTTGAGGTCACAATCAGCTAAGAACAGCCAGAAGTTTTCAAAGAACCTTAATTCTGAAATTTTACAAAACATTAAACAAAATATATTGTTTTCCTAAGTTGTTTCAGAGGCCTGTGGCTACACACTATACCTCAATTAATTGGTTTCTCATTGATGAAGCTGCAAAGTACTTTCTGTGAACAGTAAACTACAAATGAGCATTTTAAGACATCCACCAACTACAAAAACTTATAATTAAAATTGAAAAATTTCCAATTAGAAAGAAATACCAATCAAAATACCAAAAATGTTTGGCTCAATGTGGATCTGTGAGAGCCGAGCATCAAATATAAGAACAGAAGTACTACAATATTCCTGAATATTTGTGATGTATTTCTTGCACTAGTTGTAAGCCTTCCAAATGAAGGACATCTGCTTTCACACTTCCGGTTGACACACAACTGTAGCAGAATGGCTATTCAACAAATGACAACAAGGCTGTCCTCAGAACAGTACTGTTTAATGCCTGTTCTTACAGCGTATGGCACCACTGGCAGTGAAACTGATGATACATGAGATGAAATTTAGGCCACCACTGCATATTTGCCATTTTATGACTGAAAAAAAATTAAAATAAACCCAGGGTAGAAAGCCCTGGCAGGTTTCAAGCTGAAGACCTTTTTTTCACGAGTCCATGGTTAAACAACTTCAAACCTGTGCCAGTGCTCAAGCCCCTGACAAAACAATCAAGAGACAAACCAGTTGCTGTAGCCTGCATACCATTCAATGGCAACTCCTATACTGAATTGTTAATAAATATGGCATTAAAACTGTATAAAGTCATCACAGGAACCTGCATGTATCACATTCGCATATAGTACAAACAAGGCATATGGTATATTCTACATGTTCTCGGTCTCAGTGGAGTATTGGAGTATGCACATCACCAGGAAATCTTCAGCACAGCATTCATGCAGAAAACTTAGGACTGGCAGAACACTATTATACAACATAGGGCCAGTTTCAACAAGACATCAATAGCAAAATGCACTGGTATTACATTGGGAAAGTTAGCAAAGCCCTAACCATCTCCATGGGAATAGCAATCTAACTGTGCCTTGAACCTTCAATTCAGTTATGTTTGGGCACCTCTCTTCAACACTGATATGCCATCCTTGCAGAACACAGGTAAAGTAGTCCACAGAATTTTCTGTCAGGTCCATGCCTGTGATGGACAACACAAAGTAAAATTGCAACATACAAATTACTCAGTCACACCCCCACCCCAGTATAAATAAGGAGTGCAGACTCTCCCTGGTATTCAGCTCACCCTAAAAGACAAGAGCTCTTGAAATGTCAGTCTTTTACCAACTGAAAATCTGACTGGAAAACAGAGAACACTTGGAATCATGCAACTATTATTTGTATTTCTGCAAATTTATTTTTATTTGTTGAAGAATAAGTTAAGCTGGCTTTCATTTGAATAATGTAATACCTTATTTCTGCATTTTTAGCTTCATCCACTAAGAACCTAGATAATTGTAAAACTAATCCAAGTGGCCTTTACTAAATTTAATTGACAAGGCTTGGTACCAGAAATTTACCTAAGTTACTTATTTAGGGACAAGTAACAGCATTGTCATATTCACACATAATACTTCATTATGTCAAATAATAGAGCCTGAGTCATCCAATAGCTGGTGGAGGCAAACATTTGAACACATTCCTTTATTAAGTGAAGATTTGTGTGTGAATATCAACTCATTTTAAACTGCATAAGGTACTTGTTCAGGCTGCGGCACCTCAGATGAATGGCCATTCTATCAAGGGTCGCTACGCAGATGTTGGAATGGACTCTTATATGGAACAACCCTCACTACACTTCATCTTTCAAGTTTGCAGGGCCAGACACAATGCCACTGGTGTGCTGCATGTGCCAGAAGATGTGCTTTGTAGAAAGAAAAGTTTCTAACCTGGCATCATAACCTACTGTTTGAACTTGTCTGTGAGAGGTACTCTGCTAGGATACACCATCTGAAAAATTTAAGGACCCTGCTGCATTGTGCCTTCTGCCACCAGATCTGGCTACCCTTGGTAATCCCTCATTTTATCCGTTCCTCTCAATCAAATAGGTTAACCTTGGCTACAGTGCTGAAACCCTCACCAAACTATATCAATAGTTCATCTTACTTTAACATATATACAGGATATATCATAATAGTGCAAGCTGAAGCAGTTGAAAGTATATGATAATAGAAGCAAAAAAGGTCCAGTAAACATGGGTCTGCAAACAAGCCATGTGCGAGATTTATTATTGCGAATGTGTGGTTATGAGCTGCCACCGACATGAATTGCTTGAGGATGTTCCCCTTGAGAAACATCAGAGTATGTGGTACATGCATGATAAAGCACTGGCACATTTTGCTGCTACTGTAAAGAGACATTTAATGTGGAGATGGCCCAAGATGGATAGGTCGAGGAGGGCCTGTACCTTGGCCTCCACGATAACCTGAACCCAATCCTTTGAATTTTTCTGTATGAGGTCAACTCAAAAGTGTAGTGTACAGCACTCCCATTGATACCACTGAAGTACTAGAGCTGAGAATCATATGTGCTTGTCAAGAATTCTGAGATGATGCAGGAGTATTCGAAACTCACTGCAGAGATGAGTGCAGTATTGCATCCAGATACAAGGATGAGACACTTTGAACAACTCTTTTAATGGAGTATACAGTATTAATAACATGTAACATACTGAAGTAGAATGTATTCCTTGTTAAGTCATGAGTGAATTTTGAGGCAACTTAAAATGGCAATTATTAAATGAAAAGTCTACTTTTCAAATTCGTTTGTACTGATTAGGACAATGTTATAAAACTCAGACATAAGTAATTACAGTATTCTACAATTTATAACATAAAAATATGGAATAAATATTAAAACAAGGTTTGCTTACTTTGGGATTATATTAACAATTTCGTTTGAATGTTAACAATGCCCATGAAGTCAAAGTTTGTTGGAACAGAGTCAGGGATGGTACAATGCTACATATTGATGGTTTCTGTTTGAATGTTGCAATGCCCGTGGAGTCAGAATTTGTTGGAACATACAGTCTGGGATGGTACAATGCTATATACTGATGGTTTCTGTTTGAATGTTGCAGATGAATTCAGAGTTTGTTGGAAAGGGTCAGGGATGGTACATTGCTATACAAAAAGCTTTGAGAATGGATGCAATAAAATATTAAAAATTTAGATCTGATCGTTGCATCTTTTCAAAATATTCTCCATTGCATTCTATACACGATCTCATCCTTTCAAACTATTTTCAAAGGCTAAACGCTATTCTTTTTTTGGAGAGAGTGCAAATACATTCTTCGTAAGCAGCTGCTGTGACTTCAGGTGGCTCAAATCGTTGACCTCGAATTTTTACTTTCATTTTGGGGAATAGAAAAAAGCCACATGGGGCCAGATCTGGACAGTAGGGGGCATGGGACAAATATCTGACTCCTGCAGAAATTGGGTTGTTTCTTGTGCAGTGTAGGCAGAGCATTGTCATGGTGCAACAAAATTAAACATGGACAAGTCTTAGGGCTCTTTTTTCTCAGCCCATTGAATAGTTGTGGCTGATTTTTTGTGATGTACTATCTGGCAGTAACAGTCTTTTGTCCCTCAAGTGGAATCGTCACAATGTGGCCACTTGCAAGATGATGAACAGATCATCATCTTGCCAACACTTCTCATTCGACTCACTTTTGTTGGGGGATCTTCTCCTGGGAAGACCCAGACCAATGACTGTCGTTTAGTTTCCGGATCATACTGGTAAATCTGCCTTTCGTTACCTGTTACAATGATAAATAAGTTTTTGGATCTTTCTCCATTGAATTTTTCAATCATTTCCTGGCACCATTGTACACGTGCTTGTTTCTGCTCTCCGCTGGTGGGAGATCCAGCGACTGCAGAGCTTCCTGACGTCAAGTTTTTCTTTGAGGATTGTTTTCACTACTGCCGATCCAATATTTAGGGCTTCTTGAAATTGACCATATGTGCAACGATGATCTTTCCACAACATTCACTCTGCTTTCACCACAGTTTCATCCATTGTTGCTGTAGCCAGCCTTCCTGCTCAGTGTTCATCTTCGAGGGAATCCCTTCCTCTTCTAAACTCTGCATACCATCGATAAATGGTGAGTTGCAAAGAGTAAAGATCCACAAATGCACGATGCAGTCTTTCACGGCATTCTCTCTCCCCTAAATCAACTTTAAAGTCATAGAAAATCATAGCACGGAAATGCTGTAACTTGAGATCCAACCAAGTGTACGATGCAGCAACGTCTGCTATACATACACGTACAGTACTGATGATGCACATTGTTAGAGCACACCCAGACTTGCACATGCTGCTACCTGAACTTCAATCTGAAGTTAGGAAAAGCTGGTTTGCCTTACCATTCCTTATTGTTGCCCATTCTCAAAACTTTCATAGTGACCCTCGTGGTTTCTGTTTGAATGTTGCAATGTAGATGAAGTCAGAGTTTGTTGGTACAGAGTCGGGATGATACATTACTATATACTGATGGTTTCTGTTTAAATGTTGCAATGTAGATGAATTACAGTTTGTTGGAAGAGAGTGGGGATGGTATGCTGCCATATAGTGTGTGAATGTTACAATGACCATGGAGTTAGAGTTTGTTAGAACAGAGTCAGGAATGGTACATAACTATATATTGATGGTATACCTCTATATACTGATGGTTTCTATATGAACGTTATAATGCCCATGGAGGGATGGTATGCTGCTATAAACTGATACTTGGTTCTGTTTGAATGTTGCAATGCAGATGAAGTCAGAGTTTGTTGGAACACACTGCCTGCCTTTAATGTACATGCTCAGGTATATTATACATATTCATACTGTTGTATCATATAAGGCAACATTTATGCAAAACGCTGTGGCTTCAGAATATGCAACGTCTGAGCTTTCTTTGATACTGTTAGATTTGAGATGGAATGTGTTATATGCATTTCTCTATCGCATAACTGTCAGAAAACATTCTGACAAACAAAATGTTGCTAAATATATATTTTAATGTGCATAACTGCCAAACTTCTGAAAGTAAAACTCATAAAACTTTATCTTGAACAACAAGGTGTAAATACTTTGTGATGACATGAAGCTTAGAATGTGTAAAATATTCAGCGCAATAAATGTAAAAATATTACAAGTAAATATGAATCCTTGAATACCTGGTAGTAGTACTTCTGTCACACTTGCTGTAATTCTTCCTGGCACCACAATAAACATGTATTAAAGCAAAGAACATCATTTCCTAGGCTGTACATAGATTTCTGGTCCAAATTTTACGCTTCGTAACAAACTATAAAGAAAAACTATCGCAAAAATGGGAAACATATTCCGCAGCTCTAGAAAGCAAAAAAGATAACCAATTTACATGAGGGAGTTGACTGTACAATTCATGTCATCCATTACTGAATGTTCACTGCTGGTCACTAGAGGTGCAATCAAATTTTTAATCCACATGCTATGCATTTTGTTACAGCCCAGTGAAGGAGGACCATGATTGTCTATTGTAGCACTGTATACCAATTAGCACGATTAATTCAATCTGTAATCTTAAGTTACAACATAATACAGTAGAATTTAATGTTTTGTCATGCATGCGGAGAAAATCTGTAACACTTTGAACCTTCCCAAAGCCGTAAAAATGCTTCCATAAAGAGTAAACAGGCCTTCACTCTGTAGATTTTATGGCTAAACCATAAAAGTTGTCAAGCATGAATGTTGTTGGGTGCATTTTGTACTCAAAAACAAATTACTTATTACTCTAGTGGCAGACAGCTTAGCTGCCTACAATACATTTACATAGATGTACTTGATCTTGTGTCTAGATGATTTAAGATTCCTGTAAAGTTTTCCTGTTACACATATACTATGCCAATTCTTTGAACCACATTACTTCAGAAACAAGGCAGTGCTTGTACTTTCTTCCAAGAATTTTAGCTTCTGCTTATTTACTATTCATATAAGTAGCACAAAGATATTGCAAATGCAGGCCAGTTTAGTTCTCTTAAGTCATAAAAGAAAGGAAAAAAGTTTATATTTTACCTTATAGCGCAGCAAACAAGAAAATCAAACAGTATTCCTTGAATTTTCAAAATAAGGTGCTTAAACACAAAGCAATTGTGCAGTGATACTGTTGGCAATCTTTCATAAGAAATGTCAGTCCACAAGTTAACTACATTATTTTTGTTTTATTTCTGATGGCAGTAATATTTCAAATTGTTTACTCAAACTGTGTCTTTAGATATTTACTCTGCTGGTTGAAAAATAAAAATAAATAATGTGACTCGATCCAGACTCCAGCATACCTTAAATCAAACACCAAACATTTGCATGAGACTTTCTCAACTAAAAGCTTGTGCTTTCAAATGCACACAGTAGCAAGTGAACAATTTATCAAAAGATGAAACACTTTACTATGCAACTATAGTGCCAAGGGTATATCAAATTTCTGTACAGAATGTCTCAGTGCAACTAGGTGTTAGCATACCAGAAACTGGCTCAAATCTCATTCCAACAAAAACAATATATTGAGAAGAACAAAATTTATTTTGAAAGATAGGGGAATGGGTAGACGTGAATGAAAAACAATGGCTTACCAAACAGAAAGACAAAATGTTTGCAGTGCTTCAGCATATTTGAACCAGGCAGTGCACATCCATGGATGCCTAAAATCCTTATACACCGGTTAGCAGCCATCTCTGTGATTATGGGCAGGCTATCTTAGCATACACACATTAAATGCAACATATTTACGAAATATGGCAGGATCCATCCCAAAATATCCAAACAAAGCAAACTAGTTTCTTCACAGGTGCATTCGCAACTTCAAACCACCTATTAGCATCTTAATTTGTCCAACTGCTGCACACAGAGAGTGGAAATTTTATATATAAGAGTTTGAAGAAAAATCTTCAGATTGGTTGAAAATTATACAAAAATAAGAATAGTGTACACGGAGAACCTCCAAAACTGTGAGTTTCAGATGAACTGGGAGCATATACAGAGTTGATGTTTTATGTACAGGAGTTTTAACAAAATTTGTCATGGACAGTACCAAATTAGTGGGTAGTTTATGCAAGGGCATCTTAAACAGTTGAAGTTTCTACAATTATTTCGCAAAATATCCATAGTAAATTTTACCAATGCTACAGCATTATTTATGTCACCTGAAATTAAACAATTTTTATTCATCTCTTGTTCGCCTGTTCTGCAATTGATGTATAAAAGCAACTCCAATTTGCTTTCTGCAAGGTACGAAGAGGGATTTAAGATGTATCATTTGCTACGATGTCTAGCTAAACTATGAAACTGGAGCGTAAAAAAATGCTCAAACTGCATTTCTTAATGTGATGCTAAGAGACATGTTCAGGTACATGAACTGTGTGTCCACCAGGAACAGCACCATGCTGTTATGGTATATCTCCTATATGATGTCTACAGAGCGAACTTCAGCAGTTTTCTTACAGGACTAGAAGTACGCATATGATTTCCGAGCTGCAATTAAAGGGGTATTGGAAAAACTGCAGTCTGAAATCATTATAAAAACCGACTGCAACTCCAACTACATTATCGCTTCTAACGCCAGCTCCTGATACTTGGAGTCTACAGCAACAGTAATCATTCCACCACTGTTGTGCCTCTGATGGGCGCTTCCTCATTGTTTCTCATCATGGGGTCTTGAACACCCAGGGAACGCAATAGGACCACCTACTTCGCATTTGTATAGCTCATCAATTGTAGATGGCTGAGTGGGTTGTTGAGGTGGTGGTGGCGGTGGTGGTGGCTGCTGCTGTTGTTGCTGCTGAGAGCCAGGGTTTCCTGGATTGGGTGCAGCGCCAACATTGGCGTTGACCGAAACTGGGTTGGCTTGTGCTTGCACCTGCACGGCAGCTGCTGTAGTGTTTGGGCCATTGCTATTGTTGGGAACCGTCCTACCATATTTCTCGTGTATGCTACGATGCCTCTTGAGAGCAAAGCGATCTGAGAAACCTACATCACATATATCGCAACGATGAGGCTTTTCTCCGGTATGGACTTTGGCGTGATTCTTGAGATGCGTAGCCTGGTTAAATGCCGAGCCACAAACGTCACATCTGTAAGGCTTTTCCCCTGTGTGAATACGGCGGTGGTTCCAAAGAGTTGAATGACGTGCAAACGTCTTATCGCACACCTCGCATTGGTATGGACGTTCGCCTGAGTGTATCCGTTCATGGTTTTTGAGGTGTGGGCTCTGCGAGAACTGCATCGCACAGACAGAGCATTTATACGGTTTTTCACCTGTGTGAACTCTTGAATGGTTCTTTAAATACGCTGCCTTTGCAAATGCTAATCCGCAGGTGCCACACTTGAAGGGCTTGTCACCTGAGTGGAGACGCTTGTGACTCCAAAGACTACTATAGCGGGAAAAGGTGCCATCGCAGACATTACAATGGAACGGTTTATCTACCCCAGTTGAATTGTTCCTTGAGCCACCAATAAAGATGATACCTGAACCATTACACTTGTGACATTTAGTAACACTGGCCACACCTCGGCGCTTCACTGGATGATGCCCTGGCTTGATGGGACCTCCACCAGCTCCTGCCTGCACTGCCCCCGCCATGTTTGCTCCACCTTCCGCACCAAAACCTGCTCCCACCGCTGATGCCACATTTCCTCCTGGCCCACCGGACATCTCCTGGCAGCTCTCACACTTGATGAACTTTCCCCCCACTTTTTTCCCCTTAGCTGCCATGTCGTGATGCTGGCAGATTATCTCCACCCCACAGGTGTCACAGCATTTCTGGTTGTTCTTTCCGTGCATTCCATTCTTGTGACTCTTTAATTCCCCAGCCAAGTTAAAACATGCCCCACAGATATCGCATGTGTACTGCCTCTCATTGGATGCTGCCACCACAGCCACTGTTGTTGCAGCATGATTGTTCTGTCCTGCTGCAACTGCTGCCGTTACATTTGTGTTGTGGATGCGTTTGTGATGGTTGAGAAGGGAGAGATGGGCGAACACCAGACCGCAGACGTCGCATTTGAATGTTGCAGTAGAGGCTGCTGCGGCCAGTGACATCTGATTCACCAGAGCGTAATTATAACCAAACGGCTGGGCCACATCGAAACGGTAGCAACCTTTGTCGTCACTGGTGATCCCTGCCACAGGAACTGGCGTGGAGTTCTGCTGGTGTACCTTATGCAACAAAAGTGTTAGTGACAATTCTTACAATGTGCTCTGGAAATATTTAGTTAACATAATTCCATTAATATTCTCTTCAAGGGTCTGTGTATACTAACAAGGAACACTCCATTTTTCAAAACTGGGATTTTATTCAGTTAGGGATAAGGTGGTGTGCTCCTTGAAACTAAAATGGTTTTGGCCCAAACTGATATTTAAGATCTTTTTTTCAGTGTTCAAGGTTGAAGAAACAACCTTAGTTTGGGACGTGAAAGAAAAACTTAAGCAAAGGCAACATCAGAGAGACTACTCTGACAATGTGTTGAACACAAAGCAAAAAATTGAACATTCAAAACTCAAAAATTGACGTAAAGACTATTTTGGGCCAAAACTATTTAAATTTCTGAGGAGCAGATCACCTCAGCCAGCTAATCCTAAAACCTAAGTGAAATTTCAGTAACAAAGAAAGGAGTGTTTCTTGTAAGTGAAACAGCGCTATACATGGAAAATGGTTTATTAAAAACAATTTTGATAATGTTTCATATGAAGTATATTTTGTTATTCAACAGCTAGAGTGCAAAATGCAAATATAAGCTCAATCTGTCACTCTGTTCCACTTACAGAACATTTGTAATTTTTACTTACAGAAACAATTTTTCTTTTTGACATTTCGCATTAACACAGCTTTTGCACACAGTTCAGAATTCAAAGAAAAACTAAAGTTTACAGAAAAACCTGAAACTGGCTTTAAACGTTAAAATTTCTTTCATACAAAGAAAAATGACTGAACTATTAAGTATTAATTCCCTTTGCTAAATAGAGGCTGAGTAGCTGTGTGGCCAGAGGCAGGTTCCTGGAAATGTGAGCATTAAAAATCTATCATAAAGCAATATATTTCATCATGCTTTTAATAACATACATTCTTATAATTCATATGGAATTTTTATTCACTTCCATAGTGAAAATGAGAAAAGATTGTGCTACATTATAGATTTGGACTCACCATAAGAGAATACAACTATGCAGAAGTATGTACAGTTGTTTATAACTTAAGGTTGATGCTAAACGGTACATTAAATGAAATAATATGGTAAGGTTTTATACTTGAAGCACTAAATTTATTGTAAAAGAATTGTTTGTACCAGACATCACGTCATTATCTGCGATACATTTCAGCATAAGTATGCTTAAAGCCTTTGACAGTTCAAAAGAAACTCAATTGATTTTACTTTTACATCTTTTTTACAAAACCAACATGTTCTGACAATTTGCCAATGACATTTTCATTGAACCATAATTATTGTGGTGTACTATGTCTTACATTACACCTGTTCTGTAACATCTGGTTAAAGTTAACAACTTGTTAAAGCTGATAACCAGTTGCTATGCACTAAGTGGTATTCTGTAATACAGTATCATGTTGTTGAGAGAAAAAATTAAACGACACCAAGAGGCAAGACTGTATTGCTAGCACTAGCAATGCTATTGGCATTGGCTGAAAATGGATGTACTTTTAGTATTTCTTGCTCTTAAAGAGTAACGGTAACAATCTTATCAACCAGAAAATTACAGAATAGCTCTGAATGTCAGACACCAGCTCACGTCTGTGACTTAAGCCATACTGCACAGTGCAAGGTGTGGTTTATGGCAGATAATAACAGCAACACTTTGCACCAAAGTGAAACTAAGTGAGAGGGCATGGCAGAGAAAGAAATGTCAACTGTAAAACCCTCCGCAAACTAGTAATAGTTTACGTTAATGTACACCAAAGTAAGACACAGAACTGGAGAGGCAACTACAGTTTATGAAGTTAAATTTTCTAGCAGAAAGTCTCCAGGTAGTGTTCAACAAATACAAAGTAGTTTCTTTATAAAGAGGAAATCTAGATAGTAAGCAAAAACCGGAAACAAATACACAAATTGCACACATGAAGATTCTCCTATAGTTGTTTAAGAAACATGTCATAAATGTAAAGCAAGCAATGAATTTAACCTGGCATTGGTCAACATGTGAACACTGTGCTCACTTTGATTTTGAAAGTTAGTTTCTTGTCTATCCTTAAAACAAAATGCTGGAAACCACGTATACTTTTCAAAGGATGGTAATAGAGCAATTTAAAATAAAGAGAGTTGAAGGTTGTTACACTACATCACTAAAATGTTTTTACTTGAACGCATTTCGGGAGACGGTTTGTTCCCATCGTCAGCATATCCTGAACTGATTTTGTCGGTCATTGTCTGGGAAATGTGTGTGGCTAGTGGTGTTCTCTGGTGCTGGGCTGATGAACCTCCAAAGGCTGTTGGGTGGCAGGAGTTCGAAATTCATTAGGTGATTCCTGTGTTTGACGATATGTATTTTTTTTCCCAGATGTCCAATTCATTGCTGCTGTTGATCGGTTTTAAGAGTTTTATGTTCGGAGTGATATCATGGTTTGAAGACCAGAAATGATGTGCTACTGCTGATTTATCTGGCTGCTTTTGGTAAATGCATCTCATATGCTCTTTAAGTCTTATTTCAAGATTTCTTTTGGTTCTTCCTATGTATACCAGGTTACAGTCACTACAATCAATTTGATATATACCAGCTGATTTATCGTTGGGGATAGGATCTTTTGTTCTGTTGCTTAGTAGTTTTTGTATATTGTAGTTATTCTGTGAAGACAGGGTGATGTTGTATTTCTTGAAAATCCTTTGAAATTTATGATGTGTCCAAGGGTGATAAGTGAATTTTCTATGTTTGTGGTTTTTGTTGTCTGAGTAAAGTAGCCACTATGAATGGATACCAGAAAAAAACAATAGATAAGAAGATAAAACACACATCTAATGAATTTTGATTTGCCGCCACCAAATCCTCTCTGGAAGTACATTTCACCACCACAAGATGCCACCACAGTATCCAGTCCACAAAACGGAAACACCAACAACACGGGCCAGTCGGATTAGCTTCTGAGGATGGGAACAACTGTTTCCCGAAACATGTTAAGTGAGTAAACTTAAGTGATGTTAGTGTAACAATTCCAACTCGCCTTTAAATAAAGCCAATCTTGTTCGGTGGAAAGGGTACATTTACATTTTAAACGCATCTACACTCAAGTTCTATGCCAAATCAAAATACATTCTCAAGTTACAGCACTTATGGAGCAGAAAGAGCTGGAAACCTCACAAATTGTTGGCAAATCCTTCTGAAAAATGCACCTGCCTTTAGGAATATTAATTCTCACATGGATTGTGAAAACTGACACCATGACACTACATTTTGCATATTATGCTTCATCTGCAACCAATATCTTATGATTGAATTCTCCATCCTGATACAGCATCATTAAACAAATCCTATCTTATCCATACCAGTTCAGGATACTTCTCATATGTTTGTAACATCAAGTGCACCATTTCCATCACATTTATGATATGTCTTAAGACAACTTGCACCTAACTATCCAAGCTATTATTTGTTTCCAAATTCTCCTATCTCATCACAAGAATATATGTTTCTACATTAAGAATGTTTGGGCAGTGTTTGTGCTTCTCTATTATGGTGTCACAATTGCTATTTCCAGTTTCTGCATTCAACACGATGAGATCATCTAGGAAACCACCTGATAGATGGTTTAAATTGACTATTCCATTCATACACAGCTTATTTCATATTAGCAAATAACATTTAGCAATGCCTTAGATATCAATTAATCACAGTTGTTTTATCTTATAATACACTTGCAAGGATGCAATTCTATCAGGTAAAATGTGAGCTCGTACTGACGACAGTGATTAATAAGCATGTCATCCACCAAACCTGGAAAAATTACCAAATCCTGCTACCTCAACATCCACTTCAGTCTAATGCACTTCAGTTTGCATTACAAAAACAAGCATTTATCTTCAACTTTCAGCTTTGAAAATTGTGTTTTTAATCAATGCACATTCAAATAGTGACAATTTCCAAATAAATTATGAATAAATAAATAAATAAATAAATGTGTCTTTATTGCATTTCAATTTTAATTTATGTTAATTTTGAGGTTAATTATTTTCTCATTCCAACGTTAGTAGTACTGGAAAGGTAGAATCAGATGACTGAAAAATTCAATGCCATAGCCGGGATTTGAACCACATGGTTCAAATCCCGGCTATGGCATTGAATTTTTCAGTCATCTGATTCTACCTTTCCAACCCTGTCCAACACATGGCTTGTGTGAAAGAACAATTAATTCCGTTAGTAGTACTGGTTAGAATTCCATAACACATTTAATTGTTAATTCATTTAATAGAACGTCATGATCTGACAACTGACTAAACGGTTATTTGATTTGACACAACACAAGTAAGATAGTAATTATAATATATGATACATTGTAGCTGCATCTGAATTTTGCAGATAGTTTTTAGATATTACCAATAAGCAAAAGGCTTCCTAGTTGACATTTTTTTACTGTGAGACTAACTTTCACCTCGGTGCAAAGTAACCCCAAATGCAAGGAGTGTGATGCAGGTAAGGGTTAATTCTGGTGTAGCAGGTATCTCTCTTCAATGTTCTCAGATGTAATACACCACAAAAATTAAGACGAAAAAAAATCAATTCAATTCTTTTGAACTGTTCATATGCTGAAGCATGCTTATGTACTAAAATGCACCACAGAATGTCTAGTGCTTAACGGGAACAAAATAAAAGTTGGTGTAATATCTCATTCAGTATAATATGTCGACCTACAGTAGACCCTTGCTAATTCGAAATCGGGTAAACCAACAACTTGGTTAATCCGTAGTAGTTGCTCGGTCCCTGCCAAATTACATGGAAAAATCTACAGCTTAAACCGAATTTCGGATAATTCGTACTACGAACTAAAATTTGGTCCCCTCATTACATATCCCATAAGTTATTCTTCGTTTAAACCGAATATGTATGTTGTGCTGTGCACTACAGTATTTTCCGTTACGCATTTCACATAATTTTTCTCAATACTGTACTGTAATTTCTCAACAATGGTCCGATTGCTTACTTGCTGCTTATGTATCACTTCCATATGATACAAGGGCAGGGAAAGACGGGATAGGTCAGCAGACCGCACGACTTGCAACAATCCAGAGAGCTGTTTGTCTCTGCTTGTGAATAGTGAATTTTTCCCCCCCTCTCCCTGTTTCGCTCCATCACTCACTATGCCGCCGAAAGAGAAACGTGCTCATAATGCTCTCACGCTGAAACAAAAACAGTAAACTCTACATATGGTCGTTAGTGGAGAGAAGACCAAAACACAGGTTGCAGAACACTTTCAGATTCTCATTGATTATAAGTTCAAAACAAAAAATAGAGGCAAGTCTGACAAGCTATTCATTTAGCAAGCACAGAGTTGGAGGATTTGCTGTTACAATGATTCCAACACATGCACTCACAGCAAATTTCACTGTCCGGCCCCATGCTTCAAGAAAAGGCTTGAGAAATCCCCAACAAAGAAGGAATTTCTGGGTTTGTCTCTTCTGAAGGTTGGCTATGGCGTTTACAGAAGAGGCATAAAATCAGTGCTGTCAGTGTCAGTGGGGAGGCACATAGAGTAAACGAGGAAGATACCAATGAGTGGGCGCGGGAGTTTCAATCTAAGCTCTCTCATCATCACCGTCGTCCTCCGTGGTGTAGTGGTTACCATGCTAGCCTCTAGTTCCTGAGGTCGCGGGTTCAAACCCAGCGGAAGGTGATGGATTTTTTTTCAGGCATAAGAATCCTTATTTTACCATTTCAGATAATACAGGACTATTTTTACAAAACCTCTTAACTCAAACTTTGTTAAACCGAATTGGCTATTTTTCAGTTCCTTGGAATTCGGTTAAACGAGGGTCTACTGTATTAAGCTAAGGACATAAAAACCCCTTCCAACCTGTATACGCATGACACTCACTGTCAACCTTGCAAAGAAAAAATAATACTTTTATAGCAGTTTTTACTCTCAATTGTTCCATATTAATGAAAGTAATTTTTTGTTGTGATTTACTTATTACAATTCAAGCAATCTTAATACCTATCTGCAAAGAAAGTGGAAAAATCTAAAGCCATGTTCCCTTTGCTTACAAAAAGCTTTTTAGACGCAGCAAGTACTGTAACATTAGTCTTGTCACATACTATATTTTCGTTTCAAATTAGCGATGTCTCATTCCTACTTTTAAAATCTTCCCTTTTAGACTGGAAAGAAAAACAGATGTAAAGGTGCATCTTAATTGGGAAATAGACAACTGATTCAGCATTGTTGATGAACTTGATATACATTCTTTCAGAGGCTGCATCTGCATTGTTGGACAATGGCATTGTTCAAAGGTGTAGCTCTTCTAAGGATAATAAATTAATATTACATGACCCCATGTACAAGAACCTCATTTATTCCACCCTCATTAATCCGGATCTCCGGTTTATATGGGTTCATATTTTTTCTTTTTAACATGAAAACATGCGTACGGACAGTTTGGTATATGAACAGTTGTTATGTTGGCACTGCCGGTAACACAGAGATTGCCAGTACCATGTTTCCAGCTACCGTTACTACAGTCAGTGTGGATCTGTTCCTTACAGAGCTAAAAAGCAGTACCAGTATTGTTCTTTTGTTCCCGTTTTTTTGGGTCTGCATGAGCGAAATAATGCGTCATAGAGACAATGGCACAGCTGAAAAAAACTAATGGTTTACCTAGAACGTCAGCCGGAAACAACTCCAGCCGAACTGATGTTACTGAAACATCTAAGCGATCGTGCTGCTCTCAAATGCCACACACGTTTGAAACAAAAGAAACTTACACACTACATATTTTAGTAAATAAACATGAGTAACTACAGTAAATATATAGTTCAAGTGCCAAAATAAAAGGTTTGTATATTGTAGTACATTGCTTTTGCATTTAGTAGAATATTTCTGGATAATTGTTAATCCGGATTACCTCCCGTTCCCACATAGTCTGGATAAACAAGGTTCTTGTGTACTAAAGGTATGCTCCTGTTAAGGCTTTTTAGTATGTTTAAAGATCGCTTTTTCAAAACTCTGAAGTTACGATCACATACATCCCCCTTCCAAACTGATTCATTTTCATAGTTATTCCACAAATTATTTATAAAAAATGCTTGTCTTTCTGTTTGCTTCCTGATAATCATGATAAATATTGGCTCAAATGGTCGATTAGTTACGCACAAAGGGAGGCTGGGACAAAAGACAAATGTTGATGAAAAATAAAAGTATGGATATGACATTTCAAGAACGTATTGCATAAAACATAGGAAAGCTGAAACAAAATTTGAATCAGTTAATGCTGTGAAAAAAATTTGACATAAATTGTGTATTTTAATAACTTCTAAATTTTTTATAGTAAGTTTGGGTTTATCTTTTGTGGTTTATTACTTACATAAAACTCAATGACAATGAAAAGAACTTTTAGAGACTATGCATAAAAAGATATATAAGGTGTCCCAGAATAACAACAGATTATGATATAAGGGGTAAAAGTAGGGTTTTATTTTGCAAGTAGGAATGTTTGCGAAGAAACAAAATAAAATCACTTTTAACACCTGTGGCATATACTATTTTTTAGACAGTGCTCAAATTTATAAAACATCAATTGATTCCTGAAACTAACACAGATCACATTTACAATGTGGATCTTGAAACAAGAGAAATGACGTTAAAAAAGTGAGATGTCAGATATTTGTTGAGTTGCTAGCATTCATTTTAAGTGAAATTATTTTCAATCTGTTTTTCCTTACACCAGCCAATGAATGCTATATCACATTGCTTTCTGGATTTTTTGAGTAAGTACCTCTAGTGTTATTCTTTCTGTGGCTTCTGAATTTACCTGGTTCTTCCATCTCAGTTTTTTCTGAATTCATAATTTTCTCCATTTAATCTTTATGTAGGTTATTCTAGATAAAGAATAATGTTTTAGAGCAACGAAAACACAAGGCTGCCAATATAACATATACATTAACTTACAATGAATAGCGATAAATTGAAGTATGATGATTTGTATTGTGAATAGATAATGTGACTGCCATGAGAAATTAATCATGTAAAAAGACAATGAAAAGTAAAACCTAATCAAACCAAGTCGAGTTATTAAACATGTATAAATACAAAGGGTAATTGCCATGTGATTGGACTTGAAACCAAAGTTGGTCACAATGAAGATTATTACGCTAGTGTGATAATCTAAAGCTTTTAACTCATGTCCACTGTGTTACAAGTTCCATTTTTAGGCAATGCCTTGTAAAAAGTATAAGCAAATATCTCAAACAGATTAAACTCAGTTCTTAATGTTCCAAATCTTATCCATGGAAGCGGCCTAGCAACCTGAGATATAGCCAATATTTCCCTGCATACCGTAAGGCAGGATTGCCAACTTAACGGAGTCCACATTAACCATCAGGTAATGAATCTCAGGCAAAGTCACTCAAGTTTAAGATATACATATCTCTTCATCATGTTCTACATGGTTTAGTCTATCGCTGAACTGTTGCATCCTCACGGCCATGAAAGAAAATTCTGGTCTCTCCATCTTAGATATAGGCATCCTGCTCTTCTTTTCTTTTATATACATATAAACACCTGCTACATTAACTATTTTTATGTTAATAGCTAGTAGTTCATACTCAGTGAGAAGAATACACTTGACTTTTCTGTGCTATAATTGCACATTTTGTGCTGCTTATCATCAAAACAGAGTCATAATGCTCATCTGTCATAGCAACCTATATTTTGATTTCACATACCTATGTCTTTTCACAGATAGAAGTTGATGCAAACGCTGATTAGTCTTTATGCAAAGTCTTTCAAATGAGAAAATGTGTCATTCGGCAGAAAGTTGTAAAAATCAACCAAATTAACTTCCTTGTATTTGTCCTTCAGTAGATTATACTGCATATAAATTAAAAATCTGAGCACTTAATTTTATTTAACTGTTCGAAAATCATGAATAAATTAATCTAATACAGGCCCACTGTTTCTTTTCATTTGTGTTTTTTGAAAATTTGTAGGCAGGTCAAACAAAAGCAGCTTGCATGCTGGGTTCAGCCCCCGGGCTATAGTTTGGCAAGCCCTACCATAAAGGCACAACTTCAGAATTTTAAATGGAACTTTCATTACTTCGCACTGTTGAGAATTAGAATATCACCAATAAAATTCAATGTCTTTCTTGCAATGCAGATGCAGCCCATTTCAAAGTCTCACTGCAATTTGTTGTGAAGCAAATGCAGCCTATTCCTCCATCGAGGGTTATCACTCACCTATGAGGTGAAGCGCAGGTTGACAAACGTCTCCTTTTTCCAGAATTCTTCAAAAACTCTTTGAAGGCTATTAATTTGCTCATGAACTTTTACAGTGAACACATTGAGAGCTATCTCTGGTTTAAAGGAAGACACTGTACCCCTTGCAACCCAATATAGTGCCTGCTTGTTACTTTCATTTATTTCTCACTTCATTCAGCAATAAATTTATTTCAGTTTAATGAATATTGCTTTTGGATATTAGTCCTTTAATTCATTCTTATAATTTTTCTCTCCATGGCATTTTAATGACCAATACATCCTTATATAATTTTCACTATATGTTTCCTTAAAATTTTAATACAAGATTAAAACATCAGGGTATATATTTTCTGCACATTGAGACAGAAATTCATCACCTTTACTGTAAATAAGAAGTAATTAAAATATGTCTCAGATGTAAACGGAACATAACAAAACAGTCTTAACTAAAACTATCCTTTATGAACACCAAATATAGGACTGTCTAATGCTTATGGGATACATAATATCAGAAATCTAAACATAACTGCATGCATATATGACAATTATCCAACTTTAACAATCTTTCAGGAAAGAAAAGCATTATGCAAAATTAAGCTTTAAAATGTCCTAAAAAGGAATAAAAATAAAAGGTTTAAATGGAGATTGTTTTCTGGGTTATCCATTATGTTCAAAATATTAACTTAAAACTGCAATCCCTTCCACCTCTATTATATCCTAACAATGAAATATATTTTGAGCAGCGTACCAGGTCCTTAACATCCGAAATGACTTCCGCGTCATACACCAGGTGAGCCGACGTTGGAAAGACCACCTGGAGACAATTCACATAATTAACAAAACAGAAAAAAAGCAATGCAAGATGATAAACTCAAAATCTAAACCTCACCTTGAATGGTACAGGAACTAATCAGCTAATTTTTGTAGCTGCTTTCTGAGGCTGGATTTGAGGCTTTTTTTTTTTATTTTATTATAAAATGTTAGGTGTTAGAAATTTGTATTCCTCAGCACTTCAATCAATACAGGATGAACAAAGTGTAGAACATTGCAAACCATCGTTAAGAGTTTAAAAAGCTTTAAAGAAAGGGCAAAACTAATGCATTTGGCAAAAGATAAATCAAATACTCAAATAAATCACAATTTGTACTTGATGTTTTGCGCTTCAAATGAAAATTGAACTGCTAAACATTCTCGGAATATAAATAAAAAAAGAAAAAGGATATAAAACATCCACAGGACTTTCTCTACCCATTTTCAAGTCATAGGTACCATAAGTATGCTATTCTCATAAAAAAATTACCATTTTACATATTCCAGCCATATGTTATTTACATAGAGAGCTAATTATTTCATCCACTTTATGTTAAACATGGCAAATATGTGCCTTTAATGGTTTCAAATGAAGAAATACAGACTCTGCTATATGCAGGATGAAGAGAACATCCAACTGCTTTCATTAGAAATTAATTTTTTCTTTGTCATGAACTAAATCAGAAGAAACAAAGACAAAAGTCAGAGGGGGTCGGGAAAAAAGAAAAAAGAAAAGAAAAAATCACTAATCTTCAAATGTGTTACGTATACAGAACAACAAAGCCGACTTCAAACTGGGAAATTTAACTACACAATATTAAATATTTTGGGAATGACTAATGCTAAAAACTGAGTTATTTGCCAAATTGTATGCTTCAACAAGATCTAAATTAATTTGCAATCTAAATTGAAGCAATTATTTAAGTTAAGATATAAATTGTTCCTGCATTTAAGCCTTTGGCATCTTTAATTGTTTCCAAGCTGTATAAAATTCAATTTGTGCCATGCCAAAGTTATGTTTTAATAAAAATTGTTAAGGTCATTTTACATAATTATGTGACAGAAAATTTTCCATATTAAGAGTTGTTTGGGGTGGAGAAATTCCATGAAAACGTTTGCCTAAAAGCATTAATTTCAGGTGAAATAATGATATCGAAGTTGTACATAAAACTCATGTATGAAAAGAATTTATTTTACACAAAGAATTGGATGACAAAATTGTGTTCCGGCCAGGATAAATGCCAGTAATCTTATTATAAGAACTGCAACCCCAAACCCCTCTCATCTGATTGTGTATATCCCAGAACCTAAGTTACATATGCATATTTGCACCCTTGTATCCTCAGTCTTAACCTCTAAACAATAAAAGAGCACTTCAGTCATTTTTGAGTTACGCAACTAAACAAATGATTACCAGCACGAACACCTAATTCCCTTTTAAGACATATTCACAGACTTTGAATGTAAAAGTTTTGCTGCTATGTGTAAATTCTCACAAATGGGGGGGAAACAAAACTAGAGTTCCAGCTCCCTGGTACATAACAGGCTTAAGAAGCTTTTACTTTTAACCTAAAATTAAAATGCTATAAAATTCTAAGTAATCTTTCATAATTCCATGAAACATCTTGTAAATTGTACATACTACGGCTTTCATGGCCGGCATCATGACTAATAATTGAATTACTACTATCCGGGCTTGTAGGCCGTGGTCTAGAAGGCATCGTGGATACCAACGTTTCGCCAAGTACAGCGCTTGGCATCTTCAGGGTGAAGTGCAGGTGTTTACAAAGTGCCCTGTAGCTGCGGCAAGGTTTACATAGGCACTACTATGCACAGCGTGGCCACGAGACTGAAAGAACACGAACATCACAGCAGATTGGGACAAACAGAAAAATCATCCATGGCAGAACACTCACTATTATTCGGCCATGACATCAGCTTCAAAGAAACCGAAGTTTTATCTACAACTAATAAACTACCATGCTCGGCTACAGAGGGAGGCCATAAAAATTTATAAACACAAAAACAATTTTAACCGGAAAGAAGAGGCTCTCCGTGTGCATAAAGCCTGGACACCTATCTTGGAGAAACAGATACACAAAAATAGCAGACATAATAATACCTCACCAAACCCACCCACACACTCCTAGAGACACACGACACAGAACCTTAACAGTAAGCCCCGCCCACCCCACTATATAAGAGCGCCATACTCTGGTCTCTGCATTCAGGCTCCGACCACTGCAGACACTGAACCACTTCACCCTGAAGATGCCAAGCGCTGTATTTGGCGAAACGTCGGTATCCACAATGCCTTCTAGACCACGGTCTACAAGCTCGGATAGTAGTAATTCAATTATTAGTCATCTTGTAAATTCACTGCCAATAAACTAAGGAATGGATACTAAAGTAAAAAAATAAGAAAACTCTTCAACCTTAGTTTATATATCTCACAAATGTCCACTGTTGCTGATGCAGCGACATCTAATATTTTATTCCATACATGTACACTCCCTCAAGAAAGAATTCATCTGCACTTTAAAAAATTAAAATTCTAGTAGCCAAATTAATGAAGGGAAAAATCTAATTTTTTTAGACATAAAGATCAAATGGTAACACAGTTTACATGTTTTGGTGTTTTTTCAGATCACATTTTATCAGTTTTATAAACTTTCAAAAAATATACCAAAATTGTAACTCTTTTGTATGTGGCATTTTCAAAATTATCTTACATGCATTGTATAGCAATTTTTTTTGTGTCTCTGTTACTTGATTTTGCAGTGAAAATAGGATTTTATTTGATAGAGGAATAAAATGTCAAAGTTGGGAATTTTCAACATTTTTTGCCTTAATTCCTCATTTTTGGCTCACCTTTTATGACCTCACGAATTTATTTCTCCACCAGTTAAATCATATATTGATGAAAGTGTGTGGAAGTATGAACAAAAAAATGCTCTACCCAATGCATGAGATAATTTTGAAAACACCATACACAAAAAAGTTGCAATTTTGCACATATTTTAAAAAATGTATAAAACTGATAAAATGAACAATCTGAAAAACCACAAAACACGTAAACTGTATTACCATTTGATCTTTATTTTTAAAAAAAATAATACATTTTTCTCCTCCATTAATTTGGCTACTAGAATTTTTTGAAGTGCAGAAACGAATACTTTCTTGAGGATCTGGATTGCTATGGGGTAAGTGGCCAGGACCAATTCCCATAGACTGCATTATGTATTGCACTTAGCACTGAATAAATATTATTTTATTATTACTTTCTTGAGGTGGTGTATATCAGCATATCATGATCCACCAGAGCCACAGCAGCAGTAATATGGTCACAAGTGCCTGAAGAGTAGCAGGTAGAAGGGTGCAAATCCCCACAATAAAAAGTTGCAAAGTATTACGGGGACAAGGTAGTCTGAATACATGAAAATTATACCTGAAGTGTGTTAAATTATCACTGCTCCTAAAGTTCTCAATGGTTTTCCTTGAAATTTTTATGAATTACTCTATAAATCATGAAAATTATTTGAAGTGGTCGTTTGCATTGATAGCTTATGTAGTTAAATCCATAAAAATTATGTTATTCAGCAGAAAAATAATAAAATTTACTCTTAAAACATGTGAATTTATGTACCTTTTCTCTGATACTACTTGCAATACAAATTCACACTTTTGCATGCTTGTTCTTGGTATAATTAGCTATCTTCTGAATGTCAATTATTTAGTTATGTATATCAGTTCACTAGAAATTGAAAAAATATTAATTGCAAAGTAAAAATGTGGAAAATTTGCAATGTGTTGCTTTCTTAATATCACTAATATACATTATAAAATTATGATTGTGGTTCAGAAAGTTTAACTATGCGTTGTATACATGTACTGAAAATTTCAGCTCTCTACCTTTCATACTTTCTGAGAAAAAGGTACATAAGTATCCAAAAATGTTGTTTTGGGAAAACTGGATTTAAAGTTTGAACGTTCAAATTCTGACACACTTCAGTACATTCCAGGGTCATAATCATCTGCACCTTCATTCCTGGATTACTTCAGCTTCTTTAAATGCCTTCTCTTGGTCCTGGCCTCTCTTGTTAATTGCTGAACTGCTCGCTGGACATGATATAGTTGTTCGTTGTTGAAACATACAAAAATTTCTAAAATGGGACATTGCATGACAGCTTTAAAGGAAAGCTGACTAGCATTTAAATGGTATTTAAATGTCTTAAAAACCTCTTAACCCCCAAAAAGTATATATTTTCTGAAACTGGAAATAATAAATATACTATTAAAAAATGTGATTTTTGGCCATTACCTTGTCCTCTTAAATCCACTGATCTGGATGATCAATGCATTAAGGCAACATCTTCTTGTCTATACCATCCTATCCTATCCAATGTTATGAAATTTGTGTTGAAAAATGTAACTGTCGCTCTCTGTGGCATTAAGCCATTTTCCAACATGTCTAAGTATGTTCTTCCAGTGACAGTGCACTCCACAAAGAAAAACAATCCATAGACCGTCACCTTGGAAATTACACAAAAGACATTCACCTTCTGTGATCTTCGCACACACTCAATTATTGCATAGGGATGCTGGTCCTCCAGATTCAGACGTTGTGCCAATTCACCTTTCTTAGACACATAAAATGTGACCAAGTATATGAAACCATTAACATCAAACCTAATGCAATGAAGCTTTTAGGGGGGTTAACTTTAGTTGCTTACAGAGGATTCAACACACATTTGTTTTTGAGAGGTCAATTTGGGGGCTGCGGTAATATGCTTGTATAACATGATCCAGTGTTTCTTCGCTTGATGTACAAACAGAACTTCATCCCTGAATGTCTCGCATCATTTCTTGAACTGCTGTAAACAGGTGCTTCCTCGTTGATTGTGCACAAAAGTACCACAAGAGACAATATTCTTTATATTCTAACACACAAAGTGATTTCTCACCTTTATGTAACACCATCTTGACTGTTACTAAATGTCCCTTAGGAACTGACTACTACTAATACTACTACTCCAAGTGGAAAACCGCAGCAACTATGTGTTTCCTAACAAAACTTGTAGAGAGTCTTGTTCTATCATAAAAGAATTGCAATTATCCACTAGTGTAGTAAACTTCTAAAATGCTTCACAGAATTATGAAAGACCCTGTAATATTTTCCATCATCCATCTTTCTCTACCAGTTACAATTTATTCTCATTGCTGTTATTCTCCATAATTCTTCTGGCCTGAGAATGGGTCCTAACATAAGCAATGCAATCACTGGTGCTTGATGTTTCATGAATGCATGGAGAAACATCCCCTCTTCCCCCCCACAACACCTGCCCAGGATTTCAAGAAACTACCATCGTTACCTCCCAAACGTTATGTTAACTATGTGCTATCTTTCACTACAGCAGCATGGAATACTAAACAAATAGATAACCCTTTAGTTCCTAAATTAAATGTGCTAATTCAAGAATGAATGAAAATATGTCACGAAATATCTATTAATAAAAACTAACATGTAAATCAGAGTCCTCAGGTAGTAGTGTAACACCCTGCTCAGAATAAGGAGTGGTAATATTGCTGTTCATAACTTGGTCACACAGACACACCAGCTGTTTCCGACATTAATTTAATGGCATCCTTAACAGAAAGGATATCAGAATGCTCCAACAAAAAGTTGAATACATAGCTTTACAACACTTTTGAGGGCTTTGCCGCGTCTTGTGTAGCTACACTGCTCTAAACTGCTACATTCTCTGTCATGATTGCAACATAAACAATATGGCATTAGCATTACCATTGCTTTGTGCCAGTTAGAAATGAAGGAATACCGATGACTGCATGGCCATGACAATTAAGAGATACTAATTATTTAAGTTGTGTTTAAATGAAACTATTAAAATACAAGGCATTTTTAAAGTAAGTACTGTTTTAATATTTTGCAGCTGCATTTGCAATTTTGAGCATGCGCAATCACTTCCTCCATTCATTAGAAAGCCAGATGCAGCTGCAAGTGATGATCACTTTGTGTTTTCCTGTTGTTAGAGCGTTTTGAAATTTCAAACCAATCAAATGGCCTGTGAAGTCAGATCAGTGATTAATTTTTTGAATACAAGAAATGTTACGCCAGCAAACATTCATTGACAATTGTGCGAGGTTTATGGGGAAATGAGTGATAATGCGCAGCCACACAAACTCAAGATATGACTGCATCATTTGGTTGGGAATATTTCAACCACCCTCCCTACAGTCTGCATTTGGCACCAAGCAATTTTCATTGGTTTCTTCATCTAAAGAAAAATGGAAATGTGGAAAACATTTAAATGACGATGACATGAAACAAGAAGTGCACACTTGGCTTTCATCACAGGCAGCATCTATCTTATAACAAGGCATACAAAAACTGGTTTCCTGTTACGACAAGTGCCTGAATAATGGTGGTGACTACGTGGAGAAGTACTGTAAGGTAATGAATGATGATAAAGTATTTGGAAATAATTTTCTGTTATTTTTTTAAAAAATTATCGGTACTTAATTTAAAAGCATGTCTCGTTCCACCATTATTCACTGTCTTTATTACTTGAAGTACAAAAAGAGTGGCAAACTGATAATAATACATGCAGTGCGGTAACAAAATATTGCTGCGGTGGTGGCACATGTATTTGTTTACAGTAGGACCCTATCTTGGACTGGATAAAGTATAGTTACTGCCTTAAAACATTGTCATCGGCATGTATGGGGTACGCTTTCCATAAGATCCTTTTATTGCAGGTTTTAAGAGTTTGAGGGTCTTATATGTGATTATTATAAAAGAATATTTTCTTATCCATTTTGTTTAACTCATTTTTGAGAAATTAAAAAAAAAAAAAAAAACTTTTTTCCATACAAAAATAGTTGAGCTGGGGGAATTTTCTAGACAATCTTTCCTGGCACGCCTTAACAATGCCCAACTCGAGTATAAAGTTTGGCAAAAATAAGTTGAAATTGTAGTTAGTTTCTTTCACTTTAAGAAAAGCACTACCCCATATTATAATTAAAGTAAACTGCTAAGACTAATATTCCTGCAAAACTGTTTAATTATCTTGAATCCACCTGGCTAGTCAACCAGTGTGCTTTAAGTCAACTTGTATGTGGACTTGAGGCTCAAATGGTGTTTGTGAATTTATTGAGTCTGAATCTCAACATGCTGACCTTGGATATATACACCACGTGACATACTGCAAACACTAATTATATTCTCGCTTCAATTGTTGCTAATTGAGCAGTAGTACAGACAATTTCCATAGATATTTTATGCATATGTTATATACCAAAACGTTGCAAATATCTCTTACTAGATATTTATTTCTTGTTTGCATATTATATGACCATTAAAACATATGGTAACCAATTCGCAGCCTTTCTCTTCTGCGCTCTTCCCTCACCATCTAGCGGGACTTCTGACCATCAGTTCCCACTCAAAGCTGCATTGGCGCCATTTCTTACTGTCAGGTGCAGTAAGTCAGATGCCTCTGTTGATACAGTAAACATAGTGCATCACTTATCTGTGGAAGAATGTGTGTTTATTTGCAAGGTTTACTTTAAACACGAATCTGCTCGCCGTGTGCACAAGGTTTATTAAAAGGTTTCCAAACTCTGTGCCACCTGCAAGAAAAACTACACATGCAATCATGAATAAATTTTAAGCTCGGGGTTCGGCGTTCTAAGAGAAGATCAGTCTTAACAGAAAATGAACTAGATGAAATCGGTGCTACTTTAGAGCGATCGCCTCAAAAATTGCTGAACAAATTAGCTCAATAAACAGGTGCATCTCCGTCTTCTGCGAGAAATGCCATATGTCTGTCAAAACTAAAAGCCTGTTGCTATACTCGAGTGCAAGTGTTGAAAAAAAAATGAAGCAAGTGAATCACTGCAATTGGTTTTTTCGATCTGTAGAAAGTGGTTTCATTAATCCACAGCTTTTGTTTTTCTCTGATGAATCCTGGTTTCACCTAAATGGATGCATGAACACTCTCACTACAGTCGATATGGACTTCAGAATGCTTGCTATAACCTGAAACTTGGAGTATGGTATGTGATAAGTGCTAGAAGAATAATAGGACCCGTTTTCTTTAATGAAACAATTAATGCAGAGCGATATCGGACTAATTCTAGGGCCATTTCTTTATTGCTTGACAGAAGAAGAAAAATCTTATGATTGGTTCCAACAAGATTCTGTAGCAGCACATGTGGCTACCAAATCATTAAATGAAATAAGAGTGGTGTTTGATGACAGAATTATAAGTGTTGATTTGTGGCCCCCTCATTCTCCCGACCTAACTAGTTATGGGGTTCTTTGAAAAACAAAGTACCATTCTAACCTTCCTACACTACAGAAGCTTATTGATAACATCGTGCAAGAAATCACAAGGATTCCTGCTGCTGAGCTTAAGCAAGTGAGCAAGAACAGTTTTACAAGATATGCACCTGTTTGAGAGCTGAAGGTCAACATTTCCAGCATCTACTGTAAGTTTAGGAATTTAATGCACCTCTGATGGCACAATCTTCCTGGTGACTCTTGGTTCTCTCACGCAGTGGAGAGAGCCCCCGGAATGGTTACCATATGTTTTAATGGCCCTTTAGTTGGAAAATATTATTTAATTTGGGTATTGAGTTGACCACCAAGCAACACAGCAATATTTTTCCATACTTTTTTGCACTGTGACATTAAAAGATTTTTACATGATTTAAAAAACATTTTTATAATGGCTGTCTTATGATATTTAGCGATTGGGAAATAAAACTTTGTACAAAAAAACTTATTTAGTTTGTCATGTATGGTACTATTCTTAGACCTAATAAACTGATTTCATTTTCACTAAAAATTATTAAAAACAAAAGCATCACAGTCTCAAAACATCTAAGCAGTGAAAAAAATCATTATTACAGAGCAATCAACTGAGCCTGCAGAACTCAGGCCAACTCAAAACCAAACGTCAGGTTGAGTCAACCGGTCACATTTTACTACTTCCTCTACAATGCTTCAAAACATGCATTTCAGGTGAAATCTCAGTACCAAATTTGTGGGTGGAATGCAATACCTTCTCTACCTATTATGCACATAGTAGAGAAAATAAAAATAGATAAGATCATAAAAAGATAATTGGTAGCCGATCCTCAGATACCAGCTCAGCAATTGCTGCTCATCTGTGGCAAAATTATGAAGTGGATGTCCATGTTTCTACTGTAAAACATTGACTGAAGGACAAGGATCTGAATGCTCACTGGCCCTTCATTAATTCATCAAACATAAGGAAGAGAATTACTTTTGCAAAACACCTTAACTGGACATTCTGTGACTGGTCTAAGGTAATATGGAGTGATGAAAGTAAGTTTAATTTGGTATCTTCAGATGGAATTCAGTATGATCCTCTCCTAAACGTCTAAGATTCAATCCACAGTATCAGGTACCTACTATAAAACATGGAGGAAATATTATGTTATGGGGATGCTTTTCCGCTAAGGATGTAGGTCCTTTAGTACCTGTAGAGGGTATAATGAATGGTCCCAATTACAAGGAGATTTTGGACAAAAATATGTTACCTTATGCTAGAAGGCACATGCCACGACAAAGGCTTTTTAAGCAAGATAACGATCCTAAACATCATTCTAAATGTGTGCAACAGTACTTTCAGCAGAAAAAAGTAAATATTTTACAATGGCCAAGTCAAAGCCCAGACCTAAACCCAATAGATCACATGTGGAACCTACTTGACAAATATGTTAGAACATAAGATATTCACAAACAAGAGTACTTGAACACGTTGTGTTTTGTATAGAAAAACATTCCTAAGGATGTATTTTTCCACAGTTCATGCCTTTTCCTGCACACAGATCTCCCTCAAACGTGCTAAAGTTCCCTGGTAGACCTCCTTGTTTACCATCTCACCATGGTACAAATTCCTGAAGGACAAGTCTTTGCAGCAAAAAGCATAACTGAACATCACCTTAATCTTTGACCGACTCATGCATGCTTTTTTTTGGATGCCCACCCACTGCGACAACTGCACCTTCATTTCCACGTCACAGCTATAAACCCACATCTTGTTTCCTGTTATGATGCTCTTAAGGAAGTTTTCATTACCATTTGCATTGGCAAGCAGTTCCTGGCTGATTTCAACACAGGTCTGTTTCTAATAGTGAATTTTGCACTGACACAATGCATCTCAAGTTTGATGTTCACTCAAAATTTCATGGTATGATCCTATGCTGATGCCCACGTCATACACAGTTAAATGACGATTTCTGAGAATCACAGCACGAACTCTCTCGACATGGTCATCTGTTGATGTGGAAGGTTCTCCAGGCGTAGGATCCTCACTGATTGACATTCTGCTGTGTCCAAAACATTTAAACCACTCATAGCACTGTGGGTGACTCATACAGTCCCTCCCCATATTATGCTTGGCTAAACAATTGAAATGTCTTTGTAAAACTTTTACCAAATTTGTAGCAAAATTTCATACACACACTTTTTTCAATCTCTTTGATTGTCACTAATCCGATGAACAGCTTGTGCACATGCTCACTTCACTGGCTTTAGCTCGGCAAATGGCAGTTTGGTGTTTAAACCTGCTGCTAGGTGCACTCAGTAGCTGCTGGTTTACGCGCTATTTCAAAAGTTTGGTCTTTTTTTGAATACACCTCGTAATGTAAGAGAATTCAAGGCTTTGTCATGCCTGTTGTGAAACCCACAGCACACTGAATCTGCCCACAAAGCTGTAAAAATGCCTCCTTTGCTGTTAAGTTGTAGAAGGCCTTTGCTCCTGTACATTTTACAGGCAAACCATACATGTTAGCAAATATGGATATTTATCCCAATTTTAATTTTTGGGTTATGGTGTTCTCTCTGTTGCTTGCATGCATGCACACCTTTTTCTGAAATGCCTTTTTTGGATTCAGGGGATCTTAAAATTTCCAATGAAATCTTGAGATCAAATTTTTGGGTGAAATGTAATACTTCTTATAACTACAGTAAGTGGGCGGTAGAGAAAGTAAATATATTTGTAACAACCACAAGGGGGGAGGGGGAATGGAAACTGTGGAGGTAAATGGAGGGTCATTCTCTGTGAAAGTTTGGGAACCACTGTAAGTTTCTAGTTTATCACTCAAGAATTGGTTCCATTGGAATGTTTCCACTTATTACATAACATTTCCTATGTTATTACCAGGGTTAGGATTTTTAGGTGCAAATTTCAGATGAATAAAAGGAAGGGAAAAGGTGGTCAAATAAGGTGAAAAAAGGGACAATAAGGTGCTGGTTTATTTAAGGGGATGCACAACTGAAATTGCTACTTTCTAAACTATCCATTCAATTGGGCTGAAATTTTAACCACATGTCAGTCTTCTTTAGATATAATTCTTTTGTGAATTTCAATCCAAAATCTTAATTAGTTTTCAAGTTATTAATTTTTAAAATATAAAATTATGGATATATGCCAAATGCAACACATGATGCATTTTCAAAAAAAAAAAAAAAAAAGAAATCTTATGTTGCTTCTATGTCAAGGAACTACAAATCTGTCATATAATTTTTTTCTACCATTCTTAAAAAAAAAGTTTTGCAGTTTAGTATTTGCATTTTTTTTGTATACATTGTTATCTTCAAAAATTAGTAGCGCGAAAACTATTCATTACACAGAAAAATTATATGACAGTTTTATTTGTTTGGGTTTTTGAAATAAGCATAAAAATGTCAATATTTAAGGATGAAAACTACATCGTGTGGAACATTTTGAATACGCAGAAATGCTGAAAATAAGAAACGCCTTAAAATGAAGTTTTAAAAATATAAACAGCTAGCAACCAAATGCGCAAGGGTGTTTAAAAAGTCTCATACCGAGCCTGAAGCATTCGCTAGGTCAAAAATAAAAGTGGATTCTAAAATGGAGAATTTTTTGGGAACATAATTTTTTTTTTTATTTAGATTTTGGGTTAATTTCAGTTGTGCATTCCCTTAACTAATTCAACGATTTCTCTTTACTCTATTCTTATTTATTGAACTACAAACAAGTACATCAAATTATCACTCATCAAAAGAAGGAAAAAACATGAAGCTGTTGTACTTCAAGACATTAAGCATCTCCACATTTTTAAAAGTAAGTCTGTTTCTATTAGGAGATAGAATGACTTTGTAAATGCTAAAGCTTCTTTCAACATCCACAGAAACCAGTGGGGGCAAACCTTGTTTCACTTGAAATGGCAGCTCTACAGATGTGGCAAATTCCTCAATGTCTGGATTCTTCTGAAGACTAGATTCAAGTTTGTCTTTGGCAAAGCTGTCTGACTGCTCCTTCACGGAAGTAAAAATATCCCATTGTTTTTCCTTTTCCAGACCTTGTTCTTCCAATCATTTAATACCTGCAGGCAGGTACTTGTAAGTATGGACACAATATAGTTCTGTCAGCAAATAAGGTATTTTCTCCGGTAACAGAAGTTGCTGTGCCTTGGAAATTGCACCTGCATCAGATGGATCCAAAGAAAGCACAAACTCTTTAATTTTGTCAAAATTCTCACACAACATAGCAGCACACTCAATTCAAGATCCCCAGCAAGTAATGACTGGGAAATTTGGAAGGGGCAGGCCAGTGATTTTCCTGTAGTAAACAACATGGCTTGGAGCTTTCAGTAGAATCTTCAGCGCAGAGATGAATTGATTTGCGATGTCGTATTCCTTCCTTATGGATTCACAAACCCTGTGAAGGGCATGAGCCAAGCATGTCACATGCTTCAAGTTAGGAAATAAAGGTTTCAATTGGTTAACAGCTGAAACCATGTATGGAGCCTGGTCCGTAATCACAAGAAGAAGCTTTTCAAACTTGATACCAGTAGTCCAGAGTTTTTGGCAGAAGTCCATAATGGATTGCATTACTATACTGGCATTAGCTTTCTGCAGCTTGTACATTTTAAACATGGGCTTAACTTTCTCCCTGCTAAGGGAAAAACTAAAATGTTCAAAACATATCATTCCATTGAGTCTATGGTTTCATCCACAATGATTCCCACATCGCAATCAGACACTTTCCCCTTGATTCTTTCTATGGTTTCTTGGTAAACAGGCTCCATGTAGCTTTTTCTTTAAGTACTCTCATCGGGCACTGACATCTTTGTGTATTTTTCAAGAAATCCCTTGAAGGCTGGATGGGTCACCTTATAGAGTGGAATTCCTGCTTGTGTAGGAGCTGCACACAAAATTCCTTCAAATTTTGGCTTTTTGAAGAACTCTGTTGAAACACATTTCGTAATAGAGGTTGCCGTGATTTGTTTGCTTGAAGAGTCTTATTCATTTGATGCTTAGAGCTGGAAATGTGTTATTTGATGCGATCTCGCTGGTGTTTTTCATCTAACAAAATTCCTGAATCACAAATAGTACATCCCATTACAGTTCCATCAGTGTCTATGAAATCTTGTTTGAATTCCTCAGCCAGAACAATAAATCGAACACTGGACACCTTTGGCATGGTAAAATCTAGTACTAGTACACTCGTTTGGTAATGTAACATAGAGCTAACACTAGTTCCTTGCTAACACAATGTGACTGTCACACAACTCACTCTTGCGCCCATTCGCTGTCCACATTCTCTTATAACACCGCAACAAATGCCAGAATGTTCTCATTCATGCTGGAACTTCAGTCTCAGCGATTTCTAGTAGTTTCGAGCAGAAACCTGTCTTAATAATTCTCGGAACTGCGCGGGTGAGGTTACTGCCGTCTCTGCGTGCCCAGCCTTCGCCTCCATGCAAACAGATGATGTCTCTCACAGTAACAAACGCACATTCACGAACAGCAGGCTACTGATTCTGGTGGGATAGAATCACTCATTGTCAATTGCATTATTGCGGGCTACTTTATAGTGATAAAGTGAGAGAAAGAGGTTTTCATCGAACACACAATTATTTTCCATTGTTGCGGGTGTGCTTTCAATTCCTGCTTGGCGTTTACTGAAAGAGGTAGGCTTTCTATTCGCACGTACACAGCAAGCTGAGGAGACATTAATTGAAAGTTAAAGAATAAATTGGAATGAAACTTAAAAGAAAAAAGGGGAAAAAGGGGATTATGGGCATGGTTGGGGGAAAATTGGATAAAGGTGCCAAAAAGGGGGTAAAGGCCCCAAAAAAGGGAAAAAGGTGCAAGAAAAAATGCCTCTTTTTTGCAACTAGAAACAAAATTTCACACTGTGATATCTTTACACACAGCTTTAACTACCCTAAGAAAAAAGGTGCGCACCTAAAAATCCTAACCCTAGTTATAACACACTCATTATTGCTGTTATTGAATTTAAAGTATTACATGACACCTGCCTTTAGTGGGCTACAGAGCCATGCTGCTGCTCTCAAGGTAGAACCCTATGCATGCAGTCAGAGCTTATTTGTTATTCCCTCAGTGACTAACTTTCTAATCGGCAAAACTTTCGGTTGGTGAAGAATTGGAACTGAAACAAATTAATTTCATAAGCCAGTTTGCTAGCTGTCATTTTAAGAGCAATATTTAACACTTTTCGCTCATCCTGTACAGTGAAGAAAACGTTTGATAAATATCAAACTTGAGCATGGGACATGCTTACTAAAGTCAACTACTGTAGGTTCTGATGACAAAAATTAAACCCAGAATATGTATCTCCATATGTATCCTTTCAAACACGTTTATGACTGGTCCCAATTGAAGACTATAAAGCCCTTCAAATGAGAGGCTGACTTAGTGACCTTAGCAGATATATATATATATTTTTTTAAATCTGCATTTAAGGCAAAATTGTTGATTGACTTTTGAAGGAGCAATGATAAATATATCAGCATACAATTGTTTTCCATTCAAGTATCTTAAAACAAACAACTAATCCGATGTGCTGCATTCACATGGCCTTCTCTACTCACTCTACACTATACTTACATAGGCTTATTGTTCTGTCTACTTCTTGTAAACAGAGATAAACTTTGATTACACATTTTGTTGTACGTATAAGGAGGATGCAGTAGGCCAAAGCGAGTCAGATTTTAAAACTTGGATCGCTGTATGATGACTTTATAATTCCATGCTCCTTGCATACCAAAGGGGAAAAAAATTAACACTGACTTCTCATTTGAAAAGTTATAAGTATTTGAAAACTCAAACTAATAACAAAGAATATCCCAAAAATGGTTAACATCACAAAAAAATATTAATTGGCATAAATTGTATGTTTAAACGAGATCTACATTTTCTTGGGCAGGAACATTTTGCCTATCTCTAAAGGTTTACCAGTTATACAAGTCATTTAGAATGAAGAGAACTTCCATGGCTGTTCCAAAAATTTCAAGATATACATTTCATTTGTAATGAAAATATCAAACATATGGTATTTTAATCAAAATTGTTAGAGCCATTTTTGAGGAAATCAAATTTTTCCATGTAAGGGGTTGCATGAGGTGGGGGAATTTTCTTTAAAATATTCATGTCGTGTTCTTGGAAGATGGTCTTTGAGTTAGCGCGAGCGCACGCACACACATACAGACAGACAGACCTTTTTCTACAAATGTTTTTGGGTCCAGGGGGCCTCAAAACATATACGAGGGTGAATCAAAAAGTAAGTTACACTTCCAAGTTATGGCCATTTATTAAACCACATAGGTAACACGGCTATGACAACATACAATCATTTATCGAATCAAGCAACCAACATTTAGATTCTGGATGCGTAGAAATCACCTCCAGTGCTATGTAACCACCTGGATACAGTTGTTTTCACCTCCTCATCGTTTCGGAATCGTCGTCCACCGAGATCCTTTTTCATCTTACCAAACACATGGTACTCGCATGACACTAAGTCTGGACTATATGGAGGATGTTGCCATACCTCCCACTTGAATTGCTGCAGCAGTTATGACGTTTGGCGGGCCATGTGAGGTGTTGCATCATCGTGCAACAAACTCACACTGGTGCTCAATTTTCCCCGCTGCTTTTCTTTAATTGTCTTATGCAAACGGTTCAACGTTTGACAATACGAAGCAGAGTTGATTGTCGTGCCTTTCGGCATACATTCCACATGCACCACACCCTCCATATCAAAGAACACTGTTGCCATCACCTTTCCTGCTGAAGGTTGGACCTTGGCCTTCTTTTGTTGTGGTGTGCACCCATTCTACCGATGTTCTCTTTGTTTTGGGGTGAAGTGGTGGACCCCATTTCATTCCCTGTGATGATTCGCCACAGAATACTGTTGCAAAAAGTCAGTGATGATTAGAAACGTCCCTTGTGAACATCAGTGCGCAGCCATGGTACCCATCTTGAACACAGTTTACGAAATCCAAGTGCTGGTGAACAATGGAGAACACACTGCCATATGAAATGTTCAGCGTGCTGGTAATTTCCTGCAGTATTATGCACTGATTCTCTCTAATGACCACATCCACACGGTCAACACTTGATATGGTACTGGACGCTGCAGGCCTGCCTTCGCATTATTCGTCAGTGACATCTGTGCATCCAGCGTAATTGCGTATACCTCTTTACAATAACTGGGCGACAAATTGTATGGTCACCATATACAGCAGTGATTTCATGATGAATGTCTGTGCAATTGAGCCATTTAGCCCATAGAAATCTGATCGTTGCATGCACCTCCAATTTGGAATGAACATCCAGTTGACACACCATTGAGCCTAGCCCGCTCTGCACACACAACACAACGGGATACCACACCACCCTTCCTATCGGATGTGTCAGCAGTTACTGTAGCTTGCTACACATTGGACACAGTCGTCCTCCGTGGTGTAGTGGTTACCATCTCTAGTTCACAAGGTCACGGGTTCAAACCCGGTGGAGGGCAATGGATTTTTTCAGGCATAAAAATCCTAAACATGGCTTCCTTCGGAAGGGAAGTAAAGCCGGTGGTCCTGCATCATAGATTTACGGCACGTAAAAGAACCTCAAGCCTGATAAAGAGGCCTCTGAGCAAAATTACCAGTCTTTCATACCCAATATAGAATGGAATGCTAAGGACCACAGCAGTTAAAGAGTGTCCATAAATAAAACTCAACTTAATTTAATTTCGCCACAGTTACGACACACAGCATGCTCTCACGGCGAGCGAGTGTAGCTTACTTTTTTATTCGCCCTTGTATTTCCAGCAAAATCTCAACATAAATTTTTTGAGTGGTGATCAATACGTCCCCTACTTACTATACTTAAGTAGTAGAGAAAATAAAAAATGTGCTTTCTGTCAACAAAAATATTTTAAATTATTTACTTTTATCCAGCTAAATATGCATGAAAAGGCCATTAGAGCACTATGTTTAAAAAAATGTTTTATAATCATTTAAATGAGATTAAATGTTCCTTCTGAACCTATCCAAGTTACATTCTTGTATTAAGTATTCAAAATAATAGCAATTTTCCCCCTAAGATTAAATATGCATGCCCAGTTCATCTGACCTTAAGGTTTCACAATGAAAATTGGAAATAAACATAATATTAACATAAAAGCTTGTTTCATGTTATCTTAATGCACACATTCACAATGGCTAACACAACATGGTGAAAATTTGAAGCTTAAAACATACAAGTTTGCATGTTCCAAGCTTTCGTTTTTAAGTGTACATATGAAGCCAGTCAATCAGAAGCCAGTCAATCAGAGAGTAGTTTTCACTTTGTGCCTGGTCAGCAATCAATTCCGATTCTCCTATACTTTGCCAAGCGGTGAATCAACTATATCTAGGCAAGGTCACAATAAGGAACAACTGATGGAAGCTTATGTACGGTTTTGCAGAGAAACAAACAATGATGATAAACTAATATTTTTGTAGCATAAGAGGCAATACTCATACCATAGCTATAAGCTTTTATTATAAAAATTGAATATTGTAATGCAGCTATGGGCCTCAGTTATCACACAATAGACAATGACTGGCCGAATGAAAAGATAAATGCTCTCACCCAGCATTAACACCAGAAGCACTACCGGAGATAATGGGATTGTTCTGGAACCTTCTTTCTTCCTGCCTCCCTGACACTCTAGAACTCTCTGGAAAAGTCTACCGCCTTCTCGCAAGTCAGCCAGTTAGTGAATTAGTGTGAACATTTCTGGTGCGACAAAATGCTGGTAATTCAATGCATTCTAAGGGTGAGGTTGTGATGTACAGTATTGTTGCTCTGCAAGAAATTAGAAAGGTCTTGTGCTCGACTTCCTAGCGAGTGAAGTGGAAGGTAGAAGAGGCTGCACTGCACGTATTTCATTATGTCACGAAGAAACATGAAGTGACAGAGAGAATTGAACTAGATCACATTAGTGAATTGACAGTAAGAACTTAGTGAAAAGACAGCGACAATTGTACAAAGTCACAATATAGTCATGTTTTAGTTAAATTTTTACCATTTCTATCTTTTCTCTGTCTTTACTTAACCCTTGGGTGCCAAGATCCAATGTGAGCTGATGCAATTTATGCATCTAAATTGCCAAGAGCCGATCTAATTCACGGAGGCTGGTTTTTACGTACAATAATTTACAATTTGTGCAACAGATGCCGCAAGTGCATGCCTCTAGCTAATCCACTATATTTGTATTATGGTTGGTAGCATTTTTACTGATTATTTAATTTTTCTTTGTGAGGTTGCCATGCATCGAACATTGTAGCGCGTCATAAATACAGTAACATGCTATGATGTTCGTTTCATGCCAGGCTTGTTTTTTCATGTTTTTACAGCAATTTCTTGTGGGTTTTGGTACTGTGCATCACTGAATGACACACTAGAACAAGAAGTTCATTTACAGAGGAGGAAATTGAGGCAGCATTGCTGGAAAGTGATAGTTACAGTGACATTTCAACTAGTGATAATGGCGACAATGAAAAACATTTGGAATAATTAAATTATTTTAATACATGAGGACTCAAATAACATCCTTAAAAGAGAGTGGTCGGTCTGGGTGGCTCACTTGGTTAGGCATTGGCTTTCTGAACCCAAGGTCGCGGGTTTGAACCCGACCCAGACTGATAGTTTTTAAGTGTGCTTATAAGCGACAGCCCCCCTTGCCAGTAGATTTACTAGCCTGTAAAAGAACTCCTACAGGATGAAATTCCAGCACGCCTGTGGTACTGATATGATCCTGGCAATTGCCAGCATCGTTAACACACAAATATTTATTTATTTTAAAAGTGTGTGGAAAATTGAAGCAATATATAAAGAAGAGCCATTGCAAAAAATCTCAACACAACAGTTTCAAAACTGAGATGAGTGGAAACCTTTGTGTAAAACCTTATGTTTCATCTTACTTAGGGCTGACAATTTAAGCAGTAGTATAGCATTTTAGCTTGGAAGCAAAAGGTTAAGTTTTTATTTCCTAATCTATTTAATTTGTGCACCATGTTGAGTTTCATATTACCATACCTGGCAAAACTAGCCAAATGACCTTCCTCTTTTTCTCAACTAACCATTTTTTGAATACAGCTGTGCGCTTTATCATACCTTGATTTGAATTTATTAAGAACAAAGAAGCATGTCCTATTCAACATGTCTCTTCAATTTCACACACAAAGTTTTCTGCCATATAGCAACTTCTTAATGTCTTCCTAACACCAGGTGAAAGTAATTGATGGTAATGAATTTTCATGGTTCAACGTCAATCAATCTGGTACTTTTTGAAAACAAATGGTTATGAACAGAATTCATTATCAGTACTCTTAATGTTGGTCCTGGCCGTCATTTTGATACTTCAATTAGCTGTTAATGATCAACTAAGTAGATATAACAGTCAGCATAATTATCATCAATCATCAAAAAACAAAAATATCAATAAGTTATACACCTCTTAGGTATATAACACAGGTGTATAGCAGAATCTCAGGATTAGAAAATATGAGACAAAGGGTCCTTATTACGATTTCCGGTTAAAAGCTGAGGTTTAATAACTTGTAGTTATTGCTACCAGTTGGTTAAATAGAATGCTCCATATTACGAACACAAAGTAACTGTAGGGTAGTTAACATGGAGTTTGTTAACAATTTGATATGGTTGGCAACATTTTCATACCCAATTTCATGCTACCTAGGTGGAAACTTCTAACATTAAATCTTTAAGATAAGCTTTCTGCTGTTCACCATCTGAGTTATGTATATAATAAAATCTTAAGTTTCTACTAAATCAGTTTGAGCAATTTCGTGATTAATATGGATATTTTCTGATGGCTGGATGCATTCAGGAATATAATAAAGCATACTTGTTAATATTACAATTGTATAGATTAGATAGCAGCACATTTCTACGGGTATGCTGTTAGTTTAGTTTGCACTGGAATAGGTTAAGTGCGTTTCGGTATGTTTAAAAAAGAATGATTTACCATTAATGTAGTTCTTGGAGGTACTATAAAATAGGATAGCTAAATGTATAGCATAGTTTGAATATAAGTAAGAGCATTTTGGAGTATAAGGTTATGTGGGATTTCACTCTCAATATATTTAGGTTAATGGAGAAATATATTTTGCATGCAATGTAAGATCACATTGGTAGCGGAGACTGCGGCAGTCTCTCTTGATTCTGACATATGCTACCATGTATTATGTTGCTGTTAAAACATTCAAAACTGATTAGAGCAGGGATGAAATGGTTTACCTGATGCACATCAGTATTGTACTTATTTTATTTCTGCCAGGTCCCTGATGGCACAGAGGTATTAGCTGTAACACTTACTCCACTACATTGAAATCTGTGATGGTTGCATTTAAGAAACAATTTCGACAAATGTGTTGAGTCAAAAAAACACCACAAGCTCAGGAAGATGTTGTACAAATTATTACAGAGCCTAAGTATGATAGAAAATAGAGCCATAGTGCAATTTTCGTTAACCTGAATCAGTTCCCAACTTCCTCATCTCTCTCCTCAAATTTATTTTTCCAAGATCTTATTCCTATTATATAAATAATGTCTAAGCATTTACCTCAATATCGCTACAAACAGAATAAAGTAAGGCAAATTTATTTTTCCAAGATCTTATTCCTATTATATAAATAATATCTAAGATTTACCTCGATATCACTACAAACAGAATAAAGTAAGGCAAATTTATTTTTCCAAGATCTTATTCCTATTATATAAATAATATCTAAGATTTACCTCGATATCACTACAAACAGAATAAAGTAAGGCAAATTTATTTTTCCAAGATCTTATTCCTATTATATAAATAATATCTAAGATTTACCTCGATATCACTACAAACAGAATAAAGTAAGGCAAATTTATTTTTCCAAGATCTTATTCCTATTATATAAATAATATCTAAGATTTACCTCGATATCACTACAAACAGAATAAAGTAAGGCAAATTTATTTTTCCAAGATCTTATTCCTATTATATAAATAATATCTAAGATTTACCTCGATATCACTACAAACAGAATAAAGTAAGGCAAATTTATTTTTCCAAGATCTTATTCCTATTATATAAATAATATCTAAGATTTACCTCGATATCACTACAAACAGAATAAAGTAAGGCAAATTTATTTTTCCAAGATCTTATTCCTATTATATAAATAATATCTAAGCATTTACCTCGATATCGCTACAAACTGAATAAAGTAAGGCAAAATTATTTTTCCGAGATCTTATTCCTATTATATAAATAATGTCTAAGCATTTACCTCAACATCACTACAAAAAGAATAAAGTAAGGCAAAATTATTTTTCCAAGATCTTATTCCTATTATATAAATAATATCTAAGATTTACCTCGATATCACTACAAACAGAATAAAGTAAGGCAAAATTATTTTTCCAAGATCTTATTCCTATTATATAAATAATATCTAAGATTTACCTCGATATCACTACAAACTGAATAAAGTAAGGCAAAATTATTTTTCCAAGATCTTATTCCTATTATATAAATAATGTCTAAGCATTTGCCTCAACATTGCTACAAAAAGAATAAAGTAAGGCAAAATTATTTTTCCAAGATTTTATTCCTATTATATAAATAATGTCTAAGCATTTACCTCAACATCACTACAAAAAGAATAAAGTAAGGCAAAATTATTTTTCCAAGATCTTATTCCTATTATATAAATAATATCTAAGATTTACCTCGATATCACTACAAACTGAATAAAGTAAGGCAAAATTATTTTTCCAAGATCTTATTCCTATTATATAAATAATGTCTAAGCATTTGCCTCAACATTGCTACAAAAAGAATAAAGTAAGGCAAAATTATTTTTCCAAGATCTTATTCCTATTATATAAATAATGTCTAAGCATTTACCTCAACATCACTACAAAAAGAATAAAGTAAGGCAAAATTATTTTTCCAAGATCTTATTCCTATTATATAAATAATATCTAAGATTTACCTCGATATCACTACAAACTGAATAAAGTAAGGCAAAATTATTTTTCCAAGATCTTATTCCTATTATATAAATAATGTCTAAGCATTTACCTCAACATTCCTACAAAAAGAATAAAGTAAGGCAAAATTATTTTTCCAAGATCTTATTCCTATTATATAAATAATATCTAAGATTTACCTCGATATCACTACAAACAGAATAAAGTAAGGCAAAATTATTTTTCCAAGATCTTATTCCTATTATATAAATAATATCTAAGATTTACCTCGATATCACTACAAACTGAATAAAGTAAGGCAAAATTATTTTTCCAAGATCTTATTCCTATTATATAAATAATGTCTAAGCATTTACCTCAACATTGCTACAAAAAGAATAAAGTAAGGCAAAATTATTTTTCCAAGATCTTATTCCTATTATATAAATAATGTCTAAGCATTTACCTCAACATCACTACAAAAAGAATAAAGTAAGGCAAAATTATTTTTCCAAGATCTTATTCCTATTATATAAATAATGTCTAAGCATTTACCTCGATATCGCTACAAACTGAATAAAGTAAGGCAAATTTATTTTTCCAAGATCATATTCCTATTATATAAATAATATCTAAGATTTACCTCAATATCGCTACAAACAGAATAAAGTAAGGCAAAATTATTTTTCCAAGATCTTATTCCTATTATATAAATAATATCTAAGATTTACCTCAATATCAATAAAAACAGAATAAAGTAAGGCAAAATTATTTTTCCAAGATCTTATTCCTATTATATAAATAATATCTAAGATTTACCTCAATATCGCTACAAACAGAATAAAGTAAGGCAAAATTATTTTTCCAAGATCTTATTCCTATTATATAAATAATATCTAAGATTTACCTCGATATCCCTACAAACAGAATAAAGTAAGGCAAAATTATTTTTCCAAGATCTTATTCCTATTATATAAATAATATCTAAGATTTACCTTGATATCACTACAAACAGAATAAAGTAAGGCAAAATTATTTTTCCAAGATCTTATTCCTATTATATAAATAATATCTAAGATTTACCTCGATATCACTACAAACAGAATAAAGTAAGGCAAAATTATTTTTCCAAGATCTTATTCCTATTATATAAATAATGTCTAAGCATTTACCTCAACATCACTACAAAAAGAATAAAGTAAGACTTTTCTAAATTAAAACATTTCAGACAGTATAATTATTAAGTTTCATTGTTAATATGCTCTGTGTAGTGTAAATGAAGTTATTAATAAATGCTTACTTTTAAAAGAAAACTCCCACAAACAAAAAATGGAAAGCCTATGAAAGTAGAATTTTGCCATTAATATACTTTTGTAGATTAGTGTGGAAATATATTGCGTGATTTCGGAGTATTAACTTATAGGATTTATGTTTTCGGCTTCCTATAGGTTAGTAGAAAAATAGGATATTTTGTAATATAAGATTAAGTTTAGCTGTTATTTTGTAAAGGTTACATGCATAAATATTGGGTTAATATCAGTTACATAAAATATTTTTAAGCAAACATTACTGTCATTTACATAAAAAAAAAAGAAAGATAAAACAATATGCAAATTATGTCTAAGAACAATGCTGGGGGTATTATGCAGCAGAAATGTAATAGAACTTGAAGGAACCAGTGCAATTTTGACAATCTAATAACGTTTACAAAATTCACCCTCGTCCCAAATCTGTAAATTACTTTGGAAGTCTATTATTTTGGCTTTCCTCCTGTTATGCAAATACTGTTTTAATATTAAGCCTTGGAATCGCTATCAACTATCAATTAAGGCCAAAGGTACACCATTCTTGTATGGTTACCTCCAAGTTAGTACCCTAACTGCTACCCGAGGTAGCGGTTAGTCCATCGCTAAGAATAACTTACAGTTAGTGTTAACAGAAGGTAGTAATATGAAAATTTGCAACAATCCCAGTTAATATGTAATCGGAACCTTAACTGGAGATCATAATACAGGTTTTCAAACATTTCTTCAATTCTGTTATAAACCACAGACCATCCTTATAATACACTATAACTCTTGGCTGGTAAGGAGAGGTATTCATTCACAGGGTGAATTTTGGTAAGCCTAGGAATCTTGGCTAAAGGTGCTTTTATGGAAAGATGTGACTTAGAGATTAAGACTGGTTCACAATAAACTGGGAGCAGAATGAGAACAAAAAAATATAAGTTAAATTAACAAAATACTGGGAACAGAAACAATAATCTTATCAATAGCAGCGTGAAAACTCAATTGTTTGCACTTAATGTCATTTGTTTGTGAAAAACCAATGGCAGATTTTCATCTGCTTGCAATTCGATATAATGCAGGTTAGCCAACTCCAAAATTTGATACAATACACATCTCTAAAAGCCACGTCATTACTATTTCTGATTCTCTAGAGCATCATTCTGATACATTTTTAATAAATGTGTACACTTAATTTATTCACAATAAAATTGCTTTGGTGGACTTTGTGACAGTGATGTTGTCTATAATTAGTAATTATTGCGTCGATTGTAACACTACATCACTTGTTATTATAACAAATACATGTTTCAGGAGCTAACTGCTCCCATCTTCAGTTCCCTGTCGACTGCCTGCATCTCTATATTGCTCATGAAATAGCTTTCCCCTGGATTTTCAAACAATGGTTACTGCTACGTTGATGATATTTTTGCAATAGTCCCGGGAAAACATTTGGAAGACACACCAAAATCATTGAACCTTCAGGAAAAATCTATAAACTTCACAATGGAAAAAGAACAGAATGGACAACTCCCCTTTCTTGACCTTAAAATCATCAAGAAAGAAAACCACGTAACATTCAGCATCTACAGGAAACCCACACACACAAATAGCTACATAAAACAAAACAGTTTCAACCCCGTTCCCCACCAGCATGCAGCACTTAACAGTCTGACACACCGACTGATCAACGTCCCTATGAACAAAGAGGAACACACGCTTGAGCTAAACAACATGTTGGACATAGCTATAGAAAACGGATTCAGGCCAGAAACAATACATAAGAAAATAAACAGAGCCATGAGCAAAACGGAAATAAAAGAAGTTATCACACTCATCCCTTGATACGGTAATTTGTATCACAAATTACTTAAATGTAAATAAGGATTGTAATATGAATATGTATTTTTATGTGACATTGATTTCAGAGGTTTATTAATTGTAATTATTATTGGTAAATAATAATATACAGCTTTACTGAAACTGTCAATAATAACGCAATAATGCAGCGATGGGGTGAGTTGTTTATCATTACCGGGAACAAGGAAGTTACGTAATGTTCGCGCGTTTTTTTCGTTGAGAACCTTCTAGAACATTTCCTAAGGCATATGTATTCGTGGTTTTCATTGGATATTAAAATAGACGCTAATGTTGGCGCGTTTTATTAGCCAATAGCAGTTCATTTATAATCTTTAGGCATGTCGAGGAGTGGGAGTATATAAGCCAGGTCCGAGGTAAATCGCCCCGCAGTTCAACAAAATTCTCAATACCTTGCACGTCGGTCGCCCAGTTCATCAAAATTTCGTGTACACTACATGTCGCCAGTCAGTCCTTCATTTCGTCATAAGTTACGCGCAGCAGAATTACGAGAATCTAAAATATTATACAGTTAAATATACACAAAGTCGAAGTACGTGAGTTAAAAGTGAGAAGTTATTACAAACAGTTTCAGTTTGGCGAGTATCCAGATCAATATGTAAAAGTGTTTGTGAACATGTTCGGCAATAAAAGTTATAAACCCAATTTCTTCATTAAGTATAATTTCTGGATAAAAGATTCCTTTCCGATTCACACCCTGCAAGAGATAAATGTTCGACCTAAACAGCTAGCTGGAGGACACTTAAAATAAATTATTTCAAAACTGATACAAATTGCTATGCCAGATGGAGCTACTAACCAAACAAGGAGTGACGTCACAAGATGGCTTCAACACACGTGATGTAAACAAACATTTGTAAGAATCTCATCGCAAATTGCCGCATCAACGTGGGAATTAAAAAGAAATATACAATATATCTCTTGCACCCTACTGGAAAAGAAAACACAATCTTCAAAAAATTCACATACCACCCAACAGCTTTCTACAAATTCCAGAGAATCTTCAAGCAACACATCTCTTTGGCCCCAAAAAACAATTACACCATCAAAAACCTACTAAACTCCAAACTAAAAGATGACATCCCACAGTAGAACAAACCAGGAATATACCAGATCAGCTGCAATGACTGTGAAAAAATCTACATTGAGCAAACCAAAAGAAATAAAAAAACAAGAACAAAAGAACACTTCAGTTACATAAAGCAAAAACAGGAAGATAAATCAGCAGTAGCTTGGCACTTTTGGAGAGACAAACACACCATAAACAGAAACCCAAAAATACTAAAAAAACGTCCCAGGAAAAGCAGAACTTACAACTTGGGAAAACATTTATATTTGGAAAAACAGAAACTGCACCTATAATTCTGAAACCCTGCCAGGAGACTTACTTTTGAAGAAGTTCTTCCAACCGCCACCAGAGATCAAGCTTACAACCAAGACGAAGGATGCGGGCAGTCGACAGGGAACTGAGGATGGGGGCAATTAGCTCCTGAAACATGTATTCGTTATAAAAACAAGTAAGTGATGTAGTGTTACAATCGACTCAATAATTACTAATTAAGTGTACACTGAAGTTTGTTTTCTGCTGTTGCCAGCTGTTAATCCGGTTTTGTTTTCCAAGCTTGTGATTAGAGCTCTGGCAGCAGTTTTAGTTCACAGCCTCCATCAACAATTTCTACCATGAAGACACTGCTCGCAATATGAATCCAATGTGGTATTCCCAAAAATGAGAACAGAAAATTAGAACTTCACCACGTATGCCTTTTCCATTCTCGAGTTGGTATGCTTCCTGTTATTTTAAATTACACTAGTATTCTACAAATCAGGACATGTTTCAAGAACATTTGTTTTCATCTCCAGCTGACAAATATGATTCAAGATGTAACCCACTCCACAATACAAGGGTCATTCATGATTGACCAATATCTGTAGCACTGCCCAACTTCTGCAGGAAATGTCATGACCCTTTCTAATGGCATTTAGTACATGTGCAGTAGTGTAAATAAAGATGGTAGTATGTAGTGAATATGTTGCTGCGGAACAGTGGTGTATAATGAAATATGCTGTGAAGATGGAAAACTTGCTGACTGCAAGCACAGTATATGAACAACCACTGCCCTGTGCAAAGGAAGAACCAAATCCCCCCCTTCCTTTCTTTCTTCATTGCAGGACTTTAAACGTGAATTATCTTCCTACTGTGAGAGTTTATAAGTCCCCCATGTGTCCGTTTTGGAGTTTCCATGTTCAAAACAGTTATTTGCGACACTTTGTGATATAACCACTGCACTGAACTTCCATCACTCCTCAGATAACAACTAGTTACACATCTTAATAGGCAGCCTATACTCATTAAACACAACACGGATAGTTGCTGCATGTAAACAACGCTAAAGATATATGTCCCAAGTAATACATCTTATGCAGTTACAACCTTTATTAGTTGCTACTGGATTTCTGTGAATTTTTTATTGTAGGTGGTGAATTCTCTGCTCAAATTGACATAAATTTCCATGATTTTATGCTATTAACTTAAATAGACAGCAATTATATACTCGCAGGGTTACAAATTGAGAAACATCCTTTTTAGGTATAATTTTCTTCTAACTATAACACTGAGAGTTATTAAAAGATTTGGCAGCTATTATAGATATCTTTTACTCTACTTTCCCCTACTTTTATATCATCAAAACTTATATTCTAGAAACTAATGTTTTGTGCCATTAATAAAATGTTATATTTTATGATTTAAAAAGCTTAGCAAACTAATCTAACATTATTTCTCCAACTATATAGAATATATACAAGAAAACCTATATATTTATGTTCATAAAATAAACTTTGCAACCTTATAACGGGAGAGCCAAGAAACTACGAACTGGCTGGGCGGTGTTTTTCCACTGGGCATGTGGAAACATGATAACGCACTGCTGCTACAAACAAGGTCATGCTGTTGACGTGGTTTTGCTCTGCACTGTGAAGTGCAGTATGAGTTGAGGGTGATGTGATGTAGTTCAGTTATTATGAGTTATCTATTTATTATTGTCCTGTACTTAGTCACAAAGTATATTATGGCTCAATATATGTTTTCTACTGCATAGCGTGTATTTATTTATGATTTGTATGTTTTAACTCAGTCAGCTTGCAAAGTGAAAGTACAATTGGCAGAAAGACTTCCAGGTGTAAAAGTTCCAGGCCATACAACAATCCATGAACTTTAGAGTAAGTTTCAGGCCACAGGAAGAGTTCAGGTTAAGAAATCTAAAAGATGATGTTCGGTTCTTACTAAAGAAACATTGGACAACATTGGTTGTTTGCGGAATCCCCCCCCAAAATCACTTTCACAACAGGCAGGCATTTCTTATGACTACCAAATTGAAGTTAAAACCATATAAAATAACTGTGGCACATGCTCTCCAACCCGGTGATCCTGTAATTACGCACACATTTTGTGAGTGGAGTCTCAATAATGTACACAATAGCGAAATAGACGCATATTTAATATTTTTCATGGACGAGGCTTAGTTCCATGGATATGTGTGTACACAAAATAATCGTTATTGAAGCTGTGGCAAACCTAATATTGTTCATGAAGTACCCCTTCATGATGAAAAAAATTGGTATATGGTGCGCCATGAGCAAACAAATCTGATGTGTTACACTCACATGACTTTCTCTACTCTTGTACAATCTATTTTTACAAACGCCTATTCTCCATATGCTTCATATTAATCGAGATATCGAGATGTCAATCTTATTTGTAATTTTCTTGTAGATGCAAGGGGAATATGGTAGCTTTTAAGCGATAGTCAAATATTTTATCGCTGGTTGCTATGTGGCGCATTCCATTCTCTTTGCATGTCCAGGACATAAAAAAATGAATAACGAATTTGAGAAAAAGTATAAGTATTGGAAAATTTAAGGAAATAACAAGCAATATCTCGAAAACGGTTCACTCAACAAAAAAAATGTATATGATATAAGTTGTGTATTTTAACGCGATCTACATTTTTTGTGTAGTAAAATTTTGTCTATCTCTTATGGTTTACCAGTTATGCAAAAGTCGTTCATAATGAAGAATACTTTTGGAGACATTCCCAGAAATTTCGAGATATACATTTCATTTCTCATGACATTATCTTAAACATATGATATTTTCATCAAAATCGTTAGAGCCATTTTTGAGAAAATTAAAATTTTCGAAAAATGTTCCATGTAAAGGGTAGTCTGGGGTGGGGGGATTTTCTTGAAAATCTTCGTGTCGCATCTCTGGAAGATACTGAACGTAAATACCAAGTTTGGTGTTTATCCGACTGTTAGTTTTTGTGTTAACACGCGCACGCGCACACGCACACACACACACACACACACACACACACGGACATGTTTCCAAAAATGCTTTTTTTGGATTCAGGAGGTCTCAAAACATGTATTTCCGGTGAAATCTCGGTATCAAATTTTTGGGTGGAATGCAATACTTCCCCTACTTACTATATGTAGTAGAGAAAGTAAAAAGAGTTATAGGGCTTTTTTTTTTTTTGAGTCAACAGTTGACACCCATACATACGTAAATACAATTTTGCACCCCCTTTTTTTTTTAGAGAATTAACAGACAGGGAGCATGATTTTGCCTTTTTTCAACAAGACTCTACAACAGCTCATACAGCCAATATTTCGATGATAACAATTGAAAGTGTGTTTGAGGACAGAATTATTAGTAGAGATTTGCGGCCCCCTTTGTCCCCCAATCTAACCCCCTGCGATTTCTATCTCTGAGGTAACTTGAAACATAAAGCGTACAAGACAAACCCACATACCCTGAAGAATAAAAACAAAATATCTGCCAGTAAATTGCCAGCATTTCTCAACATTAACTACGGCGAGTGATGGATAGTTTCCTAAAGAGGTGCCAAAAATGTATGGACGACAATGGTGGCCAGTTTCAGCATCTCCTTTCATAAAGTTGTTAAGTAAAGCCTTTAGAAGTAGTTTTAAAAATGTATGGTTTCATCGGCGCCTTTCTATGATAGCGGCAGACGACAATGAGCAACCAAGGCCGCAGACAGCAAAAACAATGCGCAGCCGGTTCAGTTTTTTGGCTCTCTCTGTAGAAAATGGCACCTATTGAAAACATTTTTCTCAGTTTTTAAACATTCGTTTTAAAGTAATTTTTTACTTAGTGTATAAAACAACAAAGAACAAAAAACAAAAAAAAAAAAATTCAATGAATATTCACTGGAATCTCCAGGCAACCTTCTACAATAATGTGTGTTCATTATAAAGGTTAAACCATATAATCACTAGCCTCAAGCTAATAGTTAATAATGCAGCTATTGGCCTTAGTTATCGCATAGAAGGCACCAACAGACCAGGTGAGTAATAAGTCAACAGGATAGCAATCTCACCCAGCATAAACACTAGAAGCGATATGAAAAGAAAATGGGATTGTTCTGGAACCTTCTTTCTTCCCGCCTCCCTTCCAATGTTTATTCTAGAACTCTAAAATAAAGAGAGTTGAAGGTTGTTACACTACATCACTAAAATGTTCTTACTTGAACGTGTTTCGGGAGACGGTTTGCTCCCATGAACTTCGAACTGCTGCCACCCAACAGCCTTTGAAGGTTCATCATCCCAGCACCAGAGAAACACCACTAGCCCCAGACAATGACCAGCAAAACAGTTGAGGACATGCTGACGATGGGAGCAAACCATCTCCCGAAACGCGTTCAAGTAAGAACATTTTAGTGATGTAGTATAACAACCTTCAACTCTCTTTATTTTAAATTATGACACATCACTGTTACTAGCTTCTCAATCTTCAAAAAACTCTGGCAACTATATATGCAAGCTTGCTTGTGAGTGAGATACTGAGTGCTGTCCTGCAAGCAAGTTTGTGAAGACTTGTGACATACAGTGAGTGCTGCTATTGCAAGACATTGGTGAGTGAAGAGGAAAGAAGAGGCTGCTTTGCATGTTGTAGTTTGTTACACCACTATGTCTTGAGAAATAAGTGAAGTGACAGTGAAAATTGAACTGGATCATATTAGTGAGGTGACAGAAAAACTGGACAGTCATGATAAAACCCTTTTTATTAGCACATAATTATTATGATATTGATATTCAAAACTTAGGCCAGGTCTAATCTTATGTAGAGAATCAAGTTCTGCTTTACAAAATCAAAGCCAATAACAATTGCATGTTCTCATTGGTATATGTATTCAGTAAACACCACTACAGTGCTGAGCTGTGAAGCACTGGGTTCAATCTCACCCATGGAGGTGCTGATTTTAAGTCCCGGGTATAGGACCAATGCCCAATCAGCATCGTGAGAAAAATAAGGAGCTACAGTAGGCAGCAATCCTGGCTACAGAGACCAACATTCTGGCTGGGGGATGCAAGATGCTGGCCACATCACCTCCCCATAGTGGTTGGATGATAGCCGATCTCTGAGACACATATGCGGATGTGCAGCTGACAGTCAGGTTGGTAGTCCAGACCACAGGAAACACCACTACAATCCTCTGCAATATTTAGCTGGGTGTTTCTCAGTTATAATATCTACATACTAAATATCTGGAGATTTTGTTTGGAAAGTTGCTGGTTTCAGAATGCCATCTAGAAGATTCCAGTAACATCTGTTGGCAACCCTGTGTTTAGTTCCTTTGTTTTTAGTGAATTAAATCATTTGACAAAACAGCACAGGAGTGAATAGTCAGAGAACTAACTCATTTGTACTTTAGACCAAAAATATCTAACTTGTTCAAACATGCATCTCTAGTTACCATCAAAGTTAGATTGGAAGATCTACTCATGAGACTCCCTCCACCATAATCATAATGTCTCATTCTTTGACACTGTTTGCTCCATCAAATGTCAATCCTACGTCAATTTTGCTTACAATGAAAATAAAATATTTGTTTACTTATAATTTTCTGTTTAATGTACTTGCAAAGTAAGTTTAGAAAAACCTAATCAAAATACAGATAGAAATCAGAATATTAATGTTTTTCTTACCCACCTTCTGTAACATGTTTACATTATAGCAGAAAGGGAATTCTGCCGTGCTCGCACTGTTAACAACCTTCTCGTCTTTCTTTTCTGTAGGATACATCTGCTGCTGTTGCTGGTTGGCCTGTTGTTGTTGCTGTTGTTGTTGTTGCTGCTGCTGTTGCTGCTGCTGTTGTTGCTGTTGCTGCATTGCAGATGGGTCGAACATGGTTTCTGATTTGCAATTAATCTGGGAAGTTGTCGTCGTGTTAACATTCTCCAAACAGCTGGCATTGTATCGTGACACTGGGTGATCTGTTTGAGTGAATCTGCAACACAAGAAATTGACTAAATAAATCAGCAATCCTAGATATGGCCAATTTCTCCTTACTTTATTCCACATGTCAACAATAGCACTTACTTCTAATCCTCTCTTATTGGCTCCCGGACACAATCGCTTATTGCATTAGAATAAGTTCTATACGTAAAGCCGTTATTGGTCCTCATATATTCAAGAACCTCAAGAACATTGTATTTTTGATAAGTGCGTGCATGAATGCAGTATATTAAAAGCATGATGTTTGAAATAGGTGGGAGGTTTGCTCCCATTTTTAAACTTGACTCATCACACCAAGGGCATGCATATTTAGCGTAGCTCAGTTGTGTGTTTAGCTGCGTTACAGTAAGATCAATGGTATTCACAGATGGTTAAAGTAAGATTTTTCCATACGTTGTGCATAACTGCTACATAATGGTAGAATCTGTGGTTACCTTTGAGGCACAACCAATATGGATGAGCTGTGTAAACCTTACAGCACAGTTACAGTATTTGAATTTAAAAAAAAGTTTTATAGTAGAGAAACAATGAACTTGGCAGATGTGACACTTCTGTTAAAACTATTGTATGTACAAATGTGCTTTGGATTTTCTTTAAAAATAATAACTCAAGATCCAAGAGTTGCTTAATTCAACAGATTAACTCTATATTGATTATTTAAGGAAAAGTAAAATTTCAAACATGTATTTAGCTTATAGTTGTGCTATAAGCTATATATAATTTGCTGCTCCTTTGGATTTGTTACCATGTATATTCATGCATTTAACCTTGCATGACAAAGGAAAAGGAGCAACCAACAGATCTGTTATAACAGCAAACTTATCATGGAAACAGACTGCTGTATGAAAGGGAGTGTTCATTACCTAACACTCTTTAACTGCGAGTTGAGTATCCTTTACTAATATTGTACAGAGAGCCAAAAAACTACAAACTGGCTGCGCTGTGTTTTTCCTGTCTGTGTCCTCGGTACTCATTGCCGTCTGCCAGTAACATAAAAAGGCACAGATAAAACGATACAACATTTTTAAAACTACATTTAAAGGCTTTAATTACCAACTTTAAGAAAGGAGATCTGAAACTGGCCACGGTCGTCCATACATTTTTGGCACCTCTTTAGGAAACTATCTATCACTCGCCGTAGTTCACGTCTAGAAATTTCCTGGCGGATATTTTGTTTTAATTCTTCCAGGGTGTGTCGGTTTGTCTTGTAAACTTTGTTTTAAGTTACCCCATAGATAGAAATCGCAGGGGATTAGGTCAGGGGAGTGAGGGGGCCACAAATCTCTACTAATAATTCTGTCCTCAAACGCACTTTCAATTATTCTTATCGAAATAGTGACCATATAAGCTGTTGCAGTCTTGTTGAAAAAATGCAAAATCATGCTCCCTGTCAATTCTCTAAAAAAAAAAAGGGGGGGCAAAATTGTATTTATATATGTATGGGCATCAAAAGTTGACTCGAAAAAAATTAGCTCTATACCTCTTTCTCCATTCATGGCGCACTATACACAAATTTTTTCATCATGAAGGGGTACTTCATGAACAATATTACCAGCTGCGCGATGTTTTTCCACTGGGCGTGTGGAAGCATGATAATGCATGCTGCTATAAACAAGGTCACACTGTTGACGTGGTTTTGCTCTGCAGTGTGAAGTGCAGTATTGAGTTGACAGAGTGATGTATTCAGTTATTACAAGTTATTTATTATTTTGTCCTGTACTTAGTCATAAAGTACATTATGGCTCAGTATATGTTTTCTACTGCACAGCATGTATTTATTTATGATTCGTATGTGTTAACTCAGTCAACTCGGCAAATGAAAGTACAATTTGCAGAAAGATTTCCAGATGTTCCAGGCCGTACAACAATTCACGAACTTTACAATACATTTTAGGCCAAAGGAAGTGTTCAGGCCAAGAAATCTAAAAGACGGCGAAAGTGTTATAGAGCCAATTTTTTCCAAGTCAATAGCTGAAGCCTGTGCATACGTGAATATAATTTTGCCCCATTTTTTTTTTAAAGAAGTAACAGACAGGGAGCATGATTTTGTCTTTTTTCAACAAGACTCTGCAACAGCTCATACAGCCAATATTTTGATGAGAACAATTGAAAGTGTGTTTGAGGACAGAATTATTAGTAGAGATTTGTGGTCCCCTCAGTCCCCTGACCTAACCCCCTGCAATTTCTATCTGGGGTAACTTAAAACAAAGCATACAAGACAAACACACACACCCTAGAAGAATTAAAACAAAATATTTTGCTATGAAATTGCCAGCATTTTTCAACGTGAGCTATGGTGTGTGATGGATAGTTTCCTAAAGAGGTGCCAAAAATGTATAGACAACGGATTGGTCCCATTCTCCATATGCTAGGAAAATTGCACTTATGGCACAAACTGCTTTAGCCAGTTCCAGACAAATGACATTCCAAAATTTACTTCTTGCTATTAATATGAAGAATATGTTCCCATTTTCATTACCATGTTATTCTGAAGCAGCTTTAACAATTACTTTCATACTGGTTTCAGGTCCATATCTTGCATATTGTCACAAATCTTTTCAAAGCATTGTGGTATTAAAAGGTTGGTCATGCGATAATCACCTACCTATTAGTATGTTCTGTTTGTGTGAACATCGAACACTTCCCAACAGATGTGGGTATTTTGAGTAGTCCTCGTTGCTGTGGTGGTGGCTGCTGCTGCTGCTGTTGTTGTTGTTGCTGTTGTGCCACATCTTCAAATGTCTGCTGAGCATGCTGCTGCTGTTGCTGTTGCTGCTGCTGTTGTTGTTGCTGTTGCTGCTGCTGCGGAGGTGGTTGTTGTTGTTGCTGAGGTGGAGCCTTAAATGCAAGCAGACAAGCACCATTTTCAATAACATTACATTTAACAGCACACCCAGACCTTGTGATTGTAGCTGTAATGCTAACTATACGGAACGTTGCCCCACTTAAGCTCGGACAATTTGAATCGCCCTCCCACTCCTGTCATTGGTCAAACTGCTTGTGTTTATTATTGCATCAGCTCACTGCAAGTGCCAGCTGTCTGCTGGTCCAGTCTGAGGCAAAGTTTACTCGTAATGGCTTCAACAATCACTGACCTGTGGCAGGAGTACATTGTTGGGCTTTTCAATGCCGGTTACAGCCTTTCAATGATAGTGGAAAGGTGCAAACAAAAAGGTCTTACCATAAGTAAGTCGTGTGTAGGGCGTATAACACAGTTGCATAAAAAGGATTCCCACTTGAGACTCAGTGTGCAAAAAAACTAGAAGAAAAAGGCCACAACCTACACGAACTAAAGCAGTAGTAGCCAAGGTGAGTGCAACAGTGACTCAAGAAAACCCACCAACCCAAAGAAGCATTTCCAGCTGCATTGGAATATCCAAAGGGACTGTCTATCGGATAATACACAGCAATTTGGGTCCAGAACAGTGCCTTAAAGCACGTGGACACACCTTGAAAGATCGGCACATCAGAGAACGCTTCACCAATGCAAGAAAACTCTATGAACACCACCTGACAGGTGAAAAGTGGCAATGAGTGGTTCCTTTAGATGAAGCATGGGTTTATCCAGGTGACACAAAACCCGAGCCATTTATTACCATCAAGTGGGCCAAAAGGGACGCTCCAACTTTATTCGGGAGAACAAGGAAAAGTTTTCCAAGGGATTCATGGTGGTTGCAAGTTATTGCTCTCGGGGGAAACTAAACATACATAATGTAAAAATTAATGCAGCCTACTATCAAAGGAATGTTATGGACCTAATTTTTGATGAAGAGATTCCTCAGTTGTAAGGTGAGGATGCCCCAAATGTTTGGATCCACAAGGATAAAGCATTCAGTCACACTTCTCGGTCCTCCCAGCATATGTTTAAGATATTTTCATGAGAAATGAAATGTATATCTTGAATTTTCTGGGAATGTCTCCAAAAGTATTCTTCATTGTGAACGACTTTTGCATAATTGGTAGACCATAAGAGATAGACAAAATTTTACTACACAAAAAATGTAGATCGTGTTAAAATACAAATTTATGTCATATACATTTTTTTTTTTTTTGTTGAGTGAACCATTTTCGAGATATTGCTTGTTATTCCCTTAAATTTTTCAATACTTATTTTCTAAAATGGGAATTCGTTATTCATTTTTTTGTCTTGGATATGCAGAGAGTATTAATCTATGGCAAAGAGAATGGTGCTGCACCTAGCAACCAGCTATTAAGAGATATGCATGTGCTTAAAGGCTACTGTATTTCTATATTGCCCTTGTAAATACAAAACAAGGGTAACATAGTACACCTTAAGCGATAGTGAAGTATTTTTAGAACTGGTCGCTGTGTGTAAAATGTAATTCTCTTTGCATGTCAAAAGATCATTTCTGCAGATGTTTATCTCGATTAATATGAAGTAGATGGAGCATAAGAGTTTGTAAAAATAGTTTGTACAAGAGTAGAGAAAGCCATGTGAGTGCAACACATCAGATTTTTATAAATGTGCAAGTGATTTTGAGTCTACATAAAGAAAACTAAATTACGGGATGGGAAAAAAATCCTTTTACATTATACTTAAGTGGTTCTATGAAGCAAAGGAGGAAGGAAGTACATAACACAAATGTGATGAAAATCAAACAGTTGAGCTTTTAACACTGCTGCTGATGATAGTGGAAACAATTGCCACTCAAAGTGACTGCTAATATAATAAGGCAGATACAAGGAATTTTAGTGTGGAGGTGGCCTCTATGTGGGCCCACAAATGTTCAATCACAGGGTATCCAGAATTACTTTGTGATGCATTTTAGCAATGCACCAGCATCACATGAGAGAAGAAGAATTTCGCCATGTGAAATGTTCTTGATGCTACAAACATGGAGGAACCCATACAAGATAAGCTGTGCATAACTACATAGTCTCCAAGTCAGTATAAGGGACTCTCAACCACCCAGCAGATGACTTTTTCCTGCAAGTCAGAAAAACATTCAACTCTGTGCATCATCTCAGAGATTCTTTGGTAAAGCATTGAAGCAACATAAGAAATGACATTGTGTAAAACTTCCCTTAGTCAAGATCATTAGCAAACAATGTCGAACTGTAAAATACTTGTTAACAGCATTAGTGGTTTTAATCAATTCCAAAAGTATGGCATAAAATGTAATTCACATATATCTGCTGCATTACCTATCACCCCCTCTCTCTCACCTTTTTCTAATTATGCTTCTTTTTATTGACCTCAAAATAGGCATTTCCAGTGAAATTTAGATATCAAGTTTTTTGGTGAAATGCAATGTTCCTGCACCTAAAATATGTGTTGAATTAAAAATGCTTTTTGGGGCCTTAAAATATGCATTTGTGGTGAAATTTCTGTAACAAATTTTTGGGCGAAATGCAATACACAAGATACTCGTTTATTTTGTCTAGAAGGGACCAGAGGTAATCTGGATTAACCAAAATCTGGAAACAAACTAATAAATCAATACAAACTTTGATGAATAGTAAAATCAGGATCACTGCAAAAAAGTAGTAGAAAAAACACTTGAAAGTTGCCCAGAAGACATGTCAATGATCACTATCATGGAAACAAATTAAACATAATCTCACGCACTTTAATTTTGTTGTTCTGTGTAGCGTGCAACCAATATGATCACTCTGTATGTCAACATTACAACCATATGCTACCCAAAAGTTCCTGGAATACACCAATAAATAAAATGCCACCTTACCTGGATCTTATTCACACCTCATCTTCAAAGTAGTCCCCTTGGGAGTGTATTTTTCCATGAACTGAAAGCTCCTTGGAATGCATTTTTTGTGAGCCTGTTTAATACCACTTGCAGTTCTGCTTGATTTCCCTCAACTGTGTGAAATCTTTGGCCTTTTAACTTGAGTTTCATTCTGGGGAATAAAACAAAGTCACTCAATGCCAGGTCGGGTGAATATGGCAGATATATGGTTTTTGCCAGAAAATCCTGGATAATCTACACAGTATGTGACCTCGCATTGTCATTATGGAGGAACTAATTGCCCATGTGCCACTTTTCCAGACTTTTCTTCTTACATTCTGCCTCAACCGCCTCAGGATATCACAGTAGAGCACTGCAATGACAGATTGACAAGGAAGGACGAACTCCTTATGGGCAATTTCTTCCATGTCGAAGAAACAGATGAGCATGGATCTCACATTACTCTTCACTTGCTGGGCTTTCTTGAGATGGGGTGACAATGGACTCTTCCATTGTGATTGCTGCTGCTTGGTTTCAGTATTGTACCCATAAACCCAACTTTCATCACCAGTAATAACCTTCAAAAGAAAGTTCTCTGCAGACTTGCATGTGATGCTGTTTCTGTTTGTCGCTTAGAATTTGCGGCAATCCGTCGCATGTCCAGTTCATCAGACAAAATCCTCTGATATGTTCCATAAGACAGACCCACAATACTGCGTATGTCCTGGATGGTCTGTCTACAATCTTCCAGCACCATATTCTGAACAGCAGTGACATTTTCAAGAGTAATGCTGGTTGACAGAAGTCTTGAACAGGAATCATCATCAAACGTTGTTCTGTCATCTTGAAGACATTTAAACCAGTCAAGTTTGACTGTGACCTAAAGTGTCTTCTCCAAATACTTGCTTCAACATGTTGTGTGTTTCTGCAGCGGTTTTTCTGAGCCTGAAACAAACTTTTATGCACATACATTGCTCTTGGACACCCACCATCGTCAATTTCACAAGACATGCAGAACACAACAATGAGGAAATGCGCATAAAAACTAAATGCGACCACCTAGCACAAAGCTGCTTGAGGCACTGATGCACAACACATGTATGAGGTACCATCTGGCAGCACTTCCTCGTACTAGCTGGACTTCACAAGCTACACATACACTCTAGGAACTTTTGGGTAGCACCTATTAATTCCAGAATCCAGATTAATGAAGGCTGGATAAACAAGATTATTATGTACTTAGTCTGACTACTATAAGAAGGTGTTAGAGAATGCTTTTTTTTTGGGCTTAAGAGAGCTCTAATCATGTATTTTCAGTAAAATCTTTATATCAAATTTAGTTGCAATACAATACTTCCAATGACACAATATTTGTTTATAACTATTGAGATAAACATCAGAAGCAGTTTCATGACAGGATAGTTACATATGTGCTCTTAAATTGTAAGGAACCCAGACTCATGCTCATGTTTGGGTGTCAATATTTCCTTATGTTGATAACTATTTATCTTACCTGCTGTTGTTGTTGTGAAGGCGGTGGTGGCTGCTGTTGAACGCCCAGCTGATCCTCCCTCGCCTTCACCACATTGTGCGGATCCCCAACTCCCCGGTTGTTGGGGGGCGTGTTTCCTGGTGCACCCCCAGTGCCACTGTTATTGTTATTTGGATTTGTAGCAGTTGTGGCAAGCCAGGCTGTGGAGTCCAACTGGGCCATAGGCGTACGCAGAGACACCTGGCGGTAATCAAACCTACACACCAAAACAGACATATGCTGCTTCAATTTACAACATTTAAACTGTACCTTTGCTACATACGTTACAAAACCTTTACACTGAGGTGCAAGTGTGCCTTGCTTCACAATAAACAGCCAATAATAAAACAACCATTTATATATTTTAAGAAACTGAAATTGTTTAAACAGCATAAAGGGGATGCAGCATAACTCAGGTGGTTAAAATTAAAAAATCTGATATGTTACACTAACATGACTTTCTCTAGTCTTGTACAAACTATTTTTACAAACCCTTATTCTCCTTCTACTTCATGTTAATCGAGATAAACATTTGCAGACTCTATCTTATTGCTAATTTTCTTGTAGATGTAAGGGGAATATATATTTACAAGGGCAATTTGGAAATACAGTAGCCTTTAAGCACATACATATCTCTTAATAGCTGGTTGCTAGGTGCAGCACCATTCCCTTTGCCACAGATTAATACTCTTTGCATATCCAAGACAAAAAAATGAATAACAAATTCCCATTTAGAAAATAAGTATTGAAAAATTTAAGGGAATAACAAGCAATATCTCGAAAATGGTTCACTCAAAAAAAAAAAAAAAAAAATGTATATCACATAAATTGTGTATTTTAACGCGATCTACATTTTTTGTATAGTAAAATTTTGTCTATCTCTTATGGTTTACCAGTTATGCAAAAGTCGTTCACAATGAAGAACACTTTTGGAGACATTCCCAGAAAATTTAAGTATTACATTTTATTTGTCATGAAAATATCTTAAAACATATTTTTTAGAAAATAACAAAATTTGAAAAATGTTCCATATAAAGGGTAGCTTTAGTTGGGAGGATTTTCTTGAAAGTCTTTGTGTTGCATCTTTGGAAGGTACTGAACCTAAATACCAAATTTGGTATTTGTCCTACTTTTCGTTTTTGAGTTATGCTGTTCACACACACATACAGACCTTTTTCTAAAAAGGATTGTTTTAGGATTCAGAGGGCCTCAAAACATAAATTTTCAGCAGAAACTTGGTATCAAATTTTTGAGTGGAATGCAATACCTTCTCTACCTTACTATGTATGTGGTACATATGAAAGATTTTAACACAACATCTGGCACTATTTAATCGCAAGCTACAAGACTTCCTGAGCTGATTTGTGACTATGGATGAAATTGCGTACACGATTACACACTGGAGACCAAGAAGCAGGCAAAACAACAGCTTCATTGGCTGGAAACGTGACAACTGTTGGATTCCTGGGGTATAATCTTGATACACACAAACCATAATTGGGGACCATTACGTTTTATTTTTGGGTCATTTCAAATATGCACTGAATGAAAAATGACCAAGATAGGCACATAGAAAAGTACTCCTTCACCAGGGCAATGCTCCAACCTAAACAGCAGCAGTCACAATGAATTGATTCTCATTCAACCTATTCTCCAGATTTAGTCCCATGTCACTTTTCCCTATTCCAAACCTCAAGATTTGGCTTGGTGGGAAGAAATTTTTGGCAAATGAGAAAGTGATTGTCACTTCAATGAGTAATTTGCAGTTTGACATATCTTTTTTCCGCCCCGATGGTATGAAAAAATGGAAACTCTCTGGCCCAAAAGTATAAACACTAATGGAGACTATATAGTGAGTTCAATAACTATAACTAAGACCTTAAGGATAATAACAATCCACCAAAACAAATATTTTCTAGCTAATTATAAACAGAAATAATCAATTTTTGGAAGCTGTAATGTACTGTAATATTTATTTCATCATTATTAAAATAATACAAATAAAGCTTGCATCTAAAACTCATGTCTAGTGCACCAGTTTTCTAGCTCCCCCATATTTAGCCCCTAGGCTGTATATATGGGATAAAGTTACTATACCATCTCTCCACTTTACAAACTATGCTCGTTCAGCTGTACCTTTCTTAAGCTCCTTATCCACTTATCCCTTGTGTTGCCTAAAAATGTCCCCATTATTTTAATTGTTTCTACTTTTGTGCTTCCCAACATTCTTAATGCTACTGCTTCTTTGTTTAGCTTATCCCATTTTTTATTCCATATAACCTCTCTCCACCTTTTAACCTTATCACATTCTATTAGACAATGAAAAGTACTACCCGATTCATCACACATAATACATCTCCCCGAACAATTATATCCATTCCTTTTTAAAAATATTACTCCTGTGCGCATCCATGCAAGACCTATTCTACCAAATTGATTGCATATATCTACATACTTCTCCCTTCCCCAATCTCTTTTAACTGATTTATACAAGATCAAAGACTTTTTATCCTCAAAACTAGCCCATCTCTCTTGTTTCTCGATATCTTCCACCCTCAATCTCACTTCTTTCCAGAACCCACTGTTATTATATTTATCTAATAGGAAAATATTCCTCATGCCAATTTCTTTTAGCACATTTCCCATCTCCCCTAACCAACACTCTTCTCCTAGGACAGCTTTTTGAAACTGTATACATTCTTTTAATATATTACTATCTTCTAAATTTAAACATCTATACCAATACTTCAAAATTCTTTCCACTATTATACCTTTTCTCCCTACCCTTCCTAGCTCTGCCAGTGCCACGCCCCTTGGTGAACTCTTGGGTAAACCCAGAACTTCTCTACAAAACATTCTATGGACTATATCAATCTTATTCCATCCCTTTGCCACCCCCCATATTTCTATTCCATATAACATTTTTGACTCCACTACAGCTTCATATAGCCTTTCCAACCAATTCATTGATAGCGTGGGTGTTTTGCACAAGCAGACTCTAACAGCTTTCAAGGCTAGCTTTCCTTTCAGTTGTGCATATTTAGATTGTGCTTCCCATTTCCCCAAGTAATCAAATTGTTTTACCACCTCTATTTGCTCTCCATTTATATACCATCTTTCCTCTCTTTTTATGGAAGCTGTAGTTTCCTTTATGTTTGGTAATTTATTGTACAATAGAACATCATTTATCTGGCCCTCTTTAATCCAGATCTCCAGTTTATCCGGATCAATTTAAAACCTTTTCCTTTCTGTTTTGGATTTGTGAATGGTTTTTATTGGCAACACCTTTAATTTGGAATTTGATGTTTAGGCAAGTTTAAATGCAATTTTTTATTGTTTTACTGCCTGCTTAGCTAACGGTCATCTGCAAGGAGTGCCACATTCTTACCACTTACTTCACTCTGTTCTTGAGCAATGGTAAAGGACACACATCTACCAATTGGACATACTTCCTCTTTCACCATTTTCCCAATCGTCCTCCATGGTCTAGGGGTACCATGCTAGCCTCTAGTTCCCAAGGTGGCAAGTTCAAACCCGCAGAGGGCAATGAATTTTTTCATGCATAAAAATTCTTAGCATGTCTTTCTCAAGAAGGGAAGTAAAGCCGGTGGTCCCGTGTCATAGACTTACGGCATGTAAAAGAACCTCAAGACTTATAAAGAGGCTTCTGAGCAAAATTTCCAGTCTCCCACATCCAATATAGAATGGTATGCTAAAGACTAAAGTAGTTAAAGACAGTCCATAAATAAAACTCAATTTAGTTTACTCCTGTTTATCCTTTACAAATTAAGATCCTGTTACTATATAATGCATTGTTATTGAGTTTATAGTGGTTTGTGTGCATATAATGACATCAAAGAAGAAAGTGACTGTCTATGAATGCACTTAACAAGCTGGTAAAGGAGAACTGTTGAGAAATGCTGCTGCTGCTGAGTTAGGAGTTGATATGTTAATTGTATCAGATTGGAAGAGAGATCAGAAATGGATTCAGGCAGAAGAGTAACAAAAAATTGTGTACAAGGTGTGATAAAAAAATGAATCACGGATGATGCCAAAGTATAACAAAATCTGGTGATGTTAGTGAAATGCCTATGCATTCATGCACAAATATGATATACAACATTTAATGCTTTTACTCTTTGTGAAAATAAAAGTGTTAATGGAATTAATTGTTCTTTCACACAAGCCGTGTGTTGAACAGGGTTGGAAAGGTAGAATCAGATGACTGAAAAAAGTGTTAATTTGTTTCTACTATGTATAATTTACATGTGTGTGCGTGCATACGTGCATGTGTGTGTGTGTTGTATCCTATTTTATTTTGCTGAATATCCAAATGGTTTGTGTTCCCAGCTGGTTCGAATAAACAAGGTTATTCTGTAGCAGCATTTTTTTAATGATACACATTATGTACTAATTTCTATAAAAGAAAAAGGTTTGATTTGGATGAATTGTTCTGAAAGTGTATCAAGATATGAAAAAATGTAAAACTTAATAATTTTGTGATGACAATTTAGAATGTGTAAAATATTCAATGGAGTAAATGTAAACAAACTAAATGTAAAATAAATGGGAATTCCATTGTATAACAATTGTTGAGACCTGGTAGTACTGCTTCTGTCACACATGCTGAAATTCCTTCTGGTACCACAATAAACATACATTAAAGCAAAGAACACCACCTCCTAGGCTATATATAGATTTCTAGTTTATATTTTATGCTTCATAAAAAAAAACTCATAAAAAATGGGGAACACATCCTGCAGCGATAGAATACAACTAAGATAAACAATATACATAAAGGAGTTGACTTTGCAATTAATTAATGCCATCCATTACTTAATATTTGCACCCATTTACTGCTGGTTACTGGAAGTCTGTAGTAGTGCAATCAAACTTTAAACTTGCACACTATGCATTTTGTTACAGCTCAGTAATTGGGGACCATGATCATGATGGATAGACACGCAAATACGAGGTGTGATCAAAAAGTTTCCGGAATGGCTTCACAACAATGCTGACGCTGAGATTTCTTTAATTCTTACCCAGACTGTACATGCAGTGTTCCTTCCCGATAAAAATGAGAAGAGACGTGACTTCCTGTGACCATACAGTGACGAGGTAGATGCTCTGAAGTGAACACGTGTTTTGCATGTGCTGCGATTTTTCCGCGTAGCAAAAATGTCAAGATTACGAAGAACAAAGAACAAACATCAAATTTTGCTTTAAGCTCGGTAAAACTGCAACAGAAACCTATGAAATATTAAGAACAGCTTATGGGGAAGAAGTTATGGACAAAACTCAAGCATTTGAGTGGTTTTTGAAATTTAAGTGGTGTGACATCAGTTAAAAATGCAGAACGTTCGGGGCGACCCCGTTCCAGCAAAACTGATGAAAATATCAATCAGGTGAGGGAAATGGTCTTAAATGATAGGCGCATTACAATAAGAGAACTTTCTGACTCATTAGGACTCTCCTTTGGAAGTGTTCAAAGCACTTTGAAAGACAATTTGGACATGAGAAGAATTTCCGCCATGTTCATGCCCCACCTGATTTCAAATTACTAAAAGGAAAGCCATGTGATTGCCTGCACAGATCTTAAAGAACAGCTACAAAATGAGCCACAGTTTATGGAGAAAATTATTACTCGTGATGAAACATGGATTTATGGGTACGATCCAGAAACGAAGCAACAAACTTCACAATGGAAGAGTCCATTTCCACGCCCACAAAAGGCCAGACAAGTTCGATCCAAAGTGAAGTCAATGATGATTGTGTTTTTTGACATTAAAGGCATTGTACACAAGGAATTTGTGCCACAGGGCCAAACAGTGAATCAAGTATTCTGCAAACAAGTGCTGCAAAGATTAAGTGAGAATGTGTGACGCAAACGGTCAGAGAAATGGAGGAGTGGTGACTGGTTCCTGCATCATGACAATGCGCCCGCGCACAAAGCCCTTTCTGTTCGCCAATTTTTGGATAAAAATAGGATGAATACTGTTCCCCATCCCACCTATTCTCCAGATTTGGCACCAGTTGACGTTTTTCTTTTCCCGCGACTTAAAATGCGGCTCCGAGGACATTGATGTCATCCATCGCGAATCGCAGAAGGCTCTGAACATGTTGAAAGAAGAGGACTTCCAGAGGTGCTTCCAGCAGTGGCAGAAGCGCTGGAACAAGTGTATCAACTCCCAAGGAGACTTCTTCAAGGGTGACAGTGCAGATTAGACAAAACAAACTGTTGTGTAGTATTTATGATGTCATTCCGGAAACTTTTTGATCACACCTCGTAAGTTGTACACCAATTAGTGTGGTACATTCAGTCTGTAATTCTAAGTTACAATATAATGCAACAGAATTTAATGCTTTGTTATGTCTGTGATGAAAATTTGAATCTGCCTCCAAAGCTGTAAAAAATGCTTCTGCTTCTGTACATTCTATGGGCAAGCCATGAAAGTTGGCAAGTATGACAGTGTATTCACAGCTACAAATAAACAGAGAATTGAGGAAGGCAGCATACTATCTTACAACAACAGTTTTACCAACAGAAGCTTGGAATTTCTCATTCAAAGTAATACTTGGCAAAAACTTGACATTAAGTTACCTTTAATGCTCTTAAATGCATATATAAAAGCATGTACAATGCTTTATTAAAGCATTGTACATGTTATAAATCAAAATTTAAACCTTTGTTTTATTAGCAAAAAGTGTTATTACTAATGGAGGCACTTCCAATGCAGATTGAATATGCCTCAGTTACAAGCAAAAGAATGTTGGGTTAGGCTAAATAGGTGTTATATAAATAAGCTGTATGAAGTTGACCAGTGGTATCCTGTAAACAAATGACTCAGTTTTCCTGCAAGTTCTATTCAGTATCTATAAAAAAAATCTGATGTGTTACACTCACATGACTTTCACAAACTATTTTTACAAACCTTATTCTCCATATGCTTATGTTAATCAAGATATCGAGATGTTAATCTTATTGCTAATTTTCTTGTAGATACTAGGGGAATTGCTAGACTTTAAGCGGCAGTCAAATATTTTAAGAGCTGGTTGCTATGTGCAGTATTCCATTCTCTTTGCATTATCAGGACAAAAAAAAAATTAACGAACTCCCATATCAGAAAAAGTATAAGTATTGGAAAATTTAAGGGAATAACAAGCAATATCTCGAAAACGGTTCAATCAACAACAAAATGTATATGACATAAATTGTGTATTTTAACGCGATCTACATTTTTGTGTCGTAAAATTTTGTCTCTCTCTTATGGTTTACCAGTTATGCAACAGTCGTTCACAATGAAGAATACTTTTGAATACATTCCCAGAAAATTCAAGATATACATTTTATTTGTCATGAAAGTCTCTTAAATATATGATATTTTAATCAAAATCATTAGAGCCATTTTTGAGAAAATTAAAATTTTCGAAAAATGTTCCGTGTAAAGGGTAATCTGGGATGGGGAGATTTTCTTGAAAACCTTTGCGTCGCATCTCTGGAAGACACTGAACCTAAATACCAAGTTTGGTGTTTATCCAACTGTTCGTTTCTGAGTTAAGCTGTTCACTGACACACACATTTTTCCAAAAATACTTTTGGATTCAGGAGGCCTCAAGACATGTATCTCCGGTGAAATCTCGGTATCAAATTTTTGAGTGGAATACAATACTTCCCCTACTTAATATGCGTAGTACAGAAAATAAAAAATCCATACAAATTTCGTGTCGTCCTCCATGGTGTAGTGGTTACCATGCTAAGTCCTAGTTCCCGAGGACACAGATTCAAACCCTGGGAGGGCGATGGATTTTTTTTTGGCCTAAAAATCCTTAGCATGGCTTCCTTCAGAAGGGAAATAAGGCCAGTGGTCCCGTGTCGTAGATTTACGGCATGTAAAAGAACCTCAAGCCTGATAAAGAGGCCTCTGAGCAAAATTACCAGTCTTTTACGCCCAATATAGAATGGGATGCTAAGGACCACAGCAGTTAAAGAGCATCCATAAATAGAACTCAATTTTATATAAATTTTGCTGTAGTGAAGTCAAATGTACGTCTATTAGGTACCTCCTTACCAGCTAACATATCCCACATAATAAATATTATGCTTGTGTTTCTCTTATACCCATTTCATAATGGGCACCGTGGGCAGTCGGCAAATGTCACAGAATGAAACCCTTTACAATTAACGCAGACGGGGGCTGATGAACAAGTACCATCATGTGAGGGCTAACTACAAGAGGCACAGATAGAAATGGCACTCTTACAAGACACTTGAGTACGCCCAAAACGTTGGCATTTAAAACAACGCAGAGGTCTAGGAATATAAGGTCTCACCGCAATGCGTTCATACCCTGCTGAGATATTTGTGGGCAGATCGTCACCATTGAAAGTTAGAAACAGGGTACAAGTTGGTACCAGTACTCTGTCGCGTTTAGCCTGCACTCGATGAACTGCTGTCACCTTTTGATCTGAAAGATAGTCGACCAGTTCATCGTCCGACATACCATCGAAGCTATGGGTGGTAACGACGCCTCGACAGGAATTCAAGGTGCGGTGCTTCTCAACACGGATAGGATAACCGTGGAGAAGCGTAGCGCACAACAAGATCTTACTTTGCTAATCGGACTTGCTTTGTACTAATAAGGAACCATTCCGTAGACGAGTGCAGGACTGAACCGCACCAGCAATAGCATCAATACCCTTCTGAATAATAAAAGGGTTCACCTTCTCAAAACTTTGTCCTTCTTCTGTTCGTGAAATGACCAAGTAACAACCAGATGTCGGTGGTGCTACTTCTGTTACAAAGACTTTTCGGCACTTGTTGGTAATGGAGAAAGAGGGCTCCATAGTGAAAGAAATCCTCCACCATTGCAACCATCTCCGACCTTGGGCTCTGACTTCCCAGGCATTACCCCGGCTTGGGTGAGTGGCCTATCCATACCAGTCTCACCCCAGGGTCACACCTCCCAGAACATAGACAGAGGGACCCAATGACCATGGGAAGTCAGCAGCTCATGCAATGGCCCCCCTGCAGGATGCAGTTGAACAGCGGATACGAACACACACCCTACATGACGACCCTGAGTGGTGGGGATGATGCCATTGCCCACTCACCCAGCTGCGCACCCAGTATGCGGGTGTCCGTCAAGCTGTGTCCACGGAGGATTAAAAGAAAAAAAATGCATAAATAAAGTAAAAAGTGTGTGGGCGTTTTGCAAGCAAGGTAGACTGGCGAGGAAGGAAAAGAGATGTGTGTGAATGAACGTGGTGCGAAATGTTCGTAAAGAGACTAGAGAAGAAAGAACCAATGGCGAGGTGTGGCATGGAATGAAATGCACAGAATGCACGAGAGCCTACCTTGAGTCCCCGGTCACAAGGCCGAACCCACCTCGACCGGACGAGGGTGGTGGGATGATGAGGACGATGAGAGGCTTGGGCACCCCGGTACGCCAAACGCGTACTCACATAAAGTGAGCCCCTGGGGGGGCCCTGCTGGAGTTGATCCTGGGATGGAGCATTGTGAGCCTCTGTGTCCGTCACAAAGGCGGCTGAGTATGTCATACTGGGATTGAATGCCCTCAGAAGCTACAGGGCAACGGTCGATGTTGACAGGTGGGTCTTGTGACTCAGCCGAGACGAGGTGACGCTCCAGAGCCCCAACGAACATCCGGGGATCTAACGGAGGATGTAGTTGTGCGCGCAAGGAGTGAGGAAGTGGCGAAAGAGTGCCTGGAAGACCAGCGGTCAAAGAACCTGATTTTGGACCAGAAGACATCCTTGGTCGGCTTATCTTTACCACGACATTGTTGTCTTGCCGGGAGGAAGTGCTGTGAGACTGGTGAATACATCGAACACCGATTAGAATATCCACACCGGAAAAGAGTTAGGTAAGTGCGAGCCAGCTGCAAGTGTACCCCGCGTGACGGATCCGAGGAGCCAGTATCGTCTCACGATTTGGCGTCCGGGCTGGAAGACTTACGTAACAGTGGCCGACCATCTGACCGCGGCATCTACTCAGACGATACCAGTCTGTCTTCAGCCACAGGAACTGCGTTTACGGCCGCACTGACCGAGTACTCCACGACATCGACACCGGAGACGTCCGACCTATGCGCAACCACCAAGACGAGTTCCTCTGGCGAAACAATCCGAAGTATGGGAAGTGCTAGAGGATATGAGATTCGGCGGGATTACGAAAGTGTCCCGACAGCCCTTGATGCTCTTCTGTAGTCCTGGTGAAGAACGGCGGGCTGCGTGTACTATAGGAAGCTGAATGCTGTGACTTGAAAGGACTGGGCACTTTTGATGGTGCCCAGTCATTCTCGACATTGGACCACAAATCAGGATATTGACAGGTGGCCCTAGAACCCAGAGACAAGGAGAAGATCGCATTCTCGACAGGTCAAGGGTTTTGGCAGTTCAGATTATGTCCTTTGGTCTCTGCAACCCACCAGCCACCTTCCAGCGCCTTATGTTGTCAGTAATGAAGGGGTTGACTTACGATGGCTGCCTGCTATACCTCCACAACACCGTCATTGGCAGCCACCTTCGAAGACCATCTCGAGAAGCAGATCAAGATATTGCAGGCAGCCAACCTGAAGCTGAATGCGAAGAAGTATCAACTCTTCTGCAAGGAAGTTAACTATTTGGACCACAAAGTCTCAACTGGGGTGTCCACGGACCCGGAAAAGACTTGGGCTGTGAGATGTTGATCTTGCCCAAAACACAAGATCTATGCAGCTACTACCGCCGGTTCGCCAGAGGTTTCTCCAACATCGCGAGGCCCCTCACTCGTCTGACGGAAGTATACCGGCCTTACATTGGACATAAGAGGCAGAGAAAGCGCTCCAGGCGCTTAAATCAGCACTCTGCATTGCGCCTGTCTTAGCCTTTCCAAAATCGGGCGGCTATTTTGTCGTCGACACTTACGCCAGCAACAGCGGAATTTGAGGCGTGCTGTCCCAGGCCCAGAATGGGCAGCAGCGGGTAATGGAGTACTATAGCAACACGCTCTCCAAGGCGGAAAAGAACTACTGCGTTACCCGGCGGGAGCTCCTGGCAATAGTGAAGGTGTTGGAACACCTTCAGAAGTAAACTGTACGGTCAGCCATTCCACCTGAGTACTGACGACTCCGCCCTCACCTGGCTGTTGAGCTTCAAGAACTTAAGGGGGTCAGACAGCCTGTAAGGTCCAGAGGCGCCAAAGAACAACTTCACATCAGAACATCGGAGAGGAGTCACTCAAATAGTGATCCCATGTCAAGAAAAACCTGCACAGAGGAGTGCAGCCATTGCACTAAGGTTAAGGGAAAGGAGAGTACCGCAGCTGCCTGTGTGATTTCGGCGGTGCCTGCAGATGAGTGGGATAGCGCAGGCCTGAGAAGGGAGCAGCTGGCGCACGCCGACTTGGGCGGCTCCTGAGAGAAGTAGAGGAAGGGGAGAGACCGAGATGGGAAGACATCGCACCCACAATAGTGTGTAAGTCCTAATGTGCTCAATGGGACTCTCTGAACATCAAAGGAGTGTTGTTCAGAGTTTGGGAGTCACCTGACCGGAAGACCCAGAGAGAGCAGTTGACCCTCCCTCAGAGTAAGGTGACGGAAGTCCTCGTGGAAGTACATACGGGGACTTCGAGAAGACATCTTGGACCTAATCCAGCAATCGACAAACACTATGGTTTGATGCTACGGCCAGACGCTGAGAGGTGGTGCCGTCAATGTCATGTGTGTGCGGCAAATTGCAATCAGAGGCCTCTTTATCAGGCTTGAGGTTCTTTTACGTGCCGTAAATCGACGACACGGTACCACCGGCTTTACTTCCTTTCCGAACGAAGCCATGCTAAGGATTTTTAAGCCCGAAAAAATCCATCTTCCTTCGACGGGTTTGAACTCGCGACCTCGGGAATTAGAGGCTAGCATGGTAACCACTACAGCACGGAGGACGACTCTATGGGCCCGATGCATCCCTTAGAATGCATCGCCATAGACGTAGCTGGACCGTTCCCTGTGCCCCTCAGGGGAAACAAGTATCTGTTGATGATAATGGATTACTTCAACAAGTGGCCGGAGGTGTAGGCCATCTCTAAACCGGCCTCGTGGAAGAACTGTTCTGCCGCTTTGGGGTACCGTTGGAGCTACACAACGCCAGGACCCCAACTTCGAGTCGAACCTGATGAAGGAAGCACTGAAGGGACTTGGGAGTGCACAATACCTCTCCCCCCGCAATCAGACGGCATGGTTGAGCGGTATATGAAGACTCTAGAGGAGCACTTGAGGAAGGTTGTGGCTAATCACCAAACGGGATGTCAAGCCGCTTTTCTTGCTGACTATCGCTCATCAACACGCGGCACCACTGAGTTGACACCATCCAGCTTGGTGTTCGGCAGGGAGCTGCATCTACCATGCAACCTGATGTATGGGGCGGAACAGCCAGCAATCGACTACAATGAGTGCCTCGTCTTCACCCGTGCATGAGATGGCCCGTCAGCACAGGAGCGACCGGATGAAGATCCGTTACGACCGGCAAGCCAACAGCGAAGGTCTCCAGCAGAGTGAGCTGTTGTGGCTGACCAGAGGCCTTACCCGGACCAAGGTGCGTTGCTCCAAGTTTCAACAACCATGGCAAGAGCCGTACTTTGTGGTGAAGAGAATTAATGATGTAATCTACCGCGTCCAGAGGCTGGTGGTACAATTAGATCGTCTAACCCGCAACACGGTGCTGGTCGAGACGACCACCCCGAGGAGGGAGCAGTACGAGAAGATGCCGGCCGGCCCCGCTATATGTGAGAACATGACAGGTTCATTACCTGGGCGCCTGAGGCCGGCTTCTTTAAGACAAATGATCCGCGCAATAATGACCTTAGAACAAATGGCACAAACAATAATGGCCCAAGTAACAAACCCTTTATGTACGCTACCCGCCTTTCTGGAAATTTCCTTGACAGCAGGTTTGAGAAGCTTCCCCAAAGAAAACGCCCCATATAGAAAATTCCCTCTTTGTTGCGGGGGGAGGGGCTACCGGCAGTCAGCAGTTGAGTCAGAGAATCACGTGCCGTCAATAGCTAAGAGCAGCGAAGAAGTTGGACTACGCTGAGCATCTAAACAACGAATAGTTATGCATTGAAGTCATCATTTCTTACAATATTTTCTCAACTGTTGGCTTCCCTGTGAAAGAAACTATAGAGCAATACAAAACCTACCAGTGGCATAAGTGGACATCCTTCCTCCACAAGTATTGCGTTGGGCTCCCTTTGTAATTTATACTTTAATGGAAAATTTGATGGGGATATGGAAAGCAACATTGAATAAATGATTTAAACATAAGTCATTATAAAGCAAACAAGCAATTCAGTATAAGCTAAATTAGCTTACAAAGTAAAGAAGGGCGCAACAACTGCATTAATTACAATTCAAGAGGTTCAAAAGTCACTGTTTTCATCACTGTTATCATCACCACCACACATGTTTACTTATCTATAGTAAATAGAGTAAGTATTCATTTCACCCAAAAATTTGATAGAGATTTCATAGAAAATACATAGGCTCCCTTAATTAATTAAAAAAAGTGTTTTTTTAGAAAAAGCCTGTATGTATGTGTGTGTCTGAGAACAACGTAACAAAAGTTTGTTAAATACCAAACTTGATATTTAACTTCAATTCTTTCAAGGACGCAATACAAAGATTTCAACAAAATTCCTCCACCCAAAACTACCCTTTACATGGAAAATTGTTCATTATTTTTTATTTTGTCGAAGTGGCTAACAATTTTTATTAAAATCCCACAAGTTTAAATATTTACAAATGAAATGCGTATCTTGAATTTTTTATGAATAGCCTGTGAAGTCCCCTTCATTCTGAATGAATTTGGTATAATTAGTAAACTGTAAGAGGGGGACAAAATCTTACTACACAAATAATGTAGATCTCATTAAAACACCCAATTTAAGTCATACACAATGTTTGTAGCATTAACCATTTCTGAGATATTCTTTGTTACTGTTTTGAATTTTCAAATACCATGCATTTAATTTATAGCCAGGCCATAGAATGCATATATACATAGCGAGTTTGCATGAATGTTGTCAGTTGCTGCCTTCTTTTTCTACAGTAAACACTGAAGTTCATTGGGCATCTTTTTATGCTGTAAGGACCTGACTTTGTTCACTGTGCATCTCAAAAGTGAAGAAAGTTTATTCAAGATATCTGTGTTATGTGTGAATTACTTAAATTATTATTCTTATTACTCCAATGAAATGTCTACCGAAAAATTCATGCTAGAACAAAGAATGTTTATGAAGAATGCATACATAAAAACTGAATCATGTAGACAGATGTGGAGACTATTTCAGATATTTCCTGTTATTCCAGTTTTAGGTAGAGAAACCATCAGATATCTGGTTAATAAGTTTAGGACAACGGGATCGCTAAACGCTAACCCAAAGAAGTGAAAAAATTTACGAAATTGGTGCATCATTTGAAGATTTTCCAAAGAAGTCTCTAAGACATGTTACACATTAAGTGGGTGTTTCAAAAACCTGTGAACATAAAGCTGCTATTTAAAATTTTAAAACTAAACCCTACAGGGTAACTATAGTTCATGAATTACCTCATGATGACAAAAAATGAGTGAATATTTGTAACTGGATTTTACAGATATCGACATATTGTTGACCCACATTTAGTGAAGCATGGTTTCATTTAAATGTCATGTTGCCTCACAGAACAATAGCTATTGGAGCACACAGAATCCTCATTTAATTCATGAAGTTCCATTGCATGATGTAAAAATTGGTGTATAGTGTGCTGTAATAGCAAAACGGATAATAGGGCCCATATTTTTCAGTGTTACCTTAAATTCCAATTGGTACTGCAGAGATATTCTTGAACCATTTTATCAAATGCTGTCAGATAATGAGAAAACAGATATTTCCAACAAGATGCTACCACAGCCCATGCTGCTCAAAACTCCTTGTAAGACATAAAAGTTGTTTTTGATGACAAGATAATTTGTAAAGGATTATGCTCTCTCTGTTTCCCAGGTCTTACTGTGTGTGACTTCTATCTGTGGGGAACCCTAACAAATAAAGTTTACAGGAACAATCCACAAACCATTGATGAAGTTAAGGACATACAAGAACAGAAATTATAAAATTACACAAGAACTTGCGCCTGAATAGAAATATTATCCTAAGATATCAGGAATGTCTTAATGCAGATGGATACCACTTTCAACACAACTTACGAGGTTGGTAATCATTATAGTGCATGTTACTATCACTCAAGAGTAAGCAATGCAGGAGTTTCAGAACGGAAAACCCTTAGTGTAATAGCACATGGAGCACACATATACGCAATTCCAGCAACATAAGGAATGCACTGTATTTATACTATTTTCAAGTTTAATGTATTCTTTTCATGAATTATATAAATGTGTAATGAAAGTTTATCTCTATGGACAAGAAATAGAAGAGAAAGCTTTTGTATGAAATCTGTAGTAGGGTGATTACAGAAAATCATGTGAATACTATAGATCAGATTTTTTGAAACTATATTCGGAATGAAGAGGTTTGAAAGCAACCATTTGCATCCCTGTTATGGTCACATATTATTTTTGAATTCTAATCAAAATCACCTGCTTCTTTAAACTACATGCAGAAATGTCGTTATCTCAGTAGCAGAACTAGATGAATGGAAAATTCATCTATTTTCATTAATTTATTTGTAGCAATTTCTAGTTCCATCTTCATTTTGGTCCTTAAGTTCTGCAGATGCTTTATTTCAGTGATGCAGTTACGCACTAAATAACTACACAACTTTCATGTAGCACCACTCTTACAATAATGCAATGGATGTAATAAACAGTTGAAAAGAATGGTGGCATTCAGCCAGCCAACTCTGAATTGGGCACAGTGAAAATAGCATAGACAGGCTTTATCTATAATATTAATTTTCACACAAAGATATGCATACTACCTTCAGTCAGTTTGCACTGCAAAATCATGCGACCATGTTATATATTGTGTATACTACTTTCTAGTTTTGTAGCAATGGGTGCTTTAGATCAATACATTTGTGTGTTCCTAAGTGTTAGATATTATGGTGCAGATTTTATGAATACTGCTTCACTGTTACTTAATCACTAACAAAGAACTGGCCTGCCTAGTTAAAGCTGTAATTATACAAGAAAATTAAAAATCTGTCAATTGTTGTGGAAGGAATTGAAGATGTCTATAAATAGTCTCAGATGTATTATTCTAGTTGTTAGCCTCTCCGCTGTAGTACCAGCACGAGTGCTATGATATTTATCACCCATTTTATTTCATAGGTATATTTTTACACCCAACTCATAACTGAAGATGTTCTTTCACACCCATCACTTAAGGCTGGTTCACAACCACCCGGTAACGGTAACCAGAACGGAAACGAGAACGGGAAGCAAGAAATTTTGATTCACAACAGCCCGGTAACGAGAACGGGAATGCATATTGATCACAAAGTGAAAGTCGATTTTGCACATTGAGATTTCATTTGTTTTTAACTGACCAATGACATTTTTTCACCTACTTCCAATTTAGCCAAGCCAACGTCAAAATTCGATAGAGTAAACATTATCTAAATGCATATTCATTTCATTTGCGATCCCTCTACTTATGCCAAACTTTCATTCCTTTATTTAATGGCATACATCAAAATTGTTTATTGTTCTTTTTTCATTTCCACCGGTTTTAGCTGTTCTTTGTAGCTTTTGCCATTGTTTTTTAGGTAATAGCCAGTTTTGAGTTGCATATAAACAAACTACAAATGATCCCTTCACCAGAGGAACCAACGTTGAGTAGATTTGCGGGTGTCGGGATGAGGTTAGGAAGCACATTTACTTCTAATTCCTTCCAGTTTCATGTTTCTAGCTTGCGACTATAGAGAGCACTAGTGGCTGTTTCATGTCACGGTCGCTTAGAATAACCTCAAGAGTGAAGAGTCTAATATGCACAATAGGGATCTAATATGCCGTGACTGGGAACGAGAACGAGAAAGTTAAAAGTTGGGCAACTCTTTTTTCCCATTGCCGGGGCCCAGGAAGCTTCCCATCGGTTGTGAACATTCCCATTTGAATACACGTATTTCAACTTTCTCGTTCTTGTTCTGGTTACCGTTCTCGTTGGTTGTGAACCAGCCTTTAATGCAGGAATGGGCCCAAACGAAACTCAGATACCCGATAAAGCACAAAATACTTTCCACTACTAACTTTCACTCTTCATTATACTACACAAGATAAATCTGAACTCTACCGACAAACTTTTACAAGTTGATCAGAGATACTTTCTGAGTGTTTTGATTTAAGGAAACCATGGTCACCGGTGGCTCATTACTGAATAATTTCATTGTTTTCATTTTGTAATAACTCAACTACGCTTGTATCTGTTTACTGGAATATGATTGTTTCCAAACGAAACAACCTTACACTGTAGTAGTGTGTACATTCAATGCAGCTCCTACTCCTGTCTCAGCTTCTGTTTAATGCAGTACATTTTTGGTGATATGGTTTGGACAGCTTTACTTATTAGAACCTTGTCTACAGTTTTACTCAATCCAATGGAAGAGCGGTATAACGACACTATGCACAGCTTTTCCTGCAGCAATGGAAAATTCATCACACAATATTAGCAGCTGATTGGGCCTTATGTACAACCTGACAGACTGAATGAAATAGTCTACAAAATGCTCCTTCAACATGCCCTCCCCCATTTTCTGGAAGATGAGCTGCTGATAATTTGCAGGCATATGTGGTTCCAACATGATGGTGCGCCAGCACATTTTGTAATAAATGATAGGGAATACCTTGATGATCAAGTTCAGGCAAAGGAGGATTGATTGTGATGTCCTGTTCCATGGCCAGAACAGCCATCAGATCTGACATCCATGGACTTTTTTACAGGGTTAACGTGAAGAGCCTAATTTACATTGATTCCTGTCGAAACTAATATGGACCTGGTTGACAAGATTGCAGCAGCTGCTAACAATGTCTGTCAATCTTCTGGGATGCAAGAGCACGTGCGACAGTCCATGAGACATCGCTGTGAAGTTTGTCTTGATCATGGAAGTCAACATTATGAACAATTACTTTAAACAGTATAACTTGAGTCGTTTCATATAATTTTTTGTGATGTTTGGTTATCTATCCTTAAAAATAAAGAATTGCAAACAGGTGATGAGTAGTCAAGTAACAGGTGGCAAACTAATGCAAACACACTCTACAGCACTCAAAGGTTGTGTTTTGTTTGGAAACAACATTCCAAGTAAACAGATACAAAGGTGGTTGAATTATCACAAAACAAAAACAATGAAATTACCCAGTAATGGGCCACCAGGGATCATGAGTTCCTCAGAAAACATCCCTGAACAACTTATGAAAGTTTGTCGATAGAGTTCAGATTTATCCTATATATTATAGTTTAAAAAAACATGCATATACTTGACGAATTCATTACAATATGTCATCATTATGTATTTCTTTAACCAATCACTTTGTCATACATTTTTAAAACTTCATAATTATTCACTTGATCCTGTTTTCATCCGTCAAGGGCTTAAGGATTAGTTAGCAGTGGGTTCCAGCCCACAGGGTACCTCCCCCCTTGTTTGAAAATACAGAAAAGGGGAATTTTTTGGGAATGAGTAGCCGATAATTTTAACAACCCAGTCTTAAATGTACAATGTTTTGTTCACATCAGTCAAATAGTTATGATTGGTGTGTAAGGGTTGGGGGAAGCCTATAATAATTATTTCTGCCAAGTTCAAAAGTGCAAAAATACGAAGTTTATTTTTTCCAAACTAGTGAAATGTTGCAGATTTACATGCAGGCAACTGAAATAAGATCGGGGTAACTTTGCAAAGTTATGAAGTAACCTATAATGTTTGCCAAATTCTAAAGCACATCCTAAAGCCGCTTGTACACAATCAAATTTTTGTCAAATTTACTACTTTACAAGACTTTTCAAGAGTTGTCATAACTTCACAACTTTTTCTTGTCAAATTGCTTCCAATATTTTTAAAGCCTTTGAAAATCTTGAAATCAAATAAGGACATGCTCTAAACGGTCAAAGATTCCACAATGATTTGATGGCTTTGGCCAATGAAATGCGAGTATTCACAGTGCGTCACGAAATCTGCAACATGGCTGAAAGCGAAAAGTAAACAAAAATGGCAACCCACCCAAGGTATATCATTTGCAAACTGATTAGGTACATAAACTGGCCATATCTGTGCATCGAGGGCTCCGTTGATTACCACAAGATGGAGCAGATGAAGGCGGTCATGAAGAAATAATTGCTAGGCAGTTTTCCGAACTAAGTATACATTAATGATGTTATATAGTGTGGTTAACCTATCGGTTGGTTTTATTTTCATTGTATTCCACACTCATAATGTGATTTCATTGGATATAATACAAGAAAGAATATTAGTAAAGAACAATATTTCATTGCAAATTGTTATACCGTGACGCAAATACTAATTTGCTTTGCATATGATAAATTACCATTGTGTTCTGAAGGGTTTCAGTTTGACGAAGAGACAACTTATAAATACACATTTTTGACATTGTCAAGTCTTTTTCAATCTTGCTACATATTGAAAAATATTTCACAATGTTTCTTGTAGACTTTGAATTGAAAAATAGTTTGATCATGTACAAGGGGCTTAAGCTCCATCCAGATTAGTCAAATCTGCAGATTTACATCTAAAATATCCGATGTGTTACATTTACATGGTATTTCTCTACCATCTATTGTTTATTGGTGGGTATACAAAGTATTCTTAAGGGAGTTTTTTTTCTTAACCACTTCATTTTAATCAAGATAAACTTTTCTGGAAACACATTTCATCATAGATGCAAAGGGAATACCAATAGACAAATGTTTTAAAACTGAATGCCTTGAAATTCCATACTCTTTCAATGACATGAGAAACACCTGAAAATCAAGAGGACTTTAAAAGAATGGCTAAGTATTGAACAACTTGAATAATGAATATCCCAGAAATCAATAATGCCACAAAAAAGTTATTTGAAATAAATTGTGCATTCTAAAGAAATCTACGTTTTTTTAATTTATGGACGTTCTTTAACTACTATGGTCCTTAGCGTCCCATTCTATATTGGGCGTGAATGACTGGCAATTTTGCTGAGAGGCCTCTTTATCAGGCTTGAGGTTCTTTTACATGCCATAAATCTATGACACGGGACCACTGGCTTTACCTCCCTTCCAAAGGAAGCCATGCTAAGGATTTTTACGCCTGAAAAAAATCCATTGGTTTTCCCTGGATTTGAACACACGACCTCGGGAACTAGAGGCTAGCATGGTAACCACTACACCACTGAGGAAGACATATTTTTTTTGTGAAGTACACTTTCGACTATCACTTAACGTTTACCAGTTATACAAGACTGTACAAAATTCCTTCCTGATGATGAGGACTTCATAGGCTATTCCCAGAAGACATACACTTTATTTGCCATGTAAATATGTTTAATATGTAGCATTTTAATCAAAATCGTTAAAACCATTTTTTAGAAAATAAAAAATTTCAAAAAATGATCCATGTAAAGGGTAGTTTGGTGTGGGGAGATTTTCTTGAACATCTTCATGTTACATCTTTGGAGGATGCTGAACCTGAATTCCAAGTGAGCTATTTATCCGACTTCTCATTTTTTTAATTATGGCACTCAAGGACACACACATAGACCTGTTTCTAAAAATGCCATTTTCGGATTCAGGGTGCCTTAAAACATGTATTTCCAGTGAAATCTCAGTATCAAATTTTTGGATGGAATGCAATATCTTTTCTATCTATAAATAGATAGAGAAAATAAAAGGACTCCATTTCCTGTTGATGGCCATTTTATTTTCTCTATTGCTTGCCTATAATAAGTAGAGGAAGCATCGCGTTCCATCCAAAAATTTGAAACAGAGATTTCACCGGAAATACATATTTTCAGTCTCCCTGAATCCAAAGAATCTGATGTGCTGCATTCACAAGACTTTCTCTACTGTATCTTCTACAAATTACTCTTACATATGCTTATACGGAGGATTGTCCCATTTAAGCTCAGATGTTTTTACTTATGTTTTTTCATGGCGAGATTCTTTTTCACCATCACCTATTGTGTTCAATGTGATTTCCACAGGCTTTAACTATGGCTCTGCAGTGCAATTTTCATTGAAGACAGCTGCATCTAAGAACAGGAAGGGGGATGTTAGCGCACTGCTCCAGGCAGACTTTTCAGAGTCCTTCAATTGTGATGGGATGCCGAGAAACAGCAAAATCTGCAAAAATCCATTGGCGAGACATCTGGTTACTTCGCAGGGATCCTTTTAAATGGTATCACATTGACACACGTTTCCATAGCTTTCCAGTGGTAGTAATGCTGGGAAGACCGAGAGGTGTGACTGAATGCTTCATCCATGTCGATCCAAACATTTGGGGCATCCTCGCCGTACAACCGAGGAATCTCTTCATCAAAAATTGGGTCCATAACATTCCTTTGATAGTAGGCTGCATTAAGTTTTACATTGTTGGCAACTCTGTGAATGCGAGTTTCCCCCGAGAGCAATAACCTGCAACCACCATGAATCCCTTGGAAAACTTTTCCTTGTTCTCCCGAATAAAGTTGGAGCGCCCTTTTGGCCCACTTGATGGTAATAAATGGCTCCGAGTTCTTTTGTCATCTAGATAAACCATGCTTCATTCTTAAGAAACCACCCATTGCCACTTTTCACCTGCCAGGTGGTGTTCCTAGTGGTGTTGGTGAAGCATTCTCTGATGTGCTGCTCTTTCAAGGCGTGTCCACGTGCTTTATGGCACTGTTCTAGACCCAAATTGCTGTGTATTATCTGATAGACGGTCCCTTTGGATATTCCAATGCGGCAGAAAATGCTTCTTTGGGTTGGTGGGTTTTCTTGAGTCACTGTTTCACTCACCTTGGCCACTACTGCTTTAGGCTGTGTTGGTTGTGGCCTTGGCAAAGTTGCCTTTCTTGGGTCCACCTAGAAAATGATGAAGGAAGTGAGAAATAATGGAATAAATTACTTTAGGAGCAAATGTAGAAGTAGATGTGAACTTGGTCAATGTCTGGTGCCCACCTGCCCGCCCTTTTTTGGTGTCTTACTTATATAGGTGAATTGCGATAGGAACACGAAAAAATGTGACCATCTTCACGGTAATACTGATGCTCATTTGGAAGTGCCAACATAAGTCAGAAGCTGGGAATCCATTAAATATGCGATGCATATCCTTTACCGTAGTAGATAGTTAACCTAACTTCTTATATAAAAAAACCTAACCTAAGGCTAACCTTGCGTGAATTCAGAAATGTAAGCTTATATAAAAAAAAAACCCTAACCTTAGGCTAATCTTGCGGGAATTCAGAAATGTAAGCTTATATAAAAAAAAAAACCTAACCTTAGGCTAATCTTGCGTGAATTCAGAAACGTAAGCTTATATAAAAAAAAACCCTAACCTAAGGCTAATCTTGCGTGAATTCAGAAACGTAAGCTTATATAAAAAAAAAAACCCTAACCTAAGGCTAACCTTGCGTGAATTCAGAAACATAAGCTTATATAAAAAAAACCCTAACCTAAGGCTAACCTTGCGTGAATTCAGAAACGTAAGCTTATATAAAAAAAAACCCTAACCTTAGGCTAATCTTGCGTAAATTCAGAAACCTAAGCTTATATAAAAAAACCTAACCTAAGGCTAACTTTGCGTGAATTCAGAAACGTAAGCTTATATAAAAAAAACCCTAACCTTAGGCTAATCTTGCGTAAATTCAGAAACCTAAGCTTATATAAAAAAAACCTAACCTAAGGCTAACCTTGCATGAATTCAGAAACATAAGCTTATATATATAAAAAAAAAACCTAACCTAAGCCTAACCTTGAGTGAATTCAGAAATGTAAGCTTATATAAAAAAGGCTAACCTTGAGTGAATTCAGAAACATAAGCTTATATAAAAAAACCTAACCTAAGGCTAACCTTGCATGAATTCAGAAACATAAGCTTATATATATATAAAAAAAAACCTAACCTAAGCCTAACCTCAAGTGAATTCAGAAATGTAAGCTTATATAAAAAAAACCTAACCTAAGGCTAACTTGCATGAATTCAGAAACATAAGCTTATATATATAAAAAATAACCTAAGCCTAACCTTGAGTGAATTCAGAAATGTAAGCTTATATAAAAAAACCTAACCTAAGGCTAACCTTGAGTGAATTCAGAAACATAAGCTTATATAAAAAAACCTAACCTAAGCCTAACCTTGAGTGAATTCAGAAATGTAAGCTTATATAAAAAAGGCTAACCTTGAGTGAATTCAGAAACATAAGCTTATATAAAAAAACCTAACCTAAGGCTAACCTTGCATGAATTCAGAAACATAAGCTTATATATATATAAAAAAAAACCTAACCTAAGCCTAACCTCAAGTGAATTCAGAAATGTAAGCTTATATAAAAAAAACCTAACCTAAGGCTAACTTGCATGAATTCAGAAACATAAGCTTATATATATAAAAAATAACCTAAGCCTAACCTTGAGTGAATTCAGAAACGTAAGCTTATATAAAAAAAACCTAACCTAAGGCTAACCTTGTGTGAATTCAGAAACGTAAGCTTATATAAAAAAATCTAACCTAAGGCTAACCTTGCATGAATTCAGAAACATAAGCTTATATTTTTAAAAAAAAAAAAAAAACCTAACCTAAGGCTAACCTTGAGTGAATTCAGAAACGTAAGCTTATATAAAAAAACCTAACCTAAGGCTTATCTTGCGTGAATTCAGAAACATAAGCTTATATAAAAAAAAAGCTAACCTTGAGTGAATTCAGAAACCTAAGTTTATATATATAAAAAAAAACCCAAACCGAGAGAGTTGGGTATATATCTCTGCCTTTGGTGTCATTACTTATTCATATGTTGCCAGCATTGCGTTACAGTCAGAGAATGATAAACAGTGCCGTCTGTTGCCATATGTAGGACATACAGTGACATCTGTTGGACATATAAGACATCACTTCCGTTGCTAATGTGGGCCCAAGAAAGGCAACTTATCCTTGGCCTTTTTCTTGCTAGTTCTTTTGCACACTGAGCCTCAGGTGGGAATCCATTTTTATGCAGTTGTGTTATATGCCCCACACACAACTTACTTATGGTAAGGCCTTTTTGTTTGCACCTTTCCACTATCATTGAAAGGCTGTAACCAGCATCGGAGAGCCCAACAATGTACCCCTGCCACAAATCAGCGATTGCTGAAGCCATTACGAGTAAACTTTGCCTCAGACTGGCCCAGCAGACACTGGCACTCGCAATGAGCTGATGCAATAATAAGCATAAGCAGTTTGACCAATCACAGGAGTGGGAGGGCGATTCAAAGTCGTCCAAACTTAAGTGGGGCAACCCTCCGTACTTCTATATACTTCTTGTTATTCAAGATAAACCTTCATTACACATTTACACATTACACTGCAGGTTTAAGGAGGATCAGTGGACTAAGGTGATACTCAAGATTTATAAAAAAGCAGATTGCTGTATGATGATACCATATTCTTTGCATGAGAAAAACTGAAATGCAACTTATCATTTGAAATAAGTATAAGTATTTGTAAACTAAAACCAATAACAAGGAATATGTCAGAAATGATTAACTCCACAAATAAATTTGACACAAATTGTGTCCTTGGAGAAAATATAAAAATATTGAAGAATTTTCCATAAAAAGGATAGTTAGGAATGGGGAGATTTTCTTGAAAATCTTTATAGCACATTCTTGGAAGGTGAATTTAAATACAGTCGAACTTGGCTAAGTTGAAGGGACCAAGAAAAATAAATAAAATTATTCAAGATTTCGAATTACAAAAGTTAGATTTTTTAAGAATTTGTTTAATTAAAACAGGCCTAAATTAAATGAAATTATAGGAATGACAACATTACAGTGTGTACTTACAGTTTTGTGATGTTAAAACTCAGGTTGAGTTCAGATTCAAAGTTTTTTAAAGAAACTTGATATCTTTGTTTGTTTTTTAGCATTTAACCTTTGATTCACACAAAAAGTGATCCCCCACTACATCGTTCTCCTTTAAATGCAAGTGTTTTATCTGGTGTACATTTATAAAACAGCCCTGTCTCGTCGACATTGAAAATATCTTTTGCATTTTTGCCTTGAATTCACTCTACCAAGCTTGTTTTCTAATCACTGGCTGCTTGCTGGTCAACACCTCCACTTTCTCCACAAACAGTTTTAAAGGAAATACCATTTCGCTTTTTAAAACCATCCAGCCATCCACTGCTTGCCTTAAAATTAGCTTTTCACAATTGCTGTGCAAATTCTGCTGCTTTCGCTGTGATATGAGCCACTTTTTAATGCATTCATCGTCAAGATTTTCAGGCCCTTTTGCTCTTTTTTTACTTTTGCCACTGTTTGTAACTACACTGTTTAAAATTTTGTCCTTATTTTTGAGGTACGTAGACAACATATTCTGGGGGATTCCAAAATCTCTTGCAATGTCACACTTTTTTTTTAAAACCTTTTTCCACTTCACGAATAGCTGCTGCCTTTTCAGCTAAAGTAAGAGTTTTGTAATTTATACGTTTAGGCTTGGAGAGAGGCATGGTCGGCTCAGTTCACTACTTAAACACACACTGATGATTTTGATGTAACTGTGTACACTGTTTAAAAATGCTCACTTTACTGCATGGGAAATTATTTGCTGCAAATGTAGCAGGTAGACTGGGTGCAGTGTTCATAATGACAAAGGTCTTGTAAGAGGTTAGGGGCTGGCAACAAGTTCCTAGAATTGCACAAAGAAGCTTGAGTAACCAACAATCCTTACCAGCAGGAGAGGGAATTACAATATGATGCATCTCCTGGAATTTAGCAAGGGATGGAAATGGAACCACAGTACGGCAAATTTCCTGGAATTTATCCAGCAAGTTTGACTAACTTATAATTTTTACTTTCTCTGCTAAGTATAGTAAGTAGGGAAAGTATTGTATTCCACCCAAAAATTCAATACCAAGATTTCACCGGAAATACATGTTTTGGCTGCCTGGACTCCTGTACAATGCAACAGTTTTGCCTCCTAGATCCATTATTGCATAATTTCAGTAGGTTTGACTACTTAGACTCCTCCCTGCATAATGTAGCAATTTTAGCCACTTGGGATCTTTCCTACCTAATGCAGCAATCCAAAAAAAAGTATTTTTGGAAACATGTCCGTGTGTGTGTGTGTCTGTCTGTGAACAGCATAACTCAGAAACGAACAGTCGGATAAACACCAAACTTGGTATTTAGGTTCAGTATCTTCCAGAGATGCGACACGAAGGTTTTCAAGAAAATCCCCCCAACCCAGATTATCCTTTACATGGAACATTTTTCGAAAATTTTAATTTTCTCAAAAATGCCTCTTAATGATTTTGTTTAAAATATCCTATATTTAAGATACTTTTATGAAAAATAAAATGTATATCTTCAATTTTCTGGGAAGTCTCCAAAAGTGTTCTTCGTTGTGAACGACTTTTGCATAAGTAAACCATAAGAGATAGACAAAATTTTACTACACAAAAAATGTAGATCGCATTAAAATACACAATTTATGTCATATACATTTCTTTTGTTAAGTGAACCATTTTCAAGATATTGCTTGTTATTCCCTTAAATTTTCCAATACTTATACTTTTTCTCAAATTCGTTATTGATTGTTTTTGTCCTGGTAATGCAAAGAGAATGGAATACTCGACATAGCAACCACCTCTTAAAACATTTGACTATAGCTTAAAGCCTACCAATTCCCCCTGCATCTACAAGAAAATTAACAATAAGATTAACATCTCGATTAACATGAAGCATATGGAGAATAAGCGTTTGTAAAACTAGTTTGTACAAGAGTAGAGAAAGTCATGTGAGTGTAACACATCAGATTTTTTTAGTCATTCTCGTTGAATATTATATCGTATTATCCAAAAGAAATATTGATTTACAGAAGGCTTTTTAACATTGCTTTGTATAGGAATGTTAAGGGACCATGCTAAAAGCTTGAATTATGCACAATTTCAAATTAATCAAGTTTGACTGTACCAATTTTGGTATTCAACCAACTTTTTTGTTTTTGAGTTATGCTGTTCATACACATAGACCTTTTCCTAAAAATGCCTTTTTTGGGAGGAGGGAGTTAAAGGGAATCTCAAAACATGCCTTTGGTGAAACCATGATCCTGATTTTTGCGTGGAATGCAATACTTGCTTTACTTACAATAGATAAGTAATAGAGAAAGTAAAAATGCATTTTTTAGAAAATTTCTGCATTATCCAAGGAGTTTAGTTGGCTAAGAGGCAAAAGGAAGGGGCCTAGGAGGCAAAACTGCTGTATTGTAAGGATGGAGTCTATGGCCAAAAGTGCTGCCTTATGCAAGGAGTCTGTGTTGCCAGAACTGCTGCATTAGGTAGGAAAGATCCCAAGTGGCTAAAATTGCTACATTATGCAGGGAGGAATCTAAGTAGTCAAACCTACTGAAATTATGCACTAATGGATCTAGGAGGCAAAACTGTTGCATTGTACAGGAGTCCAGGCAGCCAAAACTGTTGCATTGTGGTGGCGGTATTTATTTCTCACATCTTGGATTACAATTTACACAAATTTATTATACTATATTCCTAGGAGTGCTTAAGGTTAAGATCCTATACATATAACACCCTGGAGGTTCCTGTATGTGGATCCCTCATTTCCTACTCTCTACAATCTCAACACCTTCCACTTAAGTTAATTAGCTGTTGTATGTAATCTAAATCATCATTTCTATTGTAATGTTCCTCCCTTTCTTTAATAATTTTCCTCCACCATTTCCTCTTTTCCCTTCCCTACATATTTTCCAAATTATTTCAGAAATTCTTTCCTAATGTTTTTAAAACCACTATCTTTACCTGCAACTTTTCCCAATTTTTGTTGCATATTTCCTCTCTCCATGCTTTGGTTTCTGGACATTCTTTTACCAGTGCAAATTCATATCTGCATTCCCACACAGTGGGCAATTTTTAGCAACTTTTAAACCACTTAGCAACATTGCTCCTGCCCTTGACCATGCCAAACCTTCCCTCTCCAATTTATCACAAACATCTATAATTTTCTCCCTGCCCAAGTCATTCTTAAAACTCCTTTAATATATCAGATATATCTTATCCCTTAAACTGCCATATATTTTCTCTTTCTCTCACTCATCCCTCCTAATTTCACTTTATTCTATATGTTATACATATTTGTTATCTGCTGATTACCTAACTCTCGTATTCCAATTTTTGTGTGATTTCCTTAAATCTTGATAACCAGGTTCTTTGCCCTTTTGCATTTTCTTGCACCCATACAGGTTTTGACAATATTTGCTTCCTCCAGTGATTAGATCCTCCATCAATATTTCATCGTCTGTTTTACCACCAAGCCTTTCCTCCCAGTCCTTCTCAATTCCACTAGAGCTGCTCTCAGTAGACGGCATCCTCATTTTGCAAAATACTCTATGAACCTGGTCTATATATTCTTACCCTTTTTCTGGACCCCAAATTTCTATCTCATGCATCATTCCTGCTTCGACATAGCTGTATATATTCTCTCAATCCAGTTTACTCTCATGTTTGGAATTTTCTTCAAGGACATTCCTACAATGTTGATTGCTAGTTTTCCCTTACCTAGTGCATTTTTTCTTTGTTCTGCCCATTTTCTGTTACTAATTAGTCTAACTCCCAAAATAATCAAATTTCTTTACCACTTCAATTTCACTCCCTACTAAACACCATTTCTCATCTCTGCTAAGCTTATTCCCATTCTTACATACCTTAATTTTAAATTTACTTTTATTTATCTTTAAACCCCACTCTTTACAATATTTTTCTGTAGTTTCTATTGCTTCCTTTAAACCTCTGCTCATAATTGCTGTTGCTACCAGGTCATCCGCAAACCTGGTACGTCTATATTATTAATTCATGGACAGTACTTGTTTTACATCCCTATTTCCATCACAATATCATCTATAAACAAATTGAATAATATAGGACTAATGCTGCATTTAAAGGAAGGAGTCTAGTTGACTAAAACTGCCAGTTTCACCAACTGATGCTAAATTTTAACATAATCATAAACTGATTTAACACTGAAGTTAATGCATATTCTGTTTCATTAAAGAATGTTAACTTTAACAATGTGTTAAAGATGGTGTTAAGTTAACATCGCGATACCCCCATGTTAAGGCATTTAACAAATGTTAGAAGTTGGAAAATAGCTGCCGTAAACCAAGCTGTTGATGCGAATTTGCTACAATTGACATTTTTAATAACATTCCTAACTGAAGAGTAGTCGTACGTCATAATAAATTCGAAACCCTGCAAATGGAGGAATTTTTAGAGCAATATAGGTAAGTCCAAGAGGTCACGCACATGGTTTTATGGGAAATACAAGAGATTAGAATACTACCAACAGAAGAGTGTTAATTAGGTACTTAGATTTTATGCTACTAACATTTTTCATTTGTGGTTTATCAGGAAGGTTTTCAAAGCAGTTGCTTCAAGAAGCAAATTATTTTTTTCGGGTCTACTTGATTAATCAGCGATAATAAGTTTTAGTTCACTTTAGTTTCAATGCAGTGTCCACCACCACTTTTTAACTGTCTTAAACGCTGTTTGCACCTAACGTTTCTGGTGCAGCACTTTATGTTAGCATAAAATTGCCGTGGTTGCTTACTGTACTTAAGAGAAACGCGTTCATTCCAATTAAATTACTCACAAATTTTGTCCCAGGTTGCAATTTTATCCTTTAATGTTAAACCATCAGCTTTTTCGCAGCTGATAATGCATGTATACTTATTAACCAAGTGTTAATTAACTCATTTCAAATGGTGAAACGTTTATTTCAGTTCACATCGCGATTCTAACCTCAAACAATTGGGAACATCACATGGCAATTCCATGAATACAAATAATTGTCTGCTACTAACACAGAGAGCGCAGCAAAACGTAGACAAAAGTGCATTGGAGCACATTCAGAAGCAGTGTAGATCGGTCACTGCCTTCTCGAAAGCTAGCGTTCGCAGTTGTCTTTGACGTTAACAATATGTTAGTTAACAAACAAGATGTTAGAGTATTTTTAACATCGGTTGGTGAAACCGGCCCTTAAACTGTTACACTTGGTGTTAAGTTAACACTGTGTTAAGACATTAAACAAATGCTACAAGTTGGAAAATGGCTGCCGCAGAGTTTGCTGCATTTGGTATTTGTTAATGTCATCCCTCACGGAAGAGCAGTCGTGTATCAAATTTGAAATCCTGCAAAAGGAGGAACTTTTAAAGAATACAGACTGTCCATAAGAGACATGAGAATGGTTTTATGGAAAATACAAGAGTTTACAATACTACAAACAGAAGCATGACACTTTCTCCTATGCTACAAGTGTTAATTGCTTTGAGATTCTATTTTACTGGCATGGCATGGGAGATGTTTGGAGGAAAAGAGAGGCAAATCACAAAGGTTTTTGGAAGAGTATTAGAAGAAGATTTGAGGACATCGAGATACAACAATTATTTAGTCAGATAACTGAGAAGAGATCTTTGATTTTTTATGTTAACATAAAAAAACACTGGGAAAGAGAGAAATATGTAGACAACACAAATAAAGAAGAAAGAGGAGGTATAGCATGGTTAAGGGCAGGAATATGGAGGCTAAAAGGGAAGCGAAACGGCTATGCACAAGGTGAATGTCCATTATGCGGGGAAAGTGAAGATATACAACATATTATATTTGAATGCAAAGAAACAGAGATTTGGAGAAAAGAGAGTTTATGGTATGGAATGAATAGGAATAAAGATATACATACAATTCTAGACAAAAACTGTAAAAATATGGGTAAATACTTAATGAAAGTAAAAAATAAATGGATATGGACGGTTAAGAGAGGAAAAATGTAAATAAAAATAAATATAAGAACTACTAAATGTATCAACATGTAATTGTAATTCACAACGACTGCTCATCTTAGTGGCCAGGGCCAAATGGAGAAGGCAGTTTAAATATGTAATAACTTAGTGCTCAAATAAATTATTTATTCATTCATTCATTCATGTTACTGGCACTTTTCATTTAATAACAGATAATAATGTTGCTATTTCCAAGTTGCTATTTGTGAGTTTATTCAGAAAGCTTCTGAAGCAATTGCTCCAAAAAGGAAACAATATTTTTGTTTGGGTCTGCTTGACCCTTTATCTGTAAGACACTTTCATCCACTTTAGTGTAAATGTAGTGTCCACCACAGTTTTAAACTGTTCTAAACCTCATTGTATCCGGCATTTTTGGTGCTGCATTTTGTTAACTTAAAGCTGCCACAGTTGCTTACTGAACCTGGGAGAAACACATTCATTCCAATTAAATTACTTGCAGATTTTCTCCCAGGCTGCATATTTATCCTTTAATGCAAGATCGTCTGCTTTTTCACTCTCAATAATATCTCTATACTTAGTAAACAATTCTGTACTTAATGCTTTTTAAATGGTGAAACTTTAGTTCCTCTGCATCTACATTTCTCAGTTGATATTGTGATTCTAATCTCAATCAGGTACATCAAGCAATTAACCAATGAATGTTGTCTGCTACTGACACAGAGCGCGTTGAGATATGTAAAAAAAAGTGCATCGGAGCACGTTCAGAAGCCATGTAGTTCAGTTACCGCCTCCTTGAAAGCTATCGTTCGCCGTTGCCTTTGACATTAACATGTGGTTAGCTAACAATGTGCTGTTGAAGCTCAATGAAACACAAGGGTTTTTAACATTATGTTAAACTTTGAACCAAATGCTTACAAACAAGATGTTAAGAGTATTTTTAACATTAGTTGGTGAAACCAGCCCTATGTGCTAATGAATCTAGGAGGCCAAAACAGCTGCCTTATGCAGGGAAGTGTCTGTGTTGCCAAAAGACCACAGGTGGCCAAAACAGCTGCCTTATGCAGGGAGAGGTCTAATTAGTCAAACCTACTGAAATTATGTAATAATGGATCTAGGAGGCAAAACTGCTGCATTGTATGGAGAGAGTCTAGGCGGCCACAAATGCTGCATTATGCAAGAAAGATTCTAGGAGATCAAAATTGCTGTATTATGGAGAAGGAAGTGGCCAAAATGACTACATTATGTAAGAAGTACTCTAGGTGGCCAGAACTGCTGCATCATGTAGGAAGTACTCTAGCTGGTCAAAATTGCTGTATTAGGAGGAGGTGATCAAAATGGCTGCATTATGTAAAAACAACTCTAGGTGGTCAGAACTGCTACATTATGTAGGAAGTGCACTAGGTGGTCAAAATTGCTGTATTATGGAGAAGAAAGTGGCCAAAACTACCTTATTATGGAGGAAGTCTAGGTGGACAAAACTTATCCATTATATAGGAAAGACTCTAGTGGTGGAAATTGCTGGGCCAAAACTGTTCCATTATGTAAGAAGGATTCTAGGTGATCAAAATTACTGTATTATGGAGGAACTAGGTGACCATAAAGCATTATGGAGGAAGAAACCCAGGTAGACAAAGCCGCTGCATTATGCATTAAGGAGTCTGTATGGCCAAAATTGCTGCATTATGCAGGAAGCTACCTAAGGGCCAAAACCACTGCTCTATACAGGAGAGATTCTGTAACCAAGCATGCTAGACTTGGAAAGAGTCTAAAAGGTCAAAATTGTTGCACTATTCAGGAAGGAGCCCAAATGGCCAAAATTGCTGATTTATACAGGAAGGTTTATTTGTGACAAAAATAATGCCTCATGTAGGAAGAAAGAAGTCTAGGTGGCCAAAATTGCTGAATTTTTCAGGAGGGAGTATAGGTATTCAAAACTGCTGCTATGCAGAACAAAATCTACGTGGCCAAGGGGACATTTTCTGTTTAAATCTGCATATTTATAAATGAAAATATAAAATACAATAACCTGTTATTTATTAATCACAAAATGAGAGGAAATTATACTGAGAAATGCTGAAGTAATAACTAATCTAAATGTACTATCTGTTTGCATCTTGCTAAAAGACAGTTTGTAAAACTAATTTAGATTGTGCAAAAATCTATGTGTAAACAGCATGCAAATCCTGGTTGTCTGTGAATAACTTTCAGAAACTCTACTGTGTGTTCTAGAAAAAGAAAATGTTCTAACATTTGGAGAGGTAGTGATGTGGATAAGACCAGAAAAATAACTTCATTAAAATTAATATGCTCGGAAATGTGAGCAATATTCTATTGTCCGCTCTAATAGAATGCAGTCATTTTTCAATATGTTTGTTCAGCGTATCTTGGTTTGTTTTCATATCATGAAGATAATTGTAATATATCAACTCATAGTGCACTGTTACTATACCAGTGAGGCAAATTATTTTCATAACTTGTGAAGCGGAGTAAATTTGTTGTCACACACTGCTTTTTGCTCCATTTTCTTTCTGCTTAATGACTTAACTTGACTCTCTGGCCTTACAGAATATGAACTCAAAGTGAAATCCTATTATTCCACTCATGATATGGCAAACACAGTACTCTCTTACAGCAAACAAATGAAAGTAACCTGCAGGCACGCAACCTGTATGATGAAAAATATGCAGCATGCAGAGTAACATCTGTGAAGCTCTTCTGTAGCCTGTTCCAGCGATTTTCAGAAGTGGGATTCCTAGCACTATGAAATGAAGATCATGTCAGACATCGGACAGTTTGCACAGCTGGTATGGAGCAGCAAATAGTGGACAACAATCTTGCACTACTACAAACTCTTGTGGCACTGAACTTTGCCAAAGAACTACCTCCTGTCCAAATACTGAAGTAGTTTTTTAGGATACCCTAGTACACTGGATGAATGGAACACACTACAGCTGCCAAAAAAGTACGCAATGTAGTTTAAATTTTATTACCCTTTTATATCCTGGAAGATGAGCATCCCCAATCAATGAATCAGCACTGATAGCCCTACTAAGATAAAAAAGGGAGATGAAACCAAATTAGATATTTAATGCTCTTAAAAATATCTATGTGAAATGGCCTATTACTCTGTAAATGGGTCTTTGATAACTGTGATAAATTAAATTGAGTTTTATTTATGGGCTCTTTAACAGCTGTGGTGTTTAGCGTCCCATTCTATATTGGGCGTAAAAGACCGGAAATTTTGCTCAGAGGCCTCTTTATCAGGCTTAAGGTTCTTTTATGTGCTGTAAATCTATGACACTGGACCACCGGCTTTATTTCCCTTTCGAAGGAAGTCATACTAAGGATTTTACGCCCAAAAAATCCATCATCCTCTGCCGGGTTTGAACCTGCAACCTCGGGAACTGGAGGCTAGCATGGTAATCACTAGACCACGGAGGACGACTTGATAACTGTGATGGTGACTCTACCTACATATGCATAAGTTCAATCTTATATCTACTTAATAGCTACACATAATGTGCTCACGTTAAGTTGTATCACAAATGTGCCTTCATGATCTGTATCATATAAGACATTTATCATTGTTATGCATGGAATGACCTATAACTATGATGGATGAAAATTTGTCTTGCACGGTATTTCTATCTCACACGGTATTACTGATTTAAATGTTTGGTTATATATTTTTGTTAAGGGAGGAGCACAATTGTGTAATTCATTTCCTGTATGAAGTATTAAACGTTCCAAAGCCCTAATCACTAGGGGATCTCATAAATGAAACAAACGAACCAAACAAAACACGAGATTTAGGTTAGAGGGTCTAGATTTGCTTTCTCTAAGGAGCATTCAACAATTTCTAATTCATCCTCTGCTGCTTGTAAAGCTCATTTTAGCACAAATTTTGATACAAACAAACAATTCTGTGACAATTTTCCTCCACTTCATGCACAGCACCACCCAAGATCAGACACGGAGTTAGAAACACCAACCATTTCTTGAGTATTCCCAAAATGTAACTTAATCCTAGATGTAATAATCTCTTAACATGAGTAATACCTTAAATAATAAAATATCTAACCAAAAGCTAACCTCACCTGAAACACAGCTCCTAGGAACATTCTTTTTTTTTTTAAAATGGGCAATTGTTTGTTTGTTTGTTTGTTTGTTTGTTCATTTGGCCCTGTGAATAACACTCAGGGACATTGAACACGTCATACAATTATGAAAATATGCAGCATAACTAATAAACATACCCAACACCAAGAACATTTCTCCCTCTCCTTCTCTCTCTCTCCACAGCATGCATTATCTAAGAAATGAAAATTTGTAAACAATCACCATTCCAAGAGTAAACATCTCAACATGCATTACAGTAGAACAATAACAAACAAGTCACCATCACATGCTATCTGCCCTATGTATTGAATATTTATATGTTGCACAACATATTAAAAAATTCCTCCATAATATACGGGGAGTGAGTATATAAGAGAGACTTCAACTCTTTCTTAAAGATTTTATATTGATTAGGCTAGCCTAATAGTTTTAAGTAGCATAGTAGGTTATTATAAATTGTTATTGCAGAATAGTAACATTAATTTTGGAACAGTTTTAAGCTATTTGCTGCTATTTGCAAATCGCCTGCATGCCTTGTATTATGGTAATGCAAGATTTGTTGTGAAGTTATAATTATCTGTAACGTAGCTTGAGAGAATATACCTATTCACCAGTGAGAGTAAGAATTTTTTGGGTTTTGAACAAGGGTCTACAGGAATGACAGGACCCAACACCACAAATAATATGCATGGCCTATTTTTGTAATATAGATACTTGCTTGCTATGTGCCGAATTACCCCAGAACATTATGCCATATCACAACAGTGAGTGAAAGTAGGCAAAATATGCTGTTCTTAAGGCATTTTGGTGGAGCAAACTTTTTAAGTTTCTTAAGGCAAAGCAAGGTGAGCTGAGTTTTTGCAGCATGATTTTTATTTGTTTTCTCCAGCTGAGGCTCTCCATCTATTTGAAGCCCATGAAATTTTGCATCAGATACCTTATTTATAGTGTAATTGTTGTACCTGACTGTTAATTCACTCACTTGTTTATGCTTTGTTTGAAATTGAATAAAGTTGGTTTTATCATAGTTTAATGAAAGCTTATTAGCTTCAAACCAAAAGTTAAGCTGCTCGAACACTTTGACAAATTAATTCACACCAGAGAAACAGAACAGAGCAAGACAAAGGTGAAACTAGTTTACACAGTTAATGACTGCAGTAAACTTCACAGTGAAGCTTGTAGAGCTGTCAATCTGAACTGAAGAATTTATGTATAGTCTTTTAGGCTTCATGTACATATACAGCCTGTTTGACAAAACTTCACACATTACCTCAGTGTAAAAGACAGTCGTGCATATTTATGTCTTTATGCCACGAGAGAATTCATGCTGTCATGAGTATTTCTAAAATGCTGATATCCATATATTAAAGAAATCTAGCTCGGATATTTACTGTAAACCTAATAACCTGTTATTTGTTTTGCTGCCCCCCAAATTGACGCTGTATTTTGAGGCTCTTAACAAATAATGCGTTTTCAAAGACGTAAGCATAATGCACCACAGGCGATTTCTTGGAGCATAACCTGTTTTCTTAAAAATTTTCTTGGAGCATAACCTGTTTTCTTAAAAATTATATTGAAAAATTCAATATAAAATTATACTTACATGTGTTGCAGATATGATAAATACAACACAGGCTCAAAACAGTGTGCGACTGACAACCATCATTTATTTTCTGGGAGCTTCTGTAAGCAAAACAAATCTTTTGTCATAAACGTCGGTATATATGCGCTCCGTAATTACCATTTACAGTAAACTCCTAACCCTTTGCTTTTAAAATTCCTACCCTATAAGTTTCCCAAAATGAAGAACGGCACAAAAATTATATCCATGTTCTTAAATTCAGAGAACTGTTAGTGCCGCCTTTTAAGCAACTCCTTAATGAACGCACTGTCAGTTCTGTCTCAAAATTCATTGCAAAAAACGCGTCTTTTGTATCTTAAACACAAATTTATTTCAATTTAATGGCATAAAACACCGAGTTCTTGCAACATGGATTTCGCGTCGAATAAATATTCATGCTGAAAACAACTTACTAGGCAGAGTGCACCTACAAATTGACAAAAGCTTTCGTCTTTCTCACTCACTATTTTATGTCCGCCATTGAAACAACATGTATGCGACTGCTGTCATTGCTGCCAATGTCTCCGATTATTTTCATTGATTTTTATTTGTTTAGCTTTTAAAATTCGGGAACAGATGTAGAATGGCTGCTTAATTTAGCAACCAATTGATTTGTTTAGCATACATTTCCCGCTCCAAAAATACCGTAAATGACGTACAGTTCATATTCCATTGTTTTTTGTTAAACTGACAGGTAGCGTTGATTAAAAGTATTTTAGTGCTGCACTTTTCCCGCCCATATAATACAAAGTGATACCGGATGACCTTGAGTATTTTGTTGTTTATTTTCTATTTATGGCGCCGAGAAGTGATTTTTCGAATTAACGGGAATTCTGAGCAAATGAAAATAGTCCATTATTAAACCGCATTACGCACTGTTACTTTTAGACAGTGGTTTTATTTATGGCTATGACAGCGCCGTAGCAGAACGCTTACGGGCCCACCCGTAGCAATTAAGCATGTATCCCCCTTTCTAATTAGCATTTTATATTTTATTTGGATTTCATAAAATAGAATCTATTTGAAAAGATAAGGGTGATAAATATATATTAAATATAAATAATCAAAGTTATACGTTTTAAAAACATATAATCTGAAGGAAAAAAAATGCACAGTATGTACTATATCTTAACGCACAAATCAGACAGACTTCATAAGGTGAACTTTAGAGGTATAAGAACACTTAAATATCATATTGCAATACAAGACGGGAAATGGGTTTTAAGGAATCGAGAGACTTTTTAAACAGAGGTGAAACGAGGATTTTTACTTCTGAGATTCTGCAAAGATGAACAAAGGCATTCGGGATGTCCCGAATTTAAACTCTCGGAACCGATCAATCTGACTGAAGGTTTTACCGCAGTTTTCCTCGGTCGCTATTCGAGTACTGGATTGTATAATTTGATCCGCGATGTCATCCCTTTCATCGCTACATTTCATTTCCTATCTCACCGCCATCACAGAACACCAAAGTAGACTGCCGTACTAGACATTGGGCTGATCTCCCATCCTGAATATGCTATGATTTGGAGTTTGCTTGCTCCTCGACAGGCTACTGACTCAAGGCATTGTCTTGTAAATCGTACCTACAATGAGGAGGGTAATCCGTTAAAGAAGAAAAAGATTCTGCAAAGTAGCACTTCTCAAACGCGTGTTCTACTTTTTATTGCGCATTATTCAATATTTGAAAATATAAAACAGGTTGAACGACATTCACTTGGCTTAATGGGAAAGGATGCGGAGGTAACGATAATATTCAGTGGCCAACATTAATTAATATTATGATGGATTTCAACGAATGGAGTCATTCCGAAGGCCGTGATAGCATGTTTACTTATCATTAGGCATAGGGGCTTCTAAGCATTAAAGCCAGGACGGAAGGAAATAAAGCTGAACTGTTTGTTACTGGACTATAGGCGGGGACGTCGCAGCCACAGAACAGCAAAGTAGCTAGCGAACCACCCTAATTACCCATACAGTATTTTGGCGTTTGCAGACTGGCTTTCGATGATTTGAGGATAACCTAAAGCCAACTGCTTACATTCCTATGCCTGCTTATGATACACAACTAATAAACTATTGCAACATGGTTATGAAAACTAGTAATCCTGGGATTTCCATAGAATCTGTAAAATCCATTACCCCAAAACTGCGTCCTATTCTGTAAAGCCAAGAAAATGCATGACAATGCAAAACGAATGTTACAGCATATTAATGCATTTCCATTATGGTGATAAACTAATAATGAAAGCAGGGCCGTGTTTAATGGGGGGGGGGGGTTTGAGGTTCAAAATCCCGGAAACTTCTGTCAGTTTTATTTATTTAAATTCATGTCACACCAATATGAGATAAATTCGTTAGATAACAGTAGTATACTGCTAGCAGAACATTTACAAGGAAAAGGGAAACTTAGTATTGCCGCCTTACATACGTAAGGTGACCATACGTCCCTGTTTTCGAAGCAGTATAGGCATTTTGTGCTGTAACGTGGAAATCTTCATTCTAGTGAGCTTTTCCTGTCTATATAATGTCTCCAAACAATATTCTTGTCCACATAACGTCTATATATTACAGAGTAGGAACATGGTAATTGTGTAGGATAGGTAGGTACTGTTAAGTTTAGATCTAGTTATGGAAAAAAACCCGCGATTTTTTTTTGGGGGGGTACAGTATGATGAAAGCTGGGCGATATGGGAGTGTGCATAGGAATTTGTTCACTTGAGCAACAAGGGCCTTAATATATTTAGACTTGCATTATAAGAGGTCTTCAGATTTATTCGGCCTTTACCGCCAGTCGGTTTTAATGGATGATGTCATTATTAGTTCAGCAAGCCCCTTGTCTCAAAGGGGAGCTGCGGAATTGAACCTCAGATTGCATGCGCCTTCGTAAGCAGGTTGATGTACTGCGGCAGTGCAGAATAGTTTTCACTAGGGCATTTTTTGCGTTCTTTACACGCGAGATGGAAGTGACTTTGCATGGTTGAGTGCTACTTCAGAACTGGAAGGATACGAGGGGGAGTCTACCATTACGATATTGGTCACTATATGAGGATTTTATACGTTCCTGCCTAGAATTTCAAGTTCCGAGAAAAAAACATGATAACATTTAATTTATGCTACAAAGGGTATAATGCACAAGCTTTTTGTAATGAAAAAAGTTTTGCCATTAAAGCAAAACCACTCTATACTACAAAAATCGTCCAATTATTTGAGTTACCTATCAAAATAACGCTCAGATTGCGAGTTTACGAGACGCAAGCAAAAAAGTAAATACTGGAAAGGTACCATACAAGTCCCATTTAATTAAGGTGAGCTCGAAGCTGTTGACATCCACTCCTTCCATTCATCTTTCACTAGTCCTCTGCTACAGGCACTGGTGATAACTCGCTTCAAAGTACTGACGTCATGCACAGACAACCGACTGGCGGCAAAGGCCGAATAAATCTGAAGGCCCCGAATATGTTGTGACCTTGTCCAGCTTTTTAACTGTCATTTTACTAATGTGATCTAATTCAACTTTTCACTGTCACTTCACTTTCTTCATGAAGCAGCAGTGTAACGAAATGCATACAACATAGCTTCCTCTTCTGGATGATTCAATCGCTGCGGAGTAGAACACAAGACTTCCCCAATCTCTCTCACTGCATGCCACACAATCGTCACAAACTCGCTAAGAGAACAGCACTTTTCGTCACACCAGGAACACACTAACTTGTGAGAGTGCTTGCTTATATAGCTGTTGGAAATTTCCACAGAGTTCCAGAACATTCGAGAAGGGGAAACATCCAGAAGATTCTGGTTATCTAACGATAACGCTTCTAGTGTTTATGCTAGCGAGAATGCTACTTATCTTTGTTTGTCTCCGACTGTCCGGTGCCGACTTCACAATAATCTTGGACCATAGTCGCTGTGCCACTATATATATGAAGGCCTTTCTTGCTCAAGTAAACCAATTCTTATGCACATATAATACATTTGTAGGTGAGATTTTGTTGGCTCCCAAAGAGAGCCCATGGTTACATCTTTGGGCTACAAAATAGTTGTTGTTCACCAATGGCACTGGGGATTAATTGATCTGCATCATTTTCCCTCTGGCTTCCCAACATAAAGTCTGTAAGTTATCATTTTTAAGGCCTTTGCATTAGTTTGTTCAGGATGACATCTTCACAGAGAGTGCACTTGGGTGTAGGTAGGCCTCCTATCTTGTAGAGATGTTCTGCGAGGCAATCGTGGCCAGTTGCCATCCTAAATAAGGCCACTGCAGTCTTCCTTGGCATTTTTTGTATATCAACTCTATCTTTAATATTCTTATAATCTTTATCTTTTAATTTATCTTCTTCATCAAGTCTCTGCTGTCTTTTGAAATGTTGTTTAATGTTATTTAATTATTTATTTCTATTTGTCCTACAGGTTTTATTTGTTGTATTGCACCTTTCTTTGCTAATTGATCCACATGTTCATTGCCCAAAAGTCCGACATGAGCTGGAATCCATTGTAGAATGAAATAGCTACTATAAAAATATGCAGCTTCAGATGTGAAAGAAATATAAGTTATTTGGATTTTTCCCAGCTGGATTCATAAATGGGTCTATTGGAGTTGGACCCAGGAAACTAGCTTTAGGCGAGGGCTATTGCAAATCATTGCATCTGCACTGCAATTAGCAAAAGCAAAAGGAAAAGAGTTGGGAAATGTGTGTTCTTAGTGATAGAGCAATGTTAGGCCTTTTCTTGTACAAGGAAAAAAAATACTCATTCTACTGTTTGATTGTGGTGCGTTCTGAAAGAATGAATGAGAGTGGGTTTTTTTTAAGATCACAAAAGCATTTTCTCATGTGAAAACAAAAAAATGTCATAGCTCTAAAACATAAACCTAGTTGACCTAAGAGCTTGTTTATTTCTGCCACCTATGTGTATTAGATATTTCACCCAAATGTTTGATGCTGAGATTTCATCGGAAATACATGTTTTATGCCCCTATAAATAAAAGAGCATTTTTAGAAAAATGTATGTGTGTGTCTGTGAAAAGTATAATTCAGAAACAAAAGTCGTATAAATACCAAACTTGGTATATAAGGTCAGAATCCTCCTCCAAAAAAACAAACAAACTACTCTTTACATGGAATATTTTTCAAATCTTTCAATTTTGTCAAAATTGACTTTAGTGATTTTGATTAAAACACCTTATGTTTAAGATATTTATATGACAAATAAAATGTATATCTTGAATTATTTGAGAATGGCCTGTAAAGCCAACTTCATTTTTATAGAGTTTTGTATAATTTTATAACCATAGGAGACAGCCAAAAACATAGATCTCTTTAAAACACACAATTTATTTCAAATAACTTTTTCTGTGGTATCAGCCATTTCTGAGATATCTGTGGTTTAAATCTGTCAATGGCACATTTACATGATATTTTGTGACTGTGTACTGCATACATCCTTTTGAGGTGGGGGCCTTTTACTCCACCATTGGTATCCATTATTATGGGTTTGAATTTTTCAATACTTTGTTTATTTTAATTGCTGTCACTATTCAGCTGTTTCTTGTGATATTGTGGAAAAAAGTATGGACTTTCTAGGCCAGCATATAGCAACCCAGTTCCTAAACATTTGACTAACGATTCAGTTTCTTCTATTCCTTTTCTATCTTCAATAATATGTATAATAAGTCTACCTCTGCAAAGGTTCCTCTGGATTGATGTGAAGGTATAAAAATAAGCTTTCGGAAGAAATTAATATACATTATACATTAATGAAATGAAATATATGAATTAATAGAATCTAAGGGAGAAATAGCAATTGGATATGCGGACGACATGACGGTTATAATTAGGGGACAGAAAATACAAGATGTAGAAAATAGGGCAAACTCAATTCTAAAATTCATAAAAGAATACTGTTCTAGTCTAGATATGGTAATAAATGTAAAAAAGATAGCATGCATACATTTCGAATTAATGAATCGAAACCTCAAAAATGTAAATCTAACAATAGATGGTGTAAATATAGATCAAATAAATAGTACAAACTTCCTTGGAATGATAATTGACAAAAATTTAAACTGCAAAGCACATGTAGACCATATTACCAAAAAAAAAATCTGATGTGTTACACTCACATGACTTTCTCTACTCTTGTACAATCTAATTTTACAAACGCCTATTCTCCATATGCTTCATGTTAATCGAGATATCGAGATGTCAATCTTATTGGTAATTTTCTTGCAGATGCAAGGGAAATATCGTAGCTTTTAAGCGATAGTCAAATATTTTAACGCTGGTTGCTATGTGGCGCATTCCATTCTCTTTGCATGTCCAGGACATAAAAAAAATGAATAACGAATTTGAGAAAAAGTATAAGTATTGGAAAATTTAAGGAAATAACAAGCAATATCTCGAAAACGGTTCACTCAACAAAAGAAATGTATATGACATAAGTTGTGTATTTTAACGCGATCTATATTTTTTGTGTAGTAAAATTTTGTCTATCTCTTATGGTTTACCAGTTATGCAAAAGTCGTTCACAATGAAGAATACTTTTGGAGACATTCCCAGAAAATTCGAGATATACATTTCATTTCTCATGACATTATCTTAAACATATGATATTTTCATAAAAATCGTTAGAGCCATTTTTGAGAAAATTAAAATTTTCGAAAAATCTTCCATGTAAAGGGTAGTCCGGGGTGGGGGGATTTTCTTGAAAACCTTCATGTCGCATCTCTGGAAGATACGGAACCTAAATACCTAGTTTGGTGCTTATCCGACTGTTCGTTTTTGAGTTATGCTGTTCACAGACACACACACACACACAGACACACACACAGACACACACACACACACACACAGACACACACACGGACATGTTTCCAAAAATGCTTTTTTTGGATTCAGGAGGTCTCAAAACATGTATTTCCGGTGAAATCTCGGTATCGAATTTTTGGGTGGAATGCAATACTTCCCCTACTTACTATACGTAGTAGAGAAAGTAAATAAATAAAGGTATATATGTAATGAGACAGATTAGTAAGACAATGGATAGCAAAATGATGATACAGGTTTACTATGCATTAATATATTCACATATTAGTTATGTATTACGCTGTGGGGGAACATTACTTATAGAGAAATGGAAAAATTGCTAAAATTGCAGAAAAAAAGCTATCAGAATAATTGGTAGGATGAAAAATAAAGAAACATGCAGAAGTTTGTTTAAGAGCTTAAAAATATTAACTGCTCCATGCATATATATTTATGAAAGCATAAAAGTTATTGTACATAAAAGACATGATAAAAATTGTAATATACATTCCTATGGATTAAGAAATAATATGGATTATTTCAGAACGACCCTAAGGGGGACCTTGAATAATCATTCAACAGAAACCATAGGAAGTGAATTGTTCAATAAACTACCAAATGAAATAAAGAATATAAATCAAACAATAAAAACGATGAAAACCATAAAAACATATTTAATTGAAAATGCATTTTACAGTATAGAGGAGCTCAAATATGGAAAAATAATGTAAAACTTTGTATATAATGTAAATAGACTATACTGACGTGTCCTTTAAACGTATGTAAAAGGATGAAAATAAATGAATATGAATATGAACAGTTTGTAGAAGCTATTTAAAAATAAATGATAATAAGTAGAGAAAGTCATGTGAAAATAACACATCTGAATTTTTTTATTATTGCTGTTATCTTCTTGAAAGTGATTAGTAATTTTCTGTAAATTTTGAATTGTTTCAGTCTATCTGTTTTAAAACCAATTTGTTTTGAAAAGCAGTTTAAATTTTAACAAAAGTATAAAAGAACAAGGGACTTACTGAAATATTTTCAGTTATTATAAAAAGTGAAAGAGGGATACAATGGGAAGAGAGAGGGAAAGAATCTGGGTTAAAGAGAAAGTGAGAGAGAATGTGAAAGGGAGAAGAAAAGATAGACAGAGAGAGATAGAAAAAGAAGAAGTCTGCTGTTAGTGCAACAATGTGAGCGAAGCTGTAATTTGTGCTAGTTGTACAATAAAACCTACTAAGAACATTCACACTTACTGTATATTAAATTAAGATCAGTAAGGGAAGACAAAACAATATGATGTATAAGAGTCACATTGGCTTTCTGATGAGATCTGCTTCTTGTTTTCCTTTTCTTCTAAATTCAATTTCAAATGTTATTCATTGTTTGATTTCATTACAGAAATATTGGCTTCATCAACAATACAATTATTAGTACAAAAAGAACAGGTCTAATTAGATGTAATACACAAATACAGAAATCCTAATTTATTACATGAGTAGGTACTTAAACTAAATTTTGGAATTGTAAACATAGTATATTCCATAAGAAAGCTTATAAACTAATTCATTTCTTGATATTCTTCCAGTGATAAAAACAACCCTGTGTTAGGAATTTTTTCAAATGTTTTTTGAAGACTATTAGGGTTTTAACTTTTTTAAATATGTGGGAAGTTTATTAAACAATTGAATGCCATTATAATATAAACTTTTTTCATATAGAGTTCTTTTATGACCTGTAATGTGCAGTTTAGATTTATTTGTTGTATTATAGTCATGAATATCGGCATTTGTGTTAAAACTATTTTGATGCTTATACATTGTTACCAGAGTCTCAAAAATGTATAGCGAAGGAACAGTCAAGCTATTTAATAGTATGAAGTAAGGTTTGCAGCCTATGTTGCTGCAAAGGTTTAACATTATTCTGATTGCCCTTTTTTGTATTATAAAGATTCTATTTTTGTAACTGGACTTTCCCCAGAATATTATACCATATGATAAATGACTATGGAAATATGCAAACTAGGCCGTTTTAAGTATGTCAAGATTAACTGAAGTTTTAAGTTCTGCACTGAGTTTGCAGTTTGCTTGTTGAACTTGATGTATTATCTTTCAGTACTACAGTAATTAGTAACTCTTGACTCAGCACTTAACCTTATGTATCTGCCACTTTGTCTCTGGAATATTCTGTTTGTTCGAAACTACTTTAAAGCTGATTAAATCTTAGCATTTGTTTAATTTGCAAGAAAAGGCAAAAATGACTGGCCTTCAGTTTTCTACTTATCTGTGAAATATAGGTACAACCACAGAACTATGAAAAAATAAGAAAGCCAAGAAAGCCATGCTGAAAACAATAATCTTTATTTACATTTAGTTACCATCATCATAAATCTTATTGTTACATTCACATGGCTTTCTCTACCCTTCTACTTCTTTCTCCGTTTACCTTCTTGGTGCCTATGTAGGACCCACACCCTCCAGGACTAACAAGTGGGTGCCTGAGGTCAGAGGCCTGTTGAGGAGCACACACTTAGGTTCAGATAGAATATTCAGGATGGGTGATCAGCCCGATGCCTGGTATGAGAACTAGGAAGTAGATGATGTGAAATGGATGAAAGGAAATGTGATGTTGCAGTTGATGGAATGAATGGCAGGGGAAAACCAGAGAAAACCCACCCAGATGATGCTTTGTGCACCACAAATCCCATACAAGTCCACTTTCTCTACCCACTATCATGTATTTTTATATAGCTTCTACAAAATGTTATTTTAAAAACTAATTTTCAATCTACTTCATGTCAATTGAGGTAAATGTTTACAGAAATAGTTTCATTACACATTTTGTAGGCACAAGAGGGATAGAGGAAATTGAATTGATAGTGAAATGTTTAAAACTGGAACTGAAATTCCACACTCTTCCCTGATATTGCAAGAAACAGCTGAATGGTCACAGCACTTTAAAAAAATGACAAAAGTGTTGAAAAACTCAAACCAATAACAACAAATACCTCAGAAATGGTTGATGCCACAAAAAGGTTATTTGAAATAAATTATGTGCTAAAGTGGTCTAAATTGTTTGTCTAGTAAGTTTTTGTCTATCTCTTAACATTTACCAGTTATATAAAATTATACAAATTTCCTTCCAAATGAAGGGACTTCACAGGCTATCACCAGAAACCTCAAGGCATATATTTATTTGTTATTTGAACATCTTAAATATATAATATTTAATCAAAATCGTTAAGAGCCATTTTTGAGAAAATCAAAACTTTCAAAAAATTTTCCACATAAAGGGTTGTTTGGGGTGGGGTATTTTCTTGAAAATATTGCAGTGCCTTTGGAAGATATTAAACTTTGTAGAGAAATACTAGGGTTACCAAAGGCAATTGTAAGACAGGTAGCACAATTACAGATGGGCAGGGTGGCGACTAAGGGGAAGATAATGGAAAGGGCTTTGAAATTTTGGTTTACAACTTTAAATTTAGGAAAAAGTAATGTGTTAAGACAATATATAGAATACCAAGAGAATAGTTTAATGAATGATGGATGGGTAAGTAATTTACGGAACATTTTGGAACAAATGGGTTAGGAGACATGTGGAGGAGAGAAAATAATGTGAAAAATTTTTGGAAAAAGGTAAGGAAAAGACTGGAAGATATAGAAATACAAAACATATTCACTGAGATTGCCAAAAAGAGCTCATTGGTTTGTTATAGGCCAATGAAAAATACATGGGGTAGGGAAAAATATATGGACATAGTAAATAAAGAAGAGAGAGAATCTATTGCATGGGTAAGAACCAGAGGATGGAGGCTAAGAGGGTTAAGACAGGGTATTCCTCAAAACCAATGTCCGATATGTGGTGGTAATGAAAACATTGAACGCATAGTATTTAAGTGCCAAGGAACAGAAAATTGTAGAAGAGAATTTATTAAAAAGAAGTGGTTGAAGGGGGATAGAAATACACTTATAATCGAAATGATGTTCAAGGACACTAGGGGCATTGGACAGTTTTTGTGTAAAGTAAAAATGGCTTTGGACAGTGGATAGAGAAAAGTAAGAGGTAGCGTATCTTACTTTGAATGGAAAACTATGGTGAATGTGTGATGGTAAAGTAATCAATGAGTGACAAGTGAAAATGGGACATGAAAATCTGAAGCAAGATAATTTATTGATGGGAAATTGTAAAATGTAAAAAAACAAAATTAATGTAGTGATTGTCTACAGAATGAGTGGCCAGGGTCAAAGTTCAGTAGACAATCAAATTGTAAATCTCTTAGCACAATAATACAATAAACATAAACAAATACCCACTTTGGTATTTATCTAGCATTTTGTTTTTGAGTTATGCTATTCATACACATGTGCAGATCTTTTTACTAAAATGTTGTTTATACAGGGGGCTCCAAAACATGTATTTCAGCTGAAATATCAATATCAAATTTTTGGGTGGAATGCAATACTTCCTCTACCCACTAGGTGCATGGTAGAGAAAGTAAAACTAGAAGTAGAATTGATTTTCCATCTACATGCATTTTGCCTGCTTAGAAATTCCCTTCCCAAAAAACATTCCAGGTCAGTCATTAACATGAACACCTGCCATTAAGGAGATCTGTGCTTTTAGATACTAGATATTGTATACTTATAGTAACTATAATAATACCTAGCTAACACAATGTGCTAACATGTTTTCAATAATTAACGCCTACATAGTGCGAATCCTTCCTTTAATAGAAGTCCTTCAATATCTGCTAGAGTACATGGCTTGTAGCCTTCAAGAAAGTAGATCCTAAGATCTAGCTAGCACTTTTTCAAAGATACTGATGAAACACTGCTTGAAAACAAGTCAATTTATTACTCTGTGGCAGCAAGTGCTATAGATTTTATCATAAATTTGCAAGTATGAAGTTGCAAATTAGTTTATCTGGTGAGGATATAGTGCTACAAATTGTATTTAATTTGAAAATTTGCAGATAACTACAAAAAAGCAAAAGAAGCCGTCCTCTCCTCTCAGCATCACTGTGGAGCTTTGTTCTGTGATTGTCACTAGAGCTGAGACAGTCCTTACCCATTCTGTTTCATCATATAGTATTTGTTCATGCAGTCTGTTTTCATAAGCTACGTGTAGCACAGTGCTCCAGCATTGATACTCCAGAAAATGCTGATGGCATAAAACAGCGATGATGTTTACACCTCTCCCAGCTTATAATAGAGAAATATAAACATGCACTAGCACTGAACCCAGCCCTTTTGTCTTTGTAAGGCAATTACAATTAAAGCTTTATAATGCACAGATATTTTAGCTGTAAACTATTCTGTTAATTTAAATGTAAAATACAATTTTCCGGTTTTACATAAAGTAACTGAACATAAAAGTATTTGTAAGTTGCAAATACTGATAGGGTAAATGCCCCCTCCTCCTGCCATGCTCCTCCACACATCAGCAATTCTTGCAGTGGGTATATATAGCATATGTAACCTCCTTCTAAAGAGAGTTTAAACACTACTTGCCGTTTTTACTCATCACATTGTTTCCAATGACCTGTGCAAACTCCAGTGGCAATTAACACATATTTTATATCGGACTAGGAGATTTTAACAGTAAAATTAATTGCCTTTTTGAATCTGACTAAATAATCATAAATGAGTAAGTAAATTAGTATATTTTGTACATTGGGCCCAAAACATGTGATGTATTAATGAGACATATAACAAAAAACAAAACAAAAAATCTGATGTGTTACACTCATATGACTATCTCTACTCTTGTACAAACAATTTTTACAAACGCTTATTCTCCATATGCTTCATGTTAATCAAGATGTTAATCTTATTGCTAATTTTCTTGTAGATGCAAGGGGAATATGGTAGTATTTAAGCGATAGTCAAATCTTTTAAGAGCTGGTTGCTATGTGGTGCATTTCATTCTCTTTGTATGTCCAGGACATAACAAAATGAATAACGAATTCCCATTTGAGAAAAACTATTGGAAAATTTAAGGGAATAACAAACAATATCTCGAAAATGGTTCACTCAACAAAAAAATGTATATGACATAAATTGTGTATTTTAATGTGATCTACATTTTTTGTGCAGTAAAATTTTGTCTATCTCTTATGGTTTACCAGTTATGCAAAAGTCGTTCACAATGAAGAATACTTTTGGAGACATTCCCAGAAAATTCGAGATATACATTTCATTTGTCATGAAAATATCTTAAACATATGATATTTTAATCAAAATGGTTAGTCATTTTTGAGAAAATTAAAATCTTCGAAAAATGTTCCATGTAAAGGGTAATCTGGGGTGGGGGGATTTTCTTGAAAACCTTCGTGTCGCATCTCTAGAAAAAAAAAAACACACACACACGCACGCACGCACACACACACACACACACACACACACACACAATTTCCAAAAATTCTTTTTTTGGATTCAGGGGGTCTCAAAACATGTATTTTGAGTGAAATCTTGGTATCGAATTTTTGGGTGGAATACAATACTTCCCCTACTTACTATACATGGTAGAGAAAGTAAATAAATAAATATATATATATATAATGGAGCTAAATATTATTGGACAAAGTTTAGTGCCTAAAAATTTAATGTAAAGCTGCAAAAAATGTATAAATAAATAACATATGTAAGGTTCAGGTGTATATAGGTTTTAAATAAGACTTTTACAACTACAGTTTCAACACCATCAAAAGAGTTATTAAAGAAAAAGCAAGCTTCAGAACAACATACTTTACAACTGAAATAAACATAATTCTAATACTGATATGTCAAGATAACTGTAAAGAAAGTACAAGATGAGTAGGTATATTTTAAAATAACTTTAGCATTTTGGAAATTTTTTGTACCTGGTATGCATAACAAAAGAGTATTATGAAAAACACCAGGTGTTGATGCTCTTTAAACTTGGGTACCTTGCCATGATAGCTCAAGCTGTAAGAACATCAGCACAGGTAGCTGAAGCTATGCAGTTTGAGTCCTAGCCATGGCACTGAATTTTTCAAGTCTCAAGCAACTTACCAATTTATAATTTATTTCATACCTCTTCATAAATGCAGGAACAGTTTTCTGTGGTGGACTTCTGTTACTGGTTTACACATCTCAGTTGACAATTTCTCTGCAATCTCCTTCAGAGTAAGTTTATTCATTTTTCTGCAGCTTCATCACTCACAATCTACACTGCACTGAACAAAATACACAGAGGGCACAATCATGCCTAATGAATAGCACACTTCCCGTCTGGCACAACAGTCAGAACACTTCCATAAGATTTGCAAGCTTGAGGGAAGCCAGGTTTGGTAGTTATTAATTTTTTGTTCAGTATGTGTACATTCTTACCTTGCAGGCATGCAAGCTCAGTTACCTTCCTTGTTGCCAAGTGGCTAGGGGCTAGTAAACTACTTTGTATTTGGCTTCCATCTTCTAGTCCCCTTTTAACTACTGTTTCTAGCTTATACATATGCTCTAGAAATTCCGGAAAATTGTGTAACTTTGAGAATCTGACTGCTATTAAACCAGAGTTCTTGTCAAGATTGTTTTTCTAGGTATTACAGACCACCTTAGTAAACAAACAAAGTTTATGATGCATAGAATAAATCTGATTAGAAACAATGCTGATTTTTTCTCTATTGTAACCATGGAAATGACTTCTACCATTCATTTTTTTCACATTGCTAAACATTATTTGTGGGAACAGCTGTAATGTTGGTTGTCTAGGAGCATCTATGAGTTTATTCCAATCCTCCTGGAATCAATATTTAACACTTGGGGTGAACTTAAGTGGTCTTTTTTGCCTAATTAGAAAATCCACCATCTACAGCTCCATACTTAAGACCCCCTGGAACCAATAAGATATTCAAAAGAGAGTGTGTAGAAAGCAATGGGGAGCTACCACTCTCTCTTTCCCCTAGAAAATACAGTATGCTACTGAAGTAACACCTCTGTCCTATCATACGTTGAATCAGAACAAGAACAGTCAGCTTCAGGAGGAAAGAAGCCCAACAGATGTAACTGGACTAATACAGATTATAGATGAATGCTATATGGATAAAGCTAAAGAAGCACATATGACATTTGTATCTGGAAAAAGGCATTTGATGCAGCGAATTGGAAGAAACTTGTGGAAAATCCTAAGGTATACTAAAGTGGATTGAAAAAGAGTAGGCTCTTATTATCTCAATGTGGAACAACTAATCAAAATATGGGTATAAGAATATACTAGGTGTAGAAAAACAAGGTGCAGAAAATTGTAGAATAGAAAGGCAGTACCCAAATAAGCATTTTTTAGATAGGAAGAAGGTGTTGCACAAGCTTTTACACTGTGATCTAATGTCAACACTAGATCCGCCATATTACAATCTCCAATATTGTGAAACCTGTTTGTGGCATATCAGATGTAAACAAAATGCACTCTTGTACAATACTGGTCACTGCTTCTAGGTGTGTCTAGTGTGAAGCCTACAGGATGGTATGGGAATACTGTCTTGTTTATTACAGTATGTGCATGCAATGGTTAGTTTCTTGTTGTGTTTCAGTACTGCACCTCAGCAATTACACACTTGTGTAAGTTACATTTAACTTTGATTAGCAAATGAAAATGTTACATAAAGTCCGATTTCAATTATGTTCATACAGTGCTTCTTTATTATACTACATCTGTGACCCCTTATTCCTATAATCAACATTCTTAATTTGGTACTGTCTTTCTACTCTATAATTTTCTACTACACTTGTTTCTCTGCACTCAGTATATATCAGAGAAATGACAGGCATACCTTTTAATACCAATTTTGTTCAAAATCCAATTAGAGAATGTGGTGAAGAACTACTTCCAAAATAAAGAAGTAGTGGCAGTAGGAAGAACAACAATAAAGTAAATAAAAACTGCTGATGATATAGCACTGGCAGTAAGAGAGGAAAATATCCTAAGGAAATGATAATGAAGATAAATTGCAATGCTGAGGAGTATGAACAGATGATAAGTGCAAAGAAACAAACGTTAAGATTATGGGAGGATACACTAGCAGGTGCACATCCCCATTAGTATAAGGTTGCATTTGAAAGTTTGTAATGCTGCAGTTGCAACATCACCAATGTTTCCACTCCACCCAGAGTTTTTGATGCCTGCTCTGTAACTTTTTCAGCAGGAATAGAGGGAGGGATGCTACCTCTAATGTGAAATGTCTTGGTTGGTCCAGTGGGAAAAACCCGAAACAGTTGGGGAATTCAATGTCCTACTGGCATGTTGCCATAGTGGCTCAATGGTTAGAGCAACCGTACAGAAAGCAGAGGAACTGTGTTTAAATTCCTGCTGTGGCATTGAATTTTTCAGTTGGGCAGAACATTAAAAGTATAATTAATTAATTTCAGTAATTATAAATAATGACAATAATAAAATAACATGAGTTTTTGTTCAAATAGTCAAACAGAGGATGGAGATAGCAAAGGAAGCTTTTAATACAAAAGAAACATGCCCTATGTTGAGGAAAGAATTAAAGAAAAGATGGGCAAGCAAAATAAATACTGAGGCCATTTTACATTGGGCAAAGAAAGAACAACACTGAGTGAGGAAAAGAAACTGTCACCAAGACTTTGGATAAGAAAAAACTGCTTGTTAAAGGGTGCATTGCATGGGGTTTGAGGCAGAAGATGGTTCATACAAGGGTCATCCAGAAACTAACTCCCAATGAGCAATAAAGACAACAAAATCATCACTAAGTAAGGGATATTTATTGGAATAATTACATAGATTCACTGGCTACTTTTCAACATAGTCACCACCATTGTTGAGGCATTTATTGTAATGTGGCACCATCGATTATATGCCCAAGTCATAGGAGTCTGCCGCCAATGTCCGGATCAATGAAGTCACTTCATTCTGTACCTCAGCATCATTGTGGAAACGTTTTCCTGCCAGAAAATACTTCATGAGACGGAAGAGATGAAAATCACTTGGGGTGAGGTCAGTGCTGTAGGATGGATGGTCAAAGATCTCCCATCCAAACTGATTCAACACATTTCATGTGGCATTGGCTGTATGGGATCTTGCATTGTTATGCATAACGTAATGCATCTTTGCAACATCCCATGTCTCTTGTTCTGGATTGCCCTCCTCAGTTTATGCAATGTCTGACAATACCAATCAGCATTTACAGTCTCTCCTTGTGGTAAAAACTTGCACAGGAGGACACCACATCGATTCCAGAAGACAGTGCACATGATTTTTTTGACAGAGATTGTCTGCTTGAATTTGGTCTTCACAGATGAGCCACGTTGCCACCAATGCATTGATTGTTGCTTTGTCTCTGGTGTGACACGTGACACCCATGTTTCATCCTCAGTGACAATATTGTCGAGAAACTGTCCCCTTTCTCTGCGTATCACTGTAGGAATCTCAATGCTGTGCCCAGACATTTCACTTTGTGTTTACCAGTTGGTTGCCTTGGCACACATCTTGCACACATTTTGTGAAAGCCAAGCCATCGGGAGACAATTTCATGCAAAAGCGAACAAGACATCTGAGGGAATTGACAAGAGAGTTCTGAAATTGTGAAGTGACGGTTCTGCACAGTTGCCTGCCGTACATTTTCCATCAGTTCTGGCATCACCAGGGATGGTTGGCCAGTACGGTCTTCATCGTGAATATTGGTTCATCTTTCAGTGAATTGCCTGCACCAACATCTTACCATACTGTTGCACATAATGTTGTGTCCATACACACGACACAATTAGTGATGGATCTCTGCTGGGGATTGCTTTTACGTGTGCAAAAATCGGATGACTACAAACCTCGCAATTGACAGGAGACAATATTGGAGCGCTGTATGATAAACACTGCCATCACAAGACTGAAACTGTACTACATTATTCCTACATACTTCCTCTCTACTCCTGCGCATGCACATTTCTATCTGACTGGTGGTGCCATCTCTGGATGCGGTCAGGACTTAGTTTCTGGCTAACCCTCGTATAATAAGATGAAGAGGAAAGCAGAAAAGATGGAAGAATTGAGGTGACTAGGTTCACAGTGAAGGACCATTTTGGACAAAAAATGGTTGATTATTTTTTCTTCTTATTACATAAAATTTTTATTGTTTTGAAAATACTGTATTTACAATCTTATTTAAAATCGTTTTCACTGCTAGTGATAAAAGATGGAGTGTAAACAGTTAATGAATAACTTGAAAGTACAGTGCACACACACACAAATCTGAACTGAGCTGCAAGTTAATACTGCATCAACTTTTTTAGACCACACAGCATTTAAACCAAGAAACCATTGAGAGAAATGGCTAATTGTGATTGTATTATTACAACTCACTGCAAAATTAGTTTTAATAAGACAAAGCAAACAGTAGGTACTAACTGATTACAGTTACTTCTTATTCACAACCCTGTGTTTGTTAAAAAGAACTTGTAAGTTAAATAAGAATGCAAAATAAATATCTATTTCATCTTAAATTTTCATTGGTGAATGAATATGCATGAACTTGCTATACAAAAACGCAGATGTAATACAATAACAGGAATAAAGAGTAGAAATCAGGTTGAAAATATTAAAAAGCTCAATGTTTTGAAATAAAGGGAAGTCAAGAATGGCAGACATTTAGATTAGAAAGATTTACAATGAACTAAGGAGTGACAACTCAGCAATATTTTATGGGTAGTGTCATCAACAAATTATGAAAGCACCATTTCTACAAACCACAGCATTGCATTTGTATCAGAAAGATGATAGTTACATAGTAACTTTATATAACTTTATTTTCTTTTTACAGATTATTTTTAAAGTCATCGTCCTCTTGAAGGGAATCTTTTCTGTTGACTGCAGGTTTCTTTCCCTTGTGCTTATGGCTGCTATGCAGATGCCTTTCTGCAGCTTCACTGCCTGGAGGATGCAGTCTCATCTGCAATGTTAAACACAATTCACTGATAAAGCTCTTGTTTTACATTTCAAATTAATTGCACAGAGAACCGAACATGCTTTGTAGCTTATCCTAAACAGAAGATTACTTATTTCTTCTTTCATTCTGTACATTAAAGTGGTTCTTTTAATGATAGCAATTTCAATATTGTTCCAAGAAGCACACTGAAGGCCTTGGTAGTAAATAATACTAAGTAATACCTATGCAGAAGCATTTTGAAACATGTAGAAAACAAATTCCTGGAAAGTGTTATTTATTGTAATTAGGGATGGGACCTTGATACCACCGATACCTAAATACTCTCAATACTTGCTGGTATCAAAGTAAGTCTAATACTTTGAGATAAACCTTCGGTACTTACTCGATACTTTTACATTTTTAAGCTTTGCATTATTGAAAGTTGTTGGGTTTAACTTTGTGCTAGATAATAAATGAAAGGAGTTGAGACATTGCCTCGCACATGTCCCCAAAGAATTGCTAGACTATAGTTCTTGATAAACCCTGACTGCATTTCCTATATGTAAATGAATGCAACATTTCATAGACTCTTGTGTCTAAATGAAAACATGTAAAACAACGGGGAAAGGAAAAGAAGTACTCAAGTTACATGCAGCATTGTGAATGAAGTTGGTGTAGCTGACACACTAAATCACCTTTCTGCAATAGCCTGGCTTGGTGGCCAGTGTTGCCAACACTTCCTCGGAAATAATGGCTAGATGGTATCTTTAAAAAGGCATTATTTAACAAAAAATGGCTAGATATAATTGGCATCTAAAACTACCTATACTTTGTTTGCAGAGGTTAAACCCCATAAAGACATTCTAAATATTATAATTGATTAGATAATTCCATAATATTTAAACATTGTAAAAGAATAATTTATTTAATATAAAATTGTAATGGAATAAGGTATAATTTTGCTAAGCACCAACACTGTACGTTAAATATAACTGATATTGAAATATGAAGTTTACTAAAATTCTTTAGGTAAAGTAGGTATCTAAAAGCTGACCAATTCTATGTGTCAAAAATCATACATTTTGGGCGCATACTCCAGAGAGTCAACCTTATGAGTAGTACAGATTTTGATGACATGTCATGACTTATGATAGGAACATAATACAACTACACGGTAGTGGGGATTCACCCTAACCATTTATTCCTTTTGCATAGCTAAAGTGCAGACGAAATTATGCTATTTAAGTCAGATTTTGGCTAAGGTGTTTGTTAAATACGCTAGATTTCAGGCTATAAGCATTTTACGATTTTATATGGCTAAACGCTACTGTAAAAATGCTAGATTTACCATAGAATAGCTAAGTTGGCAACACTGTTGGTGACTCACTATCAACCATAACATTTACCTACTCTGGTGACCAAACTCTATAAATCCAGCAGAAACAAGTCATAATTTAAGATATGAGATAAAATATTGCATGGAAATATCTGTTCTTTCCTTCAATCTGTTAGTTTGTATTTACAAAAGTCAAACTCAGGTCATGAGCATAGCTTATATGTATACCGTATGACTAATTTCCATAATACAGATAGCAAAATCCTTTAAAAGAAAGTTTTCAGCACAAAATATAGTTACGTAAAAAGAGAAGCAAAGAAATTACTGTTGCTGTTGTTGTTAGCCTTGACTAACAATAGGGGATATATAACCCGTGGCATTATATAGATAAAAAATTTGCTCCCAATTGGAGAATAACAAAAACGAACAATTTCAGAATTAGCACACAATACAAAATTGGTTACATGCATTTATACACAGAAAACTATTTTATAAACTGAGTATCCAGTATTGGTGCTCAATTTCAATATTGAATATTGAGAAATAGTGGTATCGTCCCATCACTAATTGCAATGTATGTAAATGATAAACATGTTTCATTAAATATGGTTTAAGAGCTTCTTGATTTAGTTGAATCTTAGCAGCATTTGCTAGTTCAGGTAATGGTTATTTAATGTTAATTAAACATTTTTGTACTAAATCAACACACTTAACACTCTCCACACTTCCTTGAAAGTAAAATCTTATCAGCCAACCAACATTTTATTCATCTACTTTCTATTACACATGGAATTGTCATTTGATTAGAGGATTTTGTTTCAACCATAACACAATGAAGGAATACATTCCAAGCCAGAATCTTTGTTATTAAATGTATCTGCCTTGCTTCCAAATAGGTACTTTTATTTTTCAAGCTGATATTAAAAGCACAAGGTAGGTATTGATCTTCTTTGTTTACAAAAACAAATGTTTCTTTACACTTAGTTAATTTTCATAACTGTGTTACTGAATAATATTTACTGGCAATTATCAGGTTTAATGCTTTAGGTATACACACTTCAGCATTTGGTCCAAGATAGTTACATATTAACAGCTACTGTTCAATGGTTACAATTTTATACATATTTACATAAAAAACAAACAGAGGTTTTGCTGTGTATGTTTTAGAGAAAAACTGGAGTGGAATAATTCTCCTAAGAGAAAATGCCTGAATAAGAGGCACAAATGACTGGAGTGCATGATAAGAAACAAAAGATATCATAACTCACATTAACCTACATGTAAACTTATTGACTCATTGCTGCCTTATTGTAAATAAAAGCCCCATTCTTAGAGCTACTAGCTCTTTGAAGCATGCCAGCAAAATAAAATAAATAAAGGTATTTGTATTTTGACATGTCCAAAAACATTGTATTGATCACATGGACAAAATAAATCTGAATGAGAACTTTATCAGCTGACAAAGTTCAGTGTATTGTTGTTTTCTTCTTATACTGGTTACAGCCACATCAAGGGGAGTATTTGTTTGATATTGGGACATTAGATATAGATTGAGTATATGGAAGTAGAAGCAATCATTTTGCTTCACGCTTTCCTTCAACAGAGAATTCGAGAATTCATAATTGGTTAAGAAATATTGAACTCCAAAAGCTACAAAAAACATAAACAAGAACAAGCTATTCAGTGTATTAAATGAGTGGAAAATTGGATTTTATAATTGAGTTGGCCAATGCCATAACTCATTAAATCCTTTAGAAAACCAATTTTTTGTTGTTTTTCCTTCTTCACCTTTTTGGGGGAGAGGGGTTGCGTTTAGAAAGGAACAAGTTTTGGAAGAATTTGAAATATGAAAAGGTATGTTCAATATTATCTTTAAAAGTGCATCTTTAACTGAACTTGAATTTCTGAGTGGATCTATTAATCTGATTGTTATTTTATTATAAAATGAATAAAATGAGATCGCTGGATTTCTAAAAATCTATTTTGGAATAGCAGGTTGCAAGAGACAGTGATGTGCATACCATAACCTCTCCTATGTAAATCCCATTCTCAACCTGCACATGGAACAACCTGATTTTACAAGTGGAACTCTGGTGTCTGAGTATTGCTGGTATAACAAATCATCAGAAATAGAGGAAGTGTTACTTCATCCCTTATGCTGACCTGCCTAGAGACTGGTGAGACTGTTGGGATACTAGAGAAGCTCCTTTCAGCCTAGGTCTGATGAACCCTTGACCAACAACAGTGTGGCCCTCCACTCATACTGGGGGTTTATATGAGTAAGTGATGTAACCAAAACTGTGGTGGCCACTTAAAAACAGTTACATATATGCCTACAAAATTCATACTTATTAAAGAACTTAATTATTTAGCAAAAATTTACAAAAAATTAGGAATTTATATATATCCAAATTGTCCTCTGTGCAGCAGAGAAGAAGAAATAACTGAAGAACATATTCAAACCGGCAAAGAAGGTATTACCTGCTGGATCCATCACAGAGAGATATTGGAAACAAGAGCACTAATAGTTTCATTGCCAGAGTTCAGCATTTGATACCAACAATAAAAAATTGAAATAACAGAAAACAATATAAAAAGAGAGTTATAGATTCTGAACAAATTATGAATGTGGAAGGCATTTATGGGGATATTAAAGGCCCTATATCACCAGTGTTAATTCTGCTAAATTAATGACCCATGTCTCAGAAACCATTTAAGGTATCAGCTTAGCACATAGAAGAAGAAGTGGGCACTCTTCCGAAGTTGCCGTGGTCTACTGCTAAGATGACGCCGCTGCTGCTTACGACAGAACAAAACCATGCATGCACTACTAAGTACAGTAAAACAGCAGTAACTTTTGTTTTAAAGATACAACTCCTGGAAATCTTTTTAAGTATTTCTGAGAATATTATCTGCTTTAAACAAAGTGATCTCCTTTATTATTTCTTTAGTGGGGAGAAAAAATCTGCATTTCAGAATGAAATACAAGTTTAGGCAGAAGGCACATAAAAAGTTTCTCACAGCAACCTAATTGCAGGCACTTCACTTTAATCACAGTTAAGTATCCAGGCATTCCAGAAATGTAGGTATTACCCTACAAACTGTTTGCACAGGATAGCTTTCCAGAGACAACCTTTTTCACACATAACTAATAGAATATTCTAAACACTTCTTGATGCATATGTGAGATATGACCGACCCTTGCCAGAATTGAATTATTAATTAGTTTTAGAGAAGCAGGAACATTTTCTGTTGATTTTGTGTGGAGAAGAGTGGAACTCAGTTTGCATGTTGTTATTTTTAATGCAAGTTGTACAATGAATGCTGCTAAATAGTTAACCAAACATTCTTTTTCAGCACTAATTTCAGTTATTTTTGGCGCATCATTTTTCCAGTCTGGAATATGAATTTTGCGACCCAAAATTTATATGTTATCTTCAATTTGTTTATAAAAGAGGTGAGATAAAGTTCAGATTTATATTCACAATTTCCATCCTTAAACAAAGTAAGCTTTGCAGGTATGTAAATAGATTGAAGTATGTGTAGGTGCAGAACGTCAACAGTGGATGAATGATCATTACAATTGTATTTTTGTTAAAATGCATCACTTCACTTGTTTCACTTCATCGAACTCCAGCATGTTTGTTCTGTTCCTTTTCAATTACAAAAAAATATGCTACTGCATCTGTAGCATGGTTCATGCCATAAGGACATTTAAGAAGCTTTACTAATTTTCTTAAGTGAGCTTATGAGGACAGTGGAAGTAATCAGTCTTAGAATTTATTTTCAAAGGTAGATAATCCATGGTAAATTATTCATATCTTATCCCTATTTTATTTGTTAACATTGACCTTGTTAACTACGTGTCGTCTACTATAATGTTCTTTTTTTTTTTTTGTGCTAAGAAATACAAACAGTAAACTGTCTTGAATGTGTTAAAATGGTGTTTGACTTTGCATTTGCAATGTTGTTTCTAGATTTATTTTAGTTTTGGCAATTTTAAATTTATATTGTGTCCTAATCAAATTTCTTTTCCAGTTCTTTTATTTATTAAACACAGCGATCATCTCTATGGCATCCTTTTAAGTTCTCAGGTTCAATGAACTGCTGCAAGCAGGCTCATTTGCATTGTTGACTCATTTATAGATGGAGCATTGTTAAAGACAATTTTGTCCACCACCAATGTGTGTCTTTTCACGGGCGACTTGTGTTTCTTAATTTTGCCTTTGAAAAATACTTGGGAAAATTAGTAAATATGTGGAAACTGTATCTGACTGGTTTCCATATTTGTTTTGGTATTTCTACTGTTTCTCTGTTTACTACACAGGTACTATTAACTTTTATTATACGGTTAGTAGAAAAGTGAATGTCACACAACAGTTATGAGTATGTTTGCTGTCTTTCCTAAGGATGGCATTTTCCCATTTTAAGACAGTACTATCTTTGAGTGGTCTAAAGAAGTGTCTCGTTCCTGTAGAAGATTGATCGTGTAACAAGACCTGCAGCTGGATGCAAAACATGTGGGAATTTTGCAATTCTTTATGTAGTGTATTCACACAAATAACAGTTATTAGTTGCTTAGCATATAACACAACCTGCACTAAGCAACAGAGATGCAATTTGACGACAGAGCTGTCACAAGAAGCATAAGGATTTACTCAACTGTGGATTATAAAGCAACCAATAAAGCAACCAGCATAAGTGAATGTGCTGCCACTGCTTCGTGTGACCACCGCTCCTTCACTTGTCTTACAGTGGCAAACAGGAGAGATCACACTTGTTCTTCTATGTGCTATGGTATCAATATTACATTTTTACAGGATACATGTCTTCTAGGCTCACTGGTATATTCGTAGACAATAGGTTTGTTTATTATACTATATAGGAATATTTAATTATTTTGATTAAAATTTACCAGCAATTCTTTCTTATATAACAAACTATGCTATTAACCCACACGCTATTTCACATTACAGCAGTAAGGGGTTGTTTTTATCGTCCCAAAATTTAATTTGTTATCTTCAAATGGGTCATTTATACCAGAAAATGTCATTCATAGAAAAAGCTGTTCAAAGCACAAATGGAGAAAACAAACTTTCATATATTTGCAAAGAAAGAGGCCATATGGCTTGAACATACAGAAGCTGCTATAGGTACTTAATGGTAGTATCAACTTGTAGAAAAAAACTTCCCCTAAAAGATGGGCTAAGGTTTACTCTCTATTCCAAAGTGTGAAGAACTTATAATTTTTGTTTTTCTGTGAAGTGATGCAGAATTTACAGTACAAAATGGCAGGTGCAGTATCATTTTTAAAAATATATTTAAAATACAAGTAATCTGCCCACAAGGATAAAATACAGCACAGTCGTTAAAAGGTGAGGCCACAGGTTGGCTACATGCGTAGCACGCTGTACCGCAGTGACCTTGGTACTTTTCTGATGTGTAACTGGCTGTGCGTGATGCATTCAAGGTTATCTTTATCAGCTGTGCTCCAGTCGCTGCTTTGTGTTCGTGCTGTAAACAGAGTTGTGCATCTCAAAGGTGAAAGTTTATTCAAGACATCTGTATTGTGTGTGATTTATAAGAGTGTTAATGTCTTGGTAGTAGTCCACTGCAATGGCTGCCAACAAATTCACACTTAAGCAACAGATTTTTATTTTTGATACATAGGTTAAAACTGAATCATGTAGACAGGTGTGTGTAGACAACTTCAGGACAAATTTCCTGATATTCCAGTTCCAGGTAGAGAAACTGTTAGACATTGGTTAATATAGTTTAGGACAATGGGATCGCTAATCGCTAAACCTAAGAAGTGAAAATGAGACGTTCTAATGGAGAAAATAATTCCAAAACTGGTGCATCTATTTGTGGGGAACCCTAATAAACAAAATGTTTATAGGAACAATCCTCACACCATAGACGAACTTATGGACAATATAAAAATGAAAATTAAAAACATTATGCAAGAAAAACTTATGAGTGTGAGTGGAAATTTCATCCGGAGATGCCAGGAATGTCTTCATACAGATGGACACCACTTATAACAAGTTTATACTCAAGTGCATGCTACTATCACTCGTACGTAACATGGGTAACATGGGAATTACAGAACGAAAAATCCCCAATGTAATAGACAGTGTATGGAGCATGCGTACATGTGATTCATGGCCTCACCATAAAATGACTGCACTGTCTATATAAAATTAAAGAGGAAATTCCAATTAATAAGACTGCACAAAAAAAACTAAAAAAGTTCTTGGCATATTTTACCATTTAGTATAACATTAATAAATTTTCTTTTTAGGTTCTGCACCAAATGCAATTTCTTTTCAAATTATGAGAAGAATGAATTTAGAATTAATAATGACTACTAGTGAACAAGTGCCTGAAATACAAGCAGTTTATTTCAAATGTGCAATTCAGAAGGTAAGAAACATGTAATGAAACTGAGAATAACATTTTCTGACCGTTTTCTAATTATTATTGGTGAGTTTGCAATTTGTTACTCAACTTTTGCATTCTTTTATTTATAAATATATTTTTATATTCTAAACTGTCATTACAATGATTGGTGATAAATTATGAACAGATTTACTTCCAGTTTCTCCCTGAACATACAGCAAACCACTGCTGTTTCCTTAGTTTAGAATTTAAAATAACAGCAAATGCAACAATACACTACAACAGAAACAAGAACTCAGTAAAACAGGAGATAATAGTAGGTATTACTAAATAATAGGCAGGCAAGAATTACAATGTACAGCATCAACATTTCAAATAAAGAACAGAAAAAGACCAAGAATGGAATTCTTGCCAAGCAGTAAGCAGAAACATGATCAATTAGATAAAATAAAGAATAGTACTACTGAAGTAGAAGTGCATAAATTAATTAAACATTTCAGTTTCTTCCAACCATTGTTTAACTGTTGAAGGAAACACTTCTTCAGTTTTAATTTTTACTTTCTTCACCCTTAAGACAAAATAAAGAAAATGAATGTATATGTGTAAGCATGCAATGTGATCCAATACAAATAAGAAACTGTTCTGCTGAATTTAAGAACTGTTTCCTAGCCCTTCATTTCAAATGCTTGAGAAACATTTGCAGGACTCCACTCATATGCTTTGCTTCTAATATTTTGCAAATGCTTGATACATACAATAATTGGTTTAACTTATGTTGCTGAAACAAATGCAACCATCATGTTTACACTTCCAAAAAACTCGAATAAATAAGACTGTGCTTTTAAGATAAATATCTTATCAAGCAGATTTTGTGCTTGCTTTCACCTAATATGTTTTTATATACCATCATTTTGGTAGCTATTTACTTTCTTGGTGAAGTTTCAGAAATGTTTAAACACAACATTCCTGTGTATGAGGGCACTCAGCTACAGAGGTATTATATTCTTGTTGCAGAGAAGTTTAAGAGAAGTTTTGCACATAACACAGTGAGATAAATGTTTAAGGACGTACTTCTAAATAGAATTTGCTTTTTGAAACTACTGAACATATTTTTGCCTTAAGTGCACTAAAACATAAAATAAAAGTATAGGATGGGATCTAATGGTTTCAGTGTCCCCCCTCCAAACTGCACTTCAGCTCAGTTTTATTTCTAAATCAAGATACATTTTGACAAAATTCCATAGCTTGGTGTTACTTCTGTCATTGGTTATGCTATGTGGAAGTCGTATAAATGTCATTCTCTTTTGAGCTCTTATTTCAGCAGAACCCCCCCCCCCAAAAAAAAACCTCTGCACATTTTTCATGGCAGTCTAATTCAAATATGGTGTAATTAAGACAAATCTTATTAAAGTTTATGATAAACAGCAGCTTATCCATCTTGGCCTCTTTCCTTAAGCAACTAGTTCCATCACCATATACAATTCTTGCTTTAATAATTCCATTTTGAATCTAACACACACTAATGCTCTTCTTAGCTAGTACATGTTTTATAGCCTGTTGTTCACACCTTCAGATAGTGTCAACTGTCTTATTTTATAAGTTGACTTGAAAATCTCCCATTGGTGCCAGAGGCTTAACAAACTTTAAGTTAGGGCTTTCTTTAAATGCAACATCAAAGTTCATAATCTACCCTCATATTTCTTTATGAAGATCTTCTCCCATGTTGCTAACTCTGTGGGTCTTTGAACACTTTTAAGTAAGCTGATTCTATTTTCTATATCATGTTTCCCCTCCTAAAAATGATAAGCCACAAATGATTTATTAGTCTTCATTGTTAAAGTCCGAGCTTTCTTCAACAAGATTCCTGTTTTGTTTAGTCATAATTTTCATGATAGCAACCTTGTGTTGAGCTCTTGTGCTGTCATGACCGTGCACTTGATCCAGACACTTGTGGTACTACTTTCTATGGAAGATATGACTAATATTTTCGATGTTTTCTTTTATAGTACACTGAAATAAAAGTATCTAATTAGAATATTTCTTAGTCTCCTCTACTGGGTGTTTAAATAAAATAATTCATTTTGATTTAATGTAACTATGTAAATTAAAAACACAACATCCATTTTATTTTTGTTTTATTGTTTTTAAATTTAACATCCGTTAACTGGGTACCTACTTATTATCACACAGCGAATGAATGAAATGGGTGTAATGTTGCTGAAATGAGCTGAGGCTAACAGAGCTTAGTGTTACCCAGTATATTAAGGATGAAGTAAAACTGTATAACTCACTCTAACCAACATTCGAACTCAGGACCTGTTGAATGTGAGGCAGATATGTTACGCCCACATTAGGGGTAGGGTTGTATCTATTTTGTTTCTACTTTAAGGTGAAAGAGGTATAGCACATATTGTATATATGTTTTAGAGCACCACGTTGTGGATGTTTCTCACGTAATGTTATTTACCTCACGCGTGGAACCATCTTGTGTGACGTCACTCGTTGGTTTGGTCTGGTCCATATATACCTCTGGCGTTAGCAATTTGCATGAAATTTTAATGTCCACCGGCTAGCTATTTAGGGTCGAACATGTTTCTCTTGAAGGGTGTGAAGCGGAAAAGGAATCTTTTATCCAAAAATTACTAGTGAAGAAATGTATTTTATAAGGTTTTATTGTCGAGCACGTGCACTAACACTTTCACAGATTTTGTCTAGATAATCGCCATACTGAAACTGTTTGTAATAACTTCTCACTTTTAACTCACGTAGGTACTTCAATTTTTGTATATAAGTGACTTTGTAATATTTTAGATCTTTAATGATTTTTACTGCGCGTGACTTGACGAACTGAGCGTCCAACGTGTAATGTGCGGACGATGTGTAATGCTTCGTGAATCCTGCCGAACTGGAGAACGATGTGAATGCTTCGAGAATCTTGCTGAACTGGGGAACGCTCGACTTTGAGCATGGCTATTTATAGGCTTGCCCCAAGATACACCTAAAGATTATATATGAATTACCATTGGCCAACAAAACGCGCCAACATTAGCGTCTATTTTACTATCCAATGAAAACCACTAATACATATTACTTTTATAGAATGTTCTGGAAGCTTTTTTTACTGAAAAGGCGCGAAACATTACGTAACTTCCTGGTTCCCGGTAACGATAAACAAATCAAACCCTTCATTGCAGTACTGTTATTGTTAACAGTTTCAGTAGAGCCGAATATTATTATTTACCATTAATAATTACAATTATTAAACCTCTGAAATCAATGTTACATAAAAATACATATTCATATTATTATCGTTAACCACATCTGAGTAATTTGTGATACAAATTACCGTCTCAAAGGGCATATAAGTAAACATTTTCATTTCAGTATTGATTCACTGCAAATGCATAAAAGAACTGCCTGAGGATTTAATACCATTAACAAAGGTGAATATAATTTCTGTAATGCTGCTTTCCAAATCTCTGCAGCTTCCGTTGTGAAGTAAGCATGATCTACCTCTCCAATGTGAATTCTCACTCATCTGTAACGCGAAGTGTGCAGTTGCCAAATGTCTTCTCTTTCCAAAGCATTCTTCTACAAATGTGTGAGGGATACCATAAAAGTGTTCATAAATTTGTTTAAAAATCTACCTGTGATTCAAAGGATGACATCTATACGCATTCCACTCAGCATATAATTGTTAAAATAATTACACATATTTCAAATCTAATAATGCTCAATAAAATAATTTACTACAGAATCAGCAGAGACAAAATGTAAAAGAAAAGTATGTAAAATGATTCTGCAAACATGATGTGTTAAATAAGCTGCAACAATCCAATAATAGCATTACCTAAGCTTTCATAGATACAATACTGTGATGATAGTGTTATTCAAAAAAATACATTACTTCAGGCAGCAATGTCTTATCAGTTTGAATTAAGACTCTGCAATTACAATACAGAAAATACAGTAAGAAGATGAAGAGCAGCATTGTGGCCAGATGAAGAAGGCTGAAAAAGGCACATAACAAGAAAATTGAATGCAGTGCAGCAGGCATGACAGATATAAGGAAGTTGAGATCTACTTGGAGAATACAAGATATATACGTAACTAACTTAATATTTCATGGAGATGGGACTTTTTCCTGACTTCTTGGCTTCTGCTCTCTCCTCCTTATAGATGCGTTTCTGTTGAAAAAACAAAACAAAAGAAAGACAAAAAAGTGTTAGATTACTATCACTAATTAATCTAATGTTTAACTATGTTGTTGAACATTTCTGTAGACATGTTTAAAATCATGAAGTCATATATTTTTATTTGCTTTTATAATACAAGTACCACAGTATGTACACAGACATTCTCTAGCATTGTGGGGAGGGTGAGGGGAGTAGTTCTAAAGGCATGTAAAAATAACTATCAAATTTAAGTACTTCATTTTAGGATTATTATTGCAACCAGAGTAAACAAACACTCTTCTAAATTCTTTTCTTTTGGGAAAACAGAATGAAGTTTTTGACATTTACACATGCATATTGACATTTTGTCACTCCAGCTTCACTTTCTACAACAGAACTTCTGGAAATGTTTCAGAGTGTTTTGTCTCAATCATCACCCCAGACGATTGCTGAGCTTCCTCCTGTGGCATGTAGATGGTGTTTCCAGTCTGGACATAGATACTGCACAATGACAGGTCATTTTCATACAGGACATCAAAATTTAATAAATTGTGTGTATTTTTAGCAGAGCATTTTTGGTCTACTAATCATTAGTTGAAAGAGAAACAGCCTTTAAAAACCCTTTAAAAATCAGTGAAACTTTCTATTTGAGAAGGCTATTCACACATAAAAATAAGCACAATTTATTGAATTTTGATGCCCCATATGAAAATGATAATATGCAGTACATTCAGCCAGGAAATGTCATCTGTAGGGTCACTGGAGGAAGTACGACAGTGGGTCAAGCCTGATAATGGAACTAACAGTCTTCGAAACATGTTTCAGTAAGTTTTGAGGTTTTGGTGCACAGTCAAGCTAGAGTAATTAAAATTTCAATTTGTGCATGTAAAGAGGAAGAAGGAAAGAAAAAAACATAGCGATATATAGGCTATAAGTTGGAAACCTAAATTAGACTTGGAAAACTTAAAGCCACAGCCAGGACACAAACCATGGACATGCAGCTCTATACTGATGGTCTTACTACTTGAATTACCAAGGCAAGATATCCACATGTGCATTAAAACTTCTCATCCAATTCAAGTATCCTGGTAAAGCTCCAAGGCTATTTCACACACTCAGAATACCATACGTCAAAAGCAATTTGCAATGTTGCAAGTGCTTTCAATCTCCAGGCTTTCTTCTATTACAAGGGGAATTTCATAAGTAATGCACAGGTTGGCAGTGCCGAAGATTGGTTGACACATTACTAGTGAAAATTATGTCACCTGCAGTTGAAGGCTTGAGAAAGAAGCATTGTATTTGTTGTATCAAAGTGTAGGTACTCTATATTTGTACCAGCAAGGCTATAAATGGAGCCTGCACATGTGCCCAGTACTGTGACTGTTGAAGATCAGGGGTCATACAAAAGATCGAAACTGTGTGCAGCAAAAGTCCCACAGAAATCCATGGTGCTTTTAGTGAAGTTTGTGTTAAGTTCACAGTGGACTGTAGTACAGTTTCTCATTGGGCTAATCTTTTCATGGTAATCATGTGAGCCTAGACAATGACCCAAGACCAGGAAGTCCGAGAACATCAACAGATGAAATAAGTGTGAAGCTTGTGGCAGATGCTCATCATTGTGTAGCATGTGAAGAATTTTCTAGAGCCATGGGTGTTGCAGCAACATCAATATGCCACATTTTTACTAATGATTTAAAGAAGAGAAAACTTTCTGCATGATGGGTTTCTCACCACTTCACTGCTGAACAGAAGCAGAAACTCCTGGACAGTACAACCTCACTGAAAGAAAGATTTTACATTGAAGATCAAACATTCTTGCATTGAATTGTTGCTACTGATGAAACATGGGACTTCAGGATTTTGAGCCAGAGTTGAAATCTCAGTCTAACGAACGGAGAGCTACAGGTTCCCCTGACCAAAAAATTTCGAGCTCAATCAAAGGTCAAACAAACGTTCTTCTTCAAGCAAAAGATCTTTTTTTATGATCACTTAAGTCATCATGACAGATAAGAGTCTCAGGTGGAAGAAGTATCACTGGAGTATAATATTGTGATTTCATGCAACACCTTTGCAGGAAAATGCACAAGAACTGACCTCAGTATCTCATGGCTGAGCCTTTCATTCTCCATGACAATGCTTGCCTACATTGCAAAGGTTGTAACCAAAAAACTTTGTGATTATGGGTGAGAAGTATTACCTCATGTGCCCTATAGTCCAGATATGTGTCCACCAGACCTCGACTTATTCCCAAAGTTAAAAGAACCTATGTGTGGCAACATTTTTCTTCTATGGAAGAGCTTTCTACCAATGCTATATGAGCTATTCGACAGATGTATAGAAGTGGTGTTTTGAATGGAATAATAATGCTTTCCAAATGTTAGTACTCAGTCATTGAGAAGCAGATAGACTATATTAAAGGATTGTGAGCAGATAATCTCAAAGAAATAAAGGTGTAAGTAACAAAAAAAATTGTGTAGGTCTGAATCACTGCTTACACACATCTAGCATGAAAGAACAAATATTAAACTGAAACTGTTCTGCATTTTCACTTATTGTAATTATTTGGTAACATGGAGACATAAAACAGAGGAAGACAAAGAAAATCATAATAACTTGCTATTTTTATCAACTATTTGTAAATTGTTGTATTTACAATAAATAGTATTATTTATTGTGGTTCAAATCCCAGCTATGGCATTGAATTTTTCAGTCATCTAATTCTACCTTTCCAACCCTGTCCAACACACGGCTTGTGTGAAAGAACAATTAATTCCATCAATAGTATTAGCTATTATCTTCTGATCTTCTCTAATTCCAAACTGCAATGATGATAATTTATTGACTCTGAAACCACTGTTGTAGTCTTTCTAATACTATTCATCTCTAGTTTCTTCCTAAATTGGACAGGAAGGTTATATTGGAAAGGGTTAATATTGAGTAACTTTCAGGCATTGATATATTTGGACTGCCTTGCTAATTCAATGTCACTTGCAATGTTGAGAACATGACTAAACTCGAACTTGTCACTTGGCTCCTTCGATTCCTGTATAAGAACCTGAGATAAATCAGAGCACAGACAACTTGAGAAGCCAAGATTAACTCTGAATTGTTGACATGTTGGCATATGCCTTACAGGAATTAACACCTAATGTACATTCCAAACATAAAGTATATCCATTATTTGTTTGTGTATCACATGATCAAATTTATTTGGAGGCTCCTATAAGCAATTACGAAAAGATTATGTGAGTTCTAGTTGGTATCCTCTTGTTTGATGATATTTTGTAGGGAAACAAGTAACCTCTTAGAACGTAATCCTGATTTTTAATTGATGGGGTGATGCATAGGAAACATGCAATGTCTTAGAAAATAGTGCAACCTAGTGCCTAATTTCATATTCCATAACAGTAAGGATCAGGTTTGGACCCCTTGAGTGGAAAGAATTGCAGAGTAACATAGTGTTTTCTCAATTTATTTATTGCCAGCACTTAAAAATCACTAGCGAGCACTCCATTTTCAGGTCTGAAAAAAGAACAATTGCTGAAATGCTGCATTGTAGTGATAATTTTGGTGTAAATACTCCATTACTAGCAACTTATGCAGGTTTGCAGCTACCCAACTGTGCAGTGCAATGAATAGCTTGTAAGTCTTAATTATCTGCTAGGCCAAGCTTGAATTTTGGTTGGGGAGAGTTGCCTGCATAAAGTTTCTTTTCTGGTTTCCTATATACTAGACAAATATCAGGGGGTTCTCAACTGTTTGCATCCTATGCTCATTTGAGTGCTCATTATTATTGGTTCCCAGCAAACCACAATAAGAAACTTTAATAGGTTAGCTGCATGTGTTGCAAACATTTTAAGTGCCATAATAATTTTCTTTTTAAGAATTTATATTTCTTACTATTTTACAAGGGTGAATCGGAAAGTAACATATAATACCATTAGATACCATTACAAACAAATGCACGAATGAACTGACATCTTTTGTCTATTTTTCTACATAGTCGCCAATTTTCTCAACACATTTCTCCCATTGTAATACAGTTTCATAATATTCTGTTCATAGAAACTGTTCGATTGGAGTATAGCCATCTGCAGATTGCTGTTTTCACTTCTGCATCTGACGCAAAGCATTGACTGGCCAGGAATTTCTTCATGGGACCAAACAAATGAAAGTCCGATGGTGCCAGGTCTGCCCTGTATGGTGGATGCTGGAGCACCTCCCAACCAAATTTGTTGATTTTCTCAGAAACAGTGGCAGTAATATAGGGGCAAGCATTGTCATGAAGAAGTTTGACGTTGTGCCATTTGTCACGAAGGGCACAATGCAACTTTACCAAAGTTTTAATGTAGGCTGCAGCATTCACAGTGATCCTGTGTTCAGTGAATTCTACCAATAAAACACTATTCATATCCGTGAATACTGTCACAAGCAGTTTGTGAGCAGATGGAGTTGCTTTGGATTTTTTCTTTACCGGGGAAGCAGCGTGTTTCCACTCCATAGAGGCCTGCTTTGTTTCGGGCATGTAGTGGTATGCCCACGACTCATCACTAGTGACAATTCCCTTCAGAAAGTCATACCCTTCTGCAGCATAATGCTTTAAGTAATCCAAGGTTGTCATCATTTGCTGGCCCCTGTTAATTTAATTGAGCTTTATTTGTGGATGCTCTTTAACTGCTGTGGTCCTTAGCGTCGCATTCTATATTGGGCGTGAAAGACCGGTAATTTTGTTCAAAGGCCTCTTTATAAGGATTGAGGTTCTTTTATGTGCTGTAAATCTATGACATGGGACCACCAGCTTTACTTCCCTTCCAAAGGAAGCCATGCTAAGGATTTATGGTAACCACTACACGACGGAGGACGACACTGGCCCGCGCGGTTATCTGTCAGGTTCTTAGGCACCCATGAGCACTAACTTTATGAAACTTCAATGTGTCATGCACAACATAGCACACTGCACCGTATGAAATGTTGAACTGCTTAGATGAGGGTTTGCAGTTGGATCTGCCAGTTGTTCAGAATTGCCGCCTCAATGGCTGTGACATTCTGTCAGCTGTTACCAGTAATTCAGAATGTGGCGAATCACAAAGGTTATCATGGCTATCTTTGTAGAATGCATACCACCTGGAGTTATTGCTATGGTCCATACAGTTATTCCCATACACACCACGCATGTCCCTATGAATTTCACTCAGGTTATGCCCTTTAGCCCACAAAAATCACACTACAGCTCGCCGATCTTCACAAGTGGACGACAGTAACATGCATGCCATCTTTGTTGCATAGTTCACACTCGCTAGAGCTACACATTAGAACAAAATAATGTCTGTAGTGAAAGCTTCAAGCTATATCTTGGTGGAACTTCAACATCCCAGCTGCAATACCAATGCAGAAAAAAATTATTTCATTACTTTCCGATCCACCCTTGTATTTAACATTGCAGTAATAACACAAAAAGACTGTGTTTACTGTTTATAGCTACAAAATGATTATGCAGCCTTTACAAGGAAGAACTGGAATTAAAAGATTCAGTTTAAGTGAATGAAACACAATTGAAGGCAATAGGGTGCAATATCCATATGATAATTATTGATTATACAGATTCAGTCTTGCTCATGAACAGTCACATCATCAGTTACTGAAATGGTCTTGTGGGAGAGTCCAAATAAATTTGATGACCTTCTATAGTATAAGATCATTAAAGGTCTTAAAACTAATGAAGGTGCTTGTTGATACACTGGCTCTTAAACTTAGTCACAGATATAGAATACTCTATTTTTATCATTTGTGAAGTTTTCTGAGAGTATGGTAGGTAATGTGTCTCACCATGATTCGATACTTCTCCTTGCATGCATATTCTGACTCATCGACATCATTATAGCAATCACTCTTGTAATCAGCAGGCAGTGGTTTTCCTTCATGTTCACACAGTTTACTTAATGGACGAGCTTGCACCAGAAGCTTATCAAAACCAGTTGGCTTCCTCTGGGGACAGTAAAACACATCTGGAGTCTTCTTGTTGAACACTATAGACTTGCGCATCATGTCCCCAGCATCTATTGAGGCCACAACCTGCAAAACAACAACTCAGTGTGTATCTCTAGTTCACATTTCATTAATTATAAGCAGCAATTTAAAACCCTGATATAATGCATTCACATGGCTTTCTCTCACCCTTACATATTATAGTATTCATAATAAAAAAATGTACATTCATATGACTTTCTCTACCCAACATTGTTTACTTTTACACAACTTCTATAAACTATTCTTATGAAAGTTTATTTTTCAATCTACTTTGTGTTAATTGACACGAACCTTTGAAGAAATACTTTCATTAAACACTCTGCTGTGAGTGAAAGGGGAATAGAGAAAACTGAATCAATAATAAGATGTTTAAAAGCAGATTGCTATATGCTGGCCTTGAAATTCCATACTCTTTTCATGACATAATGGGAAACAAGTAAACAGCAGGAACACTTACAAAGTATTGAAAAATTCAGAATAATATTAATGGACAAGTTGGAAATTGCTGATGGCACAAAAAGAGTTATTTGAAATAAACTGATCTACATTTTTTAAGGCTTTTTTAAAAGAGACCTACATTTTTTCTGTAGTAAGTTTTTGTCTATCTCTTATGGTTTATCTGATATACAAAATTATAAACTTTATTTGTCATGTAAATATCTTAAACATATGATATTTTAAACAATACATTGCAGCCATTATTGAGAAAATAAAAAAATATTGAAAGTTTTTTCATGCAAAAGGTAGTTTGCAGTGAGGAGATTTTATTGAAAATCTTCTTTCACATCTTTGTAAATACTGAACATAAATACAAAGTTTGGTATATATCCAACTTTTCATTGTTGAGTTATGCTGTTCACACACACACACACAATTTTTACTAAAAATGCTTTCTTATTCAAGGAAATTCAAAATAATATTATGCACTTTCAGTGAAATCTCCATGTCATTTTTTTTTATGGCTGCTGTTTAACTGCTGTGGTCCTTAGCATCCTATTCTATATTGGGCATGAAAGACCAGTAATTTTGCTCAAAGGCCTCTTTATCAGGCTTGAGGTTCTTTTATGTACCGTAAATCTACAACACGGCTTTACTTCCTTTCCGAAGGAAGCCATGCTAAGGAGTTTTACCTTGAAAAAAATCTATTGCCCTCTGCGGGTTTCAACCCATGACATCGGGAACTAGAGATAGCATGGATTTTTAGTGGAATACAATATTTCCTGTGCCTGCCATAGGTAAGTGGAAGAAAAATCAGTAATTGGTGCATACATTGCTTTGAAGAAATTGCTGCTCTCTTCATCTGAATTGAAATTATATGTGTATGAAGTGTCAAATTATAATTATAAGCTTTAAATTTAGTGGTTAAAACAAATGAGCCTTTATAAATAGAATGAAGCAAGAAGACTTCTTAGCAATGGAGTAACAGCTAAAAAGAAGTACACAATTGAAATTATTTTTTTCTTTTAACTGACCTGAGTACAAATCAGCAATACACTCCATGCTTATAGTATTTGAATGTAGATGAAGAGCATAACAAATTTATGAATGAAATATAAAATGCTCTCTTTCAAAATACGAGTTTCTGATATACCCTGAATAATTGTCACTCACTCTAAACTATAGTCTTTCATCACAGTATAACATAAATACAAAACTATTTTATGTACACTAATATGATATTTATGGTACTCTATTTATAAGGGTCTTCTATGGGGTCCATTTAGGTAAATTTGTAAATGATATAAAACACAACATAATTGTTTAAGCTACAGCATTTAGTTATCTTAAGCTGCCAACTTTCATGTAAATCAAGTTCATATCCTAAGATACATTTTGACAGGATGGGATTTATAATGAACAGTTTTTAGGCTAAATACCTATTTTTTATGTGTACAAATAAAGTAAAAATGGTTAAATATCCTCACATTTCATGTAAAATATAAAGATATGGAAGTGGTTTTGTGGTGCCTAAAATGCCTATTTTAACTATTGGCACCTATTTTATGGTTTTAGAGCCTAAAGTGCCTATTTTACCATTTGTGTTGTGTAATTAATTTTTTTCATGCGGTAATGAAAGTATTGATATCATAGAATTAGTTTGATTCAAAGTTTGTAATAGTTTGCTTGTAGGAATGAAACTTTCTGGAAAAAAGACTGCTTTATTTTACACTTTAGCAGATGGATTAATTTGTTTTGTAGAAACAGAATACATGCCCCCCTCTAGTGTCTTTGTCATCGTTTGGTATTGGTTGGTGGCTGCAGTACGGCAGAAATCTGTTTCAAATAGTATATTTCCCATTTTTTCGTGACTCATATACCTTGTCCCTTCCATTAACTGTTGATATGCACACATCTGCAAGATTTCTTTGTGTTTTCTCTGTTGATTTTCAATGCATTTCCAAACACTTCTTTTACATTGCTATTCTTAATGATATATTATGTTGTGCACCCTTTTGGGGCGTGGCTTCATGTCAGCTGTAGAGCATTTAGGTCTCAATGATATATCTGTAGTGTGTGGTGGATTTCCACTTTGATCTATTCAGTTAGTTTTGAGAGCTCTTTTTCGAACTTTATAAGCTCATATTATGTATTAGCAACCATAAAATCATAATTGAAGATGTCATAACATGTTTCTAGCCATAATAATTTAGAAAATTTACTGTTTGTGTTATTGTGTAATTTGCAATGCTCGTTAATTAATAGCATTTTTAAACTTTCAAAATGTGTAATACATTTTAGATCCATAAAATCTAATGTTTAGGTCATGGAAATAGTATTTTTAGTGCCTAAAACAGTGTCTTTAGTGCCTATTTTGATAATTTAGAGCCTATTGTAGATGCCTAAAAATTGGTTTTTAAGGAGCTAAAAATCCGAGGTCTAGCAAGCACATTCTCAAAATGAGCTATAACTTGAATAGGCTGTCCTTCTGTCTTATTCATGGTTAATTTCCTGCATTAATTTCTTGAAATTTTCTTTCCAAATTCTGAATTTTATACCCAGGCAGTAGCTGGATCATGGCAGTGATGGCTATAAAATTCTCAGAAAAAAGTACCTATCAACTACATTTGGAGGGAAACAGAAGGATAAAATAGAGATGTTAACCCATGTACCTGCATGGACCACCACCTTAAGAGACCCTAATGCTACATCAAATGGATTCTTTACTTTCTTGAAACGAAAAGTCATGTTTAAATGTTGGTTCTCATCTGAGATACATAACATTGTAGACAATAGTTGCATTAATATTGGAGCAACCAAGAGAGATGGCTCCACAGTAACGTTGAGACCCGAATTCGAGCGATCCAGAGTTCGATACCTGGGGCCAGCCACTGTGAACGTGAGTTGTTCGTGGTTTACCCTGGTTGGCATGCTGGGTTGGTTTCTCTTTTACCATGAATTTCCTTTCCCTCGTTTCCTATCATTCCCCTTTCATGTTTCAGGTAGGCTTAGGGGCTGTGCAGTGTCGGTCGGTGTCGGATAGATGGCGCCGATGCTTGCTCCTTGGAAAGTTCTTCTTGGCCCTGCCAGATGGCAGCCTTCTCTGAGCCGTCTCAGGAAGCTCCGCTCCAAGACAGAGTCATCAAGCTTGGAATCGTCAGGTACCTCTGCGCGTCTCTGTCGGCCGGCCCAGAACCTCCTCCTGGGGGTGGTAAGCACAAAAGATCCGCACTGAGTCGAGGTGCGAGGTGTCCCTTCCATTCCCTGGTCCTATGACATGCGTAATAATATGTCCTAGCTCACTATTATATTTCCAACTGAAAATAATTATTTGCTGAAATTATTACGCGATCAGGATCTCTTTGATGTAGCATGTAAGAAGAGATTAGTTTTCACTTTTAAGAAATTTCTACAGACTATCAGTGAGTACCCAATACATCCATATGTCTCTTTTGTGTGCAGGTAACTTGGTGCAAGCACGAGTGTTGCAAACTTAGGGTACCATTAATTTTTCCAATCTTTCCCTTGGTAAAACATCGAAGTTAAGAGGTACCTCACTCGAAGTAAACCTTCCTCAAGTTTTGTCCAGTCGAACTATATGTATAAAAGTGAAGTTGTGGATGTGGAGGAGAGGTTATTGTTTCATTTGCCTCTTCTACTTCTTCTACTACATATGATATTTTTCAAAGTAACTTTTAATGTTAGCAAAAACTACTATATACGAGTATCTCCGAGTTCGTTGGTTACGTACCGTCCCTGAACGTCACCTTCGTCCAGTAGTTGGCACACCTTTTCCAGAAAGCACGTTCTGAATCTATCTCTACAAAGGAGTGATACACCTGAGACTATCAGACAAACCGAAATTGTTTTTGGAACAGAAAGATTGAAACTGAAAACTGTGTAGAACGCTTTCTTATAAATGAGCTTATTTTTAAAATTAAATGAAGAATATGTGTCTATATTTGTGGATCATTTGTCGCATATTTACTTTAAAATCTGTTTTCCACAGGACAGACAACGCAACTTGATCAGGGATTCATGCTAAGAGCCTTCAGAACACCAACTTTCACCACAACAGAAAAGGAACAACTTCGTGATCTTTCCTCGGAAAACGAAGTAAAGATTATGCTTCTTTCTTCTACATGGCTTGAATTTTAAACTCCGTAAACATTAAGTAATAAGAATTAAGAGCTAATTAAGAAAGGTTTTCGCATTCTGTTAACTCTTGCAAACCTGTATTTCAGTGAGACAGGAGAAGCTACAAGGGCAATGTCTCGTACTATCATGCTAGTTAAGTAGGTACGATAAAACAAGATAGATATGCGTATTTTAAAATAAATATTTTTATTTGTTTAATACACATCACATAAGACAGGTATAAAAATATTTCCCAACGAGGAATACAACGAGAAGCTAACGAAGAAGCTGCAATGCAACATTACTATTCTATGGATCCCTGCATTGGCAAGTCTCAGACATGCACACAAAAATTCAGGACTTCCAATGCGGGCGTCGAGGGATAGGAGGATAGCACATATCCATGCCAGACCGGTTTCATGTGGCAGCACGTGCAAGTAGAGATGCCAAAATTACATTATACTCTCCCGTTTGTGAAAATTGCAACACAAAGAAAGAATTTCCCGAATAACTCAAAACTTGGTGAAAGTGTAGAAGAGTGTACAAGCAATAAGTGATTAGGTTTGCAGAGAGATGGGGAACACGTAGGCCGAGCAGAGCCCTTTCGTGTCGGTCCGACAAGGTCAGTGTTGCGCCCAATGTAGTCAGTGCAGAGCTGTCAACAAGGTGGAAACAATAAAATGAGTGCCAGTATGCCTCGTCGACGTCAAAGGGAGCCATATTGGCATGTGAGTGAGTTCGAAACGGGGCAGAATGATCGGTCTCCGGGAAGCGGGTTTGTCATACCGTGACATTTCGGCTCGTACAGGGCATGCATAAGTGTCCGGCGGTACCGTGGTGAGCGCAACCGGAGGGCTGCATTGTTGAGCGGCATAGCGGACAAACACCAGGTGTGATGGCTTGGGGCGCCATTGGTTACAACAATCGATCTCGCCTCCTACGAATTGAGGGCACCTTGAACAGCAACCGGTACCTAGCGGTGGTTGTAGAGCCTGAGGTACTCCCCCGGCTTCAGACATCTCCAAAGGCCACATTTCAACAGGACAATTCCCGGCCACATATTGCGAGGAATGTACAAGCCTTGTTCGAAGAGCGACGGGTACCATTGCTTCCCTGACCTGCACGTTCGCCTGACATGTCGCCCATCGAACATGTCTGGGATATGGTTGGTGCGTCACGGTCCTCCAGTAACCAGTGTCACGGATTTGTGGGCTCGAATACAAACTGCGTGGAGGGAAATCGCTCAGGAACTTATTAAGAACCTTTTTGATTCAATGCCACGGCGTATAGCAGCTCTAATTGCAGCGCATGGAGGCCACACCAAATACTGAATATTAGGGCTCAAATGTTATGTACAGATTTGAAAAGTTTATCATTTATTTCTTGTCATGTACGTAACCTGTGGTAGTAAATTCATGCGTTTCCTTCTTGGTGTTGCAATTTTCACAAACGGCAGTGTATGAAAACAGTTGTTGCAATGCGAATTAAGGTATTTACTGATATTTTGCATTGTAAAAGTTAGCTCAAGATTATATTTTATTTCACATTTTGACAAGAGCACTCCTGTCTCTTTAGTCATATTTAAAATTAAACAGTGAAGTCCTTTCCGATAATGTTGCCTGCAGAGCTTTCCAAAGGTTGGATTGGCGATAAACCAAGAAGATTTAAATACTCAATCCATACACAGGCATACACTTCCGGTTAGAGTGATTATGAATTTGGAAAGAAAGCAAACAAACAAAAAATGGAATAGATTTACTTGGTTATCGAAATTAATAAAATTGAATATTTCAAAACGAAGAAGAATGGACCAAAGTTTAGACAATAAAACCAAGAATAGTGTGTTAAAGCTAGGAAAAAGTATTGTTTACATCAAGAAAAAAGCTAGAAATTTCAAATTAAAAATATATATTTTTATTAATAAATCTAACAATAAAATGTCAATAGTTAAAAAGTGATATAATTACCGAAGGATAAAGAGAAGCGAAAATATTTTAATGAAGCAATAATGAAACAAAAGATATCTTTAACAAAATAAGATAGAATGTATTCATTCATAAAAAGAATAAATCCTAGATTTATAAGAAGATGAAGAATTGGTAAAATAAATGAAGCGAAAAAATGTTCAAATGCTATTAAGATATTAAAGTGAAGTGTAATAAAATTGATGGATACTGGATAATTAAATAGAAGAAGAAAAACCTACTGTGCTGACTAATAAAATATTGTTGAGATATTAAATTCTCAGATTGATATTAAATAAGAAGAGAAAGAAAAACAGGTGCATAATCAGACGATATGGAACAACGCATTCCAAAGTTGTCTATAAAACAACTCAGTCCTCGCAATTTCCGCAAGCCTTTATAAAAGTACAGTGGAGAACTGACCAAAAGCAACTATATGCTAAATTTAATAATAAAATGCCTGCATTTATCTGGAAAGCTAGAAGTTCCATTATGGAATTAAGATCGGATTATACCACTCTGAAAGTAGTGTGTCCCTAATTTCCAATAGGTAAATCATGTTGGCACCTCTTCGGGGGCCGATCGTGTGAGAATGGATCTTCCACCGTTACTACGATCAAGTCCAAACAAACATCAAGAACATATACATAATAGAAAGCGCCTTGGCATTTCCAAATAGGTAGGTACGTACTCGCAAGCGGATAGCTGACCTGGCTAAACATCACGCCCGTTATTCACATCTGTTACACAAGTCTTTCTAAATGTTCCCATTTGTCCTTTATAAAGTAGAACTGAGTGGTCTGACTGTAACTGATAAACGCTAATGAAGTATACTTCACATTAACCACAAGAAAGCGATGATATGTCTTTCGTGATCAACTATTAATATATTATCGTGTGCTCATTTGGCAGATCAGAGGATCCGCAACAGCAAAAGGTTTGAAAACCAGAGTTAGAGCATTGTAAGCAATGAAGTACACATAGAGCTGTTATCAGTAAACGTTTTTACTTCAATATGCTTTACGATTCAATAGTTTTAATACTCGTGTATGTGTTGCACTTTCTTAATGTCTTGCCAGATTATATCCACTAATGTTCGTGTTTTCCCTAAAAAAAGTTTGTATGTTCTCTTCATACTACGGCCTTTCTACCAACCAACTGCTTCTTCCAGAACCCCTTCCACACACACACACACACACACACACACACACACACACACACACACACACACACCTACCTGGAGCATGAATAACGAAATGATTACCTACACAGGCATTTCAAAACCGGTTCACCTGCGCACTGTGCACAAGCAACTTTGCTTGCAATTATCAGGTTTTATTTTAATTGAAAAAAGAAAGGAAGAAAGAAACTTTACAACTTTCATTTCGCGATTTCTGATGAAATAATTAGAGTCCAGTTTTGAAACACTATTTGACATTAAGTCACTCAATTTGTGTAGCGAAACAGACACTTTTATGTGCAACAGATTTCTGATTTAAGTACCAATAACAACCCTAAGAATTACAGTTTCAGTGTACATTGTGAAGTTTAAGGGTACTTATGCTACATTTTTAACAAAACATCAAAGAAATTTTTCCAAATTATCACACAAAAAATCCTGAAACATTACAGAATCAGGGTCCATTCGTAATTTTGCACTTCTGGCCATTTAAAGGGACAAGGTACTGTGAAATAGTAAAAAATCACATTTTCGTTTTGTTTTATGCGCTAATAAAATCTATATTATTTCCAGCTTCAGAAAATATATACTTTGGGGGGTTAAGAGGTTTTTAAAACATGTAAATACCATTTAAATGCTAGCTGTATTCCTTTAAAGCTGTCATGCAACGCCCTTTTTTTGAACATTTTTGTATCTTTCAACAACGAACAATATATCATGTCAGCAACAGTTCAGCAATTAACAAAAGAGGCCAGGACCAAGAGAAGGCAATCAAAAAAGCTGCAATAATCCAGGAATGAAAGTGCAGATGATTATGATCCTGGAATGTACTGAAGTGTGTCAAAATTTTAATATTCAAACTTTAAGTTCAGTTTTCTCAAAACATCATTTTTGGATACTTATCTACCTTTTTCTCAGAAAGTATGAGAGATAGAGAGCTGAAAGTTTCAGTACATGTATACAACACATAGTTAAACTTTCTGAACCACAATCATAATTTTATAATGTATATTAGTGATGTTAAGAAAGCAACAACATTGAAAATTTTCCACATTTTTACTTTGCAAATATTTTTTTTTTTCAATTTCTAGTGGACTGAAATATTATTATTTTTCTGCTGAATGAAATAATTTTACGGACTTAACTACATGAGCTATCAATGCAAACGACCGCCTCAAATAATTGTCATGATTTATAGAGTAATTCATAAAAAATTCAGAAAAAAACCATTGAGAACTTGTGCAGTGGTAACTTAACACAATTAAGGTGTAATTTCCATGTATTCAGACTACCTTGTCCCCTTAAATGTCCAAGCAGGATGTGTGTGTGTGTGTGTGTGTGTGTGTGTGACATTTTTCTCATAATATTTCTTCTTCTTAATCGTTCTATTTCTACCCCGCCTTTAACTACAATGGTCATACAGACGGCGTTTTTACCTTGAAAGATATTCCTATTGACAATGGTGTTAACTTACATATAGTTGTCATCGGATTTCTGGGTTTTCTTTGGGTTTTATACATTAGATCTCACACACACACACACACACACACACACACACACACACACACACACACACATTCACACTATCATTCATACTTCCAGACTCTGGAGAGGATGGGGAATAATCTTGACTAGAGAAAAATTCGCACCCCAGCTGGGAATCGAACCCGGGACCCCTCGCACAGCAGGCAGATGCTTCATCGACTGAACTACGAAGCCAGACACTCTTATATTGTTTCCTCACATTTTTCCCACTTTAAAATGTGCCTCATTGTGCAATTTTGTTCAGTTTCTTTCACGCATTTGTATCAAGCAAGTTTGGGATAATAATTTAACACAATTCTCAGAAAATTAAAACGTTACATGTTTTTCAGAAAAGTTTTCATGTCACAAAAACTTAATCGTTAATATGAACAAGCATATCAGAAATAATATACAAAATTTAAAATGCTCACATTCCCATTACGTGAGAAATTTCACATATGACTTAGTTTTCAATTGTTTAATATTATTCTCTTGGAAAGTTAGGTACATAGGACCATGGAAGTTAATTTTCTACTATAATTGTACTGAACAAATCTATAATAATAATTCCGATTAAACTGGTTAAAATTGTAGAAATGGGTACAGTTTCCGTACCGAATACTTAACGTCCTGATCACAAGAATGGATGTAACAAAGCTGCCTACTATTTAACCTAACGGCTGGAACATTTCTGTGAATAAAACCTTCGGCCAAGCAGCTGGAGCAATACGAGATATTGGAATCCGGGCCCGCAGCTTGAATAATACCAATGTTACCGCAGTAGTTACCTAACTCAGGTATTCTAGCATTCATGTATACAAGTCGATATTAAGGTTAGCTTTATGCACTTACGAGGGCCAGAAGAACGCCGAGTATCCACATCCACCGTCCTGTAACAAGAAACATATTATTAATTCCAACATAATTTCGGAATGTTCTTCTTAAAAACCAGTGTATTTTCTTTACAGCATCATTTGGTGACACTTGTCAATATATTACATTTACATGGCTTTATCTATCCATTATCCCTTATTTTTAATTTACATCTTCTATAAACTATTGCTTAATTTTTTATCTACATCACGTTAATCGAGGTAAAGATTTCCAGAAATAGTTTCATTACATATTTCGTTGGATAATCAAATCTTTAAAAGTGGGTTGCTACGAGTATATGCTGGCTTTGAAATACCATACTCTTTGCATCTGAAACTACTGAATAAGCGACATCACTTTAAAAATAGGCAAATAGGTGTTTAAAAAATCAAACCACATATAACGGATACCTCAGAAATGGCTAACGGCACCAAAGTTTTATTTAAAATAAATTGTGTGTTGTAAACAGATCTACTTTATTTTGTAGTAGATAACTTAGTAGAATCCTTTCACAGGCTTCTCCCAGAAAATTCAATATATACATTTTAACTGCCACGTAAATATCTTAAATACCAGGTGGACCAACTGCCGTGGTTATACTGCCGTATTTCGCGAATGGAGATAAAAGAGTTGCAGAATTCAACGGAGCAATTCCAAATAAAGAGGGTCAGTGGCGCATTAGGACCCACCACCACCACTACTACAGCGGTTCTCAGAAACGGCCATATGAATACACGGAGACGGTTGGAACATCGCATCAATCAACGGGGTAAAATTTCGAACACCTAGTCATGACTATAGCCAGCATAAAACTAGCCTTAGGTGATGATGATAATAATAATAATAAGCTAAAATGGCAGTGAAACACTGCGTGCTCTCATATTTGCTGCATATAGTCCGTCATATTAGACAAGAGCGCGTAAACGAAAGTAAAAAAATATCTATGGGCGAACACGGAATGGTTCAAATAAATACATTTTAATTATTCGTCAGTCTAAAAGGCGAGTTGAATTCCTCGAAAATAGTCTGTGGCTGAAGTGGAAAACATTCTAAGTCCGTTTTTGTTTAACATCACGGACTGAACACTCTAGTGCAAGGGTCTGTTTTTGTCTATCATCATGAACTGAACACTCTAGTGCAATGGTCTGTTTTTGTCTATCATCACGGACTGTACACTCTAGTGCAAGGGTCTGTTTTTGTCTATTATCATGGACTGAACACTCTAGTGCAAAGGTCTGTTTTTGTCTATCATCATGGACTGAACACTCTAGTGCAATGGTCTGTTTTATCTATCATCACGGACTGTACACTCTAGTGCAAGGGTCTGTTTTTGTCTATCATCATGGACTGAACACTCTAGTGCAATGGTCTGTTTTTGTCTATCATCACGAACTGTACAGTCTAGTGCAAGGGCAGTTTTTGTCTAACATCGCGGACTGTACACTCTAGTGCAAAGGTCTGTTTTTGTCTATCATCATGGACTGAACACTCTAGTGCAATGGTCCGTTTTATCTATCATCACGGACTGTACACTCTAGTGCAAGGGTCTGTTTTTGTCTATCATCATGGACTGAACACTCTAGTGCAATGGTCTGTTTTTGTCTATCATCACGAACTGTACAGTCTAGTGCAAGGGCAGTTTTTGTCTAACATCGCGGACTGTACACTCTAGTGCAAGGGCTGTTTTTGTCTATCATCACGTACTGCACACTGTTGCAAGCCGGAAGTGCCTCTCAATGAGTGTGATCCACTCATCGCCTTTGCTGATACGCAAGGAGGGTAGAACGAAGGTCACACACGTTAATGCGCCAGTTCCCCATTGACCTGCATTTGTGGGAATTGCCCCGTTGAGTTCTACAGCTCTTTTAACGCAGGAAGGGATATCTGCACACGTGAAATACGTGCGGTTAGGCCTCCTGGTATATGGAATCTTAAAATCGTTATCGCCATTTTTGAGCAAAGCAAAACCAGTGAACATTTTTCCATGCAAGGAGTAGTTTGGTAAAGGGGGATTTTATTGAAACTCTTGTGTCGCATCTTTGGGAGATATTGAACTTAAATGCCAAGTTTAGTATTTCTAGAACGTTTAGTTTTTTGAGTTATACTGCTCACAGACATACAAGTGCCTTTTACTAAAAGTATCTTTTTTATTAAGGGGGGCTCAAAATATGCATTTTAGATGAAGTTTCGGTATCGAATTTTTGGGTGGAATATAAGACTTCCTCTTACCTATTATGGGCAGGTGGCACAGAAAGTAAAAAGTGCCTGCTTTAAAAGCGAGAAAGTTGACATCAATAGTATTTAACTAGAGCCAGGTTCAAGAGCATGGCATAGCCACCTTGGACTACTTTCGTGGAAATAGACACCAAACACAATTGTTCATTAATTTGCTTTCACTTCCGTTTTGCGATTCAGGGCCAAATTTGAAGCCACAGAGCGGTTATTGCTCCATTGCCCTTTCTAAGAGTCCCTTCTGCATGTCGTCTTCTCTGTTGTAAATGGCATCTTATACAATTGGGCAATACATTCTAACCTGCTCTGCGATTATAAACGTTCCTCTTAGATTTTTCCAAGTGTTAAAGCAAGACCGCATAACAAAGCGTAAATTACCTTCCTACCTTCTCAATAACACGTTTTTGTGACAAGACGTCTTATGGTAACAGTCATTTTCTATCCGTTCCAATACACTGGCACTGGCACTCATATACGGGATGGATATCAAATTACTAGACTTAAGGAAATCAGTTTTCTCAGATACTCTCTCCCCTTTTGATTTTAGAGATAGGTTTTATAAGAATATTTTAATAACATTAAAAGCAGGAACAGAAACCAAAAGCAAGTTAATTTGTTGTTTATTTTAGAGAAATTAATTATATGGCAACTTTTATTAATTCTTTACATCATTAATTTTGTTTCATTATCGTGGGCCATGACTCACTACAAGTTTGTAACAAATGAGAATCATGATATAAAAATCTGTGTTACACTCACATGACTTTCTCTACTCTTGTACAAACTATTTCTACAAACGCTTATTCCCCATATGCTTCATGTTAATCGAGATGTTAATCTTATTGCTAATTTTCTTGTAGATGCAAGGGGAATTGGTAGGCTTTAAGCGATAGTCAAATATTTTAAGAGCTGGTTGCTATGTGGAGTATTCCATTTTCTTTGCATTACCAGGACATAAAAAAATGAATAAAGAATTCCCATTTGAGAAAAAGTATAAGTATTGGAAAATTTAAGGGAATAACAAGCAATATCCCAAAAATGGTTCACTCAACAAACAAAACAAAAACAAATGTATATGACATAAACTGTGTATTTTAACGCGATCTACATTTTTTGTGTAGTAAACTTTTGTCTATCTCTTATGGTTTACCAGTTATGCAAAGTCGCTCACAATGAATACTTTTGGAGACATTCCCAGAAAATTCGAGATATACATTTCATTTGTCATGAAAATATCTTAAACATATGATATTTTAATCAAAATCATTAGAGCCATTTTTGAGAAAATTAAAATTTTCGAAAAATTTTCCATATAAAGGGTAATCTGTTGTGGGGGAGTTTCTTGAAAACCTTCGCGTCGCATCTCTGGAAGATACTGAACCTAAATATCAAGTTTGGTGTTTATCCGACTGTTTGTTTCTGAGTTATGCTGTCCACAGGCACACACACGGACATGTTTCCAAAAATGCTTTATATGCATCAGTGCACATCAAAACATAAATTTCCGGTGAAATCTCGGTATCGAATTTTTGGGTGGAATACAATACTTCCTCTACTTACTATACGTAGTATAGTACGCTCGTGCGCTGCGACCTGCACAGATCTATTGTGCTATCACCCTCCAGGAGGAAGGGATGAAGTGAAGGAACCATAGGAGGCTATAGGTCACAGAGACGCGCGTAAGTCCCTAACATTTCCAAGCTCGCAGACCCATCCCACTGCTGTAGCCGCCAATCAAGCAGCCCTCTGGTGTCCAGGAATGCTCTTTCTGCTGAGCATGCATCAGCGCCATCTATCCAGCACCACCATACGCCACGAAACGTAGAAGCACATCTGAGAAATTAGAAGGAAGCGGAATGAAAGGGAAATGACGGAAAAGGATTCTTGATAGAGAAGAAACCACCCCAGCATTCGCCAGCCGACCTCGGGGACCCCACGAAAAACACATGGGTCAGAGTTTGTGGTTACCGGGACCGCAGCGCCACCTCGCTCGGTTATTATAATGGACTTGTAAGTTTTTTGTTTGAAGTTAACAGGGAGGGAGTATCTCAGGAAAACTCATTTCCCATGTTAAATCCCTAAGTCTGATGTTTTATTTCCCTAGCACACAATTGATATAAAATGCGCATTCTTCTATCCAATGTTAATTCTTAAGCACATCTGCTGAGAACATTTTCAAATTACATAATATGTACAAGGTTATTACAAAAGAAGTAGACAACTTTGAAGTGCTATGAAACAAAAACTAAGTGTGATATCAACATAAATCTTGCGGTGTTATGTTGGGAAACTCTGGAAGTTTGCATTAGTAGTTTTGTTGTTGGTAATCATGTAAGCCATTGTTGTTGAAGATGCAAAAATGGCGAATCCTGTGGAAAAAGCATATTGTGTGATAGAACTTGCTAAAACAAATTCTGTAACTGTTGTCCAACGACATTTCAGAACACGTTTCCGGAAACCACAATCGATCTATGATTGGCACAGAAAGTTTGAGACAATAGATTGTGTGTGCAAAGGAAAGACCACGCGTATCAGAAGAGGATGTTGAACGTGTTCGGGGTGTTTTCGCAAGAAGTCCACAGAAATCGACAACAAGGGCAAACTTGGAGTTACAAATTCCACAACCAACTGCATGGAAAATTTTCGAAAGCAGTAAAACTGACTCCTTATAGGTTGCAATTCTTGCAGCAGCAGCTGCATGAAGACGACAAAGTCAGAAGTCAAGATTTCTGTATAGAAATGTTACGACGTAATGAAGAAGATGATGGCCTCAGTGTACGAAGTGTTCAGTGATGAGTCAACTTTCACTTGAGTGAAAAACAGAATAAATGTAATGTTCGAATATGGGGAACTGAAAAACCAAGGGCTGTGGTGGAACTTGTGCGGGACTCTCCCAAAATTAAAGTGTTTTGTACGGTATCCCGCACCAAGGTGTATGGCCCCTTCTTTTTTGCAGCAAAAACAGTAACAGGACTTACATATCTCGACATGTTACAGCTTTGAGGAATGTATGAGGAAATGGAAAGGGAAACCTTTTTCTTCCAACAAGATGGAGCACCGCCTCACTGCAAACAGATGTTAGACTTTACTTGGCTGCAATTCTACCACAGCGTTGGATTGGCCTGCTGCAGATGACAATAACTTTGCTACGTTGGTCACCGAGAAGTCCCGATCTCACGCCGTGTGACTTTTTCCTTTGGGGATTTCTCAAAGGCAGTTTTCGTTCCTCCACTTCCACGCCATTTAGATGACATGAAGGAACGTATTAGAAGAGCCGTGACAAGTGTCGATGCATATATGTTACATCGCGTTTGGGATGAACTTGATTGTCGTGTTAATGTATGTCGTGTGGCGCAGGGATCACACACTGAACATTTTGTGAGTTCACAAACTAAACTTTAAGACTTCCTCTATACGACAGTGCAATGGATTTATTACATCATTAATAGTTATGGGTTTATAATACATTGAAAGTGTCTATTTCTTTTGTAATAACCCTGTATTTTGTTTCATGTAGAATATAGAGACTGCACTCAACTGTTTGTATGCCTCGAGTTTTGTTGGTAGAACTTTTTGCATGCTTTTAGGAGCCTGCAGGAAAACAACACTCTTTTTCAAACCCTATTAAATAACGTAACAAAGAACGCATATGCAACATAGAATATTTCTGAAATTGTTAGCAGCACGAAAAAGAGACAAAATGCACGTATATTGTATAATCTATTTTGGTACTTTGTTTTTAATTTATTTGCAATAAATAAAGATTAATAAGTAGTAATGTTGAAATTGGTAAACGCACCACGTTCATTGCGGGTTCACTAAGCAGGGACAGTTGACAGACGGAATATATCATCCTTTTAAATGTAATTAAATAATTTGAAAGTAAAAAGAAGGAATTATCCATACAATTATTGTTGAAGATTGTGAATATTGATGACACTGTGTCCACAGATCTAGCAGGGCGTGAATTAGCTGCTAAGACTGCTGCTAAAATTTGTTTCCCTAACTATACTGGGCATATGGAACCGACTGATGCGGAAACCGTGAAACTGTAAGATCCGTTATGACTTTTCTTGTATTTGGAGCATGATGTTCGTCCTCTATTACTGCTGTTCAACACAACGTGACTTCGAATTAAACAGAGCAGCATACTTGCCAACTTCCTGAAACTGAAATCCCCAAACTTTCCTCTCCAGCAAAGTGTAATAATTTTGCGGTTACCTACATGAAACTTAAAATGCCTAGAATGTTCGGAACATTAAATGTACAAAAATTACATGTAAAATAAATGGGAATTCTATTTTATAAGAATCCTTGAAGGCTGGTAGTACTGCTCCTTTCTGTCACACATGCTGGAATTCTTCCTAGTATCACAATAAACATGGGAAACATATCCCACAGCCATAGAACGTAAATAAGATAAACAATTTACACGAGGGAATTGACTTTACAGTTCACATCGACCATTACCGAATGTTCGCGCCCATTTACTGTTGTTTACTATAGGTCAGTAGTACTGCAATCAAATTTTAAATTCGCATGCAATGTATTTTGTCACAGCCCAGTGAAGGGGGGTCATGATCGTGATGAAGGATACACATAGATAAGCTCTGGCCTATCTTAGCACTGTATACAATTAGCACTACAGTCTGTAATGTTAAGTTACAATATAATACATCGAATTTAGGATTTTATCATGTCTGTGGTGAATATTTGTAACATTTTGAATCTTCCCGCAAAATCGTAAAACGCCTCGTTTGCGTAGTCCTAAAAGGCCTGCACTCCTTTATATTTTACGGCAAACCGAAGTTGGCAAGCAGGAGGAGGTAAACGCCTCCTTTTCAACTCCTGATGACATCAGTATTTTCTTCCAGTTCTTGAAACTAGTGACATCACTGCTACCAAAACTTGCAGAAGAAATTTACGAAACGTAATCGATAGGTTTGCAAGCCTTTCAGATCTTCTGAATGACGATAGCTATTTCTAATTCCTACTCGAAGGTAACTCTGATATGAGTATATCCAGCGTCTGGAAGAGCGGGAAGGTTTCTTTCTCAGTCAATGACATATTTACATAATTGTTTTTGTTACACTCAAACGTAATTTTGTTAAGCCCTGCAGGAAATACAAAATTTGTTTATCTTCGTACAAGCTTTTAAAATCACGTCTCATCCTAAGTGAGCGCTATAATACCAAAATCATCTACCAAAGGTATTTGACTCTCCCTCCACTTAGTCGCAAAGGAAGGTAATTTTATGTAAATGGTCGTCTTCTGTTTGTAAGATCGAAGCGTTCAATGAAACGCATACACTTCATGGTTGCTGTTTAATAGATACCATGTTAAACTTAGGTCATTCGCTCTCTCCTGAGAAACAAATGGTTTTAACACAAATACCCTGCGGTCGATGTTATGCCTTTTTCAGCCCAGAGTCCCGGGACTCGATTTCTAAGTGGAGCAGGCAATACTTCTTTGATTAGGATTATTAACCACACTTCCAAGAGTCCGGAAAGTGTGAATAAGGAGAGTGTATGAACTTTCCTGTATTCACTGTGCTTCTTCAGTCGACTCTATGTTTGAAGATGATGAAAACTAGTAGTAAATAGTGACACATAGTTTGGCTAACTGGAAGATGCGTCATAGTGTCGTCATCCATTTTCATATTAAGACTTTATTCCTCTTCATCCATTAAAGCTTTATGCTATGTCATGCGCGCATACCTGCATTAATGGTCATTTCTCTACCTTGTGTTTTCTAACATCATGATAACAGTTCTGGTAACAAGTTTCACTTTTTCTACTGCTTACCTACAGTAAGTAGAGGAGGTATCTACTGTATTCCAACAAAAACTCTGTATTGAGATTTCAATGCAAAGAACCAGGCCTTTGTGTGTGTGTGTGTGTGTGTGTGTGTGTGTGTGTGTGTGTGTGTATGTGTGTGTGTGTGTGTGTTTCTGTGAACAGCAACTCAAAAATGAAAGTTCGGATGAATACCAAACTAGGCATTTAAATTCAGCATCTTCTGAGGTTGCAACACAAATATTTTCAAGAAAATTCCTTCATCCCAAAATATCCATTGCATGGAAAAAATTTTGTTATTTATTTTTCTTTCTTTCTTTCTTTCTTTCTTTCTTTCTATTTTTTTAATGTTCTCAAAAATGGCATTTTGATTTAAATACATGTTTAAGATATTTGGAAGACAAATAAATGTATGTCTACATTTTCAGTGAAAGTTCTCTTAAGTCCTCTTCAATCTGGATTACTCTTTTATAATTGGTAAACCGTAAGAGATAGACAAAATCTCACTGCACAAAAGATGTAGATCTCGTTAATGCACACAATTTATGTCAAATAACATTTTTTGTGGCGTTAATCTTTTCCAAGATATTCTTTGTTATTGTTCTGAATTTTCAAATACTTATGCTTTTTGCAAGTGGTAAGTCGCTATTGGGTTTTTTTGTGGTCATGCAAGGAACATGGAATTTCAAAGCGATCGCATATTGATCCGTTTTTAAAAAATCTTCACTAATGTATCCTTACACCTAAACGAAATTTGTAAATATGTAATGAAAGTTTATCGCGGTTTAACAAGAAGTGGATATAAGAATAAGCCTTTGTAGGAACTGTTTGTAGTAGATTGAGTAGAGAAAGTCATATGGATGTAAGAATAAGATTTTTGCAAAAGGGACTATAGTTCGGAATTTAAACTTCGTATTATTTAGCTTCCCTTCTGTTTTGGTTAATAATTACTTTTGCTCGACGAATTGGTTGGTAATCGTAAATTATTTTGTATTATGAGTTCTCTGTTATCTATACCTTGCTGTATCAGCTCCGTATATTCTTTTTGACACTTTATTTGGAAATTTCGTCTACTTTGAAATCGGGAAATGTTAATGTGTTTGCCAGATAGACCCAAAGACTGTAGAATTGAGAAGCAGAAGATAACGAGGTTTTAGTAGGTACCTTAAAAGCAAGGTCAGGTAACCACAGAAAACAGTGGATTTTAATTTAGTTTTTCAACGCAGTCCAAGGAAAATAAAAGCAACCGTCGAAAGTGAAATCAGCGCTCAATTCAGTACCTACACATCAATCAATCCTCAGAGAGTTTAACAAACACGATGATCATGGTAATACGGCCATTCACACTGGCAGTTTGCTACTTTATTTCATGAAGCAACAGAATCCAACTGACAGTAGACTCTCAGTATACCCGACCAACTACAACTGTTATTATAATGGATGATGCGGGCCATTTTTCCAATCCCAAACTACTTAAGCACTTTAAGGTTGCTTCGTCGCGGTGCTACTGAATATCTGCAGCGCTTGGTCACCATAACCTAACATTAAGCGGTTGCGTTATTCTAAACGTTTTAGCCGTGTCTGCTGTCAACATTGGTGCTACCACCCAGAGAAAGCGAAATAGTCTGATGTACCTACGCGCACATGAGATTAGAGCATAGCAAATCACACAATTACACTTCAGCTCTTATCAATGGAAATGAAAACTAATTTTCATTGAGCTACTGGATATAAAATGCAATTCAAATAAGTTTGGGCTCAGAGGGATTGAAGCAGCTTTTATTCAAAGAGAGACAAAATTGTAAAAGCACCTTAACTGATAAATCTCTGCTTTAAAACCAGATATATGGAGACACCAAAGGAGAGCTTTGAAGCATGTTTAACTTGTGTAACTTCAGAAGACTCGAAATGTTCACCATTAGCTTTCAGTCTCTTCTGATTTGCATGAAGATGGACTAAAGTGTTCATAGGGACTGCTTTGCCATTTCGTGTCGCTTGCTGACTCTCATCCGCGGTCACATTGTTACCGTAGTGACAAAATCATTTTTATTTCTCTTCTGCTTCTTGCTTGTAAGTATTAGGCGTTATGGTCTGTTATGATCTCACAGTTAATTTTGAATCCAGTGTTTCCTTGTACGACCGCCGCCAAACGCCAGGACAATTTTTGTTGAAACACCGAACGGAATTTAAAATTCAAGTAGATCCAGTACTGGCCAAAGAACCAAGCAGGTGACCAGAATATGTGAGCCCCCTCCCTAATGTTAAATATATATAAGATTAAGAAATTGGTATATATATACATATATACCAATTTCTTAATGCTTATAAATGTAGATAATGATTTCTCTTTCAAAAACATACTTTAAAGTACATTCAGGTACGAGGGCTGTCCCAGAAGTACCCACCTAACAAAGAAAACACAACAATTTTGGGGAAAAGACATCTTTATTTCTCTAAGTAGTTTCCTTTCAGCTCGATACACTTTTCCAAGCGATGTTCAATAGCTTCGATACCCTGTTTATAGCGAGAACCGTCGAGTTCTGCAAAATAGCCATCAACTGCAAACTCCACCTCTTCATTGTTGGCAAAACTTTTACCACCGAGCCATTTCTTTGGAAGCAGAAAATAATCAGAGGGGGCTAAGTCTGGCGAAAAGGGTGCATGAGGAAGCAATTCGAACTTTAACTCATTGATTTTGGCCATGGCGATCATGGATGTGTGAACTGGTGCATTGTCTTGATGAAACAGAACTTTCTTTTTCGCTAAATGCGGCCGTTTTTGCTTAATTTAATCATTCAAACGCTCCAATAAGTTTGCATAATACTCGCCATTGATTGTTTTTCCTTTTTGAGGATAATCAATGAAAATTATCCCACGCGCATCCCAAAAGACTGACGCCATGACCTTACCTGCAGATGGAACTGTCTTCGCCTTCTTTGGAGCCGATTCTCCCCTCTCAATCCACTGTTTTCACTGTTCCTTCGTCTCAGGTGTGAAGTGATGGACCCATGTTTCATCCATGGTTATGAATCGACACAAAAACTCGGTTTTATTGCAGCGAAACATCGCCAATTACTCGGCTGAAACATCTTCTGCTGCTTTTGTTCCATTGTGAGTAAATGCAGCACCCATCTTGCGCACAGCGTTCTCATGTCTAAATTTTCAGTTAGTGTGCGATGTACTGCACTTTTTTAAATGCTTACGATGTCTGCTAGCTCGCGCACTTTCGGTCGACGGTCATCCAATACAATTTTGTGGATTTTCCTCACAATTTCTGGCGTGGTCACGTCAGTTGGTCGGCCACTGCGATGTTCGTCTTGGCAGCTCATACGGTCTCGCTTAAGTTCTGCCACCCAATATTTTACTATTGTAAACGAAGGAGCAGACTCCCCCAGAGTAGAATCTAGCTCAGCTTTAATATTAGTTGGACTAAGACCTTTCAAATGAAAGTATTGTATCATATAACGATGGCCACTTTTATCCATGTTTACAGATTCGCTGAGAGAGTTCACTATTAATGGCTGCCAAACGATTACTAAACAATATAGCATCGTCAAACTTCAAACTTAAGCTTTATGAGGGTGGTACTTTCTACCATAGTCATTTGTTTGAAACAACAACCGCAGTATATACGTCAGATCGGGTACTTCCGGGACTGCCTCGTAGTTCCCCATGGCATGGCAGTCTTTTAGATTCCACTTTGATTCAACTACTCTGGAATAAAATATGTGTTTAAATAAGTTGAAGCTGGTACACGCAGTGTAAGTAATATTGTAAAAACGGTTGTAGTGCTGAGGTTGCCCGACGTTTTTCTTCCACCCATTACATTTTATTGAATTTGATTTCGTTTCTGTCTATGTTATTGTTCAAAATGCATTTCAATTTACTTCTTTTAAAGTGAAATGCTATATAGTTTTTTTAATGGTTCGTTGCAAAAGTCACTGAAGTAACATTTTCTTATGGTCAGTTTCAAATATTTCATTTACATCATACATGAATGATTTATTGTCTACTTTGAACTTGCATGCAACTTATACAATGTTTACAATACAATAGCGTTGCTTGTTATTTCTCTTCCCCTTATATTTAACATTCTGTTGTATATATAATGGGGAAGTATCATTTTTCACTGTTTATATTTTTGCCTTGTTACCCCTTTGCTGTATCTTCTCCAATTTGCGGCACGTCTCTTTTAACAACTTAAACTAATTTTTCCAAAATATTTTCCTGCTTATTCCATATATTCATTTGATCTTGTATTAAAATTTTCCTTACTTTTAGCTCTACTGGTAAATGTTTCCATTTCTCTAGTATCAAGTTCTCTCTTCCCTTATTCGTGTCCTCGCATTCCAGAATATAATGTCAATTGTCATGTAACACATTACATTTAGTACACCTCTCACCCCCCCCCTTCTTCTCCCTGTCAGACCACTTAAATTCATTACACCTGTCCTCGCCCATGCATACCCCATTCTGGCCTCTTTGTGGCACACTTCGATGCATCTTTCTTTTCCCCATTTCGTTTTAAAATATTTATAATCTATTAATGGCCTTTTTTCCTTGAAACTACTTATAATTTCTTGTTTTTCAATATCCTCTATTCTTGTTCTAATTTCTTTCCAGAAACCTTACTTTTGTTGTTTCTTTCTGTCCATGTTTCCCCCATTCCTATTTATTCCAATGTTGTCTGTATCTTGTGCATCCAAGTTTCTTTTTTTCCTCATTTTCTCCTGTAGAACCAAGCATTGCTTTAGTATCTCATTTTTCTCCAGTAGCTTTATTCTGAAGTACTTGGTTGCCCTTTCTACCATTTGGCCTTTAGCTCCCACCCTCCCTAGTTCTGCTTGTGCTACTCCATTCGGTGAGCTTCTTGCTAATCCCAGGCTTATTTTGCAAAAATTCCTATGTATTTACATTTTCCCATCCTTTTTCCAGCCCTCATATCTCTGCTGTGTATAGCATCCTCGCTTCCACCACTTGCTGTATATCTTTTCTAGCCTCGCAATTTACATTTCTGGTAGTTTATTCATACATGCTCTGATTGCCTGTATTGCTTGTTTTCCCTTTGCTAGTACTCTTTTCTTCTGTTCTCCCCAATCCCCTGCACTATTGAGCTTTACTCCTAGATAGTCAATTGTCCTCACTACTTCCAACTCCTTCCCAATACCAATTTCCGTCTTTCTTAGTTTATATCCTTTCTTAAAGATCATGATTTTTTATTTCTTTTTGTTTATTCTCAGTCCCCAATCTTTACAGTATTTGGCAATTGCTTCAATAGCTTTAGTTAGCCCTACAACTGAGATGGAATCTTCCGCTAGATCATCTGCAAACAATAATCCTGTTATTTCCTTATTATTAATAACTGGTGAATGCTTTTTCAATTGTTATCTATTCTATAGAACCGTCTATAAATAGGTTAAATAGCACTGGACTAAGTTTGCACCCTTGTCTAAGCCCTGAATTATTTGCATTGTCTTCAGTAACTCTCCGCTTGGCTTTTTCACACAGTACTCATTATTTGCATATAATTGCTTTATATTCTTTATAAATGATTTGCTCACCCTTTTCTTAATTAGTTTTAATCACAGTGCATCCCCATTGATAGTGCCGAATGCTTTTTCTAAACCAATAAAAATCATGTATACCCTACCGTTTTTTATACTTAAGTATTTATCCACCATTGTCTTTATAATGAATATGTTATCTGTTGTTCCCCTTCCTTTTCTAAATCCTGCTTGGAATTCTGAAAGCTTCCCCTCTTTCTCCGCCCATCTCTGCATTGTCAGCTAGTATATACTTTACCTATCACTGCTAGGAGGGTAATACCCCTGTAATTTGTAGGATCCTCTATATCTACTTTGCCTTTATATTATATTGGTACTACAATTCCCTTTTTGCAGTTCTCTGGGACTCTACCCATTTCACGTATTGAGTTAAACAATTTCACTATTAACCTCAGCCTATCATCATTTTCGCACCATGCTTTATTTCCAGAATTCACTTGTTAACCCATCAATTCCACAGGCCTTGTTATTTATTAGCTTTAATACTTGTATTTTTACTTCGTTTATTTTAATTTCTGTATTCGTTCTTCTAAACTCTCTTGAACTTTGACTAATGTTGCATCCCGTATAAAGCTTTAAGGGGACATGGCACTCTGAAATGGTCAAAAATCGCATTTTTGGTTTTAGGCACCAATAAAATCTCTATTATTTCCAATTTCAGAAAATGTATACTTTTTGGGAGTTACGAGGATTTTAAGACATTTAAATACCATTTAAATCCTAGTCTGCATTCCTTTAAAGCTGTCATGCAACGCTGTCATGGGGCTACAATACACAACCAAGTTTTTTAAATTGCTTTTCAGGAAGTTTCGCTGCCATTAGTGTCTGTATTTTGGAACTGATACTTATAGCATGTGTTCACATGGAAATGGGAATCTACAATACATAACCAAGCTTTTGAAATTGTTTCTCAGAAGTTTCCTGCCATCACTCAGACTCACTCTACCTACACATAACACATACGTATATCCATAATTATTTTATTGTATGCTACAAATACATATGTTCTAATATATTTTATAACACAACTTAATGCTGTAGATAACATATTTTAATGTATGTCACAATTATTTACACCTCTGTTCATTATAATCAAAGTTACACACATAGACATCCCATCGAGGCATTATGGGAAAGTTACTTTGGCTGCCAAAATAACTTAGGGTTAAGGACCCTAAGCCCCAAAGCGTAGTCGAGGATTTTAGTTGAGTGAACCAGTTGCCGCAACTGCTCAACGACGACAGAGAGCTGCGAAAGGGTTTGTGAAGTTAACCCTTACATTACTTTCGCAGCGTTTTCAAATGTTGGCGACATTGATTTAGTGAACTTTTGCCGATTATTTTAGCGGCCTTTTACTAGTTTCCATCTCAAAATGGCGTCAGTTTCCCCTATATATGTCATTGCTAAAAATGCGTTGCACTTTAATTAGCAGCCGTCGAGGAGCAATCTTGCTACCTCCTTTCACTCTCTCACCCGTCACCTGCAACCCTCACCCTTTCTACAAGCGGTTAAACCCGTTGCGGCGGGTACGCCTTATAACACTCCATCGGGCTGCCCTCAGCCTGGCAACTCCACTCGGGTGAGTTAGATGATTCCGTTCGGGCAATATATAACGCTTAACTCCTCCTTTTTTTCATTCTGGATTATTGTGGATGCACTCTGTCCTCGATTTTGTAAGCATTTTTTCTTTTTCTTTTTTGTAAGACGTTCATTCCTATATGCGGGAGTAGTACGGTTGGAATTGGTGGTTGACGCATGCCTCTCTCCTGGAGATGGGAATCTACAATGCCTAACCAACTTTTGAAATTTCTTTTCAGAAGTTTCGCTCTCATCAGTGTCTGTATGTTGGAACTGATGGTTGAAGCATGCCTCTCTTATGGAGATGGGAATCTACAATGACGAATTTTTTCGGTTGTAAAAATCCTTAGTGTGGTTGCGGAAGGGAAGTAAAGTGGGTGCCCCGTGTCGTAGATTCACGGTACGTAAAGGAATCTCAAACCTGATAAAGAGGCCTCTGAGCAAATTTTCCGGCCTTTCACGCCCAATATAGAATGGAACGCTAAAAACCATAGTAGTTAAAGAGCGTCCATAAATAAGAACAACACATTTACAATGCCTAACCTAACTTTTTAAATTGTTTTTCAGAAGTTTCGCTCTCGTCAGTATGTGTATGTTGGAATTAAATGTTGTATTAAATTAAATTGAGCTTTATTTATGGACGTGCTTTAACTACTATGGTCCTTAACGTCCCATTCTATATTGGGCGTGAAAGATCAGAACTTTTGCTCAGAGATCTCTATCAGACTTGATGTTCTTTTACGTGCCGTAAATTTACGATACGGAACCACTGGCTTACTTCCCTTGCGAAGGAAGCCACGAAGGGTTTCTATGTCCAAAAAATATCCATCGCCATCCGCCGGGTTTGAAACCGCGACCTCGGAAACCAGAGGCTACTATGGTTGTAGCATGCCTCTTTACCTAACCTAACCTTTAAAATTGCTTTTTCAGGAAGTTCCGCTCTCGTCAGCGTCTGCATTTTGGAATTGACGCGTGCTGCATGCCTCTCTCATGTTACGTCATCAAGAGAAAGCTGAAGAGGGATCTGTTGGCAGTATGATGCGATTTCATGTTAATTAGATGCATGTGGCAACAGCAATAATCTGCCGGCTTACGTGAACTGAGGCATTCTTTGTTTTTATACTAGCAGAGTGTGTAGTTATGCTTCCTAGGAGTTACTTCTTCCTTCCTTTCCTACCTCCTTCTCTCTCTCTCTCTCTCTCTCTCTCTCTCTCTCTCTCATCCTAGCTATATCCTACTACAGTAGTAAACAGTGTTTCCAAAGTCGATAACTAAGCTCGTTTTCCTTGTATAACGGCCAACATTTACAAGTAGTGGGTTTAGTTTAAATTTTAATAATCAGTAGACACAATTTTAAAAAGCGCAGAAAAAGCATTCGAGTTTGACGTCTGGAATGCAAAACACGTGAAACTAACCGCAACGTTTTCAATTTAACACATGCCAGAGTTGCAGTGCCAACCAGGTGTCAACAATGCGAATTTGATACGATTATTACCAGTAATATGGTGCTTTCAGTGCATTTCCGTAATGAAACTTCTAGCTTTCGGATAAATGTATACTGTCTATTATTACATTTAGTGTATAGTTGCTTTTTTTCCATTATGTTCCGTGCGTGTAGAAATTGTGGAGATTTGAGTATGTTAATCCTCTTGGCGTACATCACTCCCACCTTTGGAAAACTCTACAAGTAACATTACTAGAAATGACTTCGCTGTTTAATTTTAAATCTGATTTAAGAGATACGGGCGCACTTGTGAAATAAAATATGATTTTGCGCTAAGTTTTACAACGAAAACATTGATGAATGACTTAATTCGCATTGGACCAAATGTTTTTGTATAATGTAATACTGGCAGCTCTAATTGCAAGTGCTGCCACATGGAACCATGTTAGGCACTAATTGGCACAGATAGCTGCTATTCTTCTATCCCCCTCGACATCCTCAGTGGAAGCCCTGAATTCTCGTGGCATTTCTCAGACGTACTACTGTTACCCAGGCAAGAATCCATAGAATAGTAAATTAGCTCCTCTGAGTAGATACCGTCATGCGTGTCATGCATTCCCCGATGGGAAGTAGTGTTGAGTTCTTGCTGTACATGCAGTTTTTATTATAAAATGTGCAGTTCCATCTTTTTTTTAACCAGTGATATGGCACCAGGGCACTATCCTTTAGATGCTCCTATCTTTAACTACTCTAATCATATCAACAGCAACTTTAGAAATCATTTCTTGCCGTTGACTTTTTGATGTTGGTTTTTAACATAGATATGAATTCTTTATTACTTTGAAACACACACATTCATTTTGGAATTTGAACTTGCAGATTTTTGAACATAAGAAATGATTCCAATTAACGACAAATAAAATTGACCTAATAGTGGTCGCAACTATGAGATCCGGGACTCAAAGTGCTTACAACATTGTAAGCCGCCATTGGAGTGTGTCATCTCAATACAATTTGAGATCTCCTTGTGGTTTACCTGGGAAAATACGAATCAGTTGGTGAATTTAATTACCGCAAGTTGCCATGGTAGCTCAGTGGTTAGAGCAACCCGACGAAAACCAGCAGATCCGTAGTTCAAATCCTGGCGATGACATTGAATTTTTCAGTTGTCTGGTTCTACCTTTCCTTCTAATAACCCTTATGTTATAAAGTATTGCTGTATTTCCACTGGATGGCGTAATCAACTTCATTCCTACTGCATACTAAATAATCACATTATAAAGAGAAAGACTGGCGTGTGAAACACCACAAATGGTTAAGTCTGAATATCGCTAACCAGCTACTGATTGTTGCTGTTATTGATGTTTGTGAAGAAAATTACCAACTTTGTAAACAAAAAGCCATACATTTTCTTGATTAGAAGAACGTTTCAACAGAGCTATTAAGAGAAGCAAAGTAAATAAAATTAACGCATTTATTTTGTCCTTAGTAGTAGGGAATACTGCAGATTCAACTGGATACTTCTCTCAGTTAATGACAAAACTCCATATCTTAGTGCTATTTGTACCACTGTTTAGTTAGGTGTTTAGGTATCGGTTTTTATGATTCTTGATATCCTACACATTTTAAATATCAAAACGTATACCTAGCTGCAACGATGTGTCAGCTAGCAGTCTATAAAAGTACAAAAAAAGAAGAAGAAGAAAGAAACTGAATTTAATATTGTTCTATTAGATAAACTTCATGTTTAAGGGCACTCGATACCGAGTTTTCGACGGTAGCTCGAAAAACAATTTTTTTACATAAAACGCTGCAGAATCAGGATCCAATTGCGGTTTTGCCCTTTGGTCATGTAAATGTCCAAATGTGATTTTGAAACGCATGAGCACAGATGCATGGGAAATAGCATGAAGAATTTTAAAACCTGGTTTATTTCTAGTATTTGTTTTTTCTTTTTTTGGTACTTTAAAATGCTCCCCATGTTTTTCAGCATCCGTCTTTTGGAAGTTAATTAAGAAAAAGAGATCTAAAAAGCTTTTTCTTAATATCAAATATAGTTTTGGATTTAAGTTTTAAAAATGTAACACATGATTTGTTTTCAATAAATTGAAAATGTTGTACTATGTTTTGAGGAAAAGTTTTAAAGTTACATAAACATTAATATTTTATTGTAAAATATGCAAAATTTAACAGTTTATGCCGTCCAAATTTTCATTATGTTGGCATTTCACAAGAGATCGATTTTCATTTTTGGAAAGTTACGTGCACATAAACGACCATGAACACCAATGTTATTGTGTAAATATGCTGACCGAAAACATTTCAACTAAACTGCCTGAAATGTTTACACGTTGTATTAGCCATTTCAGAATTCAGTTTCCTTAATTCTCAAAAGTACTTTTTAGCTTGAATTTCACTCAGTGTGTGCAAATTACTTAAAAAGAAGCTTTATACCACATTACATTGACAAAGCAAAATTATATTACCCAGATTTAAAACTAAATTAAATTGCTACGTGCTTGTAAAATATCGTTCTGAGGTGTATACTTCCTATAACATTCAGTAATACAAGATATCGCAAGTCTAGCACAGAAAGAGCGCCCCATATTTCTCGGTGCGACTTAATGCACATAAAGGCTGAGAGCGGCTGAAGCTGTCGGTCATTTCTGACTCATCTTTGCTGTAGCCTGTGATGACGTTAGCATATAGCGGCCTTGTACACAGGCCTCAGCATCCCACACAACAATTTATGACCTCGTCTTTGTCTATATATAACAACACATACGGTTTAATAATGATAATTATTTGCAATGAGGAACAGGCCGAAGAGTCAAATATAGCAATAATTCCATTTTGATCAGTAGACAAACTACTAAAAGGCTGCTTCTCAACCCAGAGGTGTCGGGGTCAATTCCCGCCTGGGAGTAGGGAATTTTTCTCTAACCTATCCTCCGCACAGTCTGGAAGTATGAACGTGTTAAACGGTAAAAATAAATAAAACCAACGTTAAGGAAACCTACGATAGATACAACGAGCAAAACGTTATAAACTGTTCTCAGGCCAAACCCCCGATATCACCATAGAAGTTAAAGGGACTATACAAATTAAACAATAAAAACTATTAAAGCTGTCTTGTCGGTATTTCGTGGGTGAACTTTTAGATTTAAAAGCTTTACATAAGATTTGTGAAACAATCTCACGACTTTCTCAATTCATTACCAGTTATCTCTTGTATACTGTAGTATTCAATTTCCGTTAATCGCTACAAAGATTTCCCTATAAAGGCTTTCATATTGGACTATACGGTCATGGTTGCTTTCAGAAGCGTAGAGTAATAAAAAGTAAATTAAATTTTCTCTCACCACATGCACCATATATCTACTACTGCTGACGAATATTCTCCTAATATCACATCACATGTTCATTGTTAAGACAAATAATGATCGGTCTTGCTTCTTCCAACAAATAAAGTATATCTAATGGAATTAATTGTTCTTTCACACAAGCCGTGTGTTGGACAGGGTTGGAAAAATAGAATCAGCCATGGCCGGGATTTGAACCACGGATCTCCGGGTCTCCGTCCGGTTGCTCTAACCACTGAGCTGCTATGGCAACATGCCGACACGACATTAAATTTTCAAACTGATTCGCATTTCCCGGTAAACCACAAGGAGATCTCAAATTGTATTGAGATGTCATACCACCATTGCCATGGTAGCTCAGTGGTTAGAGCAACCAGACGGAGACCGGGAGATCCGTGGTTCAAATCCCGGCCATGACATTGAATTTTTGTCGTCTGATTCTACCTTTCAAACCCTGTCCAACACACGGCTTGTGTGAAAGAATAATTAATTCCATTAATTGACCTAATAGTGGTTGTACTATAAAGCCCGGGACTTAAGTACTTACAAAGAATGTAAGTCGCCATTGGGGTATGACACTACAATTTGAGATCTCCTTGTGGTTTACCGGGAAAAATGCGAATCAGTTGGAGAATTTAATGTCGTATCGGCATGTTGCCATGGTATCTCAGCGGTTAGAGCAACCGGACGGAGACCGGAAGATCCGTGGTTCAAATCCCGGCTATGGCATTGAATTTTTTAGTCATCAGTCCAAAGTATATCTACATTTTAAATAACACCTGTTTCGATGTGCATCACAGCTTTACCTTCAGAGCCTTTTACTGACTTCTCATGCCTCCTCACAACAGTACAAACAGCAAATCACTTTCTTAGGACTAAGCCATCTGTATTTTAGATACTTTGGAATTTTCTTCTCACTTTTACATCTCTCTGAAAAGGATTTCGAACGGATCGAGATATTTTAGATTTTACTTTCTCTACCACGCACTTAGAAGGTAGAAAAGGTATTTCACCAAAAAATCGATATTTAGATTGCACCAGAAATATCTATATGTTTTGAAGCTCCCTGAAGAAAGAAAGGAAAAAAAAAATTTTTTAGAAGGTCCACGCGCGCGTCTATGAACAGCATAACTAAAAAACGAAATGACTGATAAATATCAAACTTGGTATTTAAATTCAATGCCTTCCAAAGATCCGACAGGAAGATTTTCGAGAAAATCTCCTACCACAAATACCCTTTACATGGACAACTTTTAGAAAGCTTTGATTTCTCAAAAATGGCTATAACGATTTTGATTAAAATATCACATACTTATACACTTGCATGACAAATAAAATGTACATCTTAAATTTTCTGGAAATAACCTGTAAAGTCCTCTTCTTTCGGAAGGAATTTTATATACTTTTGTATAACAGGACATAACAGATATACGAAAACGTATCACACAAAAAATTATATCTCTTTAAAGCACACAGTTTATTTTACAATCACCATTTCCAACATATTCGCTGTTATTGGTTTGAATTTTTCAATATTGTCATTTTTAAATGCTGTCGCCATTCAGTGTTTCTCGCGATGTTATAGAAAGAGCGTCTGGCATTGAAATTTTTTACTATGGCTTCTTTTCCTGCATCCTCTTTGTATCTACAATGAAATGTACATATAATGAAACTAATTCTGCATAGTTTATCTCGTTAACATAAGCAAACAGAAAATAAGGCTTTGTAAGAACAGATGTAGAAGCTGTGCAAAAATAAACGTCAGCGAATAGAAAAAGTTATGTGAATGCAACACTTAAGGTTTTTTTTTATTCAAAGGTTCATTTTGATAATGAATATTTTATAAACACAGAACGGCCTAATATCCGAATTAACTGGAGAGAACACGCCATATTTAACTGTATTAATACACAGCTTTAAAAGCCACACATAGAATAACAAATCTATCAAGAAAGATAACATTGTGTCAGTGGCCGAAATGTACGTGCCATTCTTGCACGAAAATGAATGATAATACGAGACATGTCTACCCTAGCCAACCAAAGATTGGATCTGTCACACAGAGCACGCGCAGCAGCATTCAGAGCACTGCTGAAGGTGTCTAAAAAGCCGGCTGCAGAAGGAAAATGAAGGTGGCAAGCAGCGCAACCACACATTTTACAGCTTTGCTTTATCAGAAGTAGAATAGAGCATAAGGAAATGTCTATACCAGAGGGACAGCTTTGTGAAGAGCGAAATATCTCTTTGTCGATATATAATATAATAATTATGTTGTGATACTAATTATATATGTGACGAAAGTCTAAAAACCAAAAACAGTTAAGACAATGTTTCTCTCATAATTTAAGGTAGACACTGTCTTCCTTGATAGATCTCGCAGATCAGTTTTTTTTTCTTTTTGTTTTTTACTATTAAGCCCAAACCAAAAATAAAATACATATATTCAGTTATGTATCATATATGCTACATAACAGTTCAGCATGATGAAAGATGAACGAATGTTTCAGAAATGGCTAATGCTAAGAGAACGAGGATACATATATATTAACAGATTATATGTTTTAATGAATTCTACGTTTTTCCTGTGATATTTGTAAATCTCTTTATAGTTTCTAATTTATGTAAAACTTAATGCGACTGAACAGCATTTTACACGATTATAACAGAAAACTCGACATATATAATTTTTGCACAATCGTATGACATTTTAATTATATCATAAATAAACCGAGTGGGATGGCTCTGTAGCCTGCATTCGTCCCGGGATCGATCCCGGCGACCGCTCACTCTGAGCCATAGATTTTTTCGAGCGGTTTCTCAGATCGCCAGGAGAATACTGGAGTGGCTTCTTTCACCCCCCCTCCCGAATTCCCTGTCTCTCATTTCGTTCCATTAATCATTAATTCGTTCTTCACCCTGCTTGGTCCACCTCGGGGTTGGAAGTGTAGGCGATGGAGTATTGGTGCAGAATGGCAAGGAAAAAGGATGCTCTCCGTAAACTTTTTCGTCCCTCGGGCTTCGGCTGGTTGCCGGGGTATAAGAACCCTACGGGGGCGTTGGACCCCATTTGAGGGCGGTTCCCAGTCTGCCTGTTCGTGTGCTGGGGCGTTTACATCTGGAAACTGTAGGGGCCATGTCACTACTGTGCCCTCACTCCTGGTTCCGGCCCCCTGTGTCTGCCTTCCTCGTGGGGGCGTAGGTACAATATCCGGATTCACTGGATCGCTGACAAATCCCCTCCACCTCACAATCCAATCATCGTTATAATTTTGAGGTTATAAACAGAAACGAAAAATTGCCCAGGTCATTTGCAGTAGGAGATTTTCTTGAAAATGTCGCCTGGCACAGTTAAATAATGTCTTACTCAAGTAGTAATTTGGTAAACTAAGTACGACAATGCTCCTAAGACCAAAATTAATAGTAGCATTCGTATCTGTACCTTAGTACGACATGCCCTTATCAGCAAACTGAGTAGTCACATTCGTATCTGTACCTCAGTACGACATGCCCTTATCAGCAAACTGAGTAGTCACATTCGTATCTGTACCTTAGTACGACATGCCCTTATCAGCAAACTGAGTAGTCACATTCGTATCTGTACCTCAGTACGACATGCCCTTATCAGCAAACTGACTAGTCACATTCGTATCTGTACCTCAGTACGACATGCCCTTATCAGCGAACTGAGTAGTCACATTCGTATCTGTACCTCAGTACGACATGCCCTTATCAGCAAACTGAGTAGTCACATTCGTATCTATACCTCAGTACGATATGCCCTTATCAGCAAAATGAGTAGTCACATTCGTATCTGTACCTCAGTACGACATGCCCTTATCAGCAAAATGAGTAGTCACATTCGTATCTGTACCTCAGTACGACATGCCCTTATCAGCAAAATGAGTAGTCACATTCGTATCTGTACCTCAGTACGACATGCCCTTATCAGCAAACTGAGTAGTCACATTCGTATCTGTCACCTAAGTACATGTTCTTATCAGTAAACTGAGTAGTCACATTCGTATCTGTCACCTAAGTACATGTTCTTATCAGTAAACTGAGTAGTCACATTCGTATCTGTCACCTAAGTACATGTCCTTATCAGTAAACTGAGTAGTCACATTCGTATCTGGAACCTAGTACATGTCCTTATCAGTAAACTGAGTAGTCACATTCGTATCTGGAACCTAGTACATGTCCTTATCAGTAAACTGAGTAGTCACATTCGTATCTGGAACCTAGTACATGTTCTTATCAGCAAACTGAGTAGTCACATTCGTATCTGCCACCTAAGTACATGTCCTTATCAGCAAACTGAGTAGTCACATTCGTATCTGTCACCTAAGTACATGTCCTTATCAGCAAACTGAGTAGTCACATTCGTATCTGGAACCTAGTACATGTCCTTATCAGCAAACTGAGTAGTCACATTCGTATCTGGAACCTAGTACATGTCCTTATCAGCAAACTGAGTAGTCACATTCGTATCTGCCACCTAAGTACATGTCCTTATCAGCAAACTGAGTAGTCACATTCGTATCTGCCACCTAAGTACATGTCCTTATCAGCAAACTGAGTAGTCACATTCGTATCTGCCACCTAAGTACATGTCCTTATCAGCAAACTGAGTAGTCACATTCGTATCTGTCACCTAAGTACATGTCCTTATCAGCAAACTGAGTAGTCACATTCGTATCTGTCACCTAAGTACATGTCCTTATCAGCAAACTGAGTAGTCACATTCGTATCTGTCACCTAAGTACATGTTCTTATCAGTAAACTGAGTAGTCACATTCGTATCTGTCACCTAAGTACATGTCCTTATCAGTAAACTGAGTAGTCACATTCGTATCTGGAACCTAGTACATGTCCTTATCAGTAAACTGAGTAGTCACATTCGTATCTGGAACCTAGTACATGTCCTTATCAGTAAACTGAGTAGTCACATTCGTATCTGGAACCTAGTACATGTTCTTATCAGCAAACTGAGTAGTCACATTCGTATCTGCCACCTAAGTACATGTTCTTATCAGCAAACTGAGTAGTCACATTCGTATCTGCCACCTAAGTACATGTCCTTATCAGCAAACTGAGTAGTCACATTCGTATCTGTCACCTAAGTACATGTCCTTATCAGCAAACTGAGTAGTCACATTCGTATCTGGAACCTAGTACATGTCCTTATCAGCAAACTGAGTAGTCACATTCGTATCTGCCACCTAAGTACATGTCCTTATCAGCAAACTGAGTAGTCACATTCGTATCTGTCACCTAAGTACATGTCCTTATCAGCAAACTGAGTAGTCACATTCGTATCTGTCACCTAAGTACATGTCCTTATCAGCAAACTGAGTAGTCACATTCGTATCTGTCACCTAAGTACATGTCCTTATCAGCAAACTGAGTAGTCACATTCGTATCTGTCACCTAAGTACATGTCCTTATCAGCAAACTGAGTAGTCACATTCGTATCTGGAACCTAGTACATGTCCTTATCAGCAAACTGAGTAGTCACATTCGTATCTGCCACCTAAGTACATGTCCTTATCAGCAAACTGAGTAGTCACATTCGTATCTGCCACCTAAGTACATGTCCTTATCAGCAAACTGAGTAGTCACATTCGTATCTGTCACCTAAGTACATGTCCTTATCAGCAAACTGAGTAGTCACATTCGTATCTGTCACCTAAGTACATGTCCTTATCAGCAAACTGAGTAGTCACATTCGTATCTGGAACCTAGTACATGTCCTTATCAGCAAACTGAGTAGTCACATTCGTATCTGTCACCTAAGTACATGTCCTTATCAGTAAACTGAGTAGTCACATTCGTATCTGGAACCTAGTACATGTCCTTATCAGTAAACTGAGTAGTCACATTCGTATCTGGAACCTAGTATATGTCCTTATCAGTAAACTGAGTAGTCACATTCGTATCTGGAACTTAGTACATGTTCTTATCAGCAAACTGAGTAGTCACATTCGTATCTGCCACCTAAGTACATGTTCTTATCTGCAAACTGAGTAGTCACATTCGTATCTGCCACCTAAGTACATGTCCTTATCAGCAAACTGAGTAGTCACATTCGTATCTGTCACCTAAGTACATGTCCTTATCAGCAAACTGAGTAGTCACATTCGTATCTGGAACCTAGTACATGTCCTTATCAGCAAACTGAGTAGTCACATTCGTATCTGCCACCTAAGTACATGTCCTTATCAGCAAACTGAGTAGTCACATTCGTATCTGTCACCTAAGTACATGTCCTTATCAGCAAACTGAGTAGTCACATTCGTATCTGTCACCTAAGTACATGTCCTTATCAGCAAACTGAGTAGTCACATTCGTATCTGTCACCTAAGTACATGTCCTTATCAGCAAACTGAGTAGTCACATTCGTATCTGTCACCTAAGTACATGTCCTTATCAGCAAACTGAGTAGTCACATTCGTATCTGTCACCTAAGTACATGTCCTTATCAGCAAACTGAGTAGTCACATTCGTATCTGGAACCTAGTACATGTCCTTATCAGCAAACTAAGTAGTCACATTCGTATCTGCCACCTAAGTACATGTCCTTATCAGCAAACTGAGTAGTCACATTCGTATCTGCCACCTAAGTACATGTCCTTATCAGCAAACTGAGTAGTCACATTCGTATCTGTCACCTAAGTACATGTCCTTATCAGCAAACTGAGTAGTCACATTCGTATCTGTCACCTAAGTACATGTCCTTATCAGCAAACTGAGTAGTCACATTCGTATCTGGAACCTAGTACATGTCCTTATCAGCAAACTGAGTAGTCACATTCGTATCTGTCACCTAAGTACATGTCCTTATCAGCAAACTGAGTAGTCACATTCGTATCTGTACCTCAGTACATGTCCTTATCAGCAAACTGAGTAGTCACATTCGTATCTGTCACCTAAGTGCATGTCCTTATCAGCAAACTGAGTAGTCACATTCGTATCTGTCACCTAAGTACATGTTCTTATCAGCAAACTGAGTAGTCACATTCGTATCTGCCACCTAAGTACATGTCCTTATCAGCAAACTGAGTAGTCACATTCGTATCTGCAACCCGAGTAAGACATGTCCTTATCAGCAAACTGAGTAGTCACATTCGTATCTGCCACCTAAGTACATGTTCTTATCAGCAAACTGAGTAGTCACATTCGTATCTGTCACCTAAGTACATGTTCTTATCAGCAAACTGAGTAGTCACATTCGTATCTGCAACCCGAGTAAGACATGTCCTTATCAGCAAACTGAGTAGTCACATTCGTATCTGCCACCTAAGTACATGTTCTTATCAGCAAACTGAGTAGTCACATTCGTATCTGTCACCTAAGTACATGTTCTTATCAGCAAACTGAGTAGTCACATTCGTATCTGTCACCTAAGTACATGTCCTTATCAGTAAACTGAGTAGTCACATTCGTATCTGCAACCCGAGTAAGACATGTCCTTATCAGCAAACTGAGTAGTCATATTCGTATCTGGAACCTCAGTACATGTCCTTATCAGTAAACTGAGTAGTCACATAGCTGAATACGATATGTTCTTTATCAAAAAACCTATAGCAGTAGCCAAAATTCTGTTTTCGATGCCCGAGAAACTGGGTAAAACGTTTAAACGCAATAAAGACAGCTATAGCATAATCGCCACAGTGGAAAAGGTCACCGCACATTGTCGAATTACTTCGGATCTGTAAATAAGTGCTTCTTAAATGACAGTCATGTGTTCGGTCCAACCTCCATGTTGTTTTGTCGGCGTTGTGACTCACACACTTGGTAAGGTGTAAAAATGTGGAGACTGAGTTAGGAAAGTCGTATCTATAATCTAGGTTCTTTTCTTCCGCCATAACATTCGTTTTAAATAATGTACACGGTAGGTACTGAAGTTCTTGTAATATAACATAGATATACTGAGACAAGCAACTTACCCATTTTCCAGACACTTCTTCCCTTCTCGCTCAACTTCACACGACTGAAGCGAGATACCACACCAAGTAAGGTAGGTGTTCCTCGCCATGGAAACCGTTACCTTGAGGTAGCTGCCAACAAGGTCCATTCTACCATATGCTCAACGAGAAGTAATCGCCTTTATTGGCAAGTCCTCTTTCTGTACAGGTTTTTGCTCCGTGTCGTAAGATCACTTGCGTATGGATTTCTCTGGCGCTGCGGTTTTTAAAGGAAACTGCATTCTTCTTCTCGCATGCATGCATACATACCGAAGAACATCTGCTGTGCTCTGTGCATGGACTAGTTATATTGCTAGATCGTACTTCCTAGACCAAAGAGATACATGTTGTAGCTGTCCGTAATCTGAGCAAAGCCAGCCAATTGATGTTAGTTCTTGTAAAATGTTATTCATCTGTGTTACGTTATTCCAGATAAATGTTTTTCTAGAAGTGATTTTAAATTAAGCAATACGGATTTCGTGACATATTTAAACGTCCCGAAATTAGAAGTTCTGCTTCTTTTATATTAATAGATCGTTATTTTGGGGTACATTTTATTAAGAAATGCTGATTCGATAATGTCTAACCACAAAAGCTCTAAAACATACATTGTTTCTACTGTAGACTTTATTGGAGAACCCACTAGAGTGACGAAGCGTTCGAAAACCTGTATTGATAACATTTTTATAAATTTAGAGGAAACAAAATGGAAAGCAGCTGACATAAAAGAAGGAATATGGGATCATTTTGGCAAATTATAAAATTAATTGTAAATAAAGATAAATTCACAATTATGTTTGAATATAAGAGTCAAATAAATGATGAAAATATAGAAAAGTTTAAAACGTTCCTTAAACAAAAAAGTTGGAAAGAAGTATACAAAGCCGAGAGAGTAATAAAATCATGCAAAAAGGAATGGATAGTATTATGCCGGTAAAAAAAAAATTAAAGCAAAAAATGGTAAAGGTAGTATAAACATGTATGGATGACAAAAGGGATACAAATTTCATGGGAAAGAATGAAGTTCTTAAATTCAATAATACACCCAAATATAAATGAGAAATCTAGGAATTATATAACAAGGTATAACAATATTTTCAAAAGTGTAGTAGAAAATGCAAAAAGGCAATACAGTAGGGAACTGATACAGAAATATGAAAATAAAACAAAAAACAATATGGCATATGGTAAATATAGTCCATAAGCAAAGTAAAAATAAACATATGGAAAACATAGTTATAAAAAATCAAGGTAAAGAAATAAAGGACACAATGAAAATTTGTTAAATTTTTAATGAATGTTACGTAAATATAGCAGCAAAATTAAATTTAAATAAACAAGAAAAATAGATAAAAAGATTAATCTAAAAAAACAAACAAGCCAATTAAATAGTATGGCAGTCTTCGAGTGTTAGAAGAAAGCGTAAAAAATGAAATAAAGAAGTTGAAATCAAGCGGCGTAGACGAAATCTTGAATTTGTTACTAAAAAAAATATATAGCAGGAAATTAGCAAAATCCTAACGCATATTACAAATCATCATTAATGCAAGGCATTTTTCCAGATATGCTAAAGAAGGTAATATTTAGGCCAATATTTAAACATAAGGGGAGTAAAAAAGACATAGAAAAGTATAGGCCAATTACTCTATATCAAAAGTAATGGAAGATTTATATATAATATAGTTGCAAAGTTATCTTAAAAAAACTAGATGTATCAAAATGGCAATATGGATTTCAAAAACACAAGTTAACCAGATGCGATTGAAAAGGCAAATAATATAATTATAAAAGCCATAAATGACCATGAATCAGTGGTGGCTATCTTCATAGATTTATCAAAGGCCTTTGATTGTATGAATATAAAAATATTACTAAATAAATTAGAAACATGTGGTATTCGAGGTTTGACGTTGGATTGGATATCAACACATCTGGAAAATCGAACACAATGTGTCGAAATAAATCATCTAAATACAAACTGTAGTTTATTATTCACAAGGGGGACAGAATAGTTGAGTATTTTCTAAGTCAAAGAATTCCACGCTAATAGATTTGATGGAGATTCTGCATGATGTGATACTTTCAATGACGTTCCTACATACAGTCATTTATATGTACACAGCTTCCACAAAATATTCATGTTAACCATTAACATTTGCAAAATATTACGTTACTACGCGGTAACGTGTGAGACTCGCATTCGGGAGGTCCCAGGTTCGATTCCCGTCGACCGCCCATCCTGACCTTGTCGGTAGGCGAATGCTGGGTGATTTCTCATTCACCACGATTTCCTTTCCATCGTTTCCCTTCCACTCAGTTTCAGGTTTCGTGGCGTATGGCGGTGCCGGACAGATGGTGGAATGTTTGCTCTTAAGATCTGTTTTGTATAACTTTGCCCTGTACGGTCACGTTACTAGTCGCCTCTTATTGGCTGCTGTCATGTAATGCGTTGTTATGCTATACAAAATAGTCTCTTATTTAACATGATCGTTTACCTTAATATACTCGAGGATGATTGTCAAATTAACTTTTTCATAACCGCATGAATTAAATATGAGAGTTAATGCATCTGGGATGTATGTAAATTCTTATCATTAGATGGGAAGATCCTTCGGTTTAAACCTGCCTCTCAGAATAACGAAAGCATAGCATCTATCATCACAATGTGTTTCTATCGCGTCTATCCATTCTAAGGTGTCCGCCAACCAGCGGAGAGGGGAAGGAAACGCAGCGCGGAAGAATATATGTCTGCGGGGCAAGGTTATAAGAATCAGGATTTAGGAAAGAGTATTCCCTATGAACACTAGAGGGCTGTCTGGGCAGCTTCAGTAGTGGGACTTCCTTCACTTCATCTCCTTTCCTCCTGGGGGGTGGTACATAGCCGCAATACACATATCTCTTATAAGCAGCAATACGCGAGGTGGCCCTCACCGTTGTATACTCCATTATAACGGGAGAACCAAGAAACTACGAACCGGGGCGCGGTGTTTTTCCGCTGGGCGTGTGGAAACATGACAACGCACTGCTGCTATAAACAAGGTCACGCTGCTGACGTGGTTTTGCTCTGCAGTATGAAGTGCAGTACTGAGTTGACGGTGATGTGATGTTCAGTTATTACGAGTTATTTGTTATTTTGTCCTGTACTTAGTCACAAAGTATAATATGGCTCAGTATGTTTTCTACTGCACAGCGTACTTATTTATGTATGATTCGCATGTGTTAACTCAGTCAGCTCGCCAAGTGAAAGTACGATTTGCAGAAAGATTTAGGGTGTAAAAGTTCCAGGCCGTACAACAATCCATGAACTTTACAATAAATTTCAGGCCACAGGAAGTGTTCAGGCTGAGAAATCCAAAGGACGGCGTACGATTCTTACCAAAGAAGCATTAGACGACATCGGTCATCGTTTGGAGAATTCCCCCCCCCCAAAATCACTTAGGCGTCTTTCACAACAGGCAGGCATTTCTTATGGCTCTACGCGAAGAGCTACCAAGTTAAAATCATATAAAATAACTGGCTCATGCTGTTCAACCAGATGGTCCTATAATTAGGCACACATTTTGTGAGTGGAGTCTCAATAGTGTACACAATGGCGAAATAGACCCATATTTAATATTTTTCATGGACGAGTCTTAGTTCCAACTTCATGTGTGTACACAAAATAATCGTTATTGGAGCTCTGACAAACCTAATATTGTTCATCAAGTGCCCCTTCATGACGAAACAATTGGTGTATGGTGCGCCACGAGTGGGGCAAGAGTTATAGGGCCAGTTTTTTTCGACTCAACACTTGACACCCGTACATACGTGAATACAATTTTGCCCCCCCCTTTTTTTTAGAAAATTAACAGACAGGGAGCACGATTTGCCTTTTTTCAACAACACTCTGCAACAGCTCATAGGCCAATATTTCGATGAGAACAATTGAAAGTGTGTTTGAGGACAGAATTATTAGTAGGGATTTGTGGCCCCCTCTATCCCCCGACCTAACCCCCTGTGATTTCTATCTCTGGGGTAACTTAAAAAACATAGTGTAGAAGACAAAACAACACACCCTGGAAGAATTGTCAGCATTTCTCAACGTAAACTACGGCGAGTGATGGATAGTTTCCTAAAGAGGTACCAAAAATGTATGGACAACGACGGTGGCCAGTTTCAGCATCTCCTTTCATAAAGTTGGTAAGTAAAGCCTTTAAAAAATAGTTTTAAAAATGTTGTATGGTTTCATCCGCGCCTTTCTATGATTAGCGGCATACAACGAGCACCGAGGACGCGGGCAGGAAAAACACCGCGCAGCCGGTTCGTAGTTTTTTTTACTCTATCTCTATTTAAGATACTTCCATGACAAATAAAACAGATCTCTTCAATTTTCTGGGACTAGTCTGTGAAGTCCTCTTCATTGAATGACTTTTGTATAATTGGAAAACTGTAAGAGATAGACAAAATCTTACTACATAAAAAATGTGTATCTTGATAAAGCACACAACTTATAATCAAATAACATTTTTTGTGACCTTAACCATTTGCAAGATATTCTTTATTATTGGGTTGATTCTTCAAATGTTTATATTTTTTTCTGTGCCATGTCACTTTATTTTTCTCGTGCTCATGCAACAAGCATAATGTTTCAGTCATTACAGAGCAATCCACTTTTTAAAATTCTTGACTACTGTATCGTTCTTATGCTTACAACAAAATGTGTAACTGTCTAACGAAGGTTTATCTTGATTAACAAGTAGAAAGAAGAGGAAACTTTTGAAAGAATGGTTTGCAGAAGAGCAAGTACAGAAAGCCATGCAGCAAATGAGAATTGTTTTTCTCTTATGATAAATAAAACCAGACTTGAAACAGTTGACTGCAGTTTCCACATCCTGCATGTAACCAAGTTTGCATGGTCTAAAATGAAATAATTTCTTGGCAGACAGAGGGTTGGATGAATACCCTTTGTATTTCACTAACATTAGAATTTGCTGTAGTAGTGACGCAAATATTTTAATGCAGATTAAACCATTACACCAGAATTGTAGCAATGCATTTCCTTTGTTTCTCTCTTCAGGATGTAACAGTTATAAGGCATTTTTCACGTTTACTTTGGCGCACCTTATTGAGCACATATGTGGAAAGATCAGCAAGTCATTCTACCTGTTGAGATATTTTAGTTATTATAAGAACCCCAATGTCTTAAAGCTCATTTATTATGGGTGTATTTATCCTCACTTAATCTATGGAGTTGAAATATGGGGGGTTGCAGCAAAGACGCACATTGACAGGCTACTCATATATCAAAAGAAAAGTATTAGAATCATGTTCAACTTAAAAGCTAGAGAATCGTCTAGGGAGACATTTATTAGCAAAAGGATATTTACCATCTACTCTCTGTATGTCTATAGAGTAGTAATGTTTTTAATAGTAAAGTACCAACCTATAAAAACTAAACAAATGTACGAGTATAACACAAGAAACAACATGAATTATTACAAAAGTAATGTAAATAAAAATGTCTCAGTGAAGGATGTTCTATATCAAGGAATTAAGCATTTTAATAAATTATCTCCAGAAATTAAAGCTCTTGCAGACATGTCAAAGCAACAATTTCACATGAAATTGAAGATATTTTTATTAAATAGATGTTTGTACACTCTAGATGAATTGTAAATAATTGTAACTATAATTATGTACATAAATTTGTAATGACATGTCCAAAATCATGTACCGATAGACTGGATGAAATAAATATTATTATTCAACACCAGACATTTCCACAGCTCTGTTGTTCAAGTGCATATTAGGGGCAGTGGCTCCAGAGCCCACCCAAAATTAACCTTAGTCCACTCTTAAGCTCCCACACACAAATGAAAATTTTCAAAATAATGATGAGACAACACTGTAAACAATTTTTGAAAACTAGATAGGTACAACCCATCAAAAGTTATAGAAATGAGGCGATCCGTGTTTAAGCTGAAGTATATTATATTTTAATTGCAATGTTCATATCTAATATAACAAGGAATGTAATAAACGTAATATTCCATCATTTTACTACAATCTCTCTTTGCAATTATATTATTGTGCCAAGGAACAATTTTATTATAATAAGATAGTCTTTCTGCATACTACAATTACATTTTACTGCTACTCTTATTATTTACGATGTCTATTTTGTCCTTTTTATCAACATTTATAATTTTATTGTTACCCTGTTATTTTTCGTGTAGTATGACAAGTGTCTATAACTATATTACTGTGCAGTTTTATGACCCATACTCTAAGAATAAAGAATAAGATATCAAACCTGAAAATACCTACATTTTAATTCCTTTATTACATTATTGCTTTTTACTTTAAATTAACTTTCACAGGACTCCAAATCTTGTGATTATTTCTACCAGTATTTAAGTAGATATACACATATACCTTTTGACAGTTCATTATGTGTGCATTTGAAACAAAAAATACACTTGTGAAGTGGTAGTGCATGCTTTTCTTTCACACTGTTTGTGTGAAATAAACCCCCATACATTGGAAGAAAACATCAGGCAAGAAATTCACTCAATTTCAAATATTGAATTCTCGAGTGTGAATGAAAATTTCCTGAGAAGAAACCAGAAATATGTGGTTAGAGAGGGACAACATATCTTAATATGTTATTATCATGTAATTGTAAAAGAAAGGCACTGTATTATATATATATATATATATATATATATATATATATATATATAAAGCTAATAAATCAGCTGTAGCAGAACATATTTGGCCATTTTATCATGAAAGAAATCCTGGTACTAAATCATTAACATACTTCAATAGAACTGCAGGACTAAAGATCTGCTAGAAAATTGTTACTATAAAGAATAAAGGTTAGAATATGAGGTTTGTTTGGAAATTTCTCAGCCTGAGAAGAATACACAAGATTTTTAACCCAAATGTTTTTTATTTTTCAACTCTATATCCTTTGACCAACAATATGCTTAACTTCTTTATACCTTCAGTGTAAAATGGTTTGTCCAAATCAGCAAAATAAAGAGTTTGTTTGACTTATGATCTCCACATCTGAGGTAAATCCCTGTCCAGCAAGCCATTTCTTCAGATTAGTGACGAGGAAAAAGTCACTGGGAGCCAAATATGGTGCATAAAGCAGCACTGCAAACAGCAAGTCATACAACTTTCTGATTGCAATTGAAATGCGCACGGATGTATTGTTTTAGAAAGAACTTTCTTCACTAATAAATGTGGAGGATTGGCTTTTATAACATCCTTCAATGCTCCAGCAAAGAGATTTCCTCTGCCCATATCTATCAAATTTGGACAAAAACATATGGGGTATTCAATGCAAAATTGAAATGCATAAAAATAAATAAATACAAACTATATATAAAAATCCAGAAATTATTTTGACATTCAATAAAGGTTGCTCAAATGATTGGCAAATTCATGGAATCTATAACTTACTCTTGATAAATTACTACTTAATCATGACACAGAGAACAATGAAGAGATACATACGGAAAAAAAGGAAGGCAACTGTAGAAAAAACAGTAGTTAAAGGTGTATTAGTTCCACTTGACATATCTGAAGTTAGATTGTAATTAGAAACCCAAAGAATAAAAGAGGATCTGGGCTGATGGGATTACTAACAAAATGTTACTGTTTCTTTTAAACTATTTTGAATAACACAGTGAAGTTTTTATAAATGCACGAATATTCTAGCTTCAAATTTTCACCAGAACTTACTGGGACATGCTTCGGAGACCACTGTCTCCATCATCGGCCTGGATTCACTGCCATGCTTCCTCTTGTGACTACTAGATGGCATTCTCCGGTCAGACGTACTGTGTAATGAGATCCTTTCACATGGGACATCAAAGTTTAATAGAGGGTTATTCAAAAAGAAGGAAGGGATTATAAATATTCATTTTTAATGAACGACAATAGATAACAATACATACAACACATCATTGAACAGAAGAAAGTTCAAAGTTTTAAGCCCCCACCTATTAGTTCCATTCAGTGCCTACAGTGGCGCTGTGTTTCTGTACAAGAAAATGGCAATGCCACAGTGTGCTGCAGTATGCAAAGAGTGAATCCATTGTTTCATTGCATTGTAAGCTCAACAAAGAGCCACCTTGTCATAAAAAATTTACAACTAATATAATAAATTCGTAGAAGATGAGTGTGTATGCAAACGGAAAAGCATTGGTCGTCCTCGCATAACAAATGGTGCTCATTTTGAACATATAAAAAAAAAATGTTGAACTTTCCTCTATTCAGTGATGTATTGCATGTGTCGCCATCTATTGTTGTTCATTAGAAATAAATATTTAAAGTCTGTTCCATCTTTTTGAATAACCCTGTATATTATGCTTCTTTCTTACGAATGAATAACTTTTCCCAAATGGAGAGTTCTACTGCATTTCTAAGGGCCTTTAAAAGCTTTGGTTTTTCTTCTTGCTGATGATTTGTGAACCAAAAATGCTCTTTAACTACTCATTTTTCCATTTGTTTATATTTCACATTTCTCATGTGTTCTTTAAACTTTGTATCCATATATCTCTTTTCTTCCCTATGTAATCCTGACATCTAATTTCATAAATACCAGAAGTTTTTCCCACTGCAACTTTGTCTTTTGTATTGGTCCTGAGTATATTTTTTAAGGAGTGTTTGCTAACTGGGGCTAAGGTTATATCATATTCTTTTAATTAGTTTGTGAATTTTGGGAAGGCCCATGGGTAGAGAGTGAATTTTTTTTAACTTTTTAGTTTCTTTAATGTTGCTCATTGTGGTGATTTCCTTTATTTGTTTCTTATTTTGGAATTGCTTTATCTTCCTGTCTATTATCTCTTTCGTGTAGCCATTTTTATGTACGATTTCCAGGATCTTGTTGTATTCTCTTTTTGTACTTATGTTTGTTCATTGGTATGGTTACCAGTATGAAGGTAAGGCTGCTATTATAGCATATTTGTGTTCTCTGGGGTTGTAGCTCTCATTTTTAATGTAGTTCCCTGTGAGTGTGCCTTTTCTATATATCCAAAACTTATTTTATTGTGGTACTTCATGACTTTTGTCCAGAAAGGGGAGCATGTTATTGATCTCAGTTTCTATTGTAAATTTTACTGATGTATGTTGTAAGTTCAGTTGAGATGTTGCATCCTTTACGAACTTATCTATTATGGCAAAAATGTTGTCTACATATCTGTACCAGAGTTTATACAGAGTGAGTTTTAAGTCCACCAACAAACTTCAGGGGCGATTCCTGACTGGAAATGAAGCACAAAAGTTCATATCACACTGTGTCCAGAAATGCATAGCTTCCACGGTAGATGGCTCTGATGATTTTCTTTCATAGCTTGTAAATTAATTGAGTTTTTGACTAATTTTGAAGATTTAGAAGCTAGTAACAGTGATGTGTCATAATTTAAAATAAAGAGAGTTGAGGGTTGTTACACTACATCACTAAAATATTCTTACTTGAACGCGTTTCGGGAGACGGCTTGTTCCCATCGTCAGCATGTTCTCAACTGATGTTTCCTGTCATTGTCTGGGGGATGTGTGTGGCTAGTGGTGTTCTCTGGTGCTGGGCTGATAAACCTCCAGTAGCACATCATATCTGTTCTTCAAACCATGATATCACTCTGAACTTAAAACTCTTAAAACCGATCAACAACAGCAATGAATTGGACATCCGGGAAAGAATACATATTGTCAAACACAGGAATCACCTAATGAATTTCGAACTACCACCACCCAGCAGCCTTTGGAGGTTCATCAGCCCAGCACCAGAGAACACCACTAGCCACATACATCCCCCAGACGATGACCGGAAACATCGGTTGAGAACATGCTGACGATGGGAACAAGCCGTCTCCCGAAACGCGTTCAAGTAAGAATATTTTAGTGATGTAGTGTAACAACCCTCAACTCTCTTTATTTTAAAATAATTGAGTTTTGTTTATAGATGCTCTTAACTTCTGAGGCTTTAGCGTCTCATTCTATATTGGGCGTCAAAGACCGGAAATTTTGCTCAAAGGCCTGGCTTATCAGGCTTGAGGTTTTTTTACGTGCCGTAAATCTACAACACGGGACCACTGGCTTTATTTCCCTTCCAAAGGAAACCATGCTAAGGATTTTTACGCCCGAAAAAAAAAAAAAAAAAAAACCATCACCCTCTGCCGGGTTTGAGCCTGCGACCTTGGGAACTGAAGGCTAGCATGGTACCCATAGACCACGGAGGACGACCCACAACTTGCAGTGTGCATTTTGTGTGTTGCAGATAGTGTGAGTTAAGCAATATAGAAGGACAACAGTCCGATATTCATTCCAGAAACAAGCTGAGATGGTGTTTGTGTAGGGTCAAGCAGGTGGAAATGGTCAAGAGCCATGTACACTGACAGCACCACCCACATCACAAACATTTGGAGCCATTTTTCGGCATTTTTGTGAGCATGGGTCCTTTGAGACAGACGAACGTTCAGCGCGGACTGTGTGTACACCAGATGTGGAGGAACATGTTCTCCATGATATTGAGAACAAGCTCCAGATAATTGGCTCGCCAAAAGGACGATTATCTGTATTCTACATGACAACCGCTATTATCCCTATCACCTCCAACGTGTTCAGGGATTATCAACGATGGATTTTCCTCCATGCGAAAGATTCTGTCACTCATTTGTGCAACAGCCATCACTTCTGTCTTCAGTCCTCTTCACTGATGAAGTGACCTTTGGTAGAGATGCCATGATTAACCTGCATAATCGTCATCTGTGGGCTGCAGAAAATCCTGAAGGAATGCTTGAAGCATCTCATTATCAGCAGCGGTTCAACATCAATGTTTGCACAGGGATTATTGGCGACTGCCTACTTGGACCAGTTCTTCTTCTTACACAACGCCTGAACAGAGAAACGTATCTGGACTCCCTGCAAAACACTCTGCCTCCATTGCTGGAGAATGTGTCTTTGGCAATACGACAATGTGGCTGCAGCACGATGGAACGCCAGCCCACTTCTACATTAATATTCGCCGACACCTCCACATCTTCCCCAGACATTGGATAGGACGTGAAGGCCCTGTTGCATGACCTGCTTGATCACTGGACTTAAACCCCCTGGATTTTTATATGTGGGAGCATTTGAAAAGCATTGTGTACGGTGAACCTGTTCCTGATGTTCAAACCCTTCAACACCGTGTCCACGTAGCCTGTGACGATATTCAAATGAGTGATTCAATCCATGTTGCGACGTGTGCATTGCATCCCATGGAGGCCACTTTGAACATGTGTGACATGGATGGAATTTAGGCTATGTACTGTGCGCCAGGGGTTTTGTTTGATGTCGTTCTTCAACGCCATCTACCGTGGAAACTATGCATTTCCAGACCCATGGTGATATGAACTTTTGTGCCCAATTTCCAGTCAGGAACCACCCCCTACAGTTTTCGGTGGACTTCAAACTCATCCTGTATATGTGAGGAAAGGCTTGTTATATGTATTGTCATCCTCCGTGGTGTAGTGGTTACCATGATAGCCTCTAATTCCCGAGGTCGTGGGTTCAACCACGGTGGAGGGCAATGGAGATTTTTGGGCGTAAAAATCCTTACCATGGCTTCCTTCAGAAGGGAAGCAAAGCCGATGGTCCCATGTAATAGTTTTACGGCACGTAAAAGAACCCCAAGCCTCATAGAGGTCTCTGAGCAAAATTACCGGTCTTTCACGTCCAATTTAGAATGGGACACTAAGGACCGCAGCAGTTAAAGAAAGTCCATAAATAAAACTCAATTTTAATTTTGTTACACATATTTTCAATGAACTCGTGTATAAATTTTCCAGAAAAGGGGAAAGTGGGTTGCCCATTGCTAAATCATTCACCAGGGCGTATAATTGAATGTGAAGTAATTTTGATTGACACACAGTTTTTTCATTATTGTACATTCTTCTGCTTCCTTATCAATTTCTATGGGAGTGTAACCATTTTTTCAAAACTTCTTCTAGCTTGCCTTCTTGTATGCTAGGAACAGTGAGATGACGTCAACAGAAACAAGTACATTGTTTTCTTCTATTTCTGTATCTTTGATTTTCCCAATGAGGTCATAGGTGTTACTTATGGTCAGATTTTTAGGTTGAGGGAGTTGCTGAAATGTTTTAAGTAACTAATTTGTCAGATTGTATGTGGATGAATTTATTGTATTTATGATTGGGTGCATTTTATTACCGGGTTTGTGGGGTTGCTTGCATCACAATTTTCTTTTCTTGTTCTCTTATAACGGTTTCTGTGTCTTTCAGAGTAGATAGAAATTTCTGTATCAGATATGTTTTTAATGGTTTGAACACATTGCTGTGTAACATGGTTTCTATCCTTGTTTCATAATCCTGTTTATCCACAATCACTAGTTTGTCTCCTTTATCCGCCCACGCGTAAAATGTGTCTTTCATATCGACGTTTTTTATTAGTTTTTTTTGTGGTTGTCTTTGTGGTTAGTTTTCCTTTTTATCAATTGGTTGCTGATGGGTTTGTATTTTCTCTGATTGAGTTTTTTCCTTCTGGTTTTTCACAAATTGCTGCCTCTATGTCTGCTATGTATTCATCCGTGTTTCCAGAGAAATTTATGCAAGTTATAAAGCCTTTGTTTAAAACTTCTAATTCTTGTATTGCAAAGCATTCTTTTGGTAAGTTTACTATGTTGTTTTGCAGTTTTTCTGTTTTCTCACCATTTTCATTCATTGAGTTTTGTTTTCTGCGTTAAGTACATGAACTTATTGTTTAGCGTGTTTCTTTTCTGTTTTAGCCCCACATTTAAGCAATTGAAATAGTTGTCCTCGCATGTTATTGTTTTGGAGGACAAAGCTATCCAATTTTTCTGGAAACTAATGAACAAGAATGCCTTTGGTAAGTAACTGTTTGAAAGAGACAAATGTTGTGATGTTGGAAGAAGAGAAAGACAAGGATTATAAAGAACCCATATCATACATACATTTGTTGGACACATTAGGCAAAGCTTTTGAACAGTTGATAATCAATGGATGATGTAACCAATCAGGTAATAACAACAGCCAACAAAAAATAGCACTGCTCTTCCACATAGCTAGTGCATTTGATAATTTATGGTGGCAAGCATTAATTGAAGGAATGAGAGTACTAGAATACCCAAAGTGCTTATATTTAATTTTGAAAGATTACTGTAATGAGAGAAGTGTTTAAATGAACAGCATAAACCATAACATTTGTAGATACGTAGCAAAAGGTTGTCCACAAGGGTCAGTTCTTGGGCCAGAATTTTGGGAGATTATATTACAAGTTTTGCTAGAAGACGTACAATACAAGGAAGTTGAATTGGTAATTGCATATGATGATGATTTGCTGCATTTAATGACAGAGTAGAATAGAGACAGAGCAAAAAGGTGTGGAACTAACAAATAGCTCACAACGATGGTGCAAGTAATTCACATTATGGATAGTGCCATTTAAGTCATGTTATATGATTTTAAAACGAGAAATGAAGAGGGATCTAACAATCAAAATTAATAATCAAGACATTAGAAGGCAAAGGAAGCTAGGCACTTAGGACTATCTTTGGACCAAATATTAAAACTTTAGAAAACTTAGAGAAACCATAAGAAGCAGGGCAATAACAGTTATGTTGCACCCTCAGGTAACGGTTTGTATGTTCTAACATAAGAGCTTTAGACGATGAGTAGTCAGTCACTGAGTAGGTGTGAGCATGTGGATACTGAATAAAAGTAAAATTGTGTCTTGTTGCCTTCTTATTTTGTTTGTTCCCAACAAAACAGAATATGTCATATGTATTTACGAGTAGTCCAAGTGTCTGAATACTGAATATAAGTAAACTTGTGGCTTTTTTTCTCTTTCTTCTTCTTTTGGAGGGTTGTTTCCAACAAATGATGTGTGTATATTTTTAATGAATGGAATGATGAGGGCAAGAAAGACCTTTTAATTACTGGGCAGCCAATTAATTCATTGCAAATTTGCATAAAGATGTTAAAAGAGCTGGGAAGCCCTATATTTAATTTTTTGTTTTGTTTTATGAATTTTGTTGTTATACCTTCAAATAAAAGCTAACTTTGCTTCCTTAAAGGACAGGAAGATTGACTTAATCTACAAAAAGTATGGCAAGTGATATTAATGGTTATTTAATTTTTAACATGCACTATTTTTTTTGTTTTACTTTGTATACAGCATTTTTCATCTGTTTTGTACACCCCAGGCACCACTGGTGTTGTATATTGGTTAAAGAAGAGAAATTAAAAAGATAGTGGAGAAATACTGTTAACAAAGAGCAAATTAGGATTTTGCTAATAAATGACTGGCAAATTGAGTGGGAGGAGTGTTTCCGAACTTTTTTGCAAATATAAAATTGAGGATTAAACACAATCATATTAAGCCATTAAAAGGCATGATTCATTTTATAATAGGACATGGATCTTTTAAAGCATAGTTTTAGAAAAGAGGAAGAACTAACATGGATATGAGGTGACAAGACACACCAGAGCATGTAGTTTTTGAATGTAGGAAGCACAATCAAATGGTAGAAGAAAGACATTAGCAAGGAAGTAGGTTTGAAGTATTTTAAGAAAAGAGGATTATAAAGTATTAGTTACAATGATGGAAGGATACTATGAATGAAAATGAGGAAACAAACAACTAGTATTACAAATGCAACATTAGTAAGAAGATCAGTGAGGTAAATCAACCAGCAAATAACATTGAGGAGAATGTAGAAGTTCAACCAGATAAGGCAGCAACCAAAAATGAGTAGGAGAATACATTTATGGGTTTCAATGGGAAGAATGAAGGCAAGCGAAAGCAGAACAGTTACACCAAGAAGATATACAAAGAACTATATGGAGAGAGCAAGGGAGCTTAAACAGAAAGTAACATTTCAGAAGCGTGGAGAAAGCAGACAATGGGAGAGGAGTGTGGCTGACTGATGATAATGCAGAAGGCAGCATTTAAATAGAAGGGAAGTGCTAAAAGATGACTGATGGAGTAGAGAAGACAGAGGAAGATGCTACAGAGTTGTGGAAGAAAGTGAAGTGAAAAGTGGATTAAGAGCTTTCATTTTAATGGAAGTGAAGTGAATGGCGGGAGTAACTATGACTCTCTTAATGAAGGGAACGCCTGAGGAGGACTGTTTTGTCCGACTTGGTCTAGTACCTGAATGAGACCATAGTTCCGAGACCCACATGGAAGGGGTTGCTTCTTAATTAAGATAAGCAGCTATGTGGGCTCGGTGCCATCCGGGTGCTCGTCCCCCCGCCGCGAACCTGATTTCAGGTTGCTGAGTGATGGCGAAGGGTTTTATAACCCCCTATAGGAGAGTGAATGACGTGGATTGTAAGGGTCGGCAATCCACTAGTTGAGGCAGCCTCTGAGGGTATCCCTATGGGCAAATATTGACGAAATGCCTTATTTCCTGTAAAGCTTTTAGTGCAGTGGAAACATTCACTCTTCCCACTCATTGGGTGATCGCCCTAACCCAATGTGTGACAATTATTTAAAGGGTATTAAGATATTCTCTGGCGTTGAATTCTGATATAACACCCAAAATTATAGTCATTTAATATAAATTTCCCTATTCCAGTCTTGGTCGGGTGGAATCTTGCCCTAGCTTCTCCAGTTGATGGTCCCCCACATTTATGTGGCCGCTAACCCATCTGGGGGTGACCCTGGATGGACTAGGTTAAAAGGTCCAGACCGGGGAAAGTCTGGGAAGGCGAGCCCATTCTCGGAAGAGGGTGGGTTCTTTGTCATTGATGCCGACTCGGGCTAGTACCCGGCGAAGGATGAGACGTGCATCCGCGTCTCCGGGTTGGGACCGTTAGCTGGAGTATTTTACAGGCGAGTGAAAGCTAGGTTGGTCTGTTTTAGGATGAGGACTCCTTAGCTGGTGACGGCTAAGGAAACCTATGTGCTCCAATGGACCCCTTGGTCCTTTTCTCAGGGGACTGGTGAGGTTGGAGTACCCTACTGAGGACGGTATGCCTGGGGACATCGGTCTCTGTTAAAGACGGACCCCCACATTTTGTTATTAATTCTATTCATGGCGAGCAATAAAAGTAATTTGTCTAAAGTTATTAGAGTGAATGAACCAGAGATATCTAATCGAGAAGAACATTCTGTTTCTTCAGTGTCGGTGGGTTTTCCATATCAGGCGACTAACTGCCTTATCTGTGATAAACATTTTGATGTTCTTAAAGAATACCTACGTCACTTCAGGACCGACCATCTTAGTACTGAAGTCAAATATTATTGCCAGCTTTGCAACAGGCCCTTTGTATCGGAGCATTCTGTTGTTTGCCATGTGCCTAAATGCCCTGGTCCTGCGGTTCAGGAGGAACTTATGTTTCCCTGTTCCGAATGTAACAGGTCTTTTAAAACAAATAGAGGTTTAAGTACACATGAGCGATCAGCGCATCCTAACATCAGGAATACTAAACGGCTGGAAATGATTGTCCCTAAAGTTAGTGGCTCCAATCGATGGTCTGAGGAAGAAATTAAAAGATTGGTTGAGCTCTGCACCCTCTTTGAAGGTTGCAGATCCATAAATCAAAAAATACGAGAAATTTTCCCTCATAAGACCATCGATCAAATTAAATACCAACGATCAAAACTTGCCAGTAATGTCTTGCCAAGTGTTAAAATTGTTGATAAAAGAACTGAAGAGACTATTTCTGATAATATAAACACTACTCATTTAGGAGATAATGATCCATTGGAACCCATGTCAATTACTGTTCCGGAAAACCCTTCGGATGTGGCGGATCCTTCTGGGGATACCCAGGAATTCCGTTCTTCTGATTGGTTGGATGGTGAATCTGACTATCAAAATGACATGAAGGTATGGATGGAGGAAGCGAAAAGCTATATTTTATCCCTCGAGATACCCAGCTCCCTCCAAGAACTAGCTGAGTTGGGGGAAACTCTAAACCAGCTAGTTCTGAGTCCCTTGGAGAAGGAAGCTTCCCGAGAGGCTCTGGATGGGGTAATAGCTGGATTGGGTCGTTATCTGAGGGCTAACGACACACAAAAGTCGCAAACTAAGCCAAACAACAGGCAAAATAACAAGAAGAAAGCACGTTCCTCTAGGAAAAGATATCTATATTCCCGTTACCAGAACATGTTTCGTAAATGTCCAACCCGTTTAGCCCAGCATGTAGTTCTTAACACAGATATCGGCGATGGTAGTAGGAAAGAAACCCCTATTTCAGAATTGGATCATCTTTATTCTGAATTATGGGGTCAAGGGGATGATTTGGAGGAAGGTCAGGACAACAGACCCACCTGCATTCCTCTTGTACAGTGTCTTCCTCTCATTTCTCCCAGGGAGATGGAAATCCGTCTTCGTAAGATCCGGAGGAACACCGCTTCTGGGTTGGATGAGATTACAAGGAGGCACTTGCTGAGGGAGAGTATACCCCTTTTTCTAGCTAAACTATATAACACCATTTTAGTGACCAGAGTGTATCCCGGTGTATGGAAGGTAACTAGAACTTCCTTTATTCCGAAAGGCGAGGATGATGCAAATCCGAGGGGGTGGCGTCCTATTTCGATAGGCTCGCTCCTCGGTAGAACCTTCAGCGCACTTCTTGACCGCCGCATGAAATCCAGGGCGGAGATTGCTTCTGCTCAGAGTGGTTTTGTTTGGGGAATGGAACTTTCCGCAACATCGCACTCTTGAGTGAAGCAGTTAATATCGGCAAGAAGCAGGAGGGAATTGCACTGGCTTCAGTGGATATAGCGAAGGCTTTTGACACTGTTAGTCACAGTGCAGTCCTCAGCGGTCTGAAGGTTAAAGGTTTCCATCCACACCTGGTAAGCCTAATAGGAGACATGCATCGGGATTTATTCACAGAGATCGAAAATGGTCACCGTTTGGCTGTGAGAAGAGGGGTTAAACAGGGAGATCCCCTTTCTCCCCTTTTATTCAACCTGGCCATCGATCCGGTGCTGAGGAGAGTAACTAACATGCCCACGGGTTTATCGTTTGGAAACAAACATCTTAATATTCTTGCATTTGCGGACGACATTGTTCTGGTGGGAAAAACTCCCGAGGAAGTTCAACTAATGTTAGATACATTTTGTAAAGATCTTTGTCCTTTGGGACTTAGTGTGTCTCCATTAAAGTCTTCCTGCTTTCATGTTGTTTTAGGTAGAAAGACATGGGCAATGGTTGATCCTGGCCTTCTTATAGAAGGTCAAAAAGTCCCTACAACTAAACCAGAACAATTTTTGAGATATCTTGGCAAGAACATAAATCCTTGGAGTGGTCGAGTGGGAGCCGCCTTTAGGGACAATATTGTAGCCGCTGCTGATCATTGTGTTAACTTGCCTTTAAAGCCATGGCAAAAGATGGAGTTGTTAGTAAGGTACATTGTACCTAAGTTCATGTACCTTTTAACTTTAGAACCTCCTTCTAGGGCTTTATTAACAGATGTTGACAATAGACTTAGATCCGTAGTCAAACAAATCTTTCATCTGCCAAAATCAGTTGCCACGGGGTTCTTCTACAGTCGTAAGCGAGACGGGGGACTAGGGATGCCAAAATTGGCTAACCTGGTTCTCCTATCGTATTTGTGAGCTGGGAAAGCCCTACTGGACCGAGATGATGATCTGTTAAATCTGTTTTAGAGGGAGGTAAATTAACATCCAGACTCCAGAATGTCTCCAAGACTTTGGGCCTGCAGTGGCCATGTTCCTTTAGGGACATCAATACCCATAAGCTATCATTAAAAGATAGGGAGTGGAGTGATTGGTCTTCTTGTCCTTCAATGGGAAAAGGTATAGGGAGCTTTTACGGCGACCCTATCGGTAATGGGTGGCTTCTGAAACCTTGGCTTCTTAAGCCTTCAAGGTTTACAGAAGCCCTCAAACTCCGAACTAATACACAAGCTTGTAGGGTCGTCGAGTCCAGATATAATTCCCAAGCCAATATTAACTGTCGGCGATGTGGTGCTGCAGTGGAGACAGCAGGTCATATTCTTGGCCTGTGTGTCTCCACTAAGCCTGCACGGATAAGAAGACATGACACCGTGGTAAACGAGGTTAGAGATAAAATTATACAAAATAATCCGCCTCCAACCACGGTGTATCATGAAACTTCATTCCTTACTGGAGATGGTCAGCGCCTCAAGCCCGACCTGGTGGTGATTAAAGAAGCAGAAGCTTTTGTCATTGATGTTACCATCAGGTATGAGGATGGAGAGTCCCTGTCAAGGGCTGAAATGGAGAAGATCGAGAAATACCAACATCTCGACACCTCTATTCGGGCCAGTCACCCTGGAGTTGAGCATTTTTCTGTTCAACCCTTGGTGTTTGGCTCGAGGGGGTCATTGCCGCCTGAGACACGGGACATCTTGAGAAAATGGGGATATACTCACAGAGATATGGAAAACACCTTACTGACCATACTGAAGATGAGCTTGAACATCCACAGCTCATTTTTAGAATATGCGAATGTTCCGGTCGAATGAATTTAATGATGTTTAATTGAACAATTTTGATTATTTAATTCTTTGTTATTAATGCAATAACTATGAGCCTTCTAATTCAAAATTTTATTTGGGCTTTGTTAACTTTTTAGTTAATTTTGGTAATTTGAATTTTGAATAACTTAATATTTAATTGTTATTCGATATAACGGCTATGAGCCTCCTAACTAAAATTTATTATTGGGCATTGTTAACTTTATAGTTAATTTAATAATCTGTTTACTTATAATTTAATTAATTAATTGCCTGCTTTAGAATATATTAAACTTATCAATCTTGAGAATTCTTGGGGGCAAGGTGACGAGCACCTACAAAACTCGGAAGTAAGAGGATATTGAAACCTCTTAGAACATATCTAAATACAACAGAAATTGTCATTCCGCCATCTTAAATGCTGGATTTTTCTGGCTGATAGCAGTAACATGTACTGTTTTTATGTTTATTGTAATGTAAGCCTTCAAAATGAAAACTTTTGTATGAATAGTTTGTAGAAGTGGGGGTAGAGAAAATCATGTGAATGTAACTCATCAAATTGTTTTTCTTAGCAAATGTTTATATGCCACAGAAGACATCGTTGCTACAGCATGTAGAGAAATCATTACTTTGTTTATTTTTTTCTAGCAAGTATTTATTGCCATGGACTTTCTAATTAAAACTACTTACATGCAATTTGAATTTACACAGCACAGACATTCAAATTGGGCAACATTTTGTCACATAACCTTATGCAGAGGCATGCATGTAAACAGCCAAGCCGGCAACCAACTGAGAAAATTTGGGTCCTCTGTCAGCCCAATCTAAATATAAAAGTTTTCGCTGAATACATATACCTATGTGTATTTTACATTTTGCAAGCATACCGTGTGTGGAGGGGGGTTATGTAGCTGTATTGTGTGATAGCATGCTTTGTAAATCTGTGAGATTCCTCAAAGTTTTATATTTACTTTTAATGCTACCTTATTCAGGCATTTTTGGCATACACAAGTGCATTCTCAATTCATGACAACATGAAATAGACAGCATATTATGGTCATTGACCAAATACTAGATGAATGGGAATACAATTACCCATTAAGGACTAATCAGATGGAAAAAATATATATAATCTATACAGTGGTATCCAACCCCATCATTCATTTGACAGGCATTTATCCTAACCATTACACCACTAAAGCCATATGAAACTATCATCCACAAAGCCATTAATACCATTATGGCACAGGATTGCATCGTGGTTGTATTTCATCTCTAATGACAATATAAATTAAATGAAACAACTGGCTTATTCCCTCCCACATCAAGTTGCAGTCCATTATACCCCTGCCATTGAAACGTTGCACTTGACAGTTAGTGATTAAGTTGGTACACTTGCAAAAACACAGATGAAAAGCTTTAACCGTTAACTTCCTAAACCAATCACAAGGCAGCATTTTGGGTGGTCTATGACAAAGTGAAGTGGAACTGGAAGCAGCTCTGTTGCCGGGTGTAGCTATTTCCAAACATGTGTTTCAGTTTGTGAATCTCTAGCACGTGCGTCAAGTTGTTCTTTGCAAGCTAGTGTTGTTCATTGTTATTTATATTTGTAGTTATTGTTGGTGTTCGTTTATACAAATACATATATTTATATTACATTCATATTATTTATACAAGATTTAAAGTGTGACAATGTCTCAAAAACAACGCCAATCACCGAGTAATGATTCATGAAGTGAAAATCCTTTGCGTCGAGATGTGGCACTTAATAGTCAGGCATTGGAGCTGTTGAGAAGGACCCAGGAATTCTTTGAGCAAGAGGAGTACATGACGGTTCATGGGCATTCCTCTATTCCTGCTGATAAAGCCGTACAATGAACTGCAGCAGCTCTTGAACTAATCACAAAAACTGTTATTTACAAGGGAGTGAAACTCCAAGAGAAAGACGACAAAATTCCTGAACCATCTGGAACGCAGCATGAGTGAAAAAACTTTGTTATCACAGCTTATAATTTGTTTTATTTCTCCTCATTGTAGCAGGCAAGTTTGCATTATTCTGTTTCTATATTGTCAAAACTGCATAATTTATTCTACATACATTGCAATGTTTATGCAGTTATTTTCAATTAACAATAATAATACAAAATAGTTATTATTCATTGACGTTTGCTACTTGCGTACACTTTTTGTATGTGGCTTAGACACGATAGAAAGGAGAACAATCAGCTGTTGATGTTTACTAACCACTGTGGCAATGTCGCAACCACAATATAGCCAACATTATGGTAGCCACACGAACTGTCAAGTGCAAAGATTCAACGGTGGGGATATACATATATATCTGATCACAATGTTTTAACTTTTAGCTAACAAACATTTCAGAGACATTTGGCTGCTTCGCTTCAGAAACACTTAGCTATTAATAAATTACACACTTTAATTTTAATACCTTAAATATCACTAATTTACAGTTTTTGCATTTTTTGGGCAATGTAGAACATAAACACTTTGAAAATAAGCCAAAAGCTAGTTATATGTTTCAATAGAATACCATAATTAAGGGTCTCAAGAATCCCCATTTGAAATACACAGGGCCAGATTAAATGTTTTAAATGTAAGATATGAAGTCTTTATGGAATATGGAGAAAAGGATAAAGAAAAATGTATTTAACAATAATTGTTTTATCAAGGACAACTGGTCAGAGAAATGAATAAGTTATTATTAATAGGAATACATGAGAGACAATTTTGAATGGACCTTAAAGGTGTGTAATGGGAATAACCAATTGATTAAGAAGAATACATATTAAACTGATTTAGAACAGGAAAGTTTAGATAATTGCTTTATGAGAATTAGAAATAGTTGTATTTGTAAACTTTGCAATTTAGGAGTATTACAATATGCATAACTGATTGCCACTATGAATTTGAATGAATTTATTGTACAATTAGTCTTACAATTTTTATACAATACATATCTCTCGTACCCCTACATCTTATGTACAATTTGTCTGGTGCTTGTTTACCTATTAAGCCACTCAGATTGCTTGGCTCCCAGGCCTTATCACTCACTGAGCGGCTCTTCTTTCTTTGCCTCTCTTACTTTTCTAGACCATTTTTCCTTTACCTTCCTTAAAAATTCTCCCATGCCCTTGATTTTCTTTTCTTCTTTCCCTGATGGCAACTTTATACCTACTATTTTTAATCCATATTTTCTCATTTATTTTCCCACACTCTTTCCCTCCATCTTCTTATTTCCTTACATAACGTCATAGTGTTCTGTACTTTCTCTTTCTCCACACAGCTCACATATACCTCTTCCACTGCCTCTCATCCCTCTTAAATACATTGATCCTGTTCTCATCCATGCTAAACCTTCCCTTTCTTGTCTATTACAGCAATCAACGTACCTACCTGGTCGTCCTCCGTGGACTAGTGGTACCGTGCTAGCCTCTAGTTCCTGAGGTCGCAAGTTCAAACCCGGCGGAGGGCAATGGATTTTTTTTGGGCGTAAAAATCCTTAGCATGGCTTCCTTCAGAAGGGAAGTAAAGCCGGTGGTCCCGTGTCATAGATTTATGGCATGTAAAAGAACCTCAAGCCTGATAAGAGGCCTCTGAGCAAAATTTCCAGTCTTTCACGCCCAATATAGAATGGGACGCTAAGACCCATAGTAGTTAAAGAGCATCCATAAATAAAACTAAAACAAACAAAAATCAACGTACCTCTTCTTTATCAATTTATAAAAGCTTAATGATTTTTTATCTTCAAGGCTTCCCTATATCTCTTGTCGTTCTATATCTTCCACTCTACTTCTCACTACTTTCCAAAAACTGTTTGTATTTCTTTCCTCCAGCCCCCATATATCCCCCATTCCAATTGACTCCATTGTTTTTTCGGTTTCTTTTCACAGTTGTTTTTGCTTCTTAGAACCTTTTGCTAAGTCAGGCATATCTTTAAGATTTTATCTTCCTCCATTGTCATACATCTAATTCTTTCTACTATTATACCTTGCTCCTAGTTCTACTACTGCAACCTTGCCTGGCGCTGCTCTTGGTAGTCCAATTAATTCTGTACATAACATTCTATACTTTGGTCATTTTTCTTACTTAGTTCTCCCCCCTCATATTTCCACCACATAGAGCATTTTTTATTCTACCAATGCCTCATACATTTTGTTGACTTCTTTAAGTTTATATTTGCATATTCTTAATCCTGTCATAGCTGCCTTCCCTTTAGCTAGCATCATTTTGCCTTGTCAGGTGCTCCCCATTTCCCGCTATTACTTAACGTTACTTCTAAATAGTCATATTCTTTGACTAGCTCCAGTTCTTGACCACCTAGAAACCATTTTGCTTCTTCCATTCTCAGTTTTTATTTTTTCCCCATTTATAAAATCTATCACTTTTGATTTATTTATATTTACCTTAATTCCCCCTTTTCACAAACTTCTTGAATTTTATTTATTGCTTTTTGTAACCCTATTATCAATATGGCACCTACCATAAGGTCGTCTGTGTATAATAAACCTGGAATCTCCTTATTACTGGACAATGCTGATTTCTTATTTTTACTCTTTCGTATATATCATTTATGAATAGGTTAAATAATATTGGACTCGGCTTACATCTCTGTGTTAATCCTATTTTTTTGTTGAATACTCTCTGTGATGCTGCTTTTTTCACCGCACATGCCAAACTTTACATCTTTATATAGTTTCTTAATTTTGTTTATAAACTTGTCATTTACTCCCTTTTCCCTTAGTTTATACTCCAGAGCTTCTCTATTTACTTTATCAAATGATTTTTGAAGATGGCAGAGGTTGGTGTGTTGACACAATCCAACAATGAACAACAAATAATGTTAAAAAGCAGTAATTGCAGAATCTCAAGAGCATGAATATATATGTCAAATATAAATCATACAAAAGGAGGATATAAAGTCAACAAAGGGGATGATGCAAGTCAAGAAAATTCCCAAGCAGTGACATATATATGACCTGACATATATATAGTGGTTGCTGTTTCAAACAAATGACTATGGTAGAAAGTATCACCCTTATAAAGCTTAAGTTTGAAGCTTGACGATGCTACGTTGTTTAGTAATTGTTTGGCAGCCATTAATAGTGAACACTCTCAGTGAATTTGTAAACATGGATAAAACTGGCTGTCGTTATGTGATACAATACTTTCATTTGAAAGGTCTCAGTCCAAATAATATTAAAGCTGAGCTAGATTCTACTCTGGGGGAGTCTGCTCCTTCATTTACAACAGTAAAACATTGGGTGGCAGAGTTTAAGCAAGGCCGTACAAGCTGCCAAGACAAACATCGCAATGGTCAACCAAATGAAGTGACCACACCAGAAATTGTGAAGAAAATCCACAAAATGGTATTGAATGGCCGTCGACTGAAAGTGTGCGAGCTAACAGACATCTAGGCATTTCAAAAAGTGCTGTACATCGCATACTGACTGAAAAATTAGATTTGAGAAAGCTGTGTGCAAGATGGGTGCCATGTTTACTCACAATGGAACAAAAGCAGCATCGTGAGGATGTATCAGTCGAGTGTTTGGCGATGTTTCGCTGCAATAAAGCCAAGTTTTTGCATCGATTCATAACCATGGATGAAACGGGTCCATCACTTCACACCTGAGACGAAGGAACAGTCAAAACAGTGGACTGAAAGGGGAGAATTGGCTCCAAAACAATGCAAAGACAGTTCCATCTGCAGGCAAGATCATGGCGTCATTTTTTGGGATGCACGTGGGATAATTTTCACTGATTATCTTCAAAAAGGAAAAGCAATCAATGGCGAGTATTATGCAAACTTATTGCAGCGTTTGAACGATGAAATCCAGCAAAAACGGCCACATTTAGTGAAAAACAAAGCTCTGTTTCATCAAGACAATGCACCAGTTCACACATTCATTATTACCATGGCCAAAATCAATGAGTTAAAGTTCGAATTGCTTCCTCATGCACTCTATTTGCCAGATTTAGTCCCCTCTGATTATTTTCTGTTTCCAAAGTTGAAGAAATGGCTTGGTAGTAAAAGATTTGCCAACAATGAAGAGGTGGAGTTTGCAGTTGATGGCTATTTTGCAGAACTCGACGGTTCTCACTATAAACAGGGTATCGAAGCTATTGAACATCGCTGGGAAAAGTGTATCGAGCTGAAAGGAGACTATGTAGAGAAATAAATAGTTTTTTCCCAAAATTTTTGTTTTTTCTTTGTTAGGTCGGGTACACCTGGGACAGCCCTCATAAACATACGAAAAAACAAATATGATCCAGTTTCAGTACCAAAATGGCAGGTTTAATCAAAGATTAAATGTAAACATACATGATAAAACTATTGAGCAAATGCAGAAAATAAAATCTCTAGGGTTAATTATAGATGAGAATATGACATTCAAACACCATATTGAGCATGTATGTCATTAAATCAGTACTCATATATATCCGTTAAGAGATTTGAAACAATACTTAAATTTAGATTATTTAAAGTTAGTTTATTATGGACTAATTCACCCCCATCTTCAATATAAATTTGAAATCTGGGGCAGCACAAGCATGACAAATATGAAAAGGGTACTCACATTGCAGAAAAAAATGTTCAAGATGTATTTATGACCTAACAGTTGAGAATCATGTAGATAAATCTTTGTAGAGGCTATGATATTAACTGTTATATCTCTATATGCATATAAAATAATTATATTTGTAGTAAGTCACACTGTGTACAGATTAAAGATAGCCATGTATATAATATTAGAACACAAAGCAATTACTACAGAGATAATGTAAATAAAAGAACCACTGAAAAGGATCCCCTTACGATGGGCAGCATATTGTACAATAAACTACCAAATGAAATTAAAATTTTAAGAGGCGAAGAATTTCAAAGGAAACTAAAAACACTCTTAACATAGAAGTGCTTGTATAGGTTAGATCAGCGGTAAATATTGTGGTGTATATAAATTTAATTGTTTGACGATGCTTGAAACTTGTAAGAGCCTATGAGCAAATAAAGATTATCATCATCAAAAGCTTTTTCAAAGTCAGCAAAAACCATGCATGACCTTCCTCTTTTCCTATTATTGTAGTCTTTATTACAAATATGTTATGTTCAGTCTATCTTCCTTTCCTAAAACTGTCTGGAATTCCGATATCTTTTTTTTTTCGATTTCTACCCATTCCGTTAGTCTGTCTGCCAGAATTCCTCTATACACCCTCCGTAATATAGATAAAAGGCTTATTCCTCTACAGTTCTCAGGCCTATTTACTTGTCCCTTTCCTTTATAAATTGATACCATCGTATTTATTTTCCAGCTTTCTGGTATGTCATTTTTTAATTTTATTTTGTTTAATAATTCTGTCATTAATTGTAATCCTTTTTGAGTTTCACCATATTTTCTCCAAAATTCTCTTGGAACTCCATCTATTCCTATCACTTTCCCTTTCTTTATTATTTCTTAGTTGCAAATATAACTCCTGGGTTGATATTTCTGTCTAATTTTTCGTTTGTTATCACCTCTTGTCCAAACATTCTATGCTCTAAACCTTATCTCTACCCCTTCCCCAACCGGGTTTTTAAAATATTCTACCGATTCAACTGGTGTGATTTTGTTTTTTTCCCCTCCTTTCCTGTCCAACCTTCTTACCATTTCCTATATATTTTTTATTATCTTCCTTTCCAGTTGCCCCCTTTAGTTTATTTTTCATATTTTCTTACCATTCTTTTTTCTTTGTCTCTAACAAGCATTTATATTCCCATTTGTAAATCATCAAATTTTGTCTGTCTGCTTCTTTTTCTGATCCTCTCCATTTAATATGTTCTTTGAAAGCCTTCTTTTTGCATCTTTACACTCTTCATATCACCATACCTTTCCCTGTTTTATCTCCATATCTGTCCCTGCTCTTTTTACTGTTAGTTCCTTCTTCTACAACTTCCTGTTCTCCTACCTTTAGTTCCATTGTTAACAAGAAATGGCTGCTATTTACTATCTCGTTTCCGATTTTAAATCTCCTTATTTTCTCCTCTGATTCTTCACTATATAACACATAGTCTATTATACTTTGCCCATTTGTACTTACAAGTGTAAATTCTCCGTTGTCTTCTCCTATTGTCCCATTACATATTAACAGATTGTTCATTTCACAGAATTCTAATAAATTTTTCCTTCCTTATTTATTACACTATCTCTGCTTTTCCTTTATCTTACTTCGTTTTTTTCTTCTTTCCCTATCATGGCACTTCCTAATATTATATAGGTTTCCCCCCTATTCTTGCATTGAAGTCCCCATTATAATAAACTCTATGTCTGGCCACTTATTTCTGATTTCTTCCGTGTCCTCACCTATAATTTTATACATGTTATTCTTATAAAAGGTTGATGTTAGAACCTTGTTTTTTATCACTACTGTTTCAACACTTATGCCCATGTCTTTTCTAAAATATATACTAATTCTTCCCAAAGCTCTTCCTTTCTCGTGCTTTTTACTGGCACTTTTATTTATAAATTTCTAACCCTTTAGCTCTCTTCTTCCCTTTCTCGCAACCATGTCTCTATCAGCCCTACAATGTCAATATATCTCATTACATTTTTGGATTTCCCCATTGTAGGTATATCTTACTCTTTATGCCTTCGATGTTCCAGAACATACAATTTATCCCCTTTCCCAATTTTTCTTTGGTTTATCCTGATATTTATATTTCTCCATTGGCTTTCTAAGTCTAGTAATTCTGGGTATAGATCGCCACTTTCCTCCCTTTGTTGCATTACCCTCCCTTCCCTCAATCTGTAATCTTTCCATAGTCACTGTACCCTGCATGATCCGATCCAAGGACACTGCCAGGTGGGGAGTTTAACTGATGCAGTATGTCTGTCAAAGGATAATACAGTTGTCCTAATGCCAGCTCAGTGAGGACAGAAATTTCGCATGGAGCAAAAGCTGGATTGGTCTGTACTGTAAAAGCATGCCCTCAATCCTTTTGACATGGAGAGTTTCCAACAAGAGGTGTCAGAAAAGTTACATATGACTTTAATTTTGGGAAAATACAAAATAACAATTTTTTCACATAAAATGTAGTTTGGGATGGAAGGATTTTCTTGAAAATTTTCTTGCCACATCCTTGGCATATGATAGACTTAAATACCAAGTTTTGTATTTATCCAGCTTTCTATTTTTAAGTCACCCCAACCACACATACACATGTGTGGCATGGATCTATTTTTATAAAAAGACCCTTTTTGGATTCAAGAGACCTCATGGATATCTGGAGCACTAAGAATGACCTACATTAAGAACATAATTACGTAACATGAAAGTCCTAGGTAAAAGCATAATAAAAATCTTAATTTTTGCCAAATTTCACCAAGCATCATCTTAAGCGAAATGCACTGCATCTACCTAACCATGTCAGCCAAACACAGCATTAGTAAATCTATAATAAATTAATTCATGTTCTGATAATTGATTATGTTGATCTTTCATCCTGACTGTGGATAAATTTTTAAAGTTTGATTCAAAGCTTTCTTTGAGGAGGCAAATTGGGCCTGCCTCATTTCAGTGTTATTGTTTTTGTGTGTATATGTATCACAATGTCTGTACAGTGCTAATGCACTGATTAATCAATAAAACCTTATAATAATAATAGAGAGTCTGGGACTAGTGAGCGATCAAACAGCAAAAACTTATATCTGATTAGCAAATCTAAGGCAAAGCATGCAGTACTAAAAGATGCGAAAACATGGCACTTACTTTTAAACTCTCCTATAGGATTTTTATCTATATCGTATTCAGTGTAGCACTATCACATTTCTTAGTTTGTATTGGTTCCCAACTTTCCCTAAAAACATGTACTTTTATTCAGAAGCACAATGTGTGCTTATTTTCTTTGAAGAAGGTACATTTAGACTGCACAGGAAATAAAATGAGAGATCACAACTTTACGTGCTGTGACATCAAAATACCTACAAAAATTGTATTCAATTATGGCTGGTTCACAATAATCTGAGAATGGAAATGGCGCACAACATTTTGGTTCACAATACAGCGGGAACAAGAACAGAAATACATATCAATGACTGTATTGAAAACAAAGTGGAAAGTCGACTTTGCGTACCAGGACATCGTTTGTTTGTAGCCGAGCAACAATATTTTTTCATCTGCTTCTAACTTAGCCAATATAACGTCAACATTTTCTACAATTCCTCCAGTTGTAGTAAGCTTCATTCCTTTATCAATAGCATTTATAAAAGTTCTTAGTTAACATCTACTGCTATTTGCTGATTCTTTTAAGACAATAGCCAGTTTTGAGGCACATATAAACAAACTACACGACACTTTTCTAGAAAAACCAATGCTCAATGGATCTGAAGGAGTTAGGACCCACATTTTTTGTAATTTCGTCTGGTTTCATTTTCCCAGCTTGCAACTACGCAGAGCTCTAAGAACTGTTTCACGTCATGCTTGATAATTTCTACAATCAAGATTCTAATATGCACAACGTAGATCCAATATGCCATCCCCAGGAAAAGAATGAACATTTTCAAATTTGTCCAAGTCTTCTTTCCCATCCCTGAGACCTGGCAAAGCTTCCCATGAATTGAAATAAGAGCTGAAGCTTTCCTGGCAACAAACAAACTCAGGCTTCAAGCCAGGTGATGTTGATACAGCAACGTTTCAGGAGCATGCATCTCTCCCATCATCAGGAGGCTGAATGACTTGATTGGATGAAATAACCTGTATATTGTACCATATCGCCCTCTGCAGACTACAGTTGGCACATCGAACATAAAAAAATATTCGACCAGACAATATAAGTTCTTCAAGCTACTCTCCGAGAAGTGGGGATAAGTATGCAGTCGATTTCTGTGCACATCACCTGAGGTGACGTCAGCGCTTGCTTCAACCGAGGGACAGGACTGCCCTGCAAGGGGAAATGCCAAAAGAGACATTACGACAACCAAAGCAACTGGTCGTGTTTTTCAGAGCTACAAAGGTGTAGAAAAGAACTTTGTTAAAATTCTTGTTTCGACTCACTTTATAACAGCCTTGCAATTTGTTTAAATTTACTTTTTGGAATCTACACCATGGTAGGAGGAAGTTTGGAACGTAATGCGAACATATAAGAGGCATTCAAATGAAACCTGGTCAGTGCGTGTAACTTTGCATTACACATAAGGTGGCTAACTGCGTGTATGGTGGCACCATCTATTAGTAGAGCGACTGCAGCATGCACAACATTTGACGTTGCATAGCTACAGTGTGGTTTCACGCCGAAGAGAAAGTGGTCACACAAGTTATTGTCCATGACTGAACATGAAGGTGAGTAAGCAGGAACAAGGAGTGATTCGATTTTTAGCGGCGGAGGGAGTTGGAGGGCGTAAAATGTATTGACAGATGAAGGCTGTGTACGGTGAGTACAGTCTGTCGTTCAAGTGTGGTGGAATGGTGCAAAAGATTGCTTGAGGGGCGCGAGTTACTGGAAGATGATGCTCGTCCTGGACAGACTCATCGTGTCATCACATCTGAAATGATTGCGGAAGTGAATGCTTTAGTCTTGGGCAACCGCAGAATCACCGTGGACGAGATCCATCGGTTACTGGGTATTAGCGTGGGCACCATTCACATCATAACGCATCAACACTTGAAATTTCGAAAAGTTTGTGTGCAGTGGGTTCCCCACAAACTGACCGCTGAACAGCACAATACTCGAATGGCGCTGTCTTTGAGTCATCTGCAATGTTATCATGAGGAGGAATACGGCTTTCTGTTGCATATTGTCACTGGTGACGAAACATGGTGTCACCATTTTGAACCGGAAAGCAAGCGTCAGAGCAAGCAGTGGAAACATGCGACTTCATCACCTCCAAAGAAATCAAAGGTCGTGCACACCAGTTCTGGAAAGGTCATGATGTCCTCCTTTTTGGACCACAAAGGCCCACTGCTTGTCGAGTTCCTGGAACGGGGAAGTACCATCAATGCCCAGCGTTATCAAGCCACTTTACAGAACCTTAGACGAACCATCAAGTCGAAACGCCCAGGCATGTTGTCCAATAGCGTTATTCTCCTGCATGATAATGCCCGCTCACACACTGCCAATGCGGTGAAGATGACATTGCAGCAGTTTTGATGGGAAACAAGGAGCATCCACAGTACAGTCCAGACCTTTCACCATGTGACTTTCATGTTTATGGATCTCTAAAACAAGCTATTCCTGGACATCGATTCACAACAGATGACGATGAGTGTGCATAGGATCAGACAGCAGCCTACTAGCTTCTTCAAAGATGGAATCGACTGGCTAGTGCCGCAATGGGATAAATGTGCCAACAGTTTTGGTGACTATTTTTGAGTTAATAAAATCATTACCGGCACTTTACACAAGTAACTGGGTTTCATTTGAATGACCCTCATATATAGCTATTGATATTTTTGTGAATGTAATATTTTGTAACAGAAAGTAACAATTTACTAAATGTGCAATATGTTTCAGTGAAGAGTATTAATTCTCAAGCGTTGTAATTATTGTGTCTTTAAATGTGTATATGGTTTATGTAAATGGGAGATGTGATTTTGCAATGCAAGTTAAACTTTTCATTGCTCTTTAAAGTATACTTGGACAACTTTTGTAAAGTACAACTTGTTTGTGCAATTGTGTTGAAGTAAAGCTTATTAACGCTCAGTGTTTTAATGGTACCATTTGTAACTATTCTTGGGTTACATATTAGAAGATTCCACTCCTCTAGGGCGGTTAACAGAACACGAGTAAACATTAGGAGATGAATATCAAAGTCTTCAAATACAATGGTGCAAGATCTACTGTCCGCCGCAGTGGCTAGCACGGACCTCGTAGAAAACTCACCTACTCTGGCTACTGCTTAGGCTGTCTGTTTTTTTGTTTTCTGAGCCGGTCAAATTCAATTTGATGGCCGGTTTCCAAGTGGAACCAAACTGTAGCCCAGTGTCTCGGTTGAGCATGCCCCTCTCAGAGGAGATTGCCAGTGCCTCCTTGACCCTGCACTCCCAGTAACCACCACATTTGGCCATGATGGTTGTATTGCAGAAATTGGCTCTGTGGTCTATTTCAAAGCAGTATTCTCCAGTCTGGACTTTCAGGCTGCATCTCATGCTACTTGACCCTAGTGGTTGTGGTTCTGCCAGTTTGACCTATATACAGGACCCTGCACTCACAGAGAATGCGGCACACCCCCAGTACATTGAGATCTAGCTGATCTTTCACCATTCTTACTAGATTATTTTATCTTCGGAGGCAGTTTGTGCATGAATGTGGGGCTGTGCCACATTCCCTGTGAGTGCAGGGCCCTGTATATAGGACAAACCACCAGGGTCAAGGAGCATGAGAGAACCATCCGTTTAATGAAAATTCCAGATTAGCAGAACACTGCTTTGAAATGGACCATAGAGCCAACTTCCATGACACAACCATTGTGGCCAAATGGAAGTGGTTACTGGGAGTGCAGGGTCAAGAAGGCGCTGGCCATCTCCTCTGAGGGGGGCCATGCTGAAGCAGGATGCTGGGCTACAGTTCAGCTCTACATGGAAATCAGGCATCAAAATTGAAATCAACCAGCCCAGAAAACACAAAAACAGACAACCTAAGCAACAGCCAGAGAAGGTGAGTTTTCTACAAGGTCTGCCCCAGCAAACCCAGCAGAAATGCCTCGCATTTTCTATGAGGTCTGTGCTAGCCAACGCATCTGACAGTGTATATACAGTCATTTCACACAATCAAGTCATTCAGCATCCCGATGATGGGAGAGATGCACACTCCCGAAATGTCAATGTATCAACATCATCTCACCTGGCTTGAAGCCTAAGAACGTCTAGAGTATTCCCATTAATTGTTCTTGTTCTGTTTACTGTTCTCAGTTATTGTGAATCAGCCTTTATTACACATGATAAACTGGTATTTAAAACTAAAACATTTGTCAGCATGTCGTTTCTTGACAGATTACACAACATTTATGCCCTACATATATAGGTGGGTGCACCTGAAATATGACTCTGTTTGTGTTTTGCCAGAGAACTATCAAAGGGAAATCCTTTGCCACAAACATCACAGGTGTGGCGATTCTCCCCTGTATGCAGTCGTTCATGTCGTCTGAAGCTAGAACCATCTGCAAATGCTCTGCTGCAAACTGAACAAGTGAATGGCTTTTCTCCTGTATGTGTACGGCGATGTGTAAGTAAATGTGATTTAGTGATGAACATCTTATCACAACTCTCACATTTATATGGACGTTCACCAGAGTGGATTCGCTTGTGCGCTACAAACGTTGAACTTGTTGAAAATGTCTTCTGGCAAACAGAACAGCAGTAAGGCCGCTCACCTGTATGTATACGCATATGTTTTTTCAGGCCACACGAGTCTACAAATGAGTTCCCACATTCATCACATTTATATCGTCGAATGATAGTGCCATTGGGGCCATGTGTTCGCTCATGTTTCACATGCGCAGAGCGATCTGCAAAACTGCGGTGACAAAGTCGACAAAGGAAAGGCCGTTCTCCTGTGTGAACACGACGGTGTGTGACCAAGTGAGAATTCGTTGCAAAAGCCTTGTTGCAGATTTCACACTGATATGGACGCTGGCCCTGATGATATCGCATATGGTTCATCAAAGCTGTGCTAGTGGGGTAAGATTTGAAACATACCTCACAAGAGAAGGGACGATTTACATCTATGTAAGGGACATCATGATCCCTGATCTTATTACCTGTGTCGTCACATTTGCATTCTCCAGATGCACACTTACTTGCACAGAGATTTTCACCAGTGAAGTTTGAAACACTGTGCACTGCACATGAATTACACCCTTCAAATTGCACTTGACTGTTTGTATGGACTTTATTGTTTTCTGTAGCAGGGTTTATAGACCTGATTGCCGCACAGTTCCTGGGATTATTGCTGCTATCCTCGTCTGTTCGACATGTGTGTGGCATTCTCGAAGCCACACACCGAGCACACTGATGCACTTCTCTGAGTGCCACATCGCCCTCTTCTGTACCTATTTTGTCATTATGATCGAAGGGAACAAGATGTGTAACAGTGTTTGTGGCAGCATCTCGCCGAGGTGGGTTACCCTCCACAGGAACAACTGCTGAAGGGGAAGCACTCTGCTTGTGTTGTTCCACGTCTGATGATTGATTGCTACCAACCTCTGCACTAGAGGGTAATGCTTTTGTTGCATCAAACACAAACAGCCCACTGGAACGCACATAGTTAAGGAATGTGTTGGAGTCGCAGATGTCACCATTAGCAAGACCTCCGCTGGTTGCAGTCCACATTTTTGAAGACCTGTAGTAGAAAATTCAAGTTTTTGAGTGTTTCAAACATCTTCCTAGGAGGGTTAAGAGGAAGAGAGTCAGGAACATGTGACATATGTGGAGAAAAGGAAAGAAAATATACTACTTAGTAGAACGCAAAGAGTTACAGAGGTGGAGATAAGGATGTTTGGGATTCCAAGCGGGACAAAATGGACGAGAAAACAGTAGCCATAAAAATGGTAACAGTTAAGGGAGAAAAAAGAAGACCATGGGGGAGTTTTTAAGGAAGACCACAGAAAAATGGTTAAGAAAAGTTAAAAAAGCAAGGGGAGAGGAGCAGGACAGATGAGAGGATGGAAAACAAGAGAAAGAGTAAGGGCACACCCAAAAGCCAAATGGGCCAGGATGCCAGGCACAAGGTAGCCCTTAAAATAAAGAAATTTCACTTAGAATATAAGTAATTTTGAGGTTTAATATAAATGTATTTAAATTGTTGTATGCTGTTAAGTATCAATAAATATTTCATTCTATTAAAAGAAACAGAAATTCTCTCATTCATGACTACTAATTTCTTAACCCTTTCACTGATGCATACTTTTGCACAATACATAGCACAACACATGCCCTGTATGTCCCACCCTACATTCACAGAAAACCAACAGAAGGCTTTTCATTCTCCAACAGAAATAAAAGACTGCATTATTAATATTATAAACAGAGAGAATATATGTGTGAATAAGGTAATATCCAAAATCACTTAACTGATTTTGATAATTCTTTTGCCACTAAAAAGCAATATTCTTCCTTATGTCCACAGGCTATAAAACAGCTTCTAATTTCAATTCCTGAATGATTAAAAGACTAAACAGTTTGTAAGGCCTGAAAATTAGAATACAAACATTACGTCATCAACGAATATCCTTGTAAACATTGCTTTCAGTTTTCATTGAGAATGCTTTGAAATAGAAAATTATTGCTCTTGTTGTTACTCCATGGAAAATGTATGCAGAAGTAAGAAAAATGGTGTGGATTTTATTCCAAATAACATACATTGATATCATGATTCAACAACTAAGGAAACAAAAGATAATTGGCTCCTGCTTATGATGGTATAACATACATATGCTACCATTATTGAAATTTTAATACTGCAGATGTGTGCAGGATATAGCTTAAAACATCTGAGTAGCTTTTATTCTATTCTATGCATGTAACAAAGTCCTTTAATAACACTTATGTAACAAACTTTTGCTGCACATCCTCTGTGTAAGAGAGAAAACTGTGTGAAGTGTAACATCAGAAATTATTAAGTTGATATTTATAACTGAGAAGATGATTTTTCTCAATGGTTGCAGTCTATATGCCATTACATATAGACATCTGAATTGCTAGCTTGTAAACAGCAATAGGTTTGTCTTTAAAAAGTTATTAAAACCTGAAAACTACGCCACAATTTCCAACTACAACAAAATTACAACTTTACAAATTAAATAGCACTGATTACAACATGATGATTATCTGAACACCAACCTTAGGGAAGGGGAGGGGCCTAGCAGAGGACCTCAGAATCTCTAATAGGACACTTAAAACTACACTGAACAAAGCATATGTTTTGTGAATTCAACTACAGCTTTTTTTGTTTCTTTTCTTTCTTCTTTATTTAGTGGTTTATTTTAAGCTCCAGCTATAAATTGTACTGGCATAAAAATGTTTGACATTAACCTTACAGCTTAAATACTATCAGTACTTTTTATGGCATTGTTCGTTAAGTATTTCAAACTTATGTGAAATCAAGTTATTGATTTTACATACTGGGTTTTGTGATGCTTATTAACCTTAATACTTTATTAATTATTTGGATATGCATATCCATACATTGATAGATTCATCGCTCGTCCCAAGTTCTGGTTCAGCAAATGGCTTCAGCCAGATCTCTCCACTTACAACACGCAGCGGAGGGCGATGCATTTTTTTGGGGCGCAAAAATCCTTAGTATGGCTTCCTTTGGTCCCATGTTGTAGATTTACAGCACGTAAAAGAACCTCAAGCCTGAGCAAAATTACTGTTCTTTCATGCCCAACATAGCAGAAAGGGACACTAAGGACCACAGCAGTTATAGAGCATCCATACATAAAACTCAATTTAATTTAATTTACAAATGACACTCGCTAGAATAATAAATCAAACTGTCCTTTCTGCAGCACATACTATTCTGGAAATAGGGGTGTTAAAATACACAAAATTAGAACACACCCTGAGGAGCATAGAGGCATAATTGTTAAGAAATATACTGCAAATGCCATCTCTCAAGAGGAATTAATGCAAATAGAAACACCTAGCAATCCTAATAACAAGAAGCTAATACAAGCTATGATACGGTAATTTGTATCACAAATTACTTAAATGTAAATAATGATTGTAATATGAATATGTATTTTTATGTGACATTGATTTCAGATGTTTATTAATTGTAATTATTATTGGTAAATAATAATATACGGCTTTACTGAAACTGTCAATAATAACGCAATAATGCAGCGATGGGGTGAGTTGTTTATCATTACCGGGAACAAGGAAGTTACGTAATGTTTCGCGCCTTTTCGGTAGAAGCTTCTAGAACATTTCCTAAAGCAATATGTATTAGTGGTTTTCATTGGATATTAAAATAGACGCTAATGTTGGCGCGTTTTATTAGCCAATAGCAGTTCATTTATAATCTTTAGGCATGTCGAGGAGTGGGAGTATATAAGCCAGGTCCGAGGTAAATTGCCCCCCAGTTCAACAGAATTCTCAACACACTACACGTCGGTCTCTCAGTTCATCGGTTCGTCAAGTTACACGCAGCATAATTATGAGAATTATTATAAAGTTAATTCTACACAAAGTTGAAATACATAGTTAAAAGTGATAAGTAAGAAGTTATTACAAACAGTTTCAGTTTGGCGAGTATCCAGATTAATATGTAAAAAGTGTTAGTGAACGTGTTCGACAATAAAAGTTATAAAACCAATTTCTTCATCAGTATCATTTCTGGATAAAAGATTCCTTTCCGATTCACACCCTTACATAGAGATACATGTCCTACCAAGATAAGATGATAGCTAGCCGGAGGACAATATACAAAACTTTGATTTCTTTCGGAAACTAATTGATACAAATTGCTACGCCAGAGGGAGCTACGAACCAAACGAATGACGTCACAAGATGGCAACACATGAAGTCACACAACCTTAATACCGCATCAAATTGGCTTCCAAACGTGGTGCTATAATAATGTTAAACACATTGTAACATTAACACTACATCAGCTACCTCAGACTTTCCTAATGATTATAATGTACAGATGTATAGACACAAAATGACATAATGGAATTTAGAATTTTCTTGACGATAAAATTTCTTGATGATAAAGCTGTTCTCCCAAGTGCTTAGTTCTAATGGCTTCTTAACATATTTCTCCCAGTTTTATCTCCTGTTTTATGTTGTGATTCATAAACCAAAAATAATGTGAGACAGGAGCCTTGAATTTGATGTTCCACAAATGTTCTTTCATCCTGACTTCTGAGTTTCTTTTGGCTTATCCAATGTATATTTTTTCACAATTTTTAGAATGCATTTTTACATGTACGATATAGAGACAGAAAGATTTTGTTCTGTTTTCCTTGAAAACAACAAATGACTAACAAATAGGTAATAAATGTTATCGACTATCTCTGTGGTTAAGTGGTCAGCATTTTGGCTTCTAAACCAGAAGTCGCAGGATCAATTCTTGGCTGGGAGGGGGAATTTTCCTTTCATTAGAATCTTCCCCTACCCTCTGCAGAGTCTGGAGTGAAGTTTTTTACAAGTTAGAAATGATCAAAACCAAATATTAAAAAAAAATGTACCTACAGTCAATGAGTTGTTTATAAAGTCAATGCTCCGATATGACAATAGCAGTTAAAGTTGAAGGTTTCTCATTTCTATACAAATAAAAAAATGTTCTTTATTCTTTGTTGTACTTTTCAAGAAATATCTATTATCTTGCCACAAGTAGTTTAGTTTAAGGGGAGATTAAAGGCTGGTTCACAACAAGCGAGAACAGTAACCAGAATGAGAACAACAAAGTTGAAATACATGTATTCTAATGGGAGCATTCACAATCAATGTGAAGCTTTCCTGGGCCCCAGGAATGGGAAAGAAGACTTGGCCAAGTTTTAACTTTCTTGTTCTTGTTCCCAGGCATGGCATATTAGATGCATGTTTTGCATATTAGAGTCTTCACTGTAGAGGTTATTCCAGGTGGCCGTGACATGAAACAGCCACTATACCCCTGCCGTTGAATCTTTGCATTTGACAGTTCGTGTGGCTTTGCGTAACATTGGCTATATTGTGGTTGCTATGTTGCCAGAGTGGCTAGTAAACAGCTGATTGTTCTCCTATCTATCGTGTCTAAGCCGCATACAAAAAGTGTACGTAAGTAGCAAACGTCAATGAATAATAACTATTTTGTATTATTATTGTTAATTGAAAATAACTCAGCATAAACACTGCAACGTACTCGTATGTAGAATAAATTACGCACTTTTGACAATAGAAACAGAATAATACAAATGTGCCTGCTACAATGAGGAGATATAAAACAAATTATAAGCTGTGATAACAAAGTTATTTTCACTCACGCTGCATTTCAGATGGTTCAGGAATTTTGTCCTCTCTCTCTTGGAGTTTCACTTCCTTGTAAATAACAGTTTTCGTGATTAGTCCAAGAGCTGCTGCAGTTCTTTGTACGGTTTTATCAGGAGGAATAGAGGGATGCCCATGAATCTTCACGTACTCCTCTTGCTCAAAGAATTCCTGGGTCCTTCTTAACAGTTCCAATGCCTGACTATTAAGTGGCACATCTCGACGCAAAGGATTTTCACTTCGTGAATCATTACTCGGTGGTTGGTGTCGTTTTTGAGACATTGTCGCACTTCAAATCTTGTATAAATAATATGAATGAAATATATATATATATATATATATATATATATATATATATATATAAAAAAAAGATAAATATATATTTTTGTATAAATGAACACCAACAATAACTACAAATATAAATAACAAGGAACAATATTAGCTTGCAAAGAACAACTCGATGCACATGCTAGAGATTCACAAACTGAAACACGTGGTTGGAAATAGCTACATCCGGCAACAGAGCTGCTTCCAGTTCCACTTTGTCATAGACCACCCGAAATGCTCCCTTGTGATTGTTTTAGGAAGTTTAACGGTTAAAGCTTTTGCGAGTGTATCAACTTAATCACTAGCTGTCAAGTGTAACGTTTCAACAGTGGGAGTATAGTGCTCCCTATAGAACACAAGCTGCAAACAAGAAATTAGTAGCATTATGTGCTTCCTAACCTCAGGTCCTCATGCCCTAAGATCCAATAAGTGTTAGTTCTTTTAGTGAAGGGGTCATCTGTAGTTTGTTTATGTGCAACTCAAAAAACGCTATTGCCTCTAAAACAATGGCAAAAGCTACAAAGAACCATAAACAACTTTAATGTATACCATTAAATAAAGGAATGAAAGCTTGGTACAACTAGAGGGATCGAAATGTAACGGATATGCATTTAGATAATGTTTATCAAATTTTGACATTGCCTACCTTACATTATGTTGGCTGAATTAGAAGCAGATGGCCACTTAAAAACAAATGAAATCCTAATGTGCAAACTCAACTTTCCACTTTGTGATCGATATCATCATCGATATGCATTCCCGTTTTTGTTACTGGGCTGTTGTGGACCAGCTTTAAAAGCCTTGCACCTCCAATCTTAAATTTGCTAAATTCATCATTGAACATCTTATTAATGATAAAGTGCAGGGTGAGCCAAAAGACTCTGAATCGCCTGTGCAGTGTTTTACCTGTCCACGTCCTCAGTGCTCGTTGCCATCTGCTGCTATCATAGAAAGACGCAGATGAAACCATACAACATTTTTAAAACTACTTTTAAAGGCTTTACTTACCAACTTTATGAAAGGAAATGCTGAAACTGGCCACCATCGTTGTCCATACATTTTTGGCACCTTTTTAGGAAACTATCTATCATGGAACTTTTTAGGGGAATTTTCCAAACGATGACCAATGTTGTCTAATGTTTCTTCGGTAAGAACCAAATGCTGTCTTTCAGATTTCTTAGCCTGAACACTTCCTGTGGCCTGAAATTTACTGTAAAGTTCATGGATTGTTGTACAGCCTGGAACTTTTACACCTGGAAATCTTTCTGCAAATCGTAATTTCACTTGGCGTGCTGACCGAGTTAACACATATGAATCATAAATAAATACATGCAGTGCAGTAGAAAATACATACTGAGCCATAATATACTTTGTGACTAAGTACAGGACAAAATAATAAATAACTGAACCACATCACATCACCGTCAACTCAAAACTGTACTTCACAGTGCACAGCAAAACTGCAACAGCTTGACTTTGTTTATAGCAGCAGTGCGTTATCATGTTTTAACCATATTTCCACACACCCAGTGGAAAAACACAGCGCAGCTGGTAATATTGTTCATAAAATACCTCTCCAGGCTAACTTAAAATATAAATTTTAAAAGTCAAACGCACACACCCTGGAAGAATTAAAACAAAATATCCGCCAGGAAATTTCTCAACGTGAACCACGGCGAGTGATGGATAGTTTCCTAAAGAGGTGCCTAAAATGTATGGACAATGGCGATAGCCAGTTTCAGCATCTCCTTTCGTAAAGTTGGTAAGTAAAGCCTTTAAAAGAAGTTCTTATAAATGTTGTATGGTTTCAACCGCGCCTTTCTATGATAGCGGCAGACAGCAACGAGCGTTGAGGATGTGGACAGGAAAAACACTGCACAGGCGGTTCGGAGTCTTTTGGCTCACTCTGTAGATCCACAATGACAATTACAGATTGTTTCTATCATTCTATAATTTTATTTAGCTATCTTCAATAGTTTGAGAAAACAGGTCAGTTATACTAGAAGAAGTCATTCCCAGAAAAAGCTGTTCAAAGCAAAATTGAAGGAACCACTTCAAATATATGCATCCTTCTATGCATTGAAAGAAACCACATGGCTTGAGCACACAATAGCCATGCCAATTTGTAAACCAAAACTTCCACTAAAAGATGGGTGAAAGTTTACCTCGCTACTCCAAAGTGTGTCAGAGTTATGACTTTTTTCTGTGAAGTGGTGCACAATTCACAGTACAAAACGTCAGCGCAGCACCATTTTAAAAAAAACCTGATGTGTTACACTCACATGACTTTCTCTACTCTCGTACAAACTATTTTTACAAACGCTTATTCTCCATATGCTTCATGTTAATCGAGATATCGAGATGTTAATCGTATTGCTAATTTTCTTGTAGATGCAAGGGGAATTGGTAGGCTTTAAGGTTTAAGAGCTGGTTGCTATGTGGAGTATTCCATTCTATTTGTATTACCAGGACAAAAAAAATGAATAACGAATTTGAGAAAAAGTATAAGTATTGGAAAATTTAAGGGAATAACAAGCAATATCTCGAAAACTGTTCACTCAACAAAAAAATTGTATATAACATACATTGTGTATTTTAACGCGATCTACATTTTTTGTGTAGTAAAATTTTGTCTATCTCTTATGGTTTACCAGTTATGCAAAAGTTGTTCACAATGAAGAACACTTTTGGAGACATTCCCAGAAAATTCAAGATATACATTTCATTTGTCATGAAATATCTTAAACATATGATATTTTATTTAAAGGTGAGTCGGAATTGTTACACTAACATCACTTAAGTTTACTCACTTAACATGTTTCGGGAAACCGTTGTTCCCATCCTCAGAAGGTTAATTCGACTGGCCCGTGTTGTTGGTGTTTCCGTTTTTTGGACTGGATCCTGTGGTGGCATCTTGTGGTGGAGAAATGTACTTCCAGAGAGGATTTGGTGGCAGCAAATCAAAATTCATTAGATGTGTGTTGTGTTTTAGAATGGTGATCTTCTCCCATGCATCTAATTCGGCTGCAAACTTGGCTGGTTTGACTAATGTAATATTGGGTTTGATGTTGTGATTAGTGATCCAAAAATGGTGTGAAACTGCAGATTTGTCCATTTGTTTGTATTTAATACATCTCATGTGCTCCTTTAGCCTAGTTTCTAGGTTTCTTTTTGTCTTACCTATGTATACTTTATTGCAATCTGAACAATTGATTTTATAGATTCCAGCTTTTTTGTCTTGTAGAATGGGGTCTTTTAACTTGTTACAAAGTAATTTCTCTATGTTAAATTTGTTCTGTGGAGCTAGGCTGATGTTATGTTTCATGAAAATCTTCTTAAATTTGTGAAAAGTTCCTGGGTGGTATGTGAATTTCTTGAACTTTAGCTCTTTATCTTGCTGGCTGAGATTTGTTGTGTTTCTGATGTGCATCTGTCGTTTGAATTTTGCAATTTTTTTGTCAATAGTTGTTTTGTTGTACCCATTATGTATAGCTGTGTCTACTATATGCTGGTATTCTAACTGGTATTCTTTTTTATTTAAGGGGGTATATACCAGTCTATGTGTTAGGCTGTTTAGTACTGCATGTTTGTGTGTGGTTGGATTGAAACTCTTATTTTTTATGTAATTAGTAGAGTGTGTTGGCTTCCTGTATATGCCAAAGGTTAGGTTCTTTTGTTCTCTGATGATTTTTAGGTCTAAAAATGGTAGCATGCCTTCTTTTTCTATTTCTATGGTGAATTTTATTGATTGGTTCTGTAGGTTTAGTAAGGCTAAGGAGTCTTGTATGAACCTGTTAGGGACAACAGCGAAGATGTCGTCAACATATCTGTGCCAAACTTTAAACATGTATGGAAAGGAAGTTGTTATGTGTGTTTCTAAGTAGCTCATAAATAAATCTGCCAAGAAGGGTGAAAGTGGGTTGCCCATGGTTAAACCAGTTGGTTGTTGATAGAACTTCTTATTGAAAAAAAAAAATTGTTTTAGTTTCAATAAGAAGTTCTATCAACAACCAACTGGTTTAACCATGGGCAACCCACTTTCACCCTTCTTGGCAGATTTATTTATGAGCTACTTAGAAACACACATAACAACTTCCTTTCCATACATGTTTAAAGTTTGGCACAGATATGTTGACGACATCTTCGCTGTTGTCCCTAACAGGTTCATACAAGACTCCTTAGCCTTACTAAACCTACAGAACCAATCAATAAAATTCACCATAGAAATAGAAAAAGAAGGCATGCTACCATTTTTAGACCTAAAAATCATCAGAGAACAAAAGAACCTAACCTTTGGCATATACAGGAAGCCAACACACTCTACTAATTACATAAAAAATAAGAGTTTCAATCCAACCACACACAAACATGCAGTACTAAACAGCCTAACACATAGACTGGTATATACCCCCTTAAATAAAAAAGAATACCAGTTAGAATACCAGCATATAGTAGACACAGCAATACATAATGGGTACAACAAAACAACTATTGACAAAAAAATTGCAAAATTCAAACGACAGATGCACATCAGAAACACAACAAATCTCAGCCAGCAAGATAAAGAGCTAAAGTTCAAGAAATTCACATACCACCCAGGAACTTTTCACAAATTTAAGAAGATTTTCATGAAACATAACATCAGCCTAGCTCCACAGAACAAATTTAACATAGAGAAATTACTTTGTAATAAGTTAAAAGACCCCATTCTACAAGACAAAAAAGCTGGAATCTATAAAATCAATTGTTCAGATTGCAATAAAGTATACATAGGTAAGACAAAAAGAAACCTAGAAACTAGGCTAAAGGAGCACATGAGATGTATTAAATACAAACAAATGGACAAATCTGCAGTTTCACACCATTTTTGGATCACTAATCACAACATCAAACCCAATATTACATTAGTCAAACCAGCCAAGTTTGCAGCCGAATTAGATGCATGGGAGAAGATCACCATTCTAAAACACAACACACATCTAATGAATTTTGATTTGCCGCCACCAAATCCTCTCTGGAAGTACATTTCTCCACCACAAGATGCCATCACAGGATCCAGTCCAAAAAACGGAAACACCAACAACACGGGCCAGTCGAATTAACCTTCTGAGGATGGGAACAACGGTTTCCCGAAACATGTTAAGTGAGTAAACTTAAGTGATGTTAGTGTAACAATTCCGACTCATCTTTAAATAAATTCAATACACCTCACTGTTTCTAGCTTCTTTTCATTACAATATCAACGTAATATGATATTTTACTCAAAATTGTTAGAGCCATTTTTGAGAAAATTAAAATTTTCGAAAAATGTTCTATGTAAAGGGTAGTCTGGGGTGGGAGATTTTCTTGAAAACCTTCGAGTCGCATCTCTGGAAGATACTGAACTTAAATACCAAGTTTGGTGTTTATCCGACTGTTCGTTTCTGAGTTATGCTGTTCACACACGCACATGCATACACACACACACACACACACACACACACACACACACACGGACATGTTTCCAAGAATGCTTGTTTTGGATTCAGGGGGTCTCAAAACATATATTTCCGGTGAAATCTCGGTATAAAATTTTTGGGTGGAATACAATACTTCCCCTACTTACTCTACATAGTAGAGAAAGTAATATGTTTAAAACACATGTAATCTGCCTACAAATATAGACTACATATCAAATTAAGGAGGAAATTCCAATTTATAAGACTGCATAAAAAACTAAAAATTCATTTTCTGTCAATTTTTGTCACTTAGTCTCTCCCCTTAAGTTAGTGATTATTTTCCTTAATTACCTATCTGTTTGTACAATGGTGCCATCAGGGGTCAGATATGCAGCTGTCTGATGAAACAGTTGAGTCGACTGTTGAAGTGCAACATCTGGAATTTGCCCCGTTGCATAACAGTGCGATAACCATGGAGGAAATTCCTGCATGGTAGTTGTGAAGTTCGTAGACCCGCTTCTATGAAAACAGTGGTTAGCAGAGTTTGTTACTGATGTGCTGCTGTGATTGGCTGAACTAGTGACAGGTGACAGGACGTCATTCTGCATGGTCACTGCACTTGACACCCCTGGTTCACTAGGCACTGCCTCCTTGCTTTGTGAAGCCTGAAACAGTTTATTCATCATTCTACAGTAATTTACAGCACAAAAAGATAAAGGAATTGTGCAGCAAAACAATACAACACCAAAAATCTACCTTTGACTCAACAGAAATTAGGTACAAAAGAGGCAAATTACTATACACAGTACAACCCTGATTATGCATTGTAATGGGAGGTATTAATAAAAGCGAGCCATGACTTAAAACTCGCAATTTCTGAGCAATGACTCACTTCTGTATTAATAAAATGCAACGACTCAAGCTTTGCATGACTTTCAACTTTTAAATGACTCAACCCCTCCTTCTAGCGAGTCATGGCTCTAGTCGTGGTATTAATAAAATGGAACTGTGACTACTTTAAGAGCCATGGCTTATGATTTCTTAAGCCACCTCACTAGCTGTCTCAAACTTAAAGGCAATGGCTCAGTTGCAAGTGAACGTCAACCTGAGAAAAGAAAAATATTATTAAATGCACTGGGATTCTGAAGATTACAATTATAAAAAACTTTATAGGTTTAAGAAAGAAAACCTGAGGTGGCTCGTCTGGCATTTCCTTCCGGAAACTGTGGAGACAAGAGGAAAGGCCCTTACTAGAGATGGAAAAATGAGAATATTTCTACGCTGCACTGGGCACCCTGGATTCCAGTCTGGCGTGCAGAGGACGTTGGCGTTTCACAAGGTACAGTTTCAAATATATTTTGGGAAGTGTCTTCTCGCATTAAACAAAAATCGAGAAACTGGATTGAATTCTTAGGAACCACTGCAGCACTACAAGCCGCTAAATTTAAATGACAGCAGAATTACACATTTTCCAGATGCTATTGTACAGTGCACTGTACCCATGTACTGATTAAGAAACCTCATGTGCATGGTGACGAATTTATTATATAAAAGGGGTTACCAGTATAAACATCCAGGACACAGGTAATGCAAAGGAAAACTTTACTAGCGTAAATGCAAAATAGCCCGGATCTGTACATGATCTCAAATATGGAGAAATTCTTTTGTCTGTCGGGTAATGACTGGGAATACTGCAAATGCACTACTGCTTGAAGATGTTGGTTATGGTATTGCACCATGGCTCATGATGACGCAGTATTTTATATCACAACACTGTGAATGCCAGAGTGATTGTAGTGTAAATTAGCATTATTGTATGACAATGATTTGAGATGTTTGTTAATTATAAGCATTGTTAGGAAATAAGTTTACACGACCTCACTGAAACTGACAATAGGAGCGGATAACAATGAGTGAGGGGGTGAGTTGTTTATTAATTAGAAGAGACAAGTAAATGACGTCAGAGTAGCGCGCTTTTCTGTAGAAATGGAGGGAATATCTTCCCTAGAGCATATGTGTTCGCAATTTTGATTGGATATAAAAATAGACGCTAATGTTGGCGCGTTTTATTAACCAATCACAGCTCAATTATAATCTTTAGGCATATCGGGGTGAGGGAGTATAAAAAGCTAAAGCCAGAGACCGGTAACGCACAGTTCTACAGAATCATTCACAAGTTACACGTCGCTCAGTTCAACAGAATCATTCACGGGTTACACGTCGCGCAGTTCTACAGAATCTCTCGCGTCGTAAAGTTAGTTACAAAAATGTGAAATATGCAAATTAATAATGTGCGGCAAATAAGTGATTATAGTTACATTCGAAAATATAATAGTTTCAGTCAGCGTGTATCAAGAGTAAATATGTGAAATTAAGGAAGTGTCACGGCAATAAAAGTGTAAAAACAAATTCTTTTATCAGTGTTATCTTTTAGTAACAATCCTTTCCATTTACACACCCTGTTCAAGAGATTTGCTCGACTAAGTAGTAATAACAGCTAGTCGGAGGACAAAGAACTCAAAATTCAAACTAGTAATACAATAACAGGCGCTCAGCAAATAAGATAACACGAAAGTTACCGCAACAATGACCCCATATCAAAATCCTATAACTGCAGAAGAAAGATCATACAATAGGTGCAATACCTAAACTGAATTGAATGTTTACTGTCACTTGACAATAATGCATTTGTAATCAGGAAGAGGGGAACCACGAGTCAGAGACTCGCAATCATAGAGCCAAGGCTCAGCACGGAGGGGAAGCTCTTAATACAAAATATGTGACTCCCGACTCGCTGCTACCGACAACTCGGTTTTGCTACAAGCCATGGCTCATGAGTCACAGCTCGCTTTTATTACCTGCCAATGGAGAGGGTGGGGTTGACGGTTAACTGAAAATGACAGTCCATCTTACTTAATATAAACAGTAGGTTTAATATGCAATTACAAAAAAAAAAAAAAACACTAAACACATAAGTCCTATGTTACATTTTTTGTATACTTAGAGAACATCATCTTTCATCAGTTTTGTAGGTACATCACTAGGTGACAACGGTACATTATGATCACTACCACTGTATGATTACATGATCACTTTGTGACTTGACAGACAGCTGAAGGCATCAGAACAACCTCTTGACTGCAGTACATGTTCATTCTGCATTCAACTTGTAACATTGTTGCCATGTTCACACAGGAAGTGATGAGATATAGACTTTTATTCCATTATTTTTACAGTGCACTTCGCTTGAGAATTTTTGGAATACTGAAGCCATCTGTTGATATAAAACATAGTCAAACTTAAAACAAAACAAAAAAATCTGATGTGTTACACTCACATAACTTTCTCTACTCTTGTACAAACTATTTTTACAAACTCTTATTCTCCATTTATTTCATATTAATCGAGGTAAACATTTGCAGAAACAATCTTTTGACATGCAAAGAGAATTACATTTTACACATAGCGACCAGTTCTAAAAACATTTGACTATCGCTTAAGGCGTACTATGTTCCCCTTGTTTTGTATTTGCAAGGGCAATATAGAAATACAGTAGCCTTTAAGCATATACATATCTCTTAATAGCTGGTTGCTATGTGCAGCACCATTCTCTTTGCCACAGTTAATGCTGTTTGATATCCAAGACAAAAAAATGAATAACGAATTCCCATTTGAGAAAATAAGTATTGAAAAATTAAAATTAAGGGAATAACAAGCAATATCTCGAAAATGGTTCACTCAACAAAAAAAATGTATATGACATAAATTGTGCATTTTAACGCGATCTACAAATTTTTTGTGTAGTAAAATTTTGTCTATCTCTTATGGTTTACCAGTTATGCAAAAGTCGTTCACAATGAAGAATACTTTTAGACATTCCCAGAAAATTCAAGATATAGATTTTATTTGTCATGAAAATATCTTAAACATATGATATTTTATTCAAAATCGTTAGAGCCATTTTTGAGAAAATTAAAATTTTCGAAAAATCTTCCATGTAAAGGGTAGTCTGGGGTGGGGGGATTTTCTTGAAAATCTTCGTGTCACATCTCTGGAAGATATTGCACCTAAATACCAAGTTTGGTGTCTATCCGACTGTTCGTTTCTGAGTTATGCTGTTCACAGACACGAACATGTTTCCAGAAATGCTTTTTTTGGATTCAGGGGGTCTCAAAACATGTATTTCCAGTGAAATCTCGGTATCGAATTTTTGGGTAGAATACAATACTTCCCCTACTTACTATACGTAGTAGAGAAAGTAAAAAAATGATGGTTAATTTGCCAAGTGGTTAACTGAGTGATGGATAATCAAGATTTTACTGTACACATAGTTAATGCTCTTTATTATATATGTTAATGATATCATCTGTCCACAAGATACAGCTGTAATAATTTATGTGGATGATACAACTGCCATATCTTGGAGCAAAGCAGTATCTGTCTGAAATAAAAATCTAAATCATACTGCAAATGCACTAGTTATCCATAAATCTAAAATGTAACATGTTAAAAACTAAAGTAATGTGGTTCAGTACATCAAAAACAAATTACCCAAATACAGAAATAAAAATAAATAACAATTCTATTGAAGAAGTTAAATCATATAGGTTTCTCAAAATAATAAGTAGATAAGCAGTTATCATGGGCTAAACATGTAGATCATATATGTAACACTGTCAGTAAATCTATATGCTTGTTTACATATTTTCAAAGTTACAAAGACACTAAGCTTCTGCAGACAATCTATTTTGGATGTATATATCCACATTTTAATTATGGGATAGAAATATGGGGTTCAACTGCAAAATGTCACATGGACAGGTTGTTAATTCTACAGAAGAAGTGCGCCAGACTGAAATATAACCTAAAAATAAGAGAATCATGCAGGGAGACATTCAAAAATCAAAACATGTTCACAGTCTATTCTCTTTATGTGTATTACAATTAACAGGCTTGTATTGATACAAAACAATCAAATTCACAATTACAGCACAAGAATCAATGATAACTATGACATATATAGTATTAGCAAGTGTGTCAGTGAAAAAGATATTGGTGTCAAGAGAGATCAAATTATATAATAGGTTACCTAATGAGATTAAAACTTTGACCGATAATTCAAAATCAAAATTTAAAAATAAATTAAAAAAAATATTTAAGTAAATGTATATATAGCTTGAATGAACTGTAAATTATTTATGTAAAATGTAGTAGCTGGTATACTTACTGGAAAAATGTATTACTTCTTTACTTGTACTTTTAAGAAATGACATGTCCAAAATCAAATGTACAAATTGATAAACTGGATTAATAAATTATTATTTATTATTATTATTATTATTATTATTATTATTATTATTATTATTATTATTATTATTATTATTATATGTACCACCTTTTGAACTGTATGGTGCAGTGAAAGTAAACTGTGTGTGTATGTAGAGATAAATGTATGCCAGGAATTAAAAACTTATTTTACAGGCTCTCTATTTACTCTACCACCTACCTGTAGTGGTGCGGCTAACAACCAGACTTTCAGAGCAGCAGTGGTGCAACAAGCTCACTATGTGTCACTTCTCCACAGTCTGGATAATTGCTGCTCTAAAAGATTCCCTTTGCTATGTTCTAGCAGCCTCCCCTTCAAGAACATTCTGCTTTGTATGAGGGGCCTATATAAGGGGCTACTCTGCCAGGTTGGAGGTTTGGTTTGGTTCGGTTCAGTTCAGTTAGTCAAGAACTTACAAAGTTAAAAGTGGAGAGTGCCTAAACCTTTTTCACTATAAGTGGAAAGAAGAAATAAACAAAACCACGTGACAAGAGAGCACTTCATTGGCTGGTGGGCAAACTACAACCTTTCCCACTTAGCACATCGTCTCTTCCTCTACAAAAAACAGTTTGGTTCAGATCGTAACATTTTGTGGTTATTCTCATGCAGAGAAATTTAAAAAATACATTACTGTAACAGTTTAATTTATGAAACTAAATGTGTTATAACTAAATGAACCGTTATAGCAGAGGGTTTAAGAGGCTATGTGCAGGCGCTGCAGTTCGTTTCCAGATGAGCCGCCAATGTACATTTGCAACGTGTTGAGATCACTACATTTCCATGGAGAATTGAAATCAATTTGAGTCCAATTCTGTACTGAATGCGATCCACATTTCCATGTTAAATTCAATACATATTGAGATCAATTTGGATACACAAAGTTTGAGAATAAAATAATTCAAGCTTTTATGTTGGACAACTTGGATTTAGGTTGCTGAACCTGTTAAACATATGTTAATTTGTTTTCTGTACATTTTAAGTGGGTTTTGAGGTTAGTGAATATTTTTGAGAACAAAAAATTGTGAATTATGGAAGCGATAAAAGTGGCTTTGCTGTGCATTTTATTACACACGTGATTAACAATTTTCGCTAATTAAAAAAACAAAATGACGAGCGTACAGCGTGTTACGAGTATAGTAGAGCACAGTATATTTGGCATATTCAAAATGATTTGAATACAGTAGATATCTCCATGCAACAAATTTCTATCCGATCCTACTTTCTAAGACTTGGCAATGTTTAGCAATAATTGAACTTCTTTGTTAGTGATGCAGAATTGTAATTTGGAGAGCTTGGGTTGCATTTGTTTTCTGTTGTGTTTTCACCTATAGTGCTAATTGTTTTTTTTAAAGTGTTGGCTCATAAAAGGTTAAAGCAAAAGTGGTATAATATTAGTCATTAAATGAATTATTTCTAAAGCCTGGAAGTTAAGAACAGTTTAATCCAGTACCTTTAATCACAGATGCCAAACTGTTCAGGTACAACTTTTATTTGTCTACTCTTAGAAGTTTAGATGTAAGGCAAAATATAGGAATAAGACAAACAGTGTTTAAAAGCTAATGATCCCCCAGCTAAACAATATACTGTATTCGCATTCTGTCTGAAGCAATTTCCTCTCATGGGTACGTCATCCTCTACGTGGTGCTGCCGTGTGCTTGGTGAAGTGATGCATTTAAGTTTTGTTTACTTCTCCTTTCAGCTTATAGTGCAGTTCAGTTGTTATCTGTGACTAAGCAGTTCAGATGTGGGTTGTGATTTGACGGATCAGTTGTGTTCTGTTCTGAGTGTCTCTCAAGTGTACATTTGTGCTACACTGAGCACTTAGGTGATAAAAAAAGGTTTGTTTAGCAGCAACGGTGTTTTCATTTATTACAGTACTGTATTCTACCCAGAAATTTCAAACCAGGATTTTGTCAGAATTATTATGATGTTAACTGAACCCAAAAAAGTACTTTTACTTCCTCTACTACTTACCTATACAAGTGGAGGAAGTATTGCATTCCAACAAAAATTTTGATACCAAGGTTTCAACAGATATACACGTTTTGGGGTACCCTGATTAAAAAATAAGCATTATTAGGGGAGAGAAAGGGAGTGTGTGTTTAAATAAAACTGAGTTTTATTTATGGACACTCTTCAACTGCTGTGGTTCTTAGTGTCCCATTCTATATATTGGGCATGAAAAATCGGAAATTTTCCTCAGAGGCCTTTTTATCACAGTTGACGTTCTTTTACAAGCCATAAATCTGTAACACGGGACCACCGGCTTTACTTCCCTTCCGAAGGAAGCCAAGCTAAGCTAAGGATTTTTACATTGGAAAAAATCCATCACCCTCTGCCAGGTTTGAACCCGCATCCTCAGGAACTAGAGGTTATCATGGTACCACTAGACTGTGGAGGACGACAGAGAGGGAGAGAAGAGAGAGAATTACTGAACTGCATCTTCCAAGGATGTGACGCAAAGAATTTCAAGAAAATCCCAACTACCTCAAGCTAATCTTTACATAGAAATATTTTTGTTGTTTTTTATTTTCTCAAAAATGACAATACTTATTTTGATGAAAACTGTGTGTGTGTAAACCATAAGAGTTGGAAAAATCTTACAAACAAAATGTAGATCCCGTTAAGGACATTATTTATATCAAATCAACATTTTTGGGGCGTTAACTATTTCAAAGAATTTTTTTTCTTATTGGTTTGAATTTTCAAATACTTACACCTTTTTCAAGTGATAAGTCAATATTTATTTTTTCTCTGGTCATGCAAAGAGCCTGAAATTTCAAAGCCATCACATTGCAACACACTTTTAAAATTCTGACTATCGTTTTAGCCTACTGTAATCTTCTTATACCTACAATGACACGTGTAATCAAAGTAGATAGAAAAATATGCTTCTGTAACAATAGTTTGTGGAGGAAGTAATTGTGAATGCAACACATCATATATTTAAACTTGGTGTATATTTGTAGATCTTGTCATGTTCTAGGTTAACCAGTAAAGTTTCAGAATCTAAGTATATAAAGCCAACTCACCACAGTATTCTCTGTTTCTTCGCTATGCTCCAGTTTAACACTAACATAGCACTCTGGAAACATGTGAGTTGCAACATCTATCTCTTCTTCAACCTTGTCATGGCTGTCTCTTATTGATGCTGTCCCTGTAGCAAGTATGGCTTCTGTCCGATGAGAAGCTGGCTGCACATGGCAATCTTCCATCCTCTACCATCATTACATTATCTCACACAAACATCTATAAGCAAACTAAATCACAATATTTGTATTGTAATTATTTATAAGGCCACAACTTTTGGTTTTTCTAAACACACATAAATAACATAGCTCACTTAACTTTATTGCCTCCAACAAATTTTAAATGTTTTGGTATAGGTATCAAAATGACAAATTCAAATAGTACTCAAAGAGCACATACAATGTATTTGTTTTAAATTAAATAATCTTTAAGACATGAATATCAATTTTATTACTTTCTCTACCACATATTAATAGGTAGAGAGGTGTTGCATTCCACCCAAAAATACTGTAACGAGATTTTACCAAAAATACATGTTTTGAGGCCCCTGAATAAATAATTAAAAAAGTGTGTGTGTGTGTCTAGTTCCCGAGGTTGCAGGTTCAAACCTGGCAGAGGGTGAAGGATTTTTTCGGGCGTAAAAATCCTTAGCAGAAATCCTTCAGAGGCAAAGTAAAGCCGGTAGTCCCATGTTGTAGATTTATGACACGTAAAAGAACTTTAAGCCTGATAGAGGCCTCTAAGCAAAATTACCGGTCTTTCATGCTCAATATAGAATGGGACGCTAAGGAGCATAGCATTAAAGAGTATTCATAAATAAAACTCAATTTATTTTGTGTGTGTGTGTGTAGATTTTTAAAAATCCACCTACCCCAAACTACCCTATGTGTAGAAATTTTTTATTTTCTAAAAAGTGGCGCTAATGATTTTGGCTAAAACACCATATATCAAAGATATTTACTTGACAAATAAAATATAACCTTGGATTTTCTGGGAATAGCCTGTGAAGTCCTCTTCATTTGGAAAATATTTTGTATAATCTTATATAACTGCTAAACATTAAGCGATAGAACAAAAACATACTACAGAAAAAAAATGTTGATCTCTTTAAAACACACAATTTATTCCAAGTAAGGTTTTTTGTGGCATAAGCCATTTCTGGGATATCCATTATTAAAGGTTCGAATTGTTCATTTTCTTAAAGTCCTGTCAACATTCATCTCGTGACTGCATGGAAACAGTATGGAATTGTAGGGCCATGTAGAGGTCTAATTCTTAAAGCATTTGACTATTGCTGTTCTTTTTGTATCTATAACAAAATGTGTAATATAGCTGTTTCTGCAAAGGTTTATTTGAATTAAAATGAAGCAGATATATATATATATATATATATATATATATATATATATATATATATAAATAAGCTTGAATAAGAAGAATAGTTTGTATACCCACTACTAAATGATAGAGGGTATAGAAAGTCATGTGAATGCAACATGTCAGATGTTTTTTTTTTTATTTTCTCTACCACCCACTTATAGTATGAGATAGAGGAAGCATTGTATCCCACCCAAAAATTCAGTATCGAAATTAATCAGAAATACATGCTTCGAGATACCCTGAACCATGAAGAAGTAATTTTAGAAAAAGAAATTTGTATCAGAGAGTGGGAGGGAGAGAGAGAGCATAATCAAAATTGAACATTCGGATAAATGCCAAAATTATATTTGAATAAGGCATTGTTTAGGTATGCCAGGTGAAACTTTTCAAGAAAATCTCCTCTCCCCAAACTACTATAATTTGCATTATTTTTAATCTTCTAAAAGATAGCTTTAAAGATTTTGATTAAAATAATACATGTTTAAGGTATTTCCATGACTAAACAGTGGCAGCTGCTGCTTAAGAACGCACAAGGCAAAGAAAGTAAAAAGTGGGGGGGCACTAAACTTAAGATAAAATAGGTTTATATAGGGTTACAAAATCTTCATGTTTTGTCAATAATATTCACTTCTCTTGATTAATGTTTTTGCAACCTCTGTATTTGCCTATTCCTATTAAGCTCACTGTTTCAAGGACAACTTTATAAGCCATATTTGTCTGCCAAAGCATTTAATTTAAGGTTAATTTGTGTTTTTGATAATTGTTCTTTCACACTAGACATTTATCTTGCCAGCATTCAACTTAATCTTCATTTCAGTTGGAGAAATACTCAAATTCATCAACTCCAGAAGCCTATCTTCCATTTTCAGTTCTACTGTGTGTGATGGTATTAAACAAATAAAATTAGTGCAGTTTATGCATGAGTATAGTGATTTTGCCCATAATCCGATACTGTAGTGTATCCCCAATTTCTTCTTAAAAACAGTATAATTTAAGCTTTTTTTAATTTTTCTACCATGTACCTGGGAAGTATTGCATTCCACTAAAAAATTCAATGTCAAGAGTATCAGAAGGAGGTACATATTTTTAGGCCCCTGAATTAAAAAAAACAACATACCTAGAAAAAGATGTGTGTGAGAGAGAGCAGCGTAACTCAAAAACGAAATGTCTGATAAATGGTAAACTTAGGTATCCTATTTATAATATTTAGGTACATACCAAATAAAGTGATCTTGAATTTTCTGGGAAGAGCCTGTTACATCTTGATTTGTAAGAAAGTTTGTATAATTTTCTATAACTGGTAAATTACAACAAATAGACAAAACCTTACATATTTTTAAAACATGCAATTTATCCGAAATACTTTTTAGAGGCATCAGCCATTTCCGAGATATTCTTTATTATTGGTTTGAATTTTTCAATACTTTGTGATCTTTTAAAGTGCTGTCATTCAGTTGTTCATGATGTAATGGAAAGACTGTCATTTCAAGGGCAGCATAGCGACCCGTTTTTAAACATTCAACTATCGCTTCGGTTTCCTGATTTCCCCTTGTACCTGGAACAAAATGTGTAATGAAACTAATTCCGCAAGCTTTTTTTTTCTTTCAATATGAAAAACGTACAAAAATACGGTTTTGTAAGAATATTTAGTAGAAGCTAAACAAAAATAAGTCACAGTGGGCGGAGAAAATCATGGGGAAATATTTTTTTTATTATTATTTATTTTTTAGTTCAACCTGAAGGCGCGATTCTATCAAAACACCACAAATGGAGTAATATTATTAACCTTGAAATGTCCAGCCGCTGTGTACATCATTATCTAAATCGGCAGTTCTATATAAAGCAAAATCATGAACTTAATTTACTAAGATAATTTGAAAATTAAAAGACAACACGATTCCATTCCCTAATGAAATTAAAGTGTTGAGTTTGACTTACCGAGTCAGCAGTTGACAGGTGAAAATAAGGTTAAGTGTCATAGCAATGGATAAAATCAGTCCTTGCTACTGAAGCAAATAATTTCCATACAAGATCTGAATTGCTTGCTGACGAACAGGAAAACAAAACACCAGAAATGCTAATTTATCCAAAATTCAAAGTATTTTTTATATCTTATTTAAGATTCTTCCTCTACCGAGGCGCTTCTTAACTGAACAAAATTATACCTTAGCAGCAGTACTGCCAACGTGTAATTCGAAATCCATAATACAAGCAAAATTATTCCCAGCTTTGTAAATGAATTTCACCAAAAGACACCTTTTGCACGACTCTGCGTTTTGTTTTCGTTACACAGCACATTCTATCCACTGCAGTGGATTATATAAATTCTACAGAAAAATTTGTCCCACTTTTCAGTATAAACAAAAGACATTGTTAAGTATCTCATTATTCGATAACTTTTACTAACAAGCAATATTGTCATAGCCTTCGGGATTACTCCACTAGCTTGAATCCACCATAATATCAATTTAAGTTCATAACGGAAATTTTTCATTATTCAGCTGTTCCCATTAAACCAAGTTAGTTACATTATATTTTACATTATTAAAAAATACAACAGTGGAAAATATACTGTACAATACATACTTTTGAAGTCCTTTACAAAATCTCGGAAATAAATTCTGCAATTAGTTTCAATTATGAGTCGTTGTTTATGGTGTTTTCAGAAGTTTCGACCGTTGCTATGGCGGTCATCTTCACCGGAGAAGTAACATTAATATAATCTTGGCAGCGACTGATTACAACGCCTGGCTGGTGAAGAGCAACGCCACAATTGTGTACAACTTACTACAGCCCAAAATTTACTGATCCAGACTCATTTATGTACACTGTCTCTCTTGTGATAATACGCGATGTCTTCTACGACAAACTAAGAATCTATCAACAATTGATCCGTTCTCAAAGAAGGTCAATAATGCCTTAGAGTGACCGAAGCTCTTCTGAGATTAAGTAGTTACACAGTCTAGGTAGTTAGGCAGTGTTCCGCTTCGCCCAATTGTGATTCTCATAGAACTACCTACGTAGGTACACCATTGTAAAACACCTCAACAGATAATTACCATCAAACTGGATAACAATGACTTTAACGTTAAGGAATCTGCCTATCTTATTGTAAAACGGAAACCGCGACTCTACAAACGGATAACTTTGTTAGTATTGATTCTATCTCTCTCTTGGCAGTGGTGCTATTAACTGATAGGAAAGCTGAGTTAACCTTTTTCGAAAGGTATAAAAGGCACCTATACTCTAAGAAGTCATATTTCATTGGAATCATGAATTCTATCATCAAAACAACGAGAGTCCCTCTGATTGCAAATTTACACATAGGGTAATTTAAAACAGCTTTAAGTGCAACTTCCTATAGCTCAGTCCATCGGTTCTGTTATGCAAACTACAATTTTGTCGCATATTGTTGTGAAGATCCGTTCCTGACACTATTCTGGAATATCTTAACAGCTAAAGTATTTACCTGATGATAAAACAAGATGAAAATTTTGCCTCTTTAAACGCCATAGAGTCTTTCATCCCCATGTGTAATTTCGTCTTCCATTTTCAGAACAGGGCTGCTTCAAGGGGGATGGTCGAGCCGTGCCACCGCCCAAGGCAACGGCTTTAGGGGCGGCAAAGTCTTGAAACATGAACAAGATATGTGAAAATACGAGGGAATAAAAATCATAGTTAAAATCTAGCGAGTTTCTGGAGATTTTTTGTTATGAAACTGGTGACAAATGAAGTACCAGAATGATCTGGATGCTGCCCGCATTAATGATCATTGTCAAAATATTCCTTGCGCGTCAGGTGTTCAATAACATCACGTTTATAAACAAGAGTGGTTTATCAAGCCTCCAGCTTTAGTTTATTTGCTTACATTGATGACCCATGAACCTCTCAGGTCAGTTATCGCCTTAATTGTATCGTGGAAGTCGTTGTTTGTGCATTCGGTTACTTCTTGTGTTGTTAGCCTACTTTGTTAGTAACTACTGCTTTCAACTCCACAAAAACTTAATTGGACAACTTGGAATTAAATGCAATAAGGAGACAATCTGCTACTACAACCCCCGAAATGAGCATCCTATCACACGCAAACTTATTTCTTCACTTAAAAAAGCAGAGCTATCTCAGGAAAGCGTTAGCTCTTTCAACAAGGTTCTAAATATTCGATTCGAGTTCAAGACAATACATAAGAGAAAATTTATACTCGAAAGATCCTATATTGAAGCCCTAAGAACACTATTTTAAGTTAAATACAAAATTAGAATTTGAGAGAAATGGTATGGTTTGGCTGAAACGTGGTCAAACGTCGGCTTTAGAGCCATACCGTATCAAAGTGCTGGACGGATGACAAAAGCTCCATGAAGTCACCCGCATATACTTTATTATTGCCCTTGGTGTAAAACCTCATTTTTATGGCCATCTACTGCTCTCCAATTCGAGATCTGGGGATTGCCATGCAGATATTAATCATGACCATTTCTACAGATGGTTTAAGGATCAATTACTCCTTAACATCCCGTGTTATTGTAAGCCTAACAATAACCACATGGCCTAAACAGATAAGCGCACACTAATAAAACAAAGTATAGTACAAATGATAGAGTGACTCACTAGCATAATGTGGCATTTAAGATTACAATGAAATAAGGGAAACTTATTAACTTCTGTTAGTCATATGTAAATGAAAACAATCCCAGGTCTAAATATGCTGTGGACTATTATCCAGTGGAGTCGACAGTCAAGTGTGTTTTAGTCTTTTTAATCTCCTAATGAAGGAGTAAATCCGAAATATGAACATCTTTACTGTGTGAATTTACGTGTTTTATCTTTCATTCAGAACAACTTTCTAGTTTCACCAAATATATATAATCACATTGAGCTTTATTTATTGATTGCCCTGCAAATATATACTTTGTGGGAGAATGAGTAGTCATGGAGAACTGACACTGCGAATAAAAATTAGTGGTCTGGAAGCGTGAGGGAGGCGGCACTTGCAATTATTGCACGGGGCGGCAAAACTCCTGGAGCTGGCCCTTATATGGAGTAGATGAGGCTTCAGGAAATAGTCTCATGGGGAACAGAATAGATAGGATTTAATCCTCTATTCTGTCCCAAATGCAGCCAAAGCATTAACATGTCAAGATCACAAGGCGTAGAGCACAAGGATCATCTAGGCTTAAAAAGGCAAGACTTTAAGAGGATGGGCATCTCAGTCTTGTGAATGGGATAACAGAAAGAAAATTGACCCCTGCGTCTGTTCGAAGTATAACGAACGTATTCTCTGAAAATTAGGCATTTATATAGTTTCACTCTCAACTATATCGTGACCGAATCTCTCCATTCAATCCTTGGATGTTGATATGTAAAATCGAACAGTCTACATGAACTGGCGTTTCGTTAGTGGAATGGCACAACTTTCATATAAATTGATGGACATTCGTCAACGCCTCCTTTCTAATCTATCCATCCAATAGAAAAAGCCATCCTTAAACACTATCCTAAAATAAAAACTCTGCTGTAAAATCCTATTGAGGGTAGGCACGCAGCAAAATCACTCAGGCTGAATCTCAGCCTGCCAGCAGCAAGTCGAAGTCGGACACCTACACAGCTCTTGTATGAGGCGGAAATGTCGTTGCAAAGGGTTAAAAGCTCTGTGGATGGTTTGCTGGTGCAGTATAACAAACTGTTTTCAACATAAAGAGCTATGTTTACGTGCATTCTGTGGAAAGCCCTGCCATGTAGAGGCTAAAATGCATAGGAGATCATACAGAGCTTTCAAGGACTGCAGCTCTGATTGAACTTAATGTTGATGTTTTGAGGCTGTGACTTAGAAGTGCAGTGAGTGAGCTAAATGTGTAGTATGTTGATTAGCTGTTTTGGTACCCACAAATGGAGGGATTTATACATGAGACCTCTATGCAAAGTCGTTGAAAAGGCATTATCAACATGCAGAGGTGCTGCCACATTAAGATGCTTTCCTAAAAACTCACTCCCGGCCGCATTACTCCCAGTAGCTGCTGGAGAATTGAGTACTCAGGACGAAATCCAAATTTGTGCCCGGGGATGGCTTGAATGTCCCAGCATGGGGACAAGCATCACAGCCTTAAAAAACTTTCTAGAGGATAGACAGGACTGGAGCGGTATTTGGAAAGGTGGACTGGATCCTTCCCAGGCTTCAAAATGCACTCATACCAGCCTTCCTCCACTCTCATAGAAAGTAACTTGAATAAGGTACATGATGAAGACCTTTGTTACATAGATACAGCCCTGGAGGAAAGACTGCAGAGCGTCAACCAATCAGGTCCCTTAGGCCCTTTAGATTTGTGACGCCGGAATGAGCCTTAAATAAGACAGATGACGGTAACTGCACCGCCTCATCAAGGAGATGACGAAAATATCGGCGAAACCTTCGACGAACGTTTTCGGAAAAGATACATAAAAACTGAGTCATTTTTTTGGCTTCACAGAAGCTCAAGAAGACAAAAACACTCACCTTGACTTGGAAATGGTGGAACAAGTTTCAAGTGTCTCGTGGGAAGATGTACTACGGAGGCTTTTCGTTATTATTCACATGTTGCACTTTCAAAGTTCAGTTTAGTCATTACGTTCCATGCTTGTACACCACGCTCGCGAGTCGGACGCGGACCTGCCAGCGTACACGCCTTAGGTAGGAGTGCTCGATTTTTAACCCAAAATAGTTCTGAGTGTGTATGCCATTACCCAAAAATAAAATTTGGATTAAATACTAAAACTTGGTGCCTCAAAGATTATATAACTTTTTGGGAATGAAGTGAATTCACGACTTCGCTAATTTATGTAAGAAAAACCAATTATATAAAACTAAGGAGACAGCCCCTATAGGAAGCAGATGTCAGCATTCAATCACAGCTAAGGATGAAGGCAAGTTGACTTTGAAACATGTCCTGGAAATTGTAAGTTTTTGTTACATAAATTAGTGCAGTTATGTTTCTGTGTCGATTCCAAACCGGTTATTTAAGTTCAGCAACTTCCAAAAATGCAGCATAATGTTTTTAAGAAAATTCCTTAGCCCCAAACTTTGTATGGGAATTTTTTTTTTCTTGAAAGTGGCTCTAACTATCTTTATTAAAATGCCATATGTTTAAGATATTTGCATGACTATTAAAATGGATATCTTGAATCTTCTGTGAACAGTTGTGAAGTCCTCTTCATTCTCAATGAATTTGGTAAAAATGGTAACCATAAGAAATGCATGAAATCTTGTTAAACAAAAAACGTAGAACTTACTGAAATGTAAAATTTATGTGAAATAATCTTTTTCATAACATTCATGTTTTCTATTCAATTTTTTCCCCAAGCTGAACTGTCTGTGGCATCTATAAAACATCTCAGGTGAAGTCATTCTTCTTTTCTCCCATATGTGTTCATTTCATTATCATCCCAACACCCAAAACAAAAACAAAAAACTTGACAATATGCAAACAGTTGTGTTTTGTTTTCCAGCAACAAGTCTGAATAAACAAATTATGAGTACCTTTATGTGCTGTTAGTGTATGGCCTGCAAGATCCTGAATCCTCTGGACTTTTTCTTCTGGGGCAATATGAAAAAAGGATCTAAAAACATAAATTACTGATGTTGGATCTTTGAAACATGTTCATCTGGCTACAGAGGAAATTTGCAACAAAGAAAGTGTTTTTGCTAGAGTAAGATGTAATTGGTTACAAAGGTGTGAATCTTGCAGGTGGGCAGATGGTGGACATTTTGAACAATACCTGTGAATTATGTGAATCATTGGTTTATTGTTTATACTTTTGCTGTCCATGTTAAAAGTTCCATTTATAGGACTTTGTAAGAGTCTAACTATACGGTTCTTTTATGTTTACATATCAGAAAGACAGTTTGGTTCATTAAATCAGCAGTATCAATTGCAAAAATGTATCTAAGTTTAATGCTGAAAACAAGTTGATTATCAGTAGATTCTGAATTTAGGTTACAAAACGTATCATTGGAAGATGCAGATACAATTATTTGAAGGTTAAAAACACAAAATGTTTATCTACACTCTTGATTCACATACCATACAGCAAAAGTGAAACCTGTTTACGTGCTGATCTACTTCTGGTTTTGAAAGGGAGAGTACCAACCATGCTCCCAGCTACCAGTCACCTGCCACTGCAACATTGCCAGTGTATGCATTTTATGTTCTCGAAAAACCTAAAAGGTCTCTGTAGAAATGGTGACAGAAAAAAAATGAAAGATACAAAATATGTTCCAAATAATGAGATTTGTAGCTGGTTTAAATTAAGGTAATGACTTCCCTTCCAACCAGTACATTACTTATACATACATTATCAATAATTTAAAATTACATTAAAAGTCTGGACTTTAAATGAAAAATGGTTTATTTCACTCATTGGTCATTTGTTGTACCACTGTATTTATTGCTTTTGTTGTTCCACAATCATTATTAACTTGTTAATCAGATAATTGCAAGCATAAATTTCACTTACAGAGTCTTCATAATTCCTTGTTTGTAAAACATGTAGACTAAGTTATATAACAACACAAAAAAATAGTGTCTTCATAAACAATAATTGAAGAAATTAGTGTGTACAGAAACAGGAAAACAAATGGATTTTGTTCGTTGTTGATATATATAAAGCAAATGCTTAAACTATTGCAACTGTAGCTCAATAATATTTAATCTAAAATTCAATTGCTAATTAATTATTAACATTTCTAAAGAAAGAAAGAAAGAAATATGCAGGCACAGAAAGAAAGAAAACATAAGTATAATAAATAATTAAGCAAAGACACAGCAAAATATTTGTATGTAAGATTGTGCAAAATAAGCAACTTATGCTGAAATATGTGAAATGAAACTTCAGTATAGCATGGTCCATGTGCAATTCTTATACCTTTTTCTGTTTTGTGTATCCAGAAATAAAGGGATAGAATATGTAATTACATACAAATCCGCTTAGTGATAAGGAATTAAAAGATGATAGGCCACCATTTTAAAGAAATATGCAAATATACCAACATAAAGCACAATATTTTGTGCAAAAGAAGCAAATCTAAAATATACTTAACTAATTCTTTAACTAATTACCCTGCTTGTAGGATTTACAACTCAACACTTTGGATCAGTAGCCTGTCGAGGAGCAAATTCTAGATCATAGCATATCCGGGATATGCGATCAGCCCAATGCCTGGTATGGTGGCAAAGAAGAAGAAAATGAAATGCATTGAATAAAAGAGATGACATAGAAATTTGTGGATGAAATTATTCAACCCAGCATTTGCCCAGTGACAAAGGAAAACCGCAAAAACCTTCGATAAGGTTGATCGGCTAGGGGGATTTGAACCTGGGACCTTCTGAATGGGTGCCAGAGATGTTACTACCTGAGCCAGCCTGCTCAGTAAAATATGTATATAGAACACCACGCCAAATTCTACTGTTAGAAAAACCAATGCTTTTGAAGCATGAAGTAAAATGTTTGAGTGGCTTGCAGCACATGTTTCACTCCAAAATTCACTTACACTACACCCGAATCAACTGATTTACAAGTGTAACATAAGCTGTGTAATTCCTTAATTTCAATTAAAGCATTTTGGAAATACTTGCCTGAAGAAGACTATTAAAGTGGAAATGTTTATGAAGTTTGAGATTTAAAATTAATGTAAAGTTACAGGAAAACGATTTATTTTAAGTCAGGTTATTACATTCTCGTGTATTTTAAAAACATAACTTCAGAAGTGTTGATTATTCTAATACAAATCATCCTGCCATTCTTCACTCTTCAAGTTTACCCCCCAACAAAGTACTGCATTGTATGTTAGTGTATTTGCAGTTATTTGAAATAGTAGCCTAACATGTTTCAGTTTCTCTTTGGATATGAAGGAGTGTCTACATGGAAAAGTGAAATGCACATCTGTTATCTTGTGAACCAAGGCATTCCTCTTGGGGCATGTGCACTGTAATATTCTATTACATAAAAAATACCTGAGCTCCTCACTTTTCTGCCCCACATTGCACACATCGCACATTGGCAAAAACACCGAAACAAAAGAAAAAGAAAAAAGTTACATTCACATGACTTTCTCTACCAATTCTTCAACTATTCTTGCAAAAGCTTATTCTTTTATCTACTTCATCAAACATTTGTAGAAATTAATTAATTTTGAAGATTTAGAAGTTAGTAACAGTGATGTGTCATAATTTAAAATAAAGAGAGCTGGAGGTTGTTACACTACATCACTAAAAGGTTCTTACTTTGAACACGTTTCGAGAGAACGGTTTGCTCCCATTGTCAGCAAGTTTCCAACTCCAACTTTTTAAATTTGTAGAAATAGTTTTGTTGCATATTTCCTTGCAGGTACAAGGGGAATACAGTAGACCTAAGCAATAGTCAAATCTTTTAAGAGTTGGTTGCTCTGAGATGGCTTTGAAATTCCATTCTCTTTGCATAACCAGAAGAAAGAAAAACAAATAGCAACTTCCCATTTGAGAAAAGTATAAGTATTTGAAAACTGAAACCAATAACAAGGAATATCTTGGAAATGGTTAACTCTACAAAAGAATTTTGACATAAATTGAGCGCTTTAATGAGATCTTTATTTTTTGTGTAGTAAGATTTTGCCTATCTCTTACGGTTTACCAATTAATTATACAAAAATCATTCAGAATGAAGATGACTTCACAGGTTATTCCCAGATAATTCAAAATATACATTTTATTTCTCATACAAATCTTAAACATATGGTATTTTAATCAAAACTGTTAAGAGCAATTTTTTAGTAAATAGATTAAAAAAAAAAAAAATATTCCATGTAAAGGAATGGGGTAGGGGGAGAGAGGCTTTTCTTGAAAATCTTTGTGTCAGATCTTTGGAAGACATTGAAATTAAATACCAAGTTCGGTATGTAACCAGCTTTTCATTTTTAGTTACACTGTTCACAGACACATGGAACTTCTTCTAAAAATGCTTCTCAGTTTTGGAATCAGGGAGTCTCAAAACATGTATTTCTGATAAAACATTGGTGGAACACAATACTTCCTCTACTTACTATTGGCAAGTAGTAAAGTAAAATTGTACTTGAGTTAGTATCGCTACTATAGCATGGGGAGAAAACTTTATGCTTTAATTAAACTGGCACAGCCCTATCCTTGTTTTTCCAACATGTGTTAATTTTTCCATTGTGGAAGAAGTTGCAAATAAACGCCAGAACTATACTTCTTAGTTGTGACTCTGTTTTTGCTAGAATGTGGCATTTAAAGTGCATATCTCAGTTGTGCCTATGCTCCTGCACTACTATGCACAATCTGATCTGCTTTGTTGGGACAGAAATTCTGGAACACTATGGGATTTACTGTATGACCACTTTTACATTCTGCAAGTGGTTTGCCAACCCCATGTGCTGGATATTCAGTTTTATACAGGGTGGACCACTTAATATAATATATAGAAGTGGTTGCAAATATACAATTTCACTAAAATAGATTAAATACCTCAGAATTAGTTTCGAGGAATCACTTCATCATCAGCTGATTGCAACTGGTTGGCTTTCCTTGATGGTTACAGATGTCTCTTTGTCCTTCTAGTGGTGGTTCTACAAGTTTAGTGATCAAATTTTTATCCATAGGGATGTCAAAATTCATTAATTGGACGAAATTTCCAAAGAAATATTTTCTCCCAAATGTTTAATTCAGTAGGTTTTTGTGCCTGCTTGACAAATGATACTGTGTCCTCAATTTCATGTCCCTGTATCCAAAAATGTGCTGCAACTGCTGATTTTTCTTCTTCCCTGGATTTGATGTTTCAAAAATGTTCCTTACGCCTCGTTTCTATGTTACGCTTAGTTTGACCAATATAGATTTGATCACAATCCTTGCAATCTATTCTATAAATCCCAGATTTTTTATGAGCTGGCAGTTTTTCTTTTTGGTTTGCATTTATGAGGAATTTTATGCTGAATTTATTTTTGGGGATGAGTGCCACATTGCTATCACTGAAAATTTTCTTGAATTTGTTATGTGACCATGGGTGAAATGCGACTTTTTGATTAACCTATCCACCATATCTGTTTTGTAGCCATTTTTTCTAGCTGTTTTTAAAATTTCTTGGTATTCTAAGTTATATTCCTTTTCAGTGAGGGGGATGTTCACTAATCTATGGGTCAAACTGTTAAAAACTGCAACTTTGTGTGATGGGGGGTTGTAACTATTGTACATACTGAGGCTTTCACGGCCAGCGTCATAACTAATAAATGAATTACAACTATCCGGGCTTCTAGACCATGGCCTACAAGCCTGGATAGTTGTAATTCATTTATTAGTTGTAACTATTGTTTTTTATATAGTTATCCGTATAGGTGTTTTTTCTGTATATTCCAAAAGTTAATCTATTGTTCTTCTTCATGATTTTTAAGGTCCAGGTAGGGGAGCTGGTTACCCAATTCAGTTTCCATGGTAAATTTAATATTACTGTCTTGCAAATTCAATAATTTAAGAGCATCCTGTACATGTTTCTTGTTAACTATTGTGAATATGTCGTTGACATATCTGGCCCAAGTTTTAAATAACCAAGGAAAGGCTTTTACTACTCTTGTCTCAAGAGCACTCATGAATAAATCAGCCAGAAAGGGCAACATTGACGATAAGGAAGTGATTCCTCGAAACTAGTTCTGAGGTATTTAACCTATTTTAGTGAAATTGTATATTTGCAACCACTTCTATATATTATATTTATTCTTTTCACTATGTCTTCCGATTTAAAAGTAATGGACCATTTAATTTGGGGCTGTACAATATCTCCAAAACTAAGTGTTGTAAAAAGAAATGTCTAGAATAAAAGTTGCTTGATATTGTGGGGAAAAGTAAATGCCATTAGTCGTTTTTACTTGGAGGATGTTGTGATGTCATTTTACGGTCAATTTAATTTGACCCTAATTGTAGGTTCCCGTTTAAAAACATTAAATTGCTATTGAAAATTGTTAATTATGCTATCGAGTTCTTGTGATGCACATGACAGGAAATTACAGGGGAGACACTGTTTTGGAATATTTAGGATGTGGACAGAAAGACAATGTACAAAAAGGAGTACCAAACAATGCATTTTGAAGTTAAGAGCATGGGGTTGCAGATGCCATATAATAACAGGAGCACTGCATGAACATAATTGAAACATCTTCATTTGCCAGTCACACAACAAATGTGTATGTACTGGCCCAACTAATGTGTACTAGAACCATTACATGCATGTACTGTGCCATCCAATAGACTTTATACCAGTGACTAGTATCTGTTCAAGAATGCATTTTGTTTGCCTGACATGCCACAAACATTTAAAATATGTTGATACATGTAGAACAGTAAAAAAGCTTGTGACCCCTTGTTCCTATCCTCAAAATTTTAGTTTGGTGCTGCCTTTCTACTCTACAATTTTCTGCACATTGTTTTTGCTTACTCAGTATAACCCTTATCATCATGGAAACTGTTACGATGATAATAGTGATGCACATAATTCCTTTAACATTAGTAACTAAGCAGAGATATAAAGTTAGTATTTAGGTGTAATGTAACATACCTATTGTAAACAGATTGTTGTGAATTTGCATATGCATGGCTGAATGTGAGGAGGAAAGGAGCAGAGCATCATCTTGCCATTTGTAACCAAGAATCATGACTTGATACAAAATAACTCGAGTGGAGTCAGGTAATAGAGGATCAAGGGTGCTTTGCAGTTACGGTTGTGCATAAATATTTGGGGAAGTACTTGGCTGCCATTTTTTCAACAGTTATTTGGAACTGGAACGGTTGTGACTCTTATTGGAGAATAACCATTTTTCCCACCTCTACTTAATACTAAGTATATGGTTTAAAAAAAATCTATTGAAAAAGTGTGATTTCTTAATTAAACCTGAAATAATGTGTTTTTATAAGTAGTAAAAAGTATTCTAAATTTTAAAAAAAAAGCCAGAAAACTCATTCTGATATTTTTAGTAATCATTTCTCATAATATTTACAATAGTGGCACTACTTCAATGCACTTCTTTTTATATAGGCTATTTCTATTGATTTACATTAAAGTATTTTACTGAAACTGAAGCAGAGTGCTATCATTAAGTTATATTACAGAATAAAATAAAATGTTGTGTGGGGTGAAAATATTAAATTTAATATTTTTTCCATTCTGTTAACATTGATGACTTTTGAGTTCTGGCACTATTTTTGCTGGTGAGCAATATTGGCTTTCTCTTCAAGGCTAGTTTCATTTTGTAATGAAACTGACACTACCGGGGTAACTCAATGGAAGCAGAATGGAAATAACTAATACAGATTTTAATGTTCCGATTTAGTTTCATATAGTTGTTCTTCCCATTTGGGTAATAGTCAATTATTATTACCACAGCTAGGATCTCCTTGATGAACTTGTGTGTCTGGAAGACTTAAGCAGTTCTTTATTAAAAAAAAAAAAGAGTTAAAAAACCTGCAGAGCCTACATTAGTTTTCTGGTACATACCAAGGTACAACAATTATTTATCCACCATCATTTCATGCTTATATCAACTGCATTAGCTCAGGAATGCAATTTATCTGGTTCATTCCACAAAAAACTTGCCTCTCTTACACGGCATCTATTCATGAGTATGTTTTATAGATTTCATTTGTTCAAAACAACAGAACAAAGAGACAGTTATCATTTATATTACTTACATTTTACTTTTATGTCACTTTTGATCAACAATGGAGGTATGTACCCCTTCACATGTATACCAAATTTGTTTCTTCTAAGTCCTTCAGAATTAACTTAAAGCAATATTTATACTACATTCATAGTGTGTGTCATATTAAGAACTAAGGTGCAGTTACATTATGAATATTTTTGAATTCAATTTAATCATAGTTAATTTGTTTTCAAACTATGCTTCAAGCTTTCCCTGTATTGTCTTATGTATATAAAAATAATTACCACAGAGCAATCTACACAATTAATTATCAGAATGAATTATTAACCACTCTAGCTTAACTTCATCAAAAATTTATAAGAACATGTTTTCGAGATTTTCTCCATCAGCAGCCTAGACTCACTGTCGCAGTTCCTCTGATCACTCATAAGATGGCATTTCCTGGTTGACAAGATTTTCATATGGGATGTCAAAGTTTAAAAAATTGTTTTTGTATGTATAGTTTTCTGTGTCTAAAGGTTACCATGCTCTGGTTTCCGAAAAACCCAGTGGAGGAGTTGTAGCTGTGCTGAGATGGTTTGGGTATTGATCTGTGTGGTCACAACAGCAAACAGCATGCAACAAAGGACCATGATCTGCCGAGCAAGGAAATCTTGTAACAGCAACTAGGTTAAGCCCGACATTCTGGGAGAAATCTTCTAGGGGAAAAATAACTACCATAAGATATGATGTTCCTCCTATTCAAAGGTAGAAAATCAGATTTATCTAAAAAATATGATTGGCTAATGCCAAGAATTCTTTGTAGATCAACAGTATTTACCTTTTAAAGTAGATGCATAACCACTATTACATAGGCTAACGCATGAGACATAACGTATTTATCTAATCAAGACATTTGTACTGACTACAAGAATAATATATAACCACCTGGGATTGCTCAGGATGCACATGTGTAATTAACATTTGGCGACCTCGCAATACAATACATGCCAGCTTCTCATCTTTCATTGACTAACCAGGGTGCTATGTGGGTCCTGACTAACATGCATGAGAATCACACTACTAATTTACACTGACATGTAGAGGGATTTTAGCGGATAGAATCATTCTCTGATGGTGAATGCCACACTTGAATAACATAATTTACCTTCCATCCCCACAAAAGGCATTAAAATCCTAAGCATGGCTCCATTGGTCCCATGTAATGTTTATTTGCACCCCCTCCTCAAAAAAAGTCCCTGAGCAAAACTGTGAGCCATTTCATGACCACAGCATCCTGCTTCTCTCCTCTTGTGCTAACTTTGGGTGGTGGGCCAATCAGTTGGCACCTACTGGTGGAATGAGTGAACTAATTTATATGATTACAGAAAACCTCCCTAGGGTGTTCCTATATGCAAATGGAGCGACAGGAAACTAACTCAACCAACTTTCCCCAAACAGAGAATTCAACCATTTTTGAAGGGTTTTTAACGCTTTAGTTTTTCTTTAATAAATGCTCCATGGACCAGAAATTCTGTGCAACTGCAGATTTATTTTACATTTCTCATGTGTTCTTTAAACCTGTGTTCATGTACCTCTTTGTCCTCCCTATGTATATTTTTCCACAATTATTACATCCAATTTCATAATTGTCTTAAGTTTTTCAGCTGCAATTCTGTCCTTTTGTGTTGGTCCCAGTATGATTTTAAACAATGCTTGGCTATGCCACATTAACCAATTGGTGCCCAAATTATTTATTTATTTTTTTTAAATTTATTACCTTTTCCTTGTTTCTTAGATTGAAAAAGAAGCACTAAATGTGAAAATACAGGTTTTACATTTTCAGTTTTAGCATAATATGCTGTACCATATATGTACCACTTAGCAATAATGGAAGCAAAACATAAATGTATTTGAAAAGGCTACAAATGTTTGTAATGCAAGTACCTACACAATTTTTAAACACGAGTGCATACAAATCATAAACAAATTATTTAGTATGATGAGCAGCAAAACATTCCACACACAGTCCTACATTACATTTCTTGCAATGGGTACACACTTGCAGTTTATTTCGGCATATCATCTTTTGAGTTCTTGTATTTCTTCAATCAGGCGGTTCGGCCCATCAAACTGGAGCTCTTGTGCTGCAGTACTGAAATTTGTCCAACTCCTTTCAGTGGTGACGCATACCTCTTTAAGTATACTGCACAATTTCTCTTCTAAAATATACATGAGCAATTGTATTTCCATTTCTGTGGTAGAGCATCTAGGAATTGAGCACAGCGACATTCAATAACCAACTGAAAAGAAGAACTTGAATGTATTTCCTTGAATATCTTTTAACATTAGTTACTGGGTTCAGGCCTGTTATATTTGGTGCTGCAGAAACAACAGAGTTATCGTGCCATATGCACTCCATTTTCCTTTTGTATGGCAGAATAACAGTTCCTTTATCATGTCTTTCCATTTCCTTCGTCTTTGGAAGAGGGCAATTTTTAGGAATATGGTTTTCTTTCACAGTCCCAGTGCCCCCCAAACCTTTTTCTATATGGAAAATTAACAAACGTCAAAATAAAAGTGAAATGGAAGTTATTTCATTTCTGTAGGTAAAGCATGAAAAATTTTTATGAGATGAACAGTAGTTTTTCTAAAACACTTCTGTTTACCTGGGGATTCTGAATATTGACCGACTTTGATATACATAAAACTCTATTAGGTAACCACAAGATGTATTCAGTGACCAGACCTTGTATCCGAAGCAAATTGGTTTACCTCAGATAAACTGTTTCAAGCTACGCCACTCAAAATATCTCACTATGCTTTCATCATACGATAAATTCCTCCCAGGTGCAAAATATTTGTAAAATTTTGTACATTGGTTTAGAAGAGGTCGAATTTTCCATAATTTCAGTATTGTTTTCATCAAAGTCATTATTATTAAAGAAATTAATGAACCGCATGATCACTTCAAATCTATTCCTTCTTACTGCAGTATACACTAACTTATGTGTCTCATCACTGCTCTCCTAATACATTCTCTTTGATGGCAATTGACTATACTCACTAAGAATTAGAATTGCCAAGGAACATTTGATTTCCTCAGAGGTTATACAAGTATCAGTATGTGTTTGTTTCCTTGACAAAGAAATTGATAACTTCATCATCAAAGAATAGCTCAAATGACTCAACTGCACTACTGGTTCCTTGTGGCTGGAAATGAGAAGCATCAAATTGTATCGAGCTCATTTCAAAATCTCCTTCAGTCCAGATAGATCTTTTATCACAATGAGCATACGACTTGTCCTGAACTGTTGTTAGTGCTGGAGTTGTTGGAAGTACATCTTCATTTTGCAAGTTTGATGTTTGTGCATCGTGTTATTGAGGTAATATCTCTATCTCCAGTTCTAACTTCAGCATCAGCAAGCAGTTGTCTTTGACTAAGACTATTCAGTATCACCTTCTTCCTCATTCCCAGAATTGTGTATATATGTATATATATATATATATATATATATATATATATATATATATTCACATCAGGCGGGGGCAATAAAATTATTCTCAATGTCAGATACATCTTCAAATATGTCCACAGCTTCTTGAGCTGAAAACCCTGGCTGTACAATCTCAGCCAAACCTCTAAATGGAGAGAAGAAAGAAAGAAAGAAAGAAGAAAGAAAAAAAAGGCTTTTGTCACGACTGCAATAAGTATAATACAGTAACACGTAACAATCATTAAAATTACAATGCTCTCATTGGTACTTAGTGTACCTTTTACGTAACATTGAAATTGGGACAATGTGTCCTCATGGCAAAAATGTTGCATAAATTTAAGTGAATAACACATTATTGGTCCATTAAGGAACTACTTGCATTTTTTTTAACCTTTATTATACAGTAGTTTAATAGTTATACTTACTCTTAAGTCCATAGCCTACTGAGATTCAGGCTGTAGAAAAAAAAGTTTAATTTCAAATGCCAATTTCGCCTTCTAGTGTACTGCTTCTCACAAGAACTCAGGAATTATAGAACAGATGTTCAAAAATGTGTAAATGAGTACTACAAAATTATAGAAGTTCATTGTTGTCCAAACCAAGTCTAATCTTGTCACATGAACCATTAATGTAATGCTGGGCCCTAATGCGTTAATTGATGTTTGCAGGAATTTAGCAACAGTGATATCCAAATTATACTTGTATATTTGTTCAGTCAGTTTTTTTTAACACTATGTCACACTAAAGTTTTTGAAGGACTAGTTTCAGAAGCCATTCCTTTCATTTTAATATGGAAGTATAAAGTCCAGCTAATAAATTTTGAAATTCTGCCAGTTCATACCTTAGCGAAGAAGTTCATCAGCTGCAATCAACTACAACTAACAACGGCAGTTGGACCCTCAAGGTTGAAAATAGAAGCAATGGTTCCCAAAACTAGTCCCTCAAAAATTAGTGACACATATTAAAAAAAACTTACTCCATAAATATACAAGTATTATGCCATATTCCTTGAATATTTTAAATAATTTCTGGAAGGCATATATATTTTTTGAACCTTTTGGTTTTTTATGTTGCTTGGCATGGGGTTTTCCCTTAATTGTTTGTTCTTTTTAAATTGCTTTATGTTTCTGTTCACTAACACTAGTATTATTTAAAAACATGCTCAAACACAAAAAACAAAACCTCAGGCATTTATGAAATTGAATGCAATGATTGTGGGAAAATATATGTAGGGAAGACAGAAGAACATGGACACCGGTTTAAAGAGCCTATAAGAAATGCAAAATATAAGTTGAGAAATCACCATTACAGAGCATTTTTATCCACAGATCAGTTGAAAGAAAAACTAAAGCTTTTAGAAGCTCCCCCCCCCAAAAAAAAGAGCTGATTTCTCTATTTCAGAAATGTTAAATTTTGATGTCCGCTACGAGTACCCATCACAGTACATCTAGGCTGATGAAGAAAAGTCTCTAAAGTATGTTCCAGTAAGTTTTTGATGAAATCATACTAGTATGATCACAAATTCATTTTGAGTATTTAATGCATTAAAAAGCTGTATAGTTTTTTCCCAAAAAAGAAGAAATAAAAGATCACAATGTTGGTGAATTTAGGAAAATTCATATTTCACGACCATGTGCAGGATGGAAATTTGGGACATGACTGAGATTCTAATTATTCCATGTCAATGCTCTTACCAAGTGAATTAGTGTCACCATGAACCTTTCAAAGCTAGTTTTGTTTATTCTAGTAATCTCTTAACTAATTGGCAGCTAAAGAAAAAGTCTTGAGTTCAAAAAGGTATGCTTTGCAAACTGCTTCTTATAGTTTAAATCTTTTTTGATGTAACTGTTGGTGTCACCAAGGAATCTCGAAGTTCCACGTCTGAATACTGGCTCTCATATGTTTCAGACCTGACTCTAATTGTAAGTAATATAATACAGTTCGATCACTTTCTCTAGAATTGCTAAAACGACCCTTGTCTGGCAATAGCAATAGCTTATTCACTTAGAAGCCTTTTAAATCACATTTAACAAGTATTCTTCAGCTCCTCTGCATTTCCATTACAGTGATATTTTTATGGAGGATACACAGTTGGTAAAGGACAATACAAACATATTTTATTTATACCCAGTTTCCGCTTACTTTACTCTGCATGTCAACAACAGCACGTGCTTCTAGACTTCTGTTATTACATGTTGGATGCTCAACTCCTTATTTTAGTATAAACAAATTCTGGATTTAAAAGTTATTTTTCCTTGTACATACGAAGCATATAAATAAAATTAGTTTTCACAAGCACACACAAGTACATTAGTATATGAATGTCCCAGTGTTTGAATACAGTTGAGTACATATTTTTTTTGTGCTGGTTTGGATATGTCTTGGGTATTTACACATTAAACCTTGTATGAGCAAGTAAAAGGAGAAATCAGCACAAGTACTACAGGGAAATCAGGTTCTGACACTTCATTTGCATGAATGTAGATCAGGTTTGTTATATCTGTAGACTGCCTTTTCCACATGAAGGCTCACTCATGGGCAAACAGCTTTGACCAATCAGAGAGAAGGGAACTTGGAAGACCAACATTTGGTGTGTTTACATGCAGAGTAAGCTTAGGAAAAATCTGGTGTTACATTCACATGACTTTCTCTACCCTCTATCATTTTATTAGTATACAAACTATTTTTAGCAAAGCTCATTTTTCTATCTACTTCATTTTAATCCTTTGCAGAAATACTTGCATTACACATTTCATTATAGATAAAGGGGACAGCGACAGTCAAATTTTTAAGAATTGGACACTATATACTGACCTTAAAATTTCATATGGTTTCCATGAAATCCTGACTAACAACTGAATGTTAACAGGACTTGAAAAGAATGGCCAAGTAATGAACAATTCAAACCATTAATAATGGACATCTCAGAAATGGCTTGTGCCACAAAAAAGGTTATTTGGAATAAATTGTGTGTTTTAAAGAGATTTATATCTTTGGAATAGTATGTTTTCATCTATTGATTAACGTGTTTATCAGTTATACAAGATTATACAAAATTCCTTCCGAATGAAGAGGACTTACAGGCCATTCCCACAAAATTCAAGATATACATTTGTCATGTAAATATCTTTAATATATGATATTTTTATCAACTTTTTAGAAAATCTTCGTGTCGCATCTTTGAAAGATATTGAACTTAAACACCATGTTTGGTATCTAACCGACTTTTTGTTTTTGAGTTATGCTGTTCTCTCTCTCTCTTTCTCATGCATGCACACAGACCTTTTACTAAAACTGCTTTTTTTTGGGTTCAGGAGGCCTCAAAACATATATTTCCAGTGAAATCTCGACATCAAATTTTTGGGTGAAATACAATACTTCCCCAGTTACTATACATAGTAAAGAAAGCAAAAACAATTAAGGTCCATAATACTTATGTGCATTTTTAATACAATATAATTTATTAGCTTGTTATTGTTAATACTTCCTTTCCCGCATTATTTACATTTTTTCAAAGGGTTATTTTAGTGGTCTATGCAATCACAAGAGTTCTGAATTACCTTTTTTATTTCACTATGGGCTTCTTAATTGCTTAGATTATTTATTTAAAATGAGTATAGCAGTCAGTGACCAGAAGTATCTGTAGATTTGCTAAATGGTAAAAAGTATACACAATGCAACGCTGCTTTTAAAACTGATCGCACCCACTCCTGGTATATAGTCATCATTAGTTTCAAACTTAATTACCTAAAGGATGCAAAATGACAGTCTACCAAGTTAGTGCTGTATTCAGGTATGTTATACTGATCTGCAATATTCCAGATAGTGTGACTCAAAAGAATGCAAAGATATTGGGAAGGAAACAAGGAAGACTCAAGAAAAATACAGGAATTAGAAAAGGTAAGAGAAAGATCAAGATAGAAAAGAAGTTTAAGAAAAAATAATACTAGGGTCTCTACGAAAGTTTTGAGATACGTGTAAACTAAGGTTGATCAATTTAAACATATTGCACCATTGGATGGCCACATTCTTTGCAAGTGTAAACATGTATGAGTTTGTATCCTCCCTCATACCTTGCAGTTTACAGCGCAAGGTTAACAATCTTTAGTGTGGCGTCAGTTGCTTGCCAGCATGGAGGTGGAAAGAGAGCACTTTCATGCAATGATTTTGTATGATTTTAAAATGGGTTTAAATGAGACACAAAGTCTTGAGCGCTTACAACACGCTTTTGGAGACATTGCTCCATCCTGTGCCACAGTTTTTCGGCAGTCGTCCGTCTACGGCAGTGACAGAAAAAAACGTAGCTGCTGTGGAAAGAATGGTCCACGAAAACTATCGTGTGACATTTAAGGAAATTGAGGCAAGTATGCAGATTGGATCGCCAGCAATTTCGAAAATATTGCATGACTATCTTTGCGTGAGGAAGGTGTCATCCAGTTGGGTGCCCCACAATTTAACTGATCTGCAAAAGTGCACCCGTATTGAATGGGTGAAGAAATGCTGGCCAGATTCGATGGAGACAATTCTCGGCGGGTTTTGACATTGTCACTGGTGATGAAACTTGGATTTACCAGTTTGACCCTGAGACTAAGTGCCAGTCGGCTATGTGGATTTTTCCGGATGACGATCTTCCAATGAAAGTGAAGCAGCCACACAGTGTCGGGAAGAAAATGGTGGCCACTTTCTTCTGTAAATCTCATCATGTGGCTACCATTCCTCTTGTGGAACAAAGGAACAGTTACTGCGCACTGGTACACAACAGTTTGCTTACCACAAGTTTTTGAGAAGCTTCGTGAATTGCGGCTAAGAACAGGAACTGAGAGAAATTCTGCTCCACCACGACGCCTCTGTGCACACAGCCAATGCAACGATCCAGTTTCTGGAGTCCACAGAGGTAAAGTATTACCCCTACAGTCCAGATTTGGCTCCATGTGACTTATTTTTGTTCCCCACAGTGAAAAATTGTATGCATGGAATGTGGTTTTCGAGCCCTGAAGAAGCTATTGCAGCATTTGAAAGTGAACTTTACACCTACATGCAAATGAGTGGCAGGAATGCTTTCAAAAGTGGTTTGTGAGAATGATAAAGTGCATACAGTATAGTGGTGAATACTTCGAAAAGTTCCAACAGTCCAAGTGATTTTATCCAGCTTAGTTTTTGTGTATCTCAAAACTTTCATAGTGACCGTCGTAAAAAGTTTCTATAGGTCATTTAAGAAAGGCTTTAAGAAAACAAAGAGAGGAAATACTAATAAAATAGCAGACTGACAGATTAATAGAATGTCATTCTTCTGCTAGCCTAAATATTGAATGTAACAAGATGATGGGACAGAAGTGCAAGAATGACACAGTGATGACAGAGGATAGTGACTGAAGAGAAATGTTATGGGTTGAAGAATGTTGATTACTGCAACAAGAATGCCTACAATGGAGGGAGTATAAATGCCTATAGTTTAACTGAAAACATGTAACACCAAATTAAACATTATAATGACTTTGTTTTCCTGTCAGCACTAGATTTGTGCAACTTATCATGGCTTACTCGGATTATAGTTGAACTGTCAAAAGAAAATAAATAGATTTCTTTTTTTTTTTTTGTAGAATCAATATGATTCGCAAATTTCTCAATGACATTTGCTCAGAATTGTAATTTTTGTGGTGTACCACATTTGACATTCAAGAGAGTTATGTGTCATATGCAACGCAATCCTGACTTGCATGACATTTTTGTGTTTGGGGTTCCACTATATAACAGCTGTTGGTTGCACTTTGCACCGACGTTAAACTAGGGCACAATGCTGTATAAAAATATCAAATTCAAGGCCTTTCGCTTATCCGAAATACTTGCAGAATTGAAGTGCAGCTAGACTCTATCAATTTAAATTGTCTGTCAAAGGTTTCTACTGGTGATCTCTTGGTATTCAATGCAAAAACACGAATATGAATCATTACATCACAAGAGAGGACTGTTAAAACTGTCCAAACATTCTTAATGCAGGAAACATTCTGCTGATGAGAAAGTAAAATCTGGAAACAAATTTGGAAGAGGTAAAATGTTAGAATTATTAAAAACATATCTAATGGGTGTAAACAATGTACAGGAATAGTATACAAAATGGATAGCACTATGAAAAAAATTTAATCTGAATTAGACTATGTAAGCTTGGAAATGCCACAGCATCAGTACTCGGCCCCTTGCTATATATACGGCATGTAAATGATATGGCCAGTTTTAAGTGGTAAAGCAATAGTATATGCTGATACACAATTGATTTTTTGGGATAAATTAGAAATTGGTTTACTAAATAATATTAAAGAATAGATAAAATTCGTTGGTAGAATATTTCAGAGAAAATAATCTCAAGGTTAATATAGGAAAAAGTAAAATAATGTTTTTTGAACTCGAAATAGTGATAAAATTATTATCTTGACTATCAATGAAGAAGTAACATAACAAGTGAAAGTTATAAACTTTTTGGGTTTACAACTTGATAGTAATTTAAAGTAAAACAAATTTGCTCAGCAATATACAAATGTCACAAGGAAATTATCAAAATATTTAACTATAGATGTACTAAAACTTGCATATTATGGGTTGATACACAGCCATATTAATTATGGAACTAAAATTTGGGGCAGTCCTAGTAACACTAATCTGAACAGAATACTTATTCTTCAGAAAATGAGCTTAAGAATTATATACAGGTTAGGTAGGAAAGTATCATGCAGAAGTATTTTTAAAACTCAAAATATACTAACAGCGAAATAGTGACTATCACAATTATAATATACGAAATCAGGATAATTTCTTTAGAATGCTACTACTAAGTAAGCCATTGAAAAGTATCCTTTTAAAATTGGTGGTATTTTGTACAATAAACTTCCAAAACACAATTTAAAAATTAAGCAGTTTAAACAGAATTAAAGAAATATTTAATTGAAAGATATCTGAACAGATGACTAATAAAACTTGTATATAATAATGTACTTTAAACTCCTTTGTACATATGTAAAAATGTTACCAATATAAAATGTATTAGAATTTGATGAAGCTTGAAACTTCATTGTAAGAGTGAATAAATATTATTAAATAATAACTTGGAAAGTTAAAGTTCCTTACTGAGTGGTTTCATGAACATATAAATGTGATGCAAAAAACTCTTGTGTCATATTTGCATGACTTGCTCTACTCACTCTTCCACAATATATTGTTAAAAAAGTGTATTCTTTTACAGTGTGTCTACTGCCTTGAGGGTTTAAAATTCCAGTATTGCATTGAGTATTACTAAAATGCAGCAATATTCAAATACGTATTGTGGCTTAACATTTATGCTAGTTTTATTTGTTTCCACAGCAGGGCGGTTCCTCAGGTGAAGCTAGTAATGCACCACTCCAGCTGTTTTCTAGCTAGGTACACTCAAACCCTTCCTTTTGGTAACGGAATGTTTTCCATGTCAAATCATCTTTCAAACTTCTAGTTCTACCACTTGGACCTTCATTATCGTTGTGTGTGTGAAAGTATCAACCATAGGTTTGTCTTAAAAACATTAAACCATTGGTGATTTGCAAGAATCCTCACAATGACATAGTGTATTGCATGTTACAAAGATCTTCTCACGGTGAACTGAGAACAATAAGAGAATTAAATTTAAGGGCAAACCTAATCCAATTCTTAGTATATTGGTACATAAAGTGGAAAAGCAAAGGTGTGAAATGTTACATCACACTTTTGAAAGCTTGTGGTATAGCGAGTACGCAAACTGAAAGGATAGGAGGGTCGACTTAACAGACAAGAAATAGGTACCTAAGTCGCATATCTTATTTTGTGTGAAAAGAGTTCACTCATTATTTAGGCCATACCCATGTTGAATGAGCAGTCAGTGTTTAACAATATACAAGGCCTCACACATTTAAGAAAAAATTTACTTGTATGAAGATATTCAACAATATTGCACATATGAAACTAGAGATATGTTTTGTTCACGTCAAGATTGCTTGCAGGAAGACACAAATGAATCGGGACCAAGCAATATGGACTTTAGAAATTTCAATCTCCACTTATTTAGTGAATCCGATGTTGTTAACGAACAATTTCATAGATGAAAAATTATGCAAAAACAGTAACTTATTCAGAAATATTTACTTGATTAACAATATCTTCCAAGAACCTATCACCTGAAAATCTAATCCGATGTAAAGCAATGTTATATGAATTTTAATCCAATTTGTCCAGTACGTAACCACAACTTCCAGTATATCCAGTATGTAAAAAAGAATTCAACTATTTCCAGGAACTCCAGTATCAGTAGATACCCTGTTTTATCTACTTCTTGTTATCCAGATAAGCTTTCTTACATAATTACACATTTTGTTGTAAGTATAAGAAGGCCAAAGTGACAGTCGGATAGCTATATGATGGCTTTGAATTTCCAGGCTCTTTGTATGACCATGAGAGAAAATTAATAACTTACCACTTGAAAAAAAAATCTGATGTGTTACACTCACATGACTTTCTCTACTCTTGTACAAACTATTTTTACAAACTCTTATTCTCCATCTATTTCATATTAATGGAGATAAACATTTGCAGAAACAATTTTTGACATGCAAAGAGAATTACATTTTACACATAGTGACCAGTTCTAAAAATATTTGACTATCGCTTAAGGCCTACCATGTTCCCCATGTTTTGTATTTGCAACGGCAATATAAAAATACAGTAGCCTTTAAGCATAGCCATATCCCTTAATAGCTGGTTGCTATGTGCAGCACATTCTCTTTGCCACATATTAATGCTCTTTGCATATCCAAGACAAAAAAATGAATAATGAATCCCCATTTGAAAAAATAAGTATTGAAAAATTTAAGGGAATAACAAGCAATATCTCGAAAATGGTTCACTCAACAAAAAAAATGTATATGACATAAATTGTGTATTTTAACGCAATCTACATTTTTTGTGTAGTAAAATTTTGTCTATCTCTTATGGTTTACCAGTTATGCAAAAGTCGTTCACAGTGAAGAATGCTTTTGGAGACATTCCCAGAAAATTCAAGATATACATTTTGTCATGAAAATATCTTAAACATATATTTTAATCAAAATCGTTAGAGCCATTTTTGAGAAAATTAAAATTTTCGAAAAATGTTCCATGTAAAGGGTAATCTGGGGTGGGGGGATTTTCTTGAAAACCTTCGTGTCGCATCTTTGGAAGATACGGAACCTAAATACCAAGTTTGGTGTTTATCCGACTGTTCGTTTCTGAGTTATGCTGTTCACAGACAACACGTACATGTTTCCAAAAATGCTCTTTTTGGATTCAGGGGGTCTCAAAAACATATATTTCCGGTGAAATCTCAGTATCGAATTTTTGGGTGGAATACAATACTTTTCCTACTTACTATATGTACATAGTAGATAAAGTATTTGAAAATTCACACCAATAATAAAGAATATCTTGAAAATCTTTAATGCCACAAAAATGTTATGTGACATAAATTGCATGTGTTAACAATATCTACATTTTTCTGTAATAAGATTTTGTCTATTCCTCGTGGTTTACCACTTATACAAAAGTCTTTTAGAATGAAGAGTACTTCACAGGCTATTCCCAAAAAATTCACGTAGGAATATGACATAAGAACTATAGCCCAAGGATGTCGGGGAAGTCAGCCTCCAGCGGTTGGAATAAACAATGATAACAACCACTTGCCAGCATAAACATTGGGTGCACTATAGTCAGATAACTAGAACTTTCTTCCCTTCCTGCTTCAGAAAGTGTGTCAAAATAGTTCTAGAATGCTTGAGAACCTTATGGAAAGATTCTATAACTATATAAGCAAGCGCTCTTGCAAAAGCAGAATTGAGTGCTAGTCAAGTGAAAGTTGAGTCAATCAGCAAGCAAGCGTGTGCTTTTCTGGTGCAACATCAAGAGCAACGGTTTGTAGAGGTCTCGTGTTTGACTGCTGATAGAAATGAACCATCCGGCATGAAGAGACTATGTCACAAAGGAAGTGAAGTGACAGAGAACTGAACTTCGTTTTTAACTTATGCTGTTTTCTCTTTTTCTCATGCTCGCACACATGTGCAAGCAAGTCTCAAAATGCAAAATGTGTGTTTCATTTGGAATCAAATTTTTGCGGTGGAATACAATACTTCCTCTACTTAGTATAGGCAAGTAGCAGAGAGAGTAAAAATGCACCTACAATTACAAGTGTTTGTCAAATCACAATAAGGATTCTGAACTAGGATAGAGTTTGTCAATGGCTACTACATCAGCTACAATGTGGAGCAGACAAAGCTTGATAGTTAAAATGTGATGTTTTGAATTTTCTATGTGCGAGATGACAATATGCATGCCTAAGGCAAGTGCATTTTCAGAATATTTTGAAAACAATTTGTTAAATATTTTTTCTCCCCATGTAAAATGTTTGTTAATATCTTAACTTGAGCATTTATTTGACTTTAAAGCTTAAGTTTGGCATAGAGCTTTTTTTTTCTCAATAATTTGTGATTTAATATCAGTGTACTAGTTGGCTACAATATGAGTGCGTGCAGTGGGAAGAGGAACTAAACAGTTATGGAACAATGGGCAGGGCATTGGAAGGACAGTCAGATATAGAAAACATCTGAAATGCATTTCCTAGCGAGGCTGAGAGCTGCAAAATGTAGTACTGTTTTTATTGTGCAACTGTACATTCACTCCTCACTCCCCTCTGATCCCTAGCCTTGATGATGTTAAACACTGTCAACAAATGCACTGGTGCCCTCCTCTAAGTGCACTCATATTGTGGCCAACTAGTACATGTGTTCAAAATGTACACACTTCATAGGTGCTACAGTTCTTCCTCAGAGCTAGAGCAGTGTTTACATATCTTGCACAACAGCTAGCCTGTTACGGTAGCATATGCTTTGATAATGCTATGTACATATTATTTATTTTTAGCATAATGCTTGGAGCTGAACCAAGGTTATAGATATTTTTGCTCATTTCAATGACTTCTATTCATAGTTTAAAAATGAATATATACACCCCTTATACTTCTTCTCTATATAGTTCAGATTCATGAAATACATATTTAACGATGGTAGTATTTTCCAGTCCTCCAGATATGTTGATTTCATTACATCTGTGTATCCTCCATTCATATCTTACTTTTTCTTACACGAATAATAAAACTTACAAACTTAAAATTTCACATAGTTTGGTTATTTTTCATTTGTAATTTTCTCGCTAAAAGGTATGTTTTTGTGGAATGATCCATCTATATTATAAAAAAGCATTTCAAAGGAATTTAAAAGATTGTGCAAGCATGATAAGGCTTCCCATGGCATATTTTATTGCACTTCAGCAGGTTATTCTGCCAATAAGGAAACTCTGCAGTTATTTACACCTTCACAAAATATGAATAGGCTATGCTTCTTTTATACATTAACAGGCATGCTGATTTACAGTGAAATGTGTTTTGTTGTACATACAGAGGAATTCATTTTCATGTTCACCACTATTTTTATAAAAGAATATCATCACTATCCTTATAAATGAAGAATGAAGATTTCAGCGTACTAGATCTAAAATTTGTCGGAAAAAGAAATTAAGTTTCCCTTTCCATAATTTAGAGACAACTGTTTCCCATTAACATAATAATTTTATTATTTTGAAGATGGCTTTTATTGTGTGTCTACCTCACACTCCAAGATATGCAATCTAAAAATGAAATGTCAACAAATGTGCTCAATTTCAACGGCTTAATGATAAGAGGCATGGACTTCATACATTGAGAGGTGCTGTCAACTGCTGCACTTCAAGACTTTTCATTATCCATCAAGGTAAAAGGTACTCAGCATGGAAATTAACATATAGTCAAACATTAACCTTGGTAATGCAAACCTAGAAAGTAATATCTCTTTTAATATCTTCACCTTTAATTAAACTAGGCGTATATTAATATGTGCACTGCCTAATGATCAACAAAGCCAAACTACTAATATCTTGACTAACCATTACTGTGGCGGAAACAGAGATTCTATTGTAGTTGCAACAAAGTGGAGGGGAGGAAAATATTTTATGACACTTTTTTTAAATGTCATAAAGTGCATTTCATAACCTGCTTGAATTTTTTTTGGAGTGGGGGAATAGGAGAAAAATTGCCAAATGGGTATCAAGTAACTTAATACGGAAATTCAAGTTCAATAACCACTCCCCTCCAGCAAACATTTTTTGAAGCAGTCAAAAGTTTAGGTATACAACAAATTTCTTTAGTTTTACATTTCATAGAATAGTAAACTAAATTCTGGTTATCTTTCTAAGAACTTCCAGTTCTGCAAAAGTGCACTTAAAACTATAAATACATAAACAAAATTCACAAATTTCTATGCCTAGCATAATTCTTTTTTTCTTCCTACAAGGAGGAAGATGTATATATAACAAAGGTTAAGTATGAAATAAGTGATGCAATCCAGCTGTGTAACATAAGCAGAGCCTTGCAGTGATTTAAGTACATAATCAGTCCTCTGCTTAGTTGTTAACTGTGAACTTTATTACTTCCTTGTGCTTTATATTCTGTTGTGACATTTGCAGTGTCTTCTAAATAATTTTCAATACAATAACAGTAATAAAAAAGAACAAACAATATTTTATTACTTCAAAGAGATTCCCAGAAAATGTATATATCCAAAGTCTTGTGCTTCCTGTACAGCCAGAACAAATATTGAGCAAAATGTTAACTTGTTAAAATCAGTTTTGTACCACAAGTGCTACCTGACACATTTTCAAACTTCTACTGAAACAGTGGTCTCTCTTTAGAATGCTGTACAGTATTTAATTCTTAATATTACTATCAATGTATTTAATATTAACAATGGAATGTATAACAGAAATAGTATTAATAGCTGCTCACTTCTCTTGAAAAAACATTCAAATAAAATACTGAAAATGGTAATACTGAGTCACAGAAATGCTACAAAATCCATTAAGAACTTCTTCCTTCTTAGATTCTGTATATAGTAGGTTCTGTGTGATGTATACATGGTACTTCTGTGGACAGGCCAAAACTTTATTATCTGCTATACATCCATGATGGAAATATATCACTTTCACTTATTAATTTGAATAACAGAAACATGGTTGAATAGGGCACATAAGCATTGCAAAATGTGTTTTAAAATAATGAGTTGGGCTGTTTTAATGTATTTGCCAGTCATACTGGCAGCTGTGACTATAGAAATAGTTCGTGTGTGTTCACATACTATGGATACTTATGTTTGTAAATTGCGTATTATTCCGAATCCCACTCGTGCTTTCTCTTGCATACATACATCTCCAACTCTGTAGAGAGTACAGAAACAGCTATTCTGCCCCAGCTAGAATTCAAACCTAGGACATTTGGGTTCAGAGGCAGTCATGCGATATGCTTGTAACTTGGGAAAACTCCTATTCTGTCCATCCTGATGTCAATTATTGCATTACTTTCTATTTTTGGAGATTTTCCACACATACACACACAAAAAGAATCATTAAGCTTTTCTGTTACACAGCTATGTCACTGACAGAATTAGGGGATCTCCTTCCAGATGCCAGCGGACATTAAGCTGACAATGGAGACTGATGTTTTAATGAAACTAAAGCGTCACCAGGTTGGAAATGTACAATCGGACTGAAAAATTCAATACCATAGCAGGGAGGTGGGTTAGAGCAACTCTGATTCTAGCTTTCCAACCTCGTCCCACACACCATGGATGTGTAAGAACAATTAATCACCATTAAAGTGTCACCATCTACTCACAATTTCAATTATGCACATAGCTGTAGTTAATAAGACAAGCTTTTAGATTTCCACTCAAAAATTCAACATCTGAATAGTTTAATTTGGTAAACAGATGAGAATTGTCACACTAGCAAAGTCATATCTCGTATAAATGTGTTTCAAATTGTTCACTTTTACTACCCGAAGTTTAAGTAATATAAATCTTAGTGCGTAAATTTACAGATCCTCTTGGACTAATCAGCAAGAAAATGAGATAAACGCTTGTTTGCACCAAGAGCTACTCTCAAGATAATCAAGCTGTGAATCTGAACAAATTTGTGCAAGAATTGAATTTATTGTAGTTGACAGTGTTAATTATGGATTATAATACATGAGTACTGTCACAACCATGGGTATTGGTTTGACTATGCAAACTAACATTCTGGTTTGTCAGAATTCTCAGAAAACCTTTCACTAGATGGAAGTCATACTGCTCAAGTAGCTGGCATTACTGAGAACACTTTACTGGAATATTCTCAACATCACCCGTTTATTTGGCGAGATGATGTTTGTTCAGGATGACATCTTCTTCAGAGTGTGCACTTGGGTGTAGGTAGGCATTGTATCTTGTAGAGATGTTCTGCGAGGCAATCGTGGCCAGTTGCCATCCTAAATAAGGCCACTGCAGTCTTCCTTGGCATTTTTTGTATATCAACTCTCTAATATTCTTATAATCTTTATCCTTTAATTTATTTTCTTCATCAAGTCTCTGCTGTCTTTTGATATGTTGTTTAATGTTATTTAATTGTTTATTTATTTCTATTTGTCCTACAGGTTTTATTTGTTGTATTCCACCTTTCTTTGCTAATTGATCCGCATGTTTATTGCCCAAAAGTCCAACATGACCTGGGATCCATTGTAGAGTGACATGATTTCTAGTTTCAACTGCTTTAATTAGGCTTCTTATTTCTTTAATATTTCTTGTTTTATTATTGTAATTTACTATTCCATCTATGGCTGATTTTGAGTCTGATAAGATGACTATTTTTTGTTTTATGTATGGTCTATATAAAATGTTCTGTAATCTTGAGAACTAAGTCAAGACACCAAATTTAATGAATAATAATGCAGGAAGTTTTTTGCACATGACAGATTATACAATTGATGTACAGTTAAACATGGACCAGCCATGTGGCAAAGATAGCTAGCTTTGTGCTCAGGTTACATATTCATGTGTCTGTTACAATCCTCAAAATTATTAATGACAGGTATAAATAGATACGTATGTACAACAATTAGCGAAGTAATTAGCTTGCTCTGATATGAGTGTTGAAGTGCTTGTAAAGCACATTCATAGAGGCAGTCATAAGAACATTAAGTTTAGAAGCAAGCTTTATTACAATATATATTTGTGCATAAACAAAACTAAGAGATTAAAATGGCTGAAATGTGGATTTAAATACCACAGTAAATCATTGGTACTGAATGTCTTTACAAATTTACAACAAAATTGCAACTATGGAGTTGCAATTATACGACAAAATGTGTGTAACTTGAAGCAACAGGCTTGCACTTACTTCCATCTCCACCTATTTCTGATTGTACAAACTAGTTATTAGGACAGTGGAACTGCACAATAGATAATAAACGATAGATGGACAACACAAATGGACTATAAGAGATTGGTATTTTCTTAATAGTCTCCTTTTACTTCCATGGGCATATGGGGCTTTGACTTGAGAAACAACTTACAGATGGCATTTTTACTTTCTGTACTGTGGGCTTTCTTAACATTCTTTTATTAACTTCTGTATTAAACACACTCACATGCACTCCCACAATTATACTATCAGGCTCTGCAGAGGATAGGGAATTATTCTGAATAAAGAAAAATTCCTTGTTCCAGGTGGGAATCGAACCTAGGACCTTTGGGCTGAGAAGCCAGAACACTGACCACTTGACTGCAGAGGCAGTTAAGAGATTGTTGTTACATGGAAAAAGCATTTACTTAAGACTTTTTTCCACATGAGTTAATATACCATACTTACGTAAATCGAATGCACACCCCATATTTGAAACTTAAAGTTATGAGCGGGGGGGGGGGGGAAGGGTTTATATCGAATGTAAAGCGCATTAATGACGGAAAATAAGTAATAGGTATTTTATTTAATGCAACAATGGATTTATCGTATATATAAACCATCAAATTATAGAATTGAAACTGTCCTATTGTTAGGTGACACATTATTAAAGAAGAAAATGAGTGAACATGAAATAAGGAAAGTACACATTCAAAATGAGTTTATTAATACAATACCGCAAATTACAAGCGTGAATCATCATTATTCACTGATGCTTTCATCACTGGCATCCTCGGAAGTGTCCACATCAGAAACAGGTTCATTTCCTCTTTCCCCTTCATCCTCACTGGCATCCAAAGCATTTAAAATGCAGCATTTCTTGAATGACTTTACAATCAATGGTGCTTCAATGCTTTTCCAGGTAGCAGAAACCCAGTGTGTAACGGTATGTGGTGCAGCACACTTAACTTTTCCTGTGTGGTTCACAAAAGCATTTTTCGTACTCCTTCTGAACAGAACCCTTTAAAAGGTTTATTTATACTAACATCCAGGGGCTGTAATACAGTTGTCATCCCTCCAGAAATAACAAGATCACTGCCTAGGCTATGTACCTTCTTTTTTACATCGTCAGTGAGATGACCACGAACTGCATCCAGACAAAGCATTGATTGGAAAGCCCACCAGGACGACACACATTTCGGATCCAATCATGCATCAATGATTCGGTAATCCATACCTTCACCAGGTTTCGAATAATGACATCATCAGGAAACAGTTTTTCACTCTTAGGGGTTTTGGAACATGTTTTCCTCTTGAAGATTAAGAAAGGGGGAAGTTTGAGCCCATCCGCTGTGATTGCCAGCATTACTGTTATGCGCTGTTTTTCATACCCTGTTGTTTTAATGATAACTTCCTTTGTCCCCCTATCAGTAATAATGTAGTTCTGCAACATATCAAACCACATTGGCATCTCATCAGCGTTGCCTATTTGCCCCATTGAAAAAAAAAAAAGTTTTTCTTCCCGAAGTGAAATGACATACTGCTGAAATGTTTGTAGTTTGTCCTCAAAATCTGCAGGAAGCTTCTGGATTAGATTAGATTAGATTGTATTCTGTGAGTTCACTAGCAGCCATAAAGGCTTGTGAACATAGAACATGTCACATTGTTGTATGGCATCTTCGAAATAAATCTGTCCACTGCATGAAACAATCCACCCATCCACGGCTAGGCTTAAACTTGTTTCAGAATACCAAATAACTCCAGCTTCCTCTTTAGCTTTCTTTCATAGTGTCACTATCATAGATTGCCTATTCTTCCTTCTTTCAAGCACAAATTCCAACACTTTTTCTTCAACTTCAGGATGTCTTCCTTTGTGAGGACCCGTAAATGTCATCCTACTAGCTTTAGTAGCAAATAATGCCAATTTCTGTTTTCTCCACAAGCAAACATTGCTCTCTGATGCATTGAACTTCCTTCCGGCCTTTCTATTACCATTTTTTTTTTCAGCATAAAGGATTACTTTATGGCTTAAAAAAGCATCCTAAGAATTTCTTCTCTGTTTGCTGTTGCCCTCCATATCGTAACTAAAAACGCTCAATACTAGGCCAATCATAAATGAGCGGCTAGCTTGTTGCGAGTTTCCAGATGCATGTTAACTCCAGCAATGCATTGTGACATAATAATTGAAAAATGTGAATTAAATTACTGGTGTTCTACGGAACGAATTTGCATTCAAATCTAATGCGCACCACAAATTTGAGTAGTACATTTGGTCAAAAAAGGTGTGCGTTAGATTCGCGTATATACGGTAATTATGTAACTTTGTAAATACAGATATTAATATGCCAGAGATTGTAGAGGACTGGAGAACCACTGTACAAACTTATACAGGTAGAATCTAAAATATGCTTGAGAATGGCAATATAAGGTGTCCGACTTGCTCTTGACCCATTTTCAATTATAAATTCAAACAAATGGTCATAATTTAATAAAAGTTTCTGTGGATATACACTTTGACATACAAAAACCTGACAACTTCAAGATACGTGACCAGTCATTCTGGACATTGCATGTACAAGTCTGCACTTATTCTAAAAGTATGGACATATGCTTTGATATCAGACTATCAGATCAGATATCATACTTGGTTCATCTGATAACGGCTTGTAAGTGAATATAGTACAGAATGAAATTTTCAGTGGAACAGCAACAGTTTATTTAACAATTTAGGAATTGAAACCATCTACGAAATCTTCATTCAATATATGTCAAAGAAACTAAAATTGCAAGAACACTGAAAACATATAATGTATAAATTAAGTCGGGAGTGCACACAGGGCAGGTTGGGGGGAAAGCCGCTGCACAGAGAGAGACAGTACACAGTCTCTTTCTTTCATTATTGCTTGCTATGTGCTGGCAAGTCACATGACTCAGAGCAGTGTTACTGTGCAATCTGCAGATACCTACTTACATGTGTGCTCCCAATTATAGTAAGTATAGTTTCATTTTTTAAACAAATATAAAAGCAAAACATGTCTTGCTATAAATTAATTGCATTTTTAGTTGTATTCACTTCTAATTTAAGTCTGTTGATCTGACATTGTTACATCCTCCTAATTGTTATGACAACCAGCTGGAAAACAAGACTACACACCATTCAATAGATGATGGATTTGTGTTCTCAGAATGTAAACATACTTCCAATTAACAAACTTGGAGTTGCATTAACAGCAATATGTGAAAGAAAAGGAAACTGTGGGGTGAAAAAAGTAGTCAATAGAAAGATTTACTCATTCATTTCTACTGCTGCATTTGCTTATATTTTTTTAGTGTCTCCAACAGGCTTCAAATCTAAAATAGCTGTCATTTATGAAGGCTGAGGGTCTTATGTGTGCTATGACAATGGTAATGCCCACTAAAAATCTTATGGCCAAGATTTATTTGGGCTGTTGAGCTTGTGCGATATGGTCGTCTCCAACTTATGTGCTTTTTGCTGTTATCATTAAGCTTGCAACAGTTTTTGTTATATTTTGTACTATAAAAAGAATGATGATGGAAGTGACTTCGTTTAAGGGGACTTAACTGAGCAGTAATTATAAGTATTGAGATGTAACACGTATGTATATTACACCAATGTTTACTATGTAAGAATGACTGAGGTTACCTTTGTCAGCCTGTTGGTCCAATCGTGTTTTGCTAATTGGGAAAGTTGGATAGTTCTGCTTGCCATTGACTTGACTACTCTGAACTGTCAGTTGGCTAAACAACAACCTACAGACTTTAAGATCTGTCAGGTTAGTTTGATATGTAATGGTGTCAAATCAACAGATGTAAACAAGAAGTAGATACAGCTGAAGATACACCTGATTATTTGTCAAACATGTTCCATGTTTAATTTCAGAAGAGAAAGTGAAGTTCCTGAGGTTGCGGGTTCAAATCCAGCAGAGGGCGATGGATTTTTTCGGGTGTAAAAATCTTTAGCATGGCTTCCTTCAGAAAGGAAGTAAAGCCGGTGGTACCATGTTGTAGATTCACAGCATGTAAAAGAACCCCAAGCCTGATAATGAGGCCTCTGAGCAAAATTACGGTCTTTCATGCCCAATATAGAATGGGATGCTAAGGACTACAGTAGTTAAAGAGTGTCCATAAATAAAACTCGATTTCAGAGAAAGTGAAGCGATAGTTACTAATTTATACAGATTAATATTTGCAGTATCTGGTTCAGTTATTAGTTTCATTTGCTACTTACTAACAAGAACACACTGTTCAAGCCTCTACTTCCCAAGGTCGCGGGTTCAAAACCGGCGGAGGGCGATGGATTTTTTCGGGCGTAAAAATCCTTAGCACGGCTTCCTTCAGAAGGGAAGTAAAGCCGGTGGTCCCGTGTCGTAGATTTACGGCACGTAAAAGAACCTCAAGCCTGATAAAGAGGCCTCTGAGCAAACTTACCGGTGTTTCACACCCAATATAGAATGGGACACTAAGGACCATAGTAGTTAAAGAGCATCCATAAAAAAAAAAACAACAACAGAAAATGGGTTTCAATGATGATGAAACTTATAGTCGGTGCCAATTGCAACAGTGATTGACAGTCACTAACCACGTGGCGGAAAGCTTTAAATGCATGGGAGGGGAAGGATATGTCGTAGCGGTCATCATAGCAACGATTAGAAGAACCAATTAGAACTAAGATGTTTCCATAGCTACAATAGATGCAAAAACCTTGTTGCTGATACTGTAACACGTGATTAACATGATGTGCCTGGCGAGCGACCGTTGCAGCAACATGAACTGCACATCTTATCTTCTGCTGTAGCTGCAGTTATAAACAGTGCTTCCTTTAGCTACAGCTGAATGTATTTACATCAGTTTAGAGATTGCCTGTTACTGACAAATTATTTTGCATCACTCTATTTGTACGGTTATTTGCTTTGTTTTTACATGCATTTGAATCTACGTATCTCTGCATGTATTGCGAGCATTTGCAATTGATTTAATGTTTTTAATGGATATTTAAAATCCAAAATTAGTAACAAAGACAGCGAGCTAAACGAAAAACTGAGCATACTCAGTAACTGAATAAAATGTATTTGTGAAGGTATCCCAATTAAAGGACAAGCATGGGAAATAATATGCTCTATGAGAGAATCAGCAACATTTGCCCATTAAAGTATCAACATTTCATAGGTATGTCTCGCTTGTTAATGCAGATCTTTACACTGATATATTCTTACATGCAGATTCATTTTTTTATAATTGTCTTCATATACGAATATAAATAATACCCACTCTACAAGGTAGAAGCAACCCATAGCCTTCATATACAATTCTATCATGCTCTTCACGTGGTCACGATAAGCAGCAATGTCGCCTCTCTCTCTCTCTCTGCGAAATGTCAATCCCTTTCTTCTTTGGCAGCGAGTATAGTCGCCTCAATAGAAGCCTGCACATAGGCTCTTTGAGTCCTTTATGCCTCTTGTCCAGGGCATTGATCGAGTCTGATGGTCTGGATAAAATGGACCACGTCTAAAATGGGTGTTGCAGAAGAAGCAAAGCTGTATGCATATCACATTACTGCTGTACAATTGCAACCTCCTGGCAAAGAGAATATATTTAAGTCATTGGTTCCAGCAATCTGTCAATGCGTACTAAAAATCCTTGACTCCATACAGTTCTTATAGAAAGCAAGTTCCATCCATGGATTAACAAAATACCTAGACATGGATTAGTGAGAAATCCCACAGTATGTGAGAGACACTTAAGATGTTCAAAATTGGTGTATGGCATGGTTTATCACATGGTTGTAAGTTACTAGCACCAGCTTTTATGACACAGGAATGGATACTGCTATGTATAGCACTTTCCAATGATTTGGGAAAATTTGAGTTGATCAGTGACCATTATATACTACTTATGCTAATAACTAGGAACATGTTTTAGAGATCAATTATCTCCATTTTTAACCTACGTTCAACTTCTGATTCGTTGTCGACATTTATATAGATGAGTTGTAGGCCACAAGTCTTTAATCTCAAAAAAGAAGAAATCTCCAATGAATTTATAAATAAGTTGAATATGTTGTTGTTGATCAATGGCACTGGGGATTAATTGATCTGCATCATTTTCCCAATATAAAGTCTGTAAGTTATCACTTTTAAGGCCTTTGCATTTGGCGAGATGTTGTTTGTTCAGGATGACATCATCTTCACAGAGAGTGCACTTGGGTGTAAGTAGGTATCGTATCTTGTAGAGATGTTCTGCGAGGCAATCATGGCCAGTTGCCATCCTAAATAAGGCCACTGCAGTCTTCCTTGGCATTTTTTTCTTGTATATCAACTCTATCTTTAATATTCTTATAATCTTTATCCTTTAATTTATCTTAAGTTGAATATGAGGAACTCTAAAATGATTATTTTCAGCAAGAAATAAATTGGGATTCGGCTTTAGTGTTCAAGCCAATTCTATGGGACTTTAATCACCAAGGTCTCTCAACCATACCCCTGCATTTCTTCCATTTCTTGGGGCATGCTGAAAAGAGTCTTATGAAAGAAAACTGATGCTGTGACAACCTTCTACATTAACATATAGTGGCATATACAGGTACTGCCCTGATACAAATAGTGACCACTTGCAATGAGGCAACTATGCTTTTAATACACAAACTTATGTCCCAGCAGATTATGACCATCAGTTTTATTTTAACACTTTGTGGTGGCATAACTGCATGTGTCTGGAGTTGAGGTAAACTTAAGTTACCAACTGAGCATTTACGACTGGCTTTATGTAGTGCTTTGCACAATCATTGGCAGATGTCAGCAGTATGCAGGAATAACCATTTTAGCCTGTTTAAGCAGGATTCTCAGCCACAAGTTTATGAGGTTGTACTACTCAGGACATGTATCTCTGGCACTGTTTACTTGTGGCCAACGCAGTAACTATCGCTGTTGTGTATAGCGAGAACAGGTACTTTAATGTAAACAAGATAACACCACTACCAAACTAGTGCTATTGCTAAATGTCCCAAGTAATACGGAGGGTTGCGCCACTTAAGCTTGGATGAACTTAGTTCCCAAGGTCGTGGGTTCAAACCTGGCGGAGGGCGATGGATTTTTTGCGCGTAAAAATCCTTAGCATGGCTTCCTTCGGAAGGGAAGTAAAGCTTGCGGTCCTGTAGATTTACGGCACGTAAAAGAACCTCAAGCCTGATAAAGAAGCCTCTGAGCAAAATTACCAGTCTTTCACGCCCAATATAGAATGGGACACTAAGAACCACAGCAGTTAAAGAGCGTTCATAAATAAAACGCAATTTAATTTAATTTGGATGAACTTGAATTGCCCTCCCACTCTTGTCATTGGTCAAACTGCTTATGTTTATTATTGCATCAGCTCACTATGAGCGACAGCTGTCTGCTGCGCCAGTCTGAGGTAAAGTTTACTTGCAATTACTTAACAATTGCTGACTTGTGGCAGGGGTACATTGTTGGGCTTTTCAATGCCGGTTACAGCCTTTCAATGATGGTGGAAAGGTACAAACAAAAATGTCTTACCATAAGTAAATCGTGTGAGGGGCTGCATAAAAATGGATTCCCACCTGAGGCAAGCAAGAAAAAGGCCACAACCAACACAACCTATAACAGTTGTAGCCAAGGTAAGTGCAACGATGACTCAAGAAAACCCACCAACCCAAAGAGGCATTTCCAGCGACACTGGAATAATATCCAAAGGGATATTATTCCAGTCGGATAATACACAACAATTTGGGTCTAGAACGGCACTATAAAGCACGTGGACATGCCTGAAAGAGCGGCACATCAGAGAATGCTTCACCAATGCAAGAAAACTATGACCAGGACAGGTGAAAAAAGGCAGTGGGTGGTTTCTTTAGATGAAGCATGGGTTTATCTAGGTGACACACAAAAACCCGAGCTATTTATTGCCATCAAGTGGGCCAAATGTGGCGCTCCAATTTTATTCGGGAGAACAAGGAATAGTTTCCAAGGAACTCATGGTGGTTGCAGGCTATTGCTCTCAGGGGAAATTCGGCATTCATAGAGTTGCAACTGTGTCAAAATTAATGCAGCCTACTATCAAAGAAATGTTATGGACCCAATTTTTGATGAAGAGATTCCTCAGTTGTATGGTGAGGATGCCCCAAATGTTTTGATCCACATGGATAAAGCATCCAGTCACACTTCTCGGTCTTCCCAGCATTACCAGCACTGGAAAGCTATGGAAACGGGTGTCAATGTGATACCATTTAAAAGGATCCCTGTGAAGTCACCAGATGCCTCGCCAATGGATTTTTGCGGATTTGGGTGTTTAAACAGCACCTTGCTTCTTGGCATCCCACCGTAATTGAAGGAGTCTGGAAAGCCTGCCAGGTGGAGTTGGCTAACACTCTCCTTCCCGTTCTTAGATGCAGCCTCCTTCAATGGAAATTGTGCCGCAGAGCCATAGTTAAAGCCCATGGAAAAGTCAGTGAAAACAATAGGTGGTGGCAAAAGGGAATCTTGCCATTAAAAAACATAAGTAAAAACATCCGAGCTTAAGCAGGGCAACCCTCCGTATGTCTGTGAATAGCTACGCTTTTTTAATTTTTTGCATGATATGCAAAGTTCAACATCAAAACTAACACTAACAGTTCTTTTTACTTTGAGTTATTTAGCTCAGCAGAAGAAGAAACCAATATAGGAGCCACTCTCCAGCAAGCTGGGTGTAACGACTCAAGTGACCCGAGTGATGAATGCCCAGATTCACAGATGTTACAAGTTGTTATGGATACCGGTACTTGCCTGGTCCATCCAGGTATGTGTTTGAAGCTTTATGACACAAAGAAAACCTGTGAGTGTGTAATACCAATGTTTATATGCATGTATATAATTTTCAACACACAGACCATTTTTGCACCCAGCATCGTAAGGAATTTTTCTCTAAGTCAGCATAAACACAGGCACTTACACAATATTAGTTGTAATATGCATGAATAGGTGCAAATAGCATAACATGTTTTAAACTTTATTAAATCTGGCACAAACTAATTCAGCATGGGAAGGCTTAATAAGAGAAAGTTGGGAGCTAAGTGAGCGGATTATCTTGTTTTAAGTTTTGGCACAAACTGTGTTATTAGAAATAGCTTAAGATTTGAAAAACCTTCCAATTTTATCTATTGCTGCAGTATGGAAAGAAATACCTCCCCTCCCCTGGCAAAAAGGGGAGGGTGCAATCTGTTTCTTGTATGGGCAATTACAAATACTTGTATTTTTCATTTAAACATCTGCCATTTGTATGAAAGATGACAAAACTACAAACAATGTACACCAAACAAAAAGATTGATAGGTAAACTTTAGTTAGTAATACTTTCTTTCATGGATGTATGAGATAAAGTGCTTAAAAATTACTTTAAAAAAGAGTATTTTTAGTTCTTAACATTACTTGTATGTTTCTACATACACTGGCAAATGCACTTGTGCACATACACTCACACAAACACGCAACATTCGCACGTGAATACAGACAAATTTCTGAATCACATCAGTCTTAGAAATAAGAAATAAACTGAACTGATTACAAATCTCTCAAGTATGTTGAAGAACAGAAATCATATATTACAATAGTATTGGCATTTAATTTGCTGGCCAAAAGAGTTTCATCCTCAATACAAACTGATTTCCAATAATAATCAACCCATTCCCAATTCACAGCAGTCTTTTAAATACAACTTCTGACTTGTAGTTATACCATACATACTATAAAAGAGCAACCAATCAGAATCAGCTCTTCCCATATAATTGTGGTAAAATTTTATGGACCGGAAAAAACATTACTACTCTTTTATAAGAGTATCATTATTAATGACAAGTTTAAAACTTGTATTTCTCTTTTAATGCTTTTAGTTATTTTCACCAATACAATTACCTTCTACTGCTAAAATGTAATGAGATTATGAATCACTTTAGCTGTGAAATTTCTGTGATCTAAGAAGCTATGGTTGTTTCCAGTTAAACAGTGCATGCTTTTTTATCTTCCCCTGCTCTCTTACGGGACCTGTCTATGTTGCATACTGCCGCTTTAGGCCCATGAACTGGGAAAGATAAGTAGTATGCCCTATAGGAAATACAGGATAAAAGTAAAAGCCACTTTTTATCAAGCATTTTAACACTGCTGGCGTTTCATGCACTTATGCTTTGATTTCTTGGTGCATTGGAATTGTGAAACATTTGTTTCAATAACCAACTCTTTAAGAGTCCTATTGCAAATCCTTTTAAAAATAAATACAGGTGTTTGTAAAATGACACACATGCTTCACTTATGTCAAATTTGAATTTTTTAACTTAAGCCTAAGTGAAGCATGTCTGTCTACTGTCCATTCCAAACAAGACTTCCCTCTGATGTAAACAAAAGCATCTGCTTCTCATGAACCTAAGTATATCCTCTTATGCCAGTGTAAATAGTTTCTTAATATTGGGTAGGAAAGGTATAGAACTGCACATTTTACTACGGTTATCTTAAGAACTCCTAATATTGTTAATTATAGGTAAATGGATATGTACTAACTGTTAAGAAATTACAAAATATGATTTTCTTAATGGCGTCTGCCATTGCACTAGCTGAGAGTATCTTGCTTGTTAATTACCAACTGTATGATAACTGCCATTCTCTTGCATATATGAGAAATGCAGCAATGAATTCCCAGAGATGCTATCTGAGTACTAAATAAACACTTTGCATAACACAGGAAATATGATTCGTGAGTTCAGTCATTCACGTTTGCTCAGCTCAGGTCAAAACTTGTGATTTATTCAGTTGGTATTTGATTTTTCAAGGCACAGAAAGGTGTGTGTATTGCGAATAAACTATTCAAACACAAAAGTGAAAAAATGTTAAAGAGTGGAGAAAAACAATACTTAATTTATTCAACTCACTATTATAAAACTACCTGAAGCTTGCAGTAGAGACTCGAAGCTAACATCCGAGTTTACAGGCACTTCAGTGAAAAGTGTAACCAAAGTGTGCAGGGAATATAAACAGACAAAATAGAGCATAATACAAGAGGAGAATAAAATGTGGAAACTGGATTTTGTGTGCGACAGTGTTGTGGCTTGCCATTAACTTGGAGAATAATTTTAATTCCAATATGGCAGCTTCAGATTTGGGTGTTGCACCTTTGCCTGAGGATTGTGATTAATGCAAGTAAAATGGTCATTTCCATGTGCTTATAAAACCGATTGTTACTTCAGGTTGCATTTTGAACTATAGTTTTCAACCAGGGCATTTTTTGTAGATTGATGTTCAGCTGTAAGTGATATGAAGTAAGCACATGCAGAGGAAGAAGCAGCTGTTAGAGATGGGGTTTGCGAACTATTTTCGCATGGATAATACAAAGAGTTTGTTTACAGCGAGAGGCACTCTGGTTTGGAATGAACAGTAAATGTTAAAACATGTTATAAATTCATGATGCTTCATTGTATTTATTACTTCATTTTAACATTCGCAAAATGCCCTATGTTATTTTTGTTGGGAACAAATGATAGGCTTAGCCAAGCACTTATAAGACTACATGATGGTGTTATTTTAGGGTGATACAGTCAACAGAAACATACATCTGTAAGAAGAAAGAAAATAAAAGGAAAAAACAAAAAAAGAAAACTATATATATATATATATATATATACAAAGATGTCATTTGTTGTTTTTTTGGGCTTGTACAAACCTAGAACAACTGGTTTATCGTTCTGTTTATCTTTTTTGCAGAAAGTACCAGATTTTAGAGCTGTTTAAAACAATGAAGAGGTCGTTCATTGTCTTCTACAAGATGGCATCTGTAATAATTTCAATTTTGAGCAATGAAGTACAGATATGGGCAACTGATTTATGGAAGCTTCTGTTAACATCATGAATATGTCAAGGCTGGTCCACAACAACCGAGAACGGTAACCAGAACGACAAAGTTGAAATACATATATTCTAATGGGAGCATTCACAGTCGGGAAGCTTTCCCGGGCCCCGGGAATGGGAAAGAAGACTTCGCCAAGTTTTAACTTTCTTGTTCTTGTTCCTGGGCATTGCATACTAGAGCCATGTTGCGCACATTAGATTCTTCACTGTAGAAGTTATTCTAGGCAGTAGTGGCATTAAACAACCACTAGTCTCTCTATAGTGCAAGCTGGAAGCATGAAACTAGAAGAAGTTAGTAGCATATGTGATTCCTAACCTTACATCCTGACATCTGCAGACCCACTGAGCATTGGTTCTTGTAGTGAAAGTTTGTTTATATGCAACTCAAAACTGGCTATTGTCTTAAAAAACAATAAACAACTTTAATGTTCACCATTAAATACAGGAATGAAAGCTTGGTACCAACTAAAGGAATCGGAAATTGAACGGATCGGCATTTAGATAATGCTTACTCTATAAAATTTTGATGTTGGTTAATCCGGATTATGTTGGCTGAATTGGAAGCAAGTGAAAAAAATCTGATGTGTTACAGTCACATGACTTTCTCTACTCTTGTACAAACTCTTATTCTCCATCTATTTCATATTAATTGAGATAAACATTTGCAGAAACGATCTTTTGACATGCAAAGTGAATTACATTTTACACATAATGACCAGTTCTAAAAACATTTGACTATTGCTTAAGGCGTACTATGTTCCCCTTCAAGTGGCCTTTAAGCATATACTTATCTCTTAATAGCTGGTTGCTAGGTGCAGCACCATTCTCTTTGCCTCAGATTAATACTCTTTGCATATACAAGACAAAAAAAATGAATAATGAATTCCCATTTGAGAAAATAAGTATTGAAAAATTTAAGGGAATAACAAGCAATATCTCGAAAATGGTTCACTTAACAAAAAAAATGTATATGACATAAATTGTGTATTTTAATGCGATCTACATTTTTTGGTGTAGTAAACTTTTGTCTATCTCTTATGGTTTACCAGTTATGCAAAAGTCGTTCACAACGAAGAATACTTTTGGAGACATTCCCAGAAAATTCGAGATATACATTTCATTTGTCATGAAAATATCTTGAACATATGATATTTTAATCAAAATCGTTAGAGCCATTTTTGAGAAAATTAAAATTTTCGAAAAATGTTCCATGTAAAGGGTAGTCTGGGGTTGGGGGATTTTCTTGAAAACCTCGTGTCGCATCTCTGGAAGATACTGAACATAAAATACCAAGTTTGGTGTTTATCCGACTGTTCGTTTCTGAGTTATGCTGTTAACAGACACACACACACACACACGGACATGTTTCCAAAAATGCTTTTTTTTGGATTCAGGGGGTCTCAAAACATACATTTCCGGTGAAATCTCGGTATTAAATTTTTGGTTGGAATACAACACTTCCCCTACTTACTGTAGAGAAAGTAAAAATATCATTGGTCAGTAAAAAATAGATGAAATCCCAATGCGCAGTCGACTTTCCACTTTGTGTTTGATATGATCATTGATATGCATTCCCATTACCGGGCTGTTGTGAACCAAAATACTGTATACTGCATTGCTTTCCATTTTCGTTTCCATTTTGGTTACCGTTCTCAGGTTACTATGAACCAACCTTCAAAATTAGCATGTTTTAAATTTTTTGCACCTGAAGCAATATTTCAGCATTACAAGCCAGTCACTTAAACCTTGAGAAAAAATACTTAATTTTAAACATTTGTTTAGCTGCAGCACACAATTAAATTGAGTAACATTTAGCTATCCATCCTTCCAACCTGGGCACAACCATGTTTTGCTTCTTAGACCACGGTAGCACATTACCTATGGAAATCAGTTTTATCTTGCCATTGTGTCCTCAGGATCTTGTTCGTCAGGATCCGCCAAGGCCCTGAATCTAACAAATCCATTCTCTGCAACAAGCATTGAAGGAGATGCACCACGCTCCCTAGAGGAACTAAGAGTCTGCATACCACTCCGGTGTTGGTTCAGGACAGGAGTAGCTGTTCTCCTGCTGTCTGCACTGAGCGATGCCAAAGTACCGGATTTCTTTAGGGACCGGCGTGCCGTGTCTGATGACCCTGGGAACCCTACGACAGGTTCCACGGTACCAGATTTCTTCATAGAGCGCCTTTCTAGAGTGCTGCTGCCAGCAGATTCTGATACAGATTGCTCACGATCACCAGTAAGTGATATTAGAGTCCCTCCACCAGCACTTCCACTGCCACTGACACTAGAATTTTTTAAAGATCGTCGCACCTCATTAGTGCTTCCAAAAGGAAGCTCTAGATCTGGCCTTTCCATGTCGAAGGTACCAGATTTTTTCACCGCAGATCTACGCTCTAATGTTCCAGTGCCATTTATTGGATAAGGGGCATCATGGGTTGCATAACCTGCTTTTCGCAATGAGCGTCTCTCAGAGGTAGAAATACTAAGGGCCGATTCTGGCAGTGGGAAGCCGCTATGAAGATTGTTAAGGGGAAAAGAGTCATCATACACTTTTTTGCCGGTACGAACAGTGTATTCATGAATTGCCTGATTTGTTACACACACAGCAGGATATATATCATCTGTTGCTTCACTGCTTTGTGGTGTATTATTGCACTGGCCACAGCGAAAAAGAGCAAAGCCTGAGTTTTGCGACTCTTTTTCATCCTCTAGCCCCCCACCACCTAAACGAAGAGGCTGCACTCCAGCCCATGATAGAAGAAAGCACATGGACACCTCAATAACCCGTACAGAGAACTGATATCCCCACCACAGCCAGGCCTGAGTCTTGTCGCTATCCATTTTGGTAACATTATAAGCTCCTAGGATACCATACAGTTGAACAGCTGCCATCATTAAGGCCAACAAAGCCGTGGCCAAAGTTGCACGCACTGCCAGCGCCAGTGTTGGGCGTGCTATGTTGGTGAAACCACTGCCAAAAATGTTGTCCTGTTTTCGAACTCCTGCAGACCTCGAAAGGTGCTTAAAGGCATAGAGGTAGGCAAGTCCCAGGCATATGCATAAGATGATGAAAATGGACTGACAAATGAGGGGCAGATATGTCATGGTGGGATCTATTCCTGTTGACAAATCGAGTGTGACACAGAGCAAAATATGAAGCGTGATGAAGATTCCTGTAAGAAAAGGTCGCTGCAGACCAAGGCTGAACATGTGCACCTTGGATGCATATAATAAGAAGATAAATAGCACAATGAATGCAGAAGTGAGAAGTGGAGATACTATATTGAGCAGTAAATGCGACACTGGCTCAGGGAACGAGTTATTTAGATTGTAGGCATCATAAAAAAGATACACCGACCTCACAACACCTATTGTGAGCAAAACACAGTGCAGAGTGATGTAGTATCCTCGTGAGAGAAGTCGTTTACAGATATTGATTCGGAAGATGTTATACACAGAATACAGTGCCAGCACTGTGAACAATGACGCTATCAGGTACACATGGACATCCCATGCAAGTCGCCACCTGCTGCGTACTGAGCTTCTGGATGGATTGGCTATGTCTCCATTCTGAAGCACAGTTTTCTCTTTCTCGTTCTCTTTAGGTGGTTGCAACTGCACATCAGGGGAGTTTTCCCCTTGCTTATGATCTACAATTGAATCTGTGTTGGACGGGATATTTGGAGTCTGGGGTCTGCCAACACTTGGACCTGATTCACCTTCTGTTTTAGCTGCCTCGAGATCTGGTCTGAGCATGGGCTGTTGGGGAGGAGGTGGAGGAATCGGTATGTCCTTTGTGGCTGCCTTTGGCACCTCAGCTGCTGCTGCCAACTTGGGAAACATTTCTGGCATGCGAGGGAGCTTTGTCTCTGGACGTTGAAATATTTCTGGTGGTGGCTGTGCTTCAGGCTTGCGCCCATTGCTCCCTGACAGAATCCTCGACACTGATGGATAATGAAGTATTGGCACAAACTCAAAATCAGACTCGTTTGCTGATAATGGACGCTGATTACTGGCGCCAACAGGATTTTTTTCAAGTTCTGAATAGGGAGCCTCCGGTGGACGGTTGAAGCTTGGGGTATTAAGAGGCTTCTTGCGATCCGATGTAGATCCCAAACTTCTGTAAAAAGCACAGTAAACATTATAATTATACTCTTGATTATTGTTTATATTATATCAATTAATTAATGTACATTGTTATGTATAAGAGGACTTCTCTCAAACAACACTGATATAATACTTGTGATGGCATTGGATGGTGTGTACAAAAATGGGATGCATCTAACAAGATTGTGGTTTTGAGATCTTAGTCACCATTGAGAACATTTTGCAATTCAGTTGGATAAAATTAACTTTCCATGAGCAAGAAGAGTTTCACTAGAATGAAATCTTAGTCTTAGCATTACCGTGAACTTCAGCATTGATTCTTGAAACACAAACCTTTTGCTATGTCAATGTCTGAGAGAAGTATTTATACTCTGCATCTGCAGTGACTATGAAATAAGGTATTGAATTAATTTATTACAAATAAGTCTTGGCTATGATGATGCATAAAGGAAACCTTGATGAAGATAGGTTTTGGGGAGATTTGGAGAGATAAAGAATTATTACAAATAGGTTTCTGGAATGAAATTAGGACAAGATTAGAGAACATGGAAAAACAAGATTTATTAGCAAGTTTTACTTTTAAGAGCTCACTGAGATTATACAGAGAAATGAAAGTAGTATGGAGCAGGGAACAGTATGTTGATATATGTGATAAAACAGCAAGAGCAGGATTTGCATGGGCTAGGGCAGCAGTGGTAAATTTGAAAGGTTTGAGAAAAGAGATTGATTTGGAGAAATGCCTACTATGCCACCGGAAAGTTAAAGAGTGGCATATAGTTTTAGAGTGTGAAGAAACGAAGTTGCTTAGAAAGAAGATAGAGCAGAGAGAATGGTTAAATTTACCAATAGAAATTCAAGCTAAAAAGTTAGTAAATGTAAAATCTAGGAAAAATATGATAGAAGTAGGAAACGTTTTGGATAGAGTAAGAGCAAAATGGATGAGGAAAATTAGCAAAGAGGAGGCAAATGAGTATTAAATTACAGTAGTTTTTATTTGATATGTTGCAAGTAGAACCCAACAACTCGACAGCCTCAAGGTTTGAGTTTGTTGGGGACAAAGGAAAGCAATTTAAGGTAGAGTTAAAGTTGGTATTGGAGATTAAATTGATAACTGTACTTTTAGATTAGGAGAAATGCTGGCTACCAGTAGTTAAGAGGTTAGTTTTCTTTATATTTTATCTTACTGTTATTTTTAGAAACTGGGTTAAGAATAAGTTTGTAAAATTGTTGTAAATTTGCACAATTAATTGGATTAATAATAAAATTACTTACTTACTTATTACAAATATGAAGAAGCAAATATATTACAAAAGAACCAATATTCATTAATGTATGGTTATTACTGAAAACTATGACAAATGTAGAACAAATAGGTAATAAAACTCCTCCAGTAGTTGAAGCAAGCAAGGGGCATAATACATTTTCAACTTAGTCATGACTAAATAATAGAGCCCAGCTTCTTATATACACAACATAATAATTGGTTTTATCTATTTACTTTGAGCATTGATAGCAGTACACTGGAAAGCAAAAAAGGAAAGCTCCTCTTTTTTACTTCACCATAAAAATTTTAAACTCTGAATTGAAATAGTTTCCTGATTTAGTGCAATCCTGTTATTATTGAAAATATCACTTTAAAATAATGTATTAATTTATTTATTGAAGCACAATTTACATGATGACAAGTTGTCATACAACTGCTGCTGTCAACTATTTTAACAATGTCTAGCAGTGGCATTTTTATATAACTTTATTGTTTAATTTTTGTATTGTAACTTCAGTCTATAGGTAAATGAAAAGCATTTAAAATATTGATTACTAATTAGCTTTCCAGTCAGTTGTTTCAGTACAGCGATATAAGGTGACAAATGTTAAGAAATTAAGGAAAAAAATCTGATGTGTTACACTCACATGACTTTCTCTACTCTTGTACAAACTATTTTTACAAATGCTTATTCTCCATACGCTTCATGTTAATTGAGATGTTAATCTTATTGCTAATTTTCTTATAGGTGCAAGGGGAATATGGTAGTATTTAAGTGATAGTCAAATCTATTAAGAGCGGGTTGCTATGTGGAGTATTCGATTCTCTTTGTATGTCCAGTACGTAAAAAAATGGATAAAGAATTCCCATTTGAGTTGACTCAGCAACTGAGGATAGGGAGGATGCTCCCTGAAACCAGTCTTGTGATTACAAATGTAAGTAGAGCTCATTGTGTTTAAATATTCCACTCATTTCGACATTTATAAATGTAGATCTATTTCTGTTGTATAACAAATGCAACTTCAGTGCATTATGATTTTAATATCAATCAGTCTTGAGTGAAACCTCAAATTAGAGGTTATAACAATTGTCAGTTACAAACAATCTAAACACAAAAAACTCACAGTAATATTTGAACTAAAATACAGTAGAATCTTGTTAGTACATTTTTGCAGGGACCTAAGGATTTGGACTTTATACGCGGGAAAACGTGTTAACGAATACAAAATCTGCAATTTAAGAACATAGTTATGTAATAAAATTTAATAATTACTACGTGTCCATGGGCAATTGAAATCGATTTCGAGTACAATTTCATACTGAATACGATCTGTGTTTTCCATGTTAAATTCAATATGTGTTGAAATGCATTTGGATACACAAAACCTGAGAATAAATTATTCAAGCTTTTATGTTGGTCAACTTGGATTTTTGAGGTTATGAATGTTTTTGAGAAAATAAATTGCAAATTATGGAAGCGACAATAGTGGCTTTGCTGTATTTTTTATTACACATGTGATAACAGTTTCCGCTAAAAAAAGAAAACAAAATTATGAGTGTGCATCGTGTTATGAGTACAATAGATGATAGTATCTTTGGCGTATTCAATACGATTTGAATAAGGTAGGTGTTTTCATGCAACAAATTTTGTTCCGATCCTCTTCTGATCCTATTTTCCAAGAGGAAAGTTTTGTTTTAGCATTTTTCCCTTCTTTAAAAGTAGTTTCAATCAATTTAGGTTTGCTAACAATCGTGTTTAAGGTTGACAGAGGAATGTTTAACTTCTGCACTATATCCACATATTTCATATTTGGATTGTGATCTACTTCAAGGATTTTCAGTTTTTCAGTGTTGGTTATTTACTACACTTTCTTTTTTTAATTGCAAATGAAAAGTTAAAATACAATTTACGTATGTTTGGTCAACACTCAACAGTAGAAACTATCGTTGACGTTTACCACGCCAAGCTAAAGCATTCTCTATCCCCCCCACACAAATCGTGTCACACAAATATTTACACACATGCATGTGATTGGCTGCCGGTATCCACACCGTGACCAAGGATTGACCAAAACACCGACTGAGGATGTCAAACTTCAAACGTAGTAAATGGGATCGGGAAAACACACTAAGCAAACATTATTTATTACATCTGGTGATTTGGTACCACACTTTTATAATTCAACGTAATACACAGGAAAACAATGTTAATGAGGAACGTGCTAAGGAGATTCCACTGTACTCAATACAATAAAAAGGATTTAAAATTAGCCAATTATACATCTTGGCCTTTAATCTAGATAGGCTTACATTAATTGCTGATTGGTGTAATTTATTAAAACACCTTTATTCTAAGTGAGTGTATATAATGCTGTCTTATCCTCAGCAGATCAATCAAATATTGAGTTCTAGTAGGATAATTATGTGTACTGTTTGTAGGTACGTTAGCATCATCAGATAATGGTGCATGTATAGACTGATGATAGTTAAGATGCTTTCACCAAAAATAGCAGTATATAATATATAGAAATGGTTGCAAATATACAATTTCACTAATTTTAGTGAAAATGTATATTTGCAACCATTTCTATATATTATACTTAATCTTTTCACTATGTCTTCCGATTTAAAATTAATAGCAGTATATGTTGTATACACTCTTTATGACCTCCATTCCTGACTACCATTAATGAACTTTGGGGCATACTCAGACAGCAGCTCTGCTCACATACACCATCTGGTGGATTAATTCGAAAGCATACTCCATCCACTTTCAGTTTTATATCTTAAAGAGTTTTTGTGTTGTCTCTTGTTCACGAGGAAAAAATAGTTGCCATGATTTATGACACCCCTATGCATTTGTTAATTTGTTTATCTGTTACTAGCATCATTTTTACTTACTAGCATTCCCTATGTTATTTCTTCAGTAATAAATGTCAAAAGAGTTAAGAGAATTTTGGAAAGAGAGAAAAATTTCATGTGCTACCTTTCTATTATTCTTTGTGATAAAAGCTTATTCTTCTATCTACTTCATATAAATGAAGATAAATGTTCACATATTTTAATTACACACGTCATAGGTACAAAAGGGATACAGTGTGGTGAAGCAATTGTCAAATCTTTAAAAAGTAGATAGCTATAAGTTGGCTTTGAAATTCCTCTCTTTGCATGACCAAGAGAATAAATTTAAAACTAAAAAAAAAAATATCTGTGTTACACTCACATGACTTTCTCTACTCTTGTACAAACTATTTTTACAAATGCTTATTCTCCATATGCTTCATGTTAATCGAGATGTTAAATCTTATTGCTAATTTTCTTGTAGATGCAAGGGGAATTGGTAGGCTTTAAGCTATAGTCAAATATTTCAAGAGCTGGTTACTATGTGGAGTATTCCATTCTCTTTGCATTACCAGGACAAAAAAAAATGAATAACGAATTTGAGAAAAAGTATAAGTATTGAAAAATTTAAGGGAATAACAAGCAATATCTCGAAAATGGTTCACTCAACAAAAAAAATGTATATGACAAAAATTGTGTATTTTAACGTGATCTATATTTCTTGTGTAGTAAAATTTTGTCTATTTCTTATGGTTTACCAACTATGCAAAAGTCGTTCACAATGAAGAATACTTTTGGAGACATTCCCACAAAATTCGAGATATACATTTCATTTGTCATGAAAATATCTTAAACATATAATATTTTAATCAAATCATTAGAGCCATTTTTGAGAAAATTAAAATTTTCGAAAAATGTTCCATGTAAAGGGTAATCTGGGGTGGGGAGATTTTCTTGAAAACTTTCGCGTCGCTTCTCTGGAAGATACTGAACCTAAATACCAAGTTTAGTGTTTATCCGACTGTTCGTTTCTGAGTTATGCTGTTCACAGACATACACACACGGACATGTTTCCAAAATGCTTTTTTTGGATTCAGGGGGTCTCAAAACATGTATTTCCGGTGAAATCTCGATATCGAATTTTTGGGTGGAATACAATACTTTCTCTACTTACTATACGTAGTAGAGAAAGTAAAAAGTATGAAGTCTTTGAAAATTAAAAATCCTGGAAATGGTTGTCACAAAAAATTTATTCTATGTAAATTATTTTTTAACGAAATGTACATGCTTTGTGAAGTGAACTTTTGTCTACCTTTTACGGTTTACTGGTTATAAAAAGTTCATTCAGATTCAAGGACTTCACAGGCTATTCCCAGAAAACTCAAAATATTCACATTATTTATTATGCAAATACCTTAAACATGATATTTTAATCAAAATCAGTGAGCCATTTTTTAGAAAATAAAAAAATTAACAAATTTTCCATGTAAAGTGTGGTTTGGGATCGGGGATTTTCTTTCAACTCGTGTCATATTTCTTGGATGATGCTAAACTTATTACCAAGTTTGGTCTGAACTGACATTTCATTTTGACATTATGCTCTTCACGGACAAGACAACTTAAGACCACTTTCAAAAAACTTTTATAAAAATGTATTCAGATGACCTCAAAACATGTATTTTCATTGGAATTTTAATATCAAGTTTATGACATTATAGCCATTGTGTTATAAGCAACAGGGTTTATAAAACAATGCTATTGAAATATTTGTTTAAATATATATACAATGCAAACTGCACAAGTTGGAATTAATCACACATCACTGACTGATTTATCCTTTTACTTCACTAAAGATATTAAACGTGCATGCGTTGCTAATTTTCCAAACTAATCTGTCACAGAAGACACTTTACTCACCCACTGTTATCACGTTCCAAGCTTGGAACCAAGTCTGGAGGCCTAAGGGGAATGCGGTCTCTTCCAGAAGGAGGTCTGGGTGGTGGAGGAATAGGCCTTCTTCCAGCATGCAAGCTGCTGGTGTCAGAGTTGCTCCCACGTAGTGTTGGCTTGTCGGCAAATGGATTTGCATATTCTGGTGGCAAAGGTGGAGTGAAGAATGATCTTATTGGTGGTATATATGACGGCACTTCACGGGGTGTTGGAGTAGTGAATGATGGAGGGAATAGGGTCTTTGGTGGAGTGAAAGGGGCAACTGATGTGGTAGGCATCATTGTGTATGGCAGTGTAACAGATTTGGAAGGTGGTGTGGGAACAGAGATACTGCTAAATGGTGGTGCCACTGTTGTAGGTGACCCAGATGAAGGGAAATACTTGGATGAGATGCTTCTCTTGGTCGTTGTCGCTCCACCATAGGCCACCTGAAACAAACATATGATAAATAACAACTCCTTACACAAGGGGTTTTTGTCAAAACAATCACAAGCAGACATTTCCATAGAAAATGCTTTCAAGCACTCAACAAATTGAATAAAATTAAAAATATCTGCCAAAGAATCATAACAGCAAAGCCCTCGCTCAATTCACTGTTTTTATTTTGGAATTACAGAATGACTCAAGCACATACGGTTCTTACATGTAACAAATATTTTATTTATAATTTTTTAATTAAACACAAAAGCAGATTATTTTCACAATGCGTTAACCCTTTATTGCTGGCATTATTGCTACATATACTGCTCTTCCTCTAATTCCTAAATTGGGTTTATATCCCTTTCACCAGCACCACAACCCAAGCAATTCAAATATCTGTGATCATTAGAGTGAGACGAAATGGACTGGCCATCCATTCAAAGCCAAACCTTACAAGTTCAAGTCCCAGCGACTGCAGTGGAATGTGCCTGTGGTAAAGGCCGGGATTACATTTGACTGCAATTGCATGGAGTTTTCTTATTATTATTAAAAAAAAAAACACTGCAGTTTTATTGAAAAGAAAAAAACTTTTTACAATATGAAAAAAGCTATAAATACTTAATTTTATTGCTGAGGGCTAGTATAATATGAAATTAAAAAAAAAGCATTAAAATATCTAAAACCTAAAAAACAACGCCTTTGTAACAAATATAGTACACCAGGCTCTCAGGGCTATTCTGTAACGTTTTGTTCAGGCTTAATGAAGTGCAATTGATCAGCATTCTGTAACTTTGTAACAAAACAAAATTTGCTGAGAACAAAGATTTGTTTGTTGAACGCAACAAACACAGAGACCTTCATGCTAATGTATTTGTTACATAGTTTTGCATAAACATCGCTTTAATGCTGCTCTAAGAGGAAAGGCACGATACAAGCTTGTCATTTTAACTATCAAATGTTTACGTATATATTGTAATGAAAAGAAGCTAGAAACAGTGATGTGTATTGAATTTATTTAAAGGTGAGTCGGAATTGTTACACTAACATCACTTAAGTTTACTCACTTAACATGTTTCGGGAAACAGTTGTTCCCATCCTCAGAAGGTTAATTCGACTCAGTCAGTGTAACAATTCCGACTCACCTTTAAATAAATATCAAATGTTTATTTATTCTTTTTAGCGTAAAATATAAAACTTGAAGATTATGCCTGAGTAAGCAATGTTCCATGTGATAGCATTGGTAAATGATGCTCCAACATAAATTTTGAGACAAATTTTAATAAGAAAATAAGTGTTGTGTAATCTCGTATCCTAATGCAAAACAAACAGTTGTTGGTTTAAAAATTTTAGATTCAAATAGTGATAAATCCTGTGTTTATTTGCATGGTTCTGAATTCATTTGCCTCATTTTTAGGTTAAAGTTAGGAACTTAATATTTTTGAGAGCTGTAGGATAGTACAACGAGAAGATCTTCCCAGAATTATTTTAAGATAATTTTAGCTAGCAGAAAATTATTTACCAGCTTCTTGTAACCATAGAAATTGAACTTATACTGATGCTGCTGGAAGAGGAAGAATAATACTCAGGTGGGTTATAAAATTGAATGAAATAAAGAGAGTTGGAGGTTGTTACACTACATCACTAAAAGGTTCTTACTTTGAACGCATTTTGGTAGAGCAGTTTGCTCCCATCGTCAGCATGTTTCCAACTGATTTTGCCGGTTATTGTCTGAGGAATATGTGGTTAGTGGTGTTCTCTGGTGCTGGGTTGATGAACCTCCAAAGGCTGCTGGGTGACAGTATTTAGAAATTCATTAGGTGATTCTTGTGTTTGACGATATGTATTTTTTCCCTCATGTCCAATTCATTGCTGCTGTTAATCGGTTTTACAAGTTTTATGTTTGAAGTGATTTCATGGTTTGAAGGCCAGAAATGATGTGCTACTGCTGATTTTTCCGTGTTTTTGGTAAATGCATCTCATATGCTCTTTAAGTCTTATTTCAAGATTTCTTTTGGTTCTTCCTATGAATACCAGGTTACAGTAATTACAAACTATTTGATGTATACCAGCTTACTTATCGTTGGGAACAGGGTCTTTTTTTCTGTTGCATAGTAGTTTCTGTATATTGTGGTTATTCTGTGGAGACAAGATGATGTATTTCTTGAAAATCCTTTGAAATTTATGATGTGTCCAAGGGTGGTAAGTGAACTTCCTATATGCTTGTGGTTTTTCTTGTCTGAGTAAAGTAGTCGTTCGGTGGATGTATTCCTGTCTTTCAAACTTTTTTATCTTATCTATTTTTTTTTCTTTCTTTCTTTTTTCTGGTATCCACTCATGGCGGCTATGTGGATAATGTGTTGGTATTCTTTCTGGTATTCCTCTTTCTCCAATGGTATATGAACTAATCTATTAGTAATGCTATTTAAAATTGCATGTTTGTGGCTTATAGGATTGTAGCTATTGTTTTTAATATAATTTTCTCCGTGAGTTAACATTATAAAATGATAATTTATGCATAGTAAATTTTAGTATGAAAAATAATCTGAAATAAAATATTTGTAACTGTAGCATTCCCCCAGAAAACACAACTAGTGAAACTAACCTTTCTTTTCACTATGACCTTTCGCTTAACAAATACCTACCTAAAATAATATGGATATTATCAGATACAAATAATGATTTTCACACAAAAATTAAGATGCAAGAATATGTACCAGAACTGAACTAAAGCTGAACATTGCCAAATCATGAATAAAAGAATAAGTACCTACTTAAGTTTGATGGTACACATAATTTCAGAAAAATTTGCATGACCAATGGCATCTTTAAAAACTATACTTAAAAGCCAAAAAGCGATAAAGAAAATTAAGCAATAATTGCGGGTTGATATGAATTAGTGAAACTTACAACAAAACAATATGAAACTGCACTAATAATTCTTTTGTCTGTCATTCCTAAGTTAAAATTAAACTCATTTTACAGGGCCACTGCCACAGCTGTTCAACAGCTGGGAGAGTTTTCCCCATAAAAATCTAATTATATGGGGTCACAAGAAAATGTAAGTCATGGTATTCTAAGGCAATGGATTGGAATTTTAAACATTGATATATATTTTATATTTTTTGCGCGACGTTTTCTTAGCAGGCTTTGTCTCCATCTTGACAAGGAAAAGTAACAAAAGCACCTGGTAGTTGGTATTACAATGTTGATGGCAGTGTGAAAACAGAATGCTGTCACAGAACACAGAAGTTTTCAATTAGTCACTCCAATGAGCTAACAAACAGTGAGAAAACAAATATTGCAATAACAAACAAGTTACAGAATGCCAAATAGTGGCACATTTGTTAAGAGCAGTTCTTTAAGCTTAACAAATAATTGTAGTCGCCTTCTTTAACAACAAAGTTACAGAGTAGCCCTATATAAACAGCTGCTTCCACTACCCTACAGCACTGAATTTTTCAAAGTGATTCTATCTTTCCAGCTTTAGCCTACACTTTATTAGCAATATTGATTTGTAATTTGGCACCAGAGCAATGACCAAATAATGTTCATATCACAATAAATTTATCCAAGAGGAGAGTATTATTTACCTCTTCTAATGTGATCTTGTGCATTATAAAGATATTGAACTCTACATGCTTTAGGCTTCATTCACAATGAAATGTAAGCGCTAACGCAATCCAGCATAAGCGCAGGCATGAGGGAACACCATTCACAATGCAGCCGTAGGCGTAACTCAAGAAGTTTGCACAGGCTTCTAGATGCTTAAACTAACTGCGGAAAAGTTCCGAGTGCACCGCAAGTTTCAGATTGAATAATATTACCAACAATACCAAATAAGAAAGTTCACTTTGTAACAGTATATTTGGCTTTCATGACAACAAAACAACCCCTCAGTTTATGATAGTCTGTCTTGCTGTAGTAGTGAAAGATGGCAACTGCTTTTCACGATTTTTTTCAAACCAGGTGTAAATGAAGAAAAGTTGACTAATTTGAAGATTTAGAAGCTAGTAACAGTGATGTGTCATAATTTAAAATAGAGAGTTGAGGGTTGTTACACTACATCACTATGATATTCTTACTTGAACGCGTTTCGGGAGATGGCTTGTTCCCATCGTCAGCATTTTCTATCAACTGATTTTTGCCGGTCATCGTCTGGGGGATGTGTGTGGTTTGTGGTGTTCTCTGTGCTGGGCTGATGAACCTCCAAAGGTGTTGGGTGGTGGCAGTTCGAAATTCATTAGGTGATTCCTGTGTTTGACAATATGTATTTTTTCCCAGATGTCCAATTCATTGCTGCTGTTGATCGGTTTTAAGCGTTTTATGTTTGGAGTGATATCATGGTTTGAAGACCAGAAATGATGTGCTACTGCTGATTTATCTTGCTGCTTTTGGTAAATGCATCTCATATGCTCTTTAAGTCTTATTTCAAGATTTCTTTTGGTTCTTCCTATGTATACCAGGTTACATTCATTACAATCAATTTGATATATACCAGCTGATTTATCGTTGGGGATAGGATCTTTTGTTCTGTTGCATAGTAGTTTCTGTATATTGTGGTTATTCTGTGGAGACAGGGTGATGTTGTAAAATGTTGAAAGACAGAAATACATCCAACAAATGACTACGTTACTCAGACAACAAAAACCAACCACAAGCATATAGAAAATTCACTTATCACCCTTGGACACATCATAAATTTCAAAGGATTTTCAAAAAATACATCACCACCCTGTCTCCACAGAATAACCACAATATACAGAAACTACTATGCAACAGAACAAAAGATCCTATCCCCAACGATAAATCAGCTGGTATATATCAAATTGATTGTAATGAATGTAACCTGGTATACATAGGAAGAACCAAAAGAAATCTTGAAATAAGACTTAAAGAGCATATGAGATGCATTTACCAAAAGCAGCAAGATAAATCAGCAGTAGCACATCATTTCTGGTCTTCAAACCATGATATCACTCCAAACATAAAACGCTTAAAACCGATCAACAGCAGCAATGAATTGGACATCTGGGAAAAAATACATATTGTCAAACACAGGAATCACCTAATGAATTTCGAACTGCTGCCACCCAATACCTTTGGAGGTTATCAGCCCAGCACCAGAGACCACCACAAACCACACACATCCCCCAGAAGATGACCGGCAAAAATCAGTTGAGAGAAAATGCTGACGATGGGAACAAGCCGTCTCCCGAAACGCATTCAAGTAAGAATATCATAGTGATGTAGTGTAACAACCCTCAACTCTCTATTTTAAAAAATGAAGAAAAGTTGTTAAGAGTATTTCGATAATTGTGAAAATGATGCAGATGAACTATTATCGGATAGTGATAGCGAAATCGATTCTTCAAATGGTATCATCCCAGGCACGCACCCTGCTTCTCCACTGCAAAAGAAGATGAAATTGAACGTTTCCTTTGGAGAAGGCAATGTACTTGACAATGGAGTTGATTCAGAATCCAAAGAGGATTCTACTGTTGACAGCAACAATGAGAAAAATGATACTCTGCAGGAAACCTTCACTGAAGTTTATCCAAATGATACTGACCACGTCTGCTTACCTACGTTCTCTTTTATGGAATTCCCTGGACCAAAGCATGCCCCTAACGATGATTCTTGGCCTATATTTTACTTCAATCTGTTTTTCACCACTACATTCCTGAACCTCATTGTTGCCGAAACAAATCGTTATGCAAATCAGGTGCTTGTGGCAAGAGATCTCTCACCGAATTCAAGAACAAGATCCTGGCTAAGAACAACGGGCCTTCATTGCAGTTATTTTGAACATGGGACTTGTCAAAAAACCAACCGTGTTTTTTCTACTGGAGTATCAAAGACATTTTCCATACTTCTTGGTTTGGAAAAATGTTTTCCAGGAACAGATTTCAATTTCTTTTGAATTTTTTTCATTTAACGGATAACACCAAGCTTTCTCCTCCTGGTTCTCCAAACTATGACCCGTGTGCTAGATTCCAGCCTATTTTGGAACATGCAAACAGAGTATTTGGGCATCATTACACTCATCAACAACTGTCAATTGATGAAAGTTTAGTGGGAACCAAATGTCACACTCAGATCATGCAGTACATGCCAAACAAGCACCATCATAAATGGGGGATAAAATTCTGGATGATATGTGATGCACTCAGCAAATAACTGTTTAGGTTTCTACAGCTATAGGGGTGCAAAATCTTCTGAGGACAAAACAGCTATAGACAGCTTAGCATACACAGTGGCTAACAAACTACTTTCAATCAGCAATTACGTCATGAAAGGGCATCATATATACATAGATAAGTTTTTTACATCCATTCCTCTCGCCAAATATCTATATTTGGCAGGAACTTTTTTAACTGCCACAATTAGGCATAACGGAAAGGGAATTCCGACTACTGCGAAGAATAAATTTAAAACAATATCAAACAAATACTTCAGGCAAGGGCCTTTGTTACTTGTAGCATCTAAGCAAAAAAAATCTCAAAAGAATCATGTAACACTTTTGTCAATCTATGGAACTGCAAAAGAATCTAACATGACTCCCACAGTTATGAGCCTAAAATGAAGCCCGACATAATCTTGGACTACAATTGTTATATGGGGGAAATAGGTGCCAATGACATGATGCTACATTTTTATTTAGATGAACACAGAACTTTGAAATACTGGAAAAAGGTTGCGTTTAACATTATTTCAAGAATGGTGCTGAATACATATCTGTTATATCTTGAAAACTGCATTGGAACGAAAATACCTTGGCTACAGTTTTACGCTTCCATTATAAACTCAATAAGTGAAGAGTGGTTATCTGTCCGAAGTAATATTTATTCAACATTACTGACCCTTGCAAATCACAACAGACCAGTGTGCGGTGTGAAATTGCTACCTGGAAAAAGAAAAGACAGTGCATTGTGTCTCATACTCCAGAACAAAGACGATGATTGAGAAGTGTGTGCGTCAAGTGTGACAAAGGATTGCATACAACATGTGCAACCCTTCATAAGTGTTAAAAATAAATTTGAGGTGTTTTTGTAAACATTTATGTGCATAGACTCATGTGTAATTTAAATCTGCTGAAGACACATTTTCTACTTTATGTACCACATACTATATTAATTCAGCCCAACTTCATTAATTCATATTATTATTTAGTGTTTATTAGTGCCTTCAATATAAAAAAAAATGTTAATATAGCTGAGTGGGGACAATTCATAATGCTTACATTTCAACAGAAGACCTTACAAAGCATACCTTGGCTCTAAAAGGATTACTATTCTTCATTTCAAGATTTTCATGAGTACCAGAAAAGTCTGCCTTGTTTACACTTTTACATTTTATTGTTTTATGATTCTAAAATGTTAAAACCCGGCTCTCTTTATGCATGTCACTTGTTTACGGGATATCAATCTTTAAATTTATATATTTTTATTAATCTTATTTGCATTTTGAACACCGATTTGTTAAACTTAAAGTACGAAAATAACTTTATTCTCATAAAAATATTACATTTGTTGCTATATTTTGGAGCTGTTATGGAGTTATCGTGTCTATAAATCTTATAAACCTATGTTACACAACATGGACGTTATTATTAAAAAAGTTTCCGGGCGTTTGCAATCAGATCTTGTGAGTTATATGCAGTTTATTACAACAGTGAGTTTTCCACCTAAAACTCTTGGCACTTTACAGAGGTAAAGAGGGCAGGCGCCTGGCTCTCTACAGCCGGTTACAGAAAGCTGATCAGATCGGCTCTGGCACTAAGAGGGTTAATGACAAATAATTATCATCTATGTTTTACAACTACATCATACTTCTTATGAGTGCTGCAGCACTTTGCTAATGTTTGCCCTACTTATTCCTGCAGGATCAAAATTCTGTTGGAAATGCTGTTTTTATAAGGAACTATGACTGTAACCATACCTTATTAAACACAGCTGCTATATCTTTCTCAAGGAGGCTGCGGTCCAAATATGAAATATCTGTGCCTGATGAAAGTAGTGCCGGCCGCAACAAAGCCGAGGCTGTGCATATGAACAGCAGGAGGGTCCCGGCTGGCGCCATCTGTTAACAAATCAGCAACCAAACTTAAGCATTTTATTGAATTAAAAAAAAAAAAAGGACTTTAAACTCCTCCTCAAATCTTCTCATTATCCATTAAATTCTAAAAAAAATATGCTCCATGGTCCTTAATAAATCATATATGCCCTGATAATTTGAACATGTGTATTTAAGACAAACTGATTGGATTTGCATAATGACTCCAACAAACTTGAGCCCATCAGAGATCACAGTTGTTCTGAAAAGTTACCGACCTCAACATGAAGACGGCAGCACTCGTAAATAAAAGCTAGTGAATTTCGTTATTCATCTGTTGACAGTTACTCACCAAAGTTTCAGCCATTTTGGATGCTCAGTTGTTATGTAACAGTCGTTTGAGTGAGGTGATGTGTGTGTGTGTTTTTATGAAAATGGACAAAATTGAGTATCGAGCTGTCATTAAATATTTGTTTTTGAAAGGCAATACATCTACGCAAATCAAAGATGAGTTGGATTCTGTGTATGGGACTCTGCACCATCATTTACCACAGTGAAATTTTGGGCAGCTGAATTTAAACGAGAGCTTGGCAGACAAACGTTCGGGACGTCCAAAAATTGCAATTACCGACGAAAACATCGCCAAAGTTCACCAAATGGTGCTAGACGCCGCCGAATTAAAGTGAGAGAGATAGCAGAGGCTATGAACATGTCAAAAGAACGTGTTTGTCACATATTAAATCAACATTTAGACATGAGAAAGCTGTCCGCGCGTCGGGTGCCGTGTTTGCTCACGTTTGACCAAAAATGTGTTCGAATGAACATTTCTAGCGCTCTGTTGGCGCAGTTTAGGCGCAATAAATCTGAGTTATGGCGCTGATTAATTACTGTAGATGAAACTTGGATACATCATTATATGCCCGAAACAAAAATACAGTCCAAACAGTGGACTGCAAAGGGGGAACCGGCTCCAAAAAAAGCAAAAACTGTTTTTTGGGCTGGGACAGTGATGGCGACTGTTTTTTGGGATAGTCATGGAGTTATTTTAATCGATTATCTTCAAAAAGGAAAACCCATTACAGGAGCATACTACGCATCATTACTTGACAAGCTGAAGCCAAAACTTGCGGAAAACGGCCACATTTGCAGAAAAAGAAAATCCTGTTTCACCAAGACAATGCACCGTCTCTCACCTCAGCGGTTGCAATGGCGAAAATCCACGAATTACGGTTTGAACTTCTTGACCATCCGCCTTACTCACCAGATCTAGCCCCAAGCGACTTCGTTTTGTTGCCTCATCTGAAAATTGCGCTCGGTGGACAGAGATTTTCTTCAAATGAAGAGGCAATCACCTTTGTGAACAATTATTTTGCAGAGAAAAATGCTGGGTACTATTTGGACGGGTTACAGTGATGGGAGCATCGCTGGGAGAAGTGTGTAGAGTTACAAGGAGACTATGTTGAAAAATAAAAAAAAAAAAAAAAAATCTGAAAAAATGTCTTGTATCTTTATTAGGTCGGAAACTTTTCAGACCACCCTCGTATATATTATACACCAATGTTGAATGGCGACTGCTGTCAAACCAATGCAATGCACATTATGGAAAGACGATGCTTGTACATCTTGTAAGGCATTTTATTCATGTTTATTCAATTTCAAATGTTTTTAACAGTTTCCTTCGCAAAATACTTTTAGGCATGTTAAAATCCAGGAGAGGAGGGGGGAGACACACACTATGCCAAGTTAAAACTGCTGTGATTTAACAAGTCCATACTTACAAGGATATTGAACACAGCCTGGACCCTCAAGGCGTCAAGATGGCAGTAGCTCAGCACTTTTCTGGAGGTAATACTTCCATTTCCTCAACTCTCTCTGCAGCCTGCACATTCACCGTTGACGCTGCTGTTGACACAGCAAGTCATTGACCTATCTGTGATTAACATCTCCATTCAAATCTGTGAAAGTAAAACATTATTCAACTTCTGTAGCTACATTTAACTTGGAATGCCATTAATATTTATCAAGTTTTTAACAGATCGCCTTCTGTGAAAATGTAGCTGTGAATGCACTAGTGCACATTTAACACTTTAGTCATAACTTAGGATTCTTTAGCCGATAACAAGTATGTGATCTTCACTTTGTTATGTAAAAACAGGCTTCTTTATATTGCAGTACAAAATACATAAGATGTGGTATCATTATGGTCTGTGAGAGAGACAAAACCAGCTTATTTTGGGGGTTATATAATTTCTTCATGAAATTTAACCCTCTCATCATTATGAATGGAACTGTTCCACCACTTGCGCTACTTTCTACAAGTTGTTAATTATAATCCAATGGAACAGATGTAATAGTTGCACCTTTCTCAGGCTCAATGTTTTATTTAGCTTTACTGTATTTACTTTCTCTATTAATTAACTAGTAAGAAGTAGTACCATTGTATTTTCACCCAAACATTGGTATTAAGATTTAATCAGAATTAAATCTTTTTAGGTCCACGTAACCAGCCCTCTCCAAAAAAAGGTGTGTGTATGTGTGTGAAGAGTAGAACTCAAAAACAAAACGTTGGATGATAAACAGCAAACTTTGCAAGTTCAGCAACTTCCAAAGATGCAACACAAAGACTTTCAAGTAAATACTCCCAAACCAAACTACCTTCACATGGAAAATTTTTGGTTCTATTTTTCTCAAAAATGGCTAACAATTTTGATTAAAATATCATATGTTCAAGATATTTACATAATAAATAAAATGCATATCTTAAATTTTCTGTGAACAGTCTTTTGAAGTCCTCTTCATTCAGAATGAATTTTATCAATTTTGTGCAATTGGTAAACTATTAGGGATGTATAATTACTAATTGCCTTGTAAATTCTATTTTCTTAGATATACGTATATTTAGCAATTGGCTTTAAACCAATATTTTTCAACGTGCAGATTTCTTTTTTAGTAGTGTTTAACATCCATTCCTACACCCATATATGCACAGCAGAGGTGGGCGACCGTTCAACGGTATAGGGAGTTGTGGTGGCAAGCATCACGCATGCCCAGCCAGGCCAGGGACACGATAATACATGAAATGAAATTCCCAGTTATGAGGACTGAGGAAAGCCTAGAAAAAAACCTGTCAGGGATGACAGTTCTGGCAGGATTATCAATCACAGATCTTCCATTCAGTGTTTACAAACTCAGCTACCAGTGTTGGTAATGTCCCACTGTAGCTTATGCATTTAAATGCCTAACAGAAAAACAGTTAACAGCAATAATGCAGCTGAGACTTCAAGATGTTGTGATGACTGCTACTAGTTGATAATCCAATAAATAGCTTGTCATTCATCACACAGAACATTTTGTTCATAGCACAAGTATTATATTAAGATTGGATTTAACAATATATTTTACCACATAGAAGAACATAAAATAGGAAATGAAATATATAAAAAAATTATTCTGCATTACATTCATGTGACTTTCTCTACCTACTACCATTTATTTTTATCTCCCTTCTACAAACTATTCTTACAAGACCGTAATTTTGTTTTTGTATCTGCTTCATATTGATCGTGATAAAACCATTGCAGAAATGGTTTCACTACACATTTAATTGTAGGTATGTATAACAGGATACAGGAAGCTGAAACAATAGTCAAATCTTTAAAAAGCGGGCCACCCAAAAAACACGAAAATTTGAACCAGTAGCATTGAATATCTCACAAATTATTAATGTCACAAAAAATTCAACGAGATCTACATTTTTTGTGTAATGTGTTTGACTATCTCTTGTGGTTTACCAGCTTTTAATCAAAAACTTTAAGTCATTTTAATGAAAAATGTTCATTGTAAAGGGTAGCTTGGGATGGGAGAGCCTTTCTTATGGACTCAAATTCATAACATGCATTTCTGGTAAAACCTCAATGTCAAAATTTTTGAGTGAAATATAATACTGGATATTCCAACATATTTGGTTTCTTCTTGTTCTGTTTCTCAATCAGCAAAACTTTCATTGGCCACAACTCTCTCCTGCCACTGAAACAAGCCAATTTAGTTGAGCTTTGAAACTTCTTGATTTATTAAGGCAAATTTGTACATTGCAACTCAAATGAGTACAAGCACTGAAATTCTTTTTCTCTAAGTTTCTCTGAAAGATTGAGTATTTATAAGATCCCCAAGAACATGGATTTAAATGCTATGTTCATCTACTGTTAAAATTGAAAAATTCAGGAACACTCATACACAATGTTTTTTCTCTTATGTTAATCAAAGTTAGTAAACACTGGCACCTCACTTTCCTTGTGTGTTTTTTTTTAAGCTCAAAATAAAATGATAGATATAATAAATCATTTGGTTCAGGAGACATTTTAATTCAGAGTATCAAAACTTATTTATTAATTATAAATAAAAAAATTAATACTTCAAATACATTTTACATAATTCATAACAATTTGAGTGTTTTATTTGTTCTATATTCTGCATATGATATAGAATTTGGAATTTTTTTTCACAGATGCATTGCCTTAAGGCAGAGAAGGACTTCCATGAGGATGAAGTTTGGCCCATAACAGCAGCAGTGGATGAAAGCAGAGCATTTGTCGGGGGAGAATTATGGTTACACATATCATGAATCAGGAAGTCAATATAGGATTGGCAGCAGTGAGAACAATCCTCAAGGAAAAACTTGAAACGAAAAAGCTCAGGAGTTATTAGATTCAATCTAAAGATGTCTATGTTGTGACAGCTTCACTTGAGAAACAAAATATAGCTACTGACCAAATGTCACATCACAAAAAGTCTTCTATACACTGAGAAGAAACCATCCAAAGACTGTGACAAATCCTCTGGACTGAAAATTACTAATGGTCTGTCCTCTTCACTTCAAGTTGAAGAGCTCTTTCTCCCAAAAATTTAAAACGATTTTGCTTTACTATAAGTCTACACGTTTTAATTGTACAGCTCATATTGCACAATGAATGGGTTTGGGAGGCATTAGCACGTAATTTCATTCTGAGGACTAAAGAAAAATGGAAATTCAATCAGGATTGAGACAAGCTTCAAACACGTAACACAGCATGGCACAAAATGTTTCATTGGTCTGTAGAATTCCTATCCCTGCACAATTTTTCCATGCAATCATTTAAAGTTGCTGTTGTACTGAAATCAGCTTCAAATAAATTTTGTAATCCAAGGACAAATCAGATATAAACTGAAGTTTTCTCTTAGCAGCTCCGATAGCAAGCGAACTGATGGGTGATCTTGAATTGGGGATGTCAGGAGTTCCTTCCTCTTCCGCTTACAACTTGTGTCATTCACAATATAAGTGAGCAAGAGGCACACATTTCCAATTGCAGCGCGTAACACTTGTCAAAGAAGGCAAAATTCTAAAATGGTTCCAGACACAATTCAGGGAAGAAAAGCTTTCAAAAACTCAAGGATACATGGCACATTTTCATGGAATTGAAACTGTGGGAAGTGAATCCCATCAACAATGACAATGGACATTTTTTCTGCTAGTGAAGTTATAAAACAGATGGGCACTTATCTTAGAAATCACATTAGTAAAGTTAAGCTATGGAAGTAATCAGTCCATCAATGATAACAACCAATAACGACAAATGTTTAAGTGGTTTCATCATGATGGTAGCTCGAGTCACACTTTTTTTACACTCACCTTCACTAATTAAATACCTTGTGCCATCTGGTGTTGGGGGCACAAAGTTTTAACACATTGTTCACAGGCGGGATTTCAAAATTAATGATGTTGTTGCCGTTTTTGATGATGTGATTTTTTTCCCAGATGTTCAATTCTATTGGTGTGGTGAGGGGTTTTAACAACTTTATACTTTGGCCAATGTTGTGGTTTTTTGTCCAAAAATGGTGTGATTAAGCGGATTTATCTATTTCTTTTAGCTTTATGTTGTTTTGGTGTTCCTTAAGTCTGGTTTCCAAGTTTCTTTTAATTTTTCTTATGTAGTATTTCTCATATTCATCACAACTAATCTGGTAAATTCCGGATTTTAATGTGTTTGGGATGGTGTTTTTGAGAGGTGTGTTTAGCATGTTCAAGCTGAATTTGTTCTGTTGGCTAGTCTTATGTTAAATTTGTTGAAGATTCATTCAAATTTTCTAAAGGGCCAAGGGTGGTATGTGAATTTCTTGTATTTCCAATTTGTGTTTGAGAGAGGTGTTAGAGTGATGGAATGTGAAATTGCCTTAGTGGTGGAATGTGAAATTGCCTTGAGTTTTTTCTTCTTCTTTATCATGTTCCATATGAGATCTGAGTTGAATCCATCAGCTACTGCTATTTTTTCTATATGTTGTTCTTTTAAAAATTCTTCATTGCTCAAGGGGACGCTATGTAACCGGTGGATCAAATTTCTAAAGGTGGCTAGTTGGTGTGAAGTTGGGTTGCAACTATTTTTCTTTATATAATTGTCCACATGTGAAGGTTTCCTAAGTATACCGTATTTAAAATCATTTTGATCTCTAGTTACAATGAGGTCCAGGAAGGCCAAAGTGTTGTTCACTTCAATTTCAATTGTGAATTAATGTTGTTGTCCTGCAGGTTCAACAGTTTCAAAGCATCTTCTGTTAATTTCTGGGGTATGATGGTTTCATCATGTTTTTTGGATGTCTGTAAAAGACCCTGCTACCGGAAGAAGGGGAAGGTTATTTGTATTGTGACACAGTGACTATGGTCGGGAGGTCGGCACCGAGTGGTCAGAGTAAACAAGATAATTACCACTTGCCAGTGTAAACACTGGGCGTGCTACCAGGAGATAACTAGAACTTTCTGGAAGCTTCTTCTCCCCCTCCTCCAGAAACTGTGTCAAAATAGTTGTAGAACCTTCTGTGGAAGAATCCACTGCCTATATAAGCAAGCATTCTTGTGCAGACCAGTTAGTTGCAAGTCAGTCGCAAGTCATATCAGTGAGCGAATGAGTTGGCAGGTGAGTTTCCCATGAGACATCAACAGCGATTCTCCGAGCACGTTAGTGATGGCTGTGGTAACACACAGCAAGTGCTACTGCGGAGTAACAGATTGTGAGGTCTTGTGTTTGACTCCCAGCGTAAAGAGGCTGCATCACGAAGGATGGTGACAGAGAAGTGGTAGTGAGAACAAAGTGAACCAGATGAATACAGTGACAATTGAGAAAAGTCGCAGCATCACATTACCACTTGTGATGAAACCTCCAAAACATGCAAGGATACAGGAGTGGAGGAAACGAAGCTGCACCACTCCACGCCAAGTAAAAAATGCTTTCAACTACTGTTTTTTTTTTTGGGGGGGGGGTGCATATAAGGGCATTTTGATGGTAAATTTTTCTCCATACACAAATAACAATTATTCATTGCCTTTTTTAAAGAGAGAATGTTTGCAAATCATAACAAGTAATACCATTTTATTAGCTCAATAAATTACTTTTTTGTTTATATGTGATTTCCTTTGTAAGTTTATGAACCATCGTCTTTTTCTTTCCCATTTATCCCCTATCTCTCACAAAATGAACAGAAATGGGGGGGGGGGAGAAGTATTCCACTACATTTAACAACCAGGTGTATATGGACTATATCAGTATTGCGGCTTAACAAAAAAAGTAAATAATAATAACAACACAAGCTTGCAGCTAGAGTTTGGATTTATTACATAAGGTAGTTTTAAAGGAATTCAGTAACACTTTTCTGTCAAGGTTATGAGACTTTTAGGTATACAGTACATCCACATGACCTTGATGGAAGTGGTATGGCTCTGTACCAAAGATGCAGTGGGTAGTAGTGGCTTACCATCTTAAAATACATCCCTTAGATTTCCCAGTTGGAGGGGTGTTGGTCCACCCATGGTAAGATGTGAGGCATATGTCCAGACCTTTGAGACATTAGGGTAGCAACATAAACAAGGAGAAACCTTGTATATAGCTTTCCACCCATATTCAGGGTTCTATGGATGGTGACTGTATAATACCCCAGTACCCATGTGACCACAGTGGAGGCCAAGGAAAATAATGGGAGGGAAAGTAAGCAAAAATAATTGGGCCCTATGGCTTCAAACTGAAATAGGTTGAACGTCACAGCTAAGATAGAGTATCTAGAAAAAGAATCATGACAGAGAGATTGGCTCAGACTGATCCTGGGGGTAGGAAGCAAACAGGACGGTCTAGATGTGCTCATGAAACGAACCTGGGATACAGGCCCTGGCATTTCATAAGATGGCAATCACATCCGAGAATTTCCCAGAGCTCAAGACTCACAATAGCTAAGAAATCCTGGGTAAGATACTCTAGAAGGTGGGTGGAATTCCTGAAGGAGAACCTCCACCTTTTTGTGGACTTACTCTTTGCAGGATGGCATGCTCATATACTACTGTGAGGATAATTTCTTAAGCATTTCTTGCAATTGGCTAAGGACAAACCTCAATGATGTAAAACTCTAAGAGGGTATAACCCTTAGTGCTGGAAGCCAAGATCTCCCTAAATCTATAAAAGTAGCCCCCAGAACTCGGGATATCACAACCAAGCACTCAAAGATGCTTTTGTGCAGGATGAAAATCCCCAACACAGAGTGCTGGAAAGTGCTTCATAGGGAGGCAAATTTGTTGGGACAACTAATTTTGTTAATTGACCAGGAATCTGCCAATATAATTAAGGAGGCAAAAATGGAGGCCTACAGGGAATAGGGTCAGTTCAAGATCCTTGCTGATTCCAACAAAACATGCAAAGGTAGAGTCAAAAGTAGCTGAGGACACCTAAACCAACTGAGGTATATAACTTAAGTACATCACAGCAAGGCAGCAACTGCTGCTTTATGCAGGAAGCTAGCTGCTGAAAATTTGATATAACTCTTACCTACACAAGAACCATATTTATAGGGCAAGATAAGAAATATAAGCAGTAACAGTGGATCTGTAATTAGCTCAGGGAATAGATAAACCCATGGCATGTACATGCAATCAGAGATGGTTCAAGGCAACAACTATTTTAAAGCTTTTGTTCCAGGGTTGTAACAACCTTTAAAATATACCTAAGGGTAGAAGAAGACAATTTTACTGAATTTTACCTATCTCCTTTATGGATAATACAACTAGCCATCATTAACGGTGAAGTACCTCATTAATTACAGGAGGACATCCAGAAATGATGCCAATATACACCACACTACGCGAATTAACAGGAAAGAGCTAATTTTATTTGGCAAGTACACACTTAAACAAAGTCAATCAAGGCAATAACCCTACATTCATCAATGCTTTCAGAAAAGAGGCAACTGACATTACTCTGGGATCAATATCCTTACTTCCCAACTTTATGAAATTGAAACCCGTAAAACTTTCCTTGTCCAACAAAGCGTAATCATTTTGTAATAAGATGAAATTTAGAATGTGTAAAATGTTCTGTACAATAAAGGTATAAAAATGCCATGTAAAATAAACGAGAAATCTGTTTTATAAGAATCCTTGAAGACCTGGTAATATTGCTTCTTTCTGTCACACATGCTGAAATTCTTCCTGGTATCACAATAAACATATATTAAAGCAAAGAACACCACTTATTAACACCACAGATTTTTAATCCACATTTTACACTTCAGAATGTGAACTATAGCCAAAAACTGGGAAACTTATATCTCACAGCCATAGAAATTGAATAAGTTAGATACTTTATGTGAAGGAGTTGAGTTTACAATTGACATTGTCCATTAGTAAACATTTGCACCCATTTACTGCTGGTACTAGGGTTCACTAGTGGTAATCAAATTTTAAATCTGCACGCTATGGCATTTTGTTGCAGCCCAGTGAAGGGGGACCATGTTTGCGATGAAAGATAAACACACTGATAAGCTCTCGCCTATCATGGCACTGTATACCAATTAGTGCAGTACATTCAGTCTGTAATCTTAAATTGCAATACAATGCAAAAGAATTTAATGCTTTGTCATGTCCGTGGTGGAAATCTTAACATTCTGAATCTGCCCACAAAACTGTAAAAATGCCTTCTTTGTCGTAGTCGTATACAGGCCTCTCCTGTAAATTTTATGGGCAAACCATAAAAGTTGGCAAATATATCTATAACAAACCATGTACAAAGTTGCATGTATTTAATGATATCTCTTTGTCAGAGTATAGATACATATGCTTTATAGTAGGATCACAATACTTGAACCTATGACTATAACAAATCACAATACTGACTGGGATTACAAAGACCTATCAGCTTTAGTTCAAGGAATATCAAAGAATATATTATGTTCAGTCTCTTGCTTTTATTAAAAAAGGTAAAACTTTATGGCTGTATTAGGTATTATTGTTTAAAGGACTGCCTTTACATAGGAACCTGGAAATAGCCTTACACTGTGTTATATTCAACACAGAAAAGGTGTTGTACTATAAAGAAATTGCTCTAGGAGCTTCACCTAACATTGAGGATGCCTTTAATGGAACCTCTACTAAGGCACTACAATACATAGAAATTACATTTAAAATGTGTTATAGTTTAAAAATAATGCATTCTTTAAACTCATATAAATATTAGTCAAACTCTAATAATTTCTTTAAGTTATGCATACTTCTTTATAATGGCATTATGTTAGAAAAAATGAAGCAATACTGCTAGTGGACTTATGTGAAATATAATATTTACGTTTAATATGACATTTTCTGTAGGCGTGACACTTGTAAAAGCACAAGTTTCTTTTACATAATGTTAACAGTTTGTGAATTTTTTTGGGGGTTTTGCTGCATTACTTTGGTCTTCACTGAAAACGATAACAAAAGTAACGGTTAAGTGGCCCTTCTTATATAGTCGCTTTTGGCAACTTTTGGAAGGAATTGCTGCCAACGTAAATCATTCAAGTTATAGACGCGCAGATCCCTCGGCTACGCTTTGAGGCTGAGAGCCCTCAATCCCTCGACTATGCCTTGAGGTTGAGGGCTCTCAATTGTGTTTTCAGCTATGTTGGGATTTCAAATGTTGACTTTGAAGACCAACGTAATGCAGGTTACCGACGTTTTCAATGAAGACCAAAGTAATGCAGAATGACCCTTTTTTTCTTTCTTTCCATTTAACAATGAACATTTTTATGATTCAACCTGAAATGAAACTTTGCTTTTAGTAAGTATAATACTACACTCTTTGAACAATTTTCGTTCGTTTTTTTTGGGGGGGGGGGATCTTCACTCAATTTTTTCCCGTTGAAAATTATAGTCACTAATCTTGCTTAACCTTCTCTAAAACAAATTTATTTTAGTGTTTTGTTCTTGCCCCCTCACCCTTACCACAGATGTGTAGGTATATATTACATATGGTAATTTCTTACCCTGTTTTGAAAGTATTCTTTCCGAATCTGTATGTCAACCATGAACTGCATTTTCATGCCATAAAAATTTACTGTCCTATTTATTGCTAAAATAATGCATTTAAAAGGTGGCTTTGTGTTACTATACATCACTGTAGAAAACTTACTGTTTCTTCTACAAAGCAAGTCAAGCATGCAAAGTGTGGCCAATCAAACAAGTTTAATTGTACACAACTGTCTGTCTGACTTCTGTAAGGTCAGTTTTAACTTACTATTATGTTAAATGTACACAAATCTATCAGAATTCTTGAAGAGTTTAATTTTTGCTTTTTGGGACTGAAAACTTGTTTGCTGAAAATAGGCATGTAAACAGAAAATAATGTTTGAAGCTCAGTAAGCAGTTCCATGCTTTAAATTTGTGCTTGTCAGAAAACTACAAAGTAAAATGTGGATAAGAATGCCATTTACAAGATAAAGCACAAACTTAAAATGAAAAATGAGTAAATATATAATATTAACAATAATGATAGTGTACTGTGTTTGCCAAAATTATGTCTGGGTACCATTTAGAGACACAGGTTTGCCATACCTAGTATAAACAGATTGCCTGCACTGTATATCTGCATATATCAGACATTCCATGTGAAATCAAACGGCAAAAAAGCTCACTTTTTTTTTTCCGTTGTAATTTTTCCTATTAATAAGGGGTGCTAAGGAAATCATATTTATCAAACATTAGCATCTAAAACAGTTGTCACGTTACTGAACGATAAATGTATCTTACTAATTCATTTTGTCATATTTTAAGTGTGCATAGCTCCGGAGCCCTTTCTTTCAAAATACTGTAATAAATCTTTTGTAGGTAAAAGTCTGCATTTCATTACAGCATATACTAATTATTTTTACAATATTCATAAAAACCTAACAAGTTTTTATTTATTTTAAGAGTCTCTGGATTTTTATAAAATTAAAATATTAGATTGCAAATAATCCACAGTATCCTTAAGAGAAGCTGCCAATGTTGGTAAAGTTGTAATGTTAGGGGGTTTGTAGTTAAAACACAAAAAGTGAATAAACACAGCAATTTACATGGTTGATGCACAATGATCATCAAGCGCTCTGTGAATCTGTGAGGAAATACTCAGAACCACATACTGTTTAGGAATGTTCTCATTGTTTAATCTTACACATAGCAGTTTGCTTGACCTTCAGTTCAAAACAAACGTGCGAGAGCAATCACGAACGTGTTTTACTAATCCTGCGCATAAAGTAATTTACTTCAATTATTTTAGACAAATCCTTATCAGTCACCATTACTTTAAACAATATATGTTTGATTGCATTTAAATTATGGAATCTACGATTTATAATACAATTATTTTTCTTAATACGTTACCGCCCACACAGGAAAAAAATAGAAATTTCTTCCACTTAAATAATAAGAATAAGAAGAACATGTTTACTTATCAGTATGAAATTAAAGTTTAGGGAATCTTGAACAATTTTAATTGCAAAACTATTATGTTCTAAATTTTAAGAGTTCGCATTAAGTATTGTATCGGGTTTGTCTCCAAATACAAAAGGCTTTGCTTCGTTTTAAAAAATGCACGGTTAATTTTCCTTCTATTTCCGATGATTTGAAATGGAATGTCCCTTACCACTTTTGCCTATTAAGTTCAAAGATCATTTATCTAGTTTGAAAAATGGACAAGCTGTACCTTTATTGCAATTTTCCTATCGCATCTTCCTTGAACAATTTCCGTCCTTTTGGCCACATCTTGAAATGATGTCCTCATTTAAATCTTTTCACTGGAAAGTGCCTAAGAAGTTGTCAGGTGAATCAATGCAGCTTACTTGTAATAAATGATGGCTTGTTCATCCCCATGTATATAAAATATAGCAAAAAAGCCAATGTGCTTGAGACTGAACATGGCCGATTGCCAAGAGATTGAATCAAAGTTTTAACTAAACAAAAAACATGACATTTACTTCACAAATGACAGGAAATACAATCCAAGATGTATATTTTTGCAAACATCACCACTCTGTTATGGCAATTCCAGATAAAGCAGTGGTAGCTAGCTATGATAGCACTAGACAATGTATATCTAGACAGCAGCATAGGATTTTGCTATTTATATAAGTGTAATCTAAAGTGGTATAGAAATAGGCATGTTCTGTAAAACTCATACATGACAGAAAATTGTTTAAATATAATTAGATTCTGACTTTATAATATATGCATATAAGTCAAATAAATTTGAGATAAAGGAATCACATAAGTATTATTCCGGGTAAGTAAACTAATAGTACAAAAATTTGAATTGTCACTTCTTTCGGCAATTCTGCATTACTTTGGTCTTCATTAAAAACGTTAATAAAAGCTAAAAGAAAGTGAATAAATTACCTTAGGAGTGGGTTTAAGAGTAGCTGTTATCTGTTGTACAGTTAGTGCCCACTTACCCGCCCGTTTTAGTTGTTTTACTTTAATAGTAAAATTACGGTGTGAAGACAACAAATGTGGCCATCTTGTCGCTATTGCACATGCACAATGGAAACTGTCAACCCACTAAATGAGAAGTGAAATCTGCAGAATAAGCAATTTGTTCTTACTTCTTCATTTTGTTTTGCCACTGACATAAACGCAATGCATTGTTATTAACAGTGCATTATATGAAACAAAATGGCTTGCGGAGGATGCAAAAACACAATGTATACACTAGTGAGAGAATAATTAGGTGTTGAAAACTTAGTTACTGGTACCTAACCTCCCGTGAATTAGAAACCTATGCTTATATTATATATATAAATAAACAAAACTAAACCTAAACTCCTGTGAATCAGAAATCTAAGCTTATATATATATATATATATATTATTATATATATATATATATTAAAGAAGAATAAACTTAACCCCTCATGAATCAGATACCTAAGCTTCTTATAAATAAATAAATAAAAAAAACAAAAAACACAAACAAACCTAACCTCCTGTGAATCAGAAACCTAAGCTTATACATATATAAACTAACCCTAACCTAACCTCCCATGAATCAGAAACCTAAGCATATATATATATATATATATATATATAACAAACTAAACCCAACCTAACCTCCAGTAAATCAGAAACCTGAGCTTAAAATAAAAGAAACCTAACCCTAACCTCCTGTGAATCAGAAACGTAAAAAATTAATAAACCTAAAATAAAAAGTAATTAGGAAAGCACCTTGAGAGCATTGGCGGTATCTTACTGGCTTTAGCAGTATTTGTTATTCATATGTTGCCAGCATTGTATTGTAGCTGGAGGATGACAAAGGGTGGCATCTGTAGGAGATGTCAAACATAATTTTCATCGCTTTTGAAGACCAACGTAATGCAGGTTTCTGCTTCTTTCTGACAAGCTTAAAAGCTGACTGAAAATTTAATATCAAGGAGCACTATACAAAAATGAGGCAAGCTGATGATGAAAATAAGTTTCTGCTGCGAAATATGTACATTCAAAAGCCATTTCATGCATGTACTTTAAAATAAAAAAGAAACGTGCAAAGTGAGCGCTCCAAAAATTTAGACTCGAAATCAAATTTCAACAAGATATACCCCAATGTTATATTAAGTGAACAGTATGACATAAATAGGTACTACTTAAAATTAGTTACAGCGTTTACCTGCAACACTGCAGTATGTTGAATTAACTTCTGGTAATCAAACCATGCAAAATAACCAAACATTCTTTGATAAAATAAAGAACAAAAAATCTGCTTAAAACTTTCCATATTCACTGGAAACAGAAATATTTCTTTGAATCAATATAACACACATAATAGGAATTTCTGTAACACTTGTAACACAATTTAAAACAGATTTCTTCTACGTTTGCACATAAACTAAAGCAAAATGTCCTTTATCAAAATATCACAAAGAACAATAATTCCAGAAAATAATATAATGTATTTTAAGAAAGACTGAGCAGAAAAATATTTATCATTCCTTTACGGCATCATCACTCCTATAACCACGATCACGAGCAATCACATTTGACCTGCAAATTTTGAATTGTTTTAAGCGTTCTATGTGTAAGAATAATGCACTATCCAAATTCCATGTTAATAACATGTAACATATAGGACTCTTGGCATGTTGAAATTTATTATTCAAAACGATACTGCCTCTAATCTAAATCACAAAGTAAGAAAAAAAAATTAAAGATATAAATTCTTTAAAAGAAATGGTGGAGAAACCATATTCAATTTCAATATGTTCAATACAAATTCAATACTGAAGAAGTAAAAATATGAGTTACTCTAAAATGTTTTTTGTATTCGCTCGATTTAAGGCAGCACACGTGATTCATCCTCGTCACAAAAGCTTTCTCCTCCCCGTAAAAAAACACCTTCGTAATTGGTACATTAGCTTTCAAATCTTAAAATATACGCACTAGTTCAACACATACTGAAAGGTCTTCACACAAACCATTGTCTCGCTCCTGACAATGAACGAAAATTTTGACATACAGTGCTTTTCTAAATATGCATACAATTTCATTCAACTATTAACCTTTTACACTGTTAAGTCACCTGAATCTTGTTACCGTTGCGATTACAGTAACCCTGTTCATTTCGATAAAAGCATTTGTAAAATACTTTCAGATTCTACCGTTTTAAAATAAGTTCCAAAAAACTCTCCCTTTGTAAACAAAAGTCTCTTGGATTTTGGGTACTAACATGTTTTGTTCCGTTCTAACACAACTTATTCGTTATTCACAGCCATAAAAACTTCACAGATATGACTAAGTTCAAGTACACTCTTCAGTTTAGGTATTTACAATAATATTACCGTATCACTTTCATTATTTTACTGTCGCTGCTTATTCTCCTTTATGGTCAGCCATTTCCTACAGGCAAACATTGGGTGTGTTCATTGTATTGATGGGTCATAAGCATCTACGAAATTTATCGGTCACTGGGTTCACAATAATAATTTTGTCACTAACATACTTCATATCCTTATGTGATACCTCTGTATAAAACCTAAAATTCGATTACGTTTTTAAACGTATACCAGTTTGTTGTATATCATGTACACCAAAAAAACATTTATTTCTCTCTACCACAGACACTTTTGACTACAATAGGCCTGTAAATGGCCGCCACAGAAATTTCTGTATTGAGTGTGAATCGATATTAGCACTCGAAATAATACCTTGAGAACAAAGCAAAATTTACAAATACTCATTTCATTATCACTTAGGGCATTTTCTGATTGGCATTAAAGGCGGCAATACATATTACGCTATAATAAGCAAAGCAAACTGGTTGCTGTTATAACCCCCAGAGATTAAACTTTCTAACCAAAGAAACGTAACCTATTTAAGGATGTAACATTTTTTTTTCTTTTCTGTTTCCAGTCGGTGTCAACCAAATGCAATTAAAAGAAATAAGTCGTGGACTCTAGTACCTACTCATTCTCCTTGTAATAAGGTGAATGAATGAATAAACTTATATGTTTGTTCTGCATTCCGTATCTTACTCTAGAGTAGATTCTTACCTATCAGTAAATAGGTACCTTACATTAAGGTACTTGTTCTTTGCAAAATTGTACTTTATTACATATTATCATTGTACTTATGAGTATGTACAGAATGTCTGAAATTGAAAAATTCCTCAGAAACTTTAACCTAATAGTTGATTTCAGCAGTTAGGTGTCCATGTGTGCGAGCGTGCGCGGTGCATATGTACGTTATTAATTCCGATGCAAGCGCTATTGTTAATTTCGTTTAGTTTTTAAAGCCCAAAATCGCTTTAATCCCACCTTGTTCTGTTATTCCCGTATTTCTTAAAATAAGCCATACAAGATGTAAATACGAAAATTATGCGATTCTGTTTTTGGCTTTGATACTATTTTCTCCAATTTTTTTTTTAATGCAGAGTTCAGCTTAGAGCTAATACATTAAATTAAAATCGGAAAACTTTCGTCAGTAAAACATTTCAGATGCTTAGGAAATTCACTAACCATTCCATATTTATTAGTTTTGAGATGATCCACTGGAAACTTGAAATAGCAGTTTATCATTTGCATTGTCATGTTTATAGGATTGTCGGGGTGGTTTAGTGAAATTCGTTTCCATTGTAGGATTTAAATTTTGTAGTATTTCTTTGAACAATTAATTAGGATATACGAATAAATCATAAGTGGTTGAGGCAACACCACTACCACAATCCCTTCTGCCATTAAGCATCCATATTGGTACCTGTTTTATTTGTCGAATAACTTAAGCTGTACTTTTTTAGTTCAAAGCTTTGGTGTTCTGTGGTTCAAAGAATTTAGCTTAGGTGGCAGTATCGTCATTGACGAAAGCAAGGTTGTACAGACCTTGGACGAACTGCAGTTCTCAACCCCTATAGTTCTGTGCTATACAGTGAGTCCATTGACGACTCGATGCTGACACTGATTAGTTATCTGTGCTATATTTTAACCACAAAACTAATATTGCCAACAACATTATATATACAACGGGTCTTCAGATTTACTTACAGATCAACTGTCACTTCTGAATTCTTATCCAGTCCAAATCCACTGGGGTTCACTTCGTTCACATTATCACTTCGCTTAGGTGAAATAGTTCAATTCTCCGTCCCTTCACTTTTTTCGTGACGTAGCCTCTTCGCGTCGGACGTTCACCCCTCTGGGAGTCGAACATTAGACCTCCACAGCCGTCGCTCCGCAGTAGCACTCGCTGCATGACACGGCAGCCGTCATCAACTCCTCGGAGATGTCGCACGGGAAACTCACCCGCCAACTCGCACTCCACTCGAAACTCCTCACCTTGACTGACTCGCAACTGACTGGACTCCGACTCTGACTGGCAGGCTAAGTTTTAGCCCGAGTGAATTTGCTGCGTAACCACCCTCAATAGGGTTTAACCGCAGGAAGACTATTGTAAAGGAAATGGTGTTTAAGGATGACGGTTTTAATTTTAGATTGCATAGAGAGAAGGGAGGTGGCATGTAGCTCCTGACAGCTGCCTTTTAGGATGCAGCGGCCCTTCTGCACCCTGGTGTATGTGTATTTATCAATTTTCTTGGCTGTGATTGAATTTGGAGACCAATCGTCTCTTGGATTGGATTACTGTTGAGTTCAGCTTTAACTGCTGTTAGGTATTACAGCAGGATCGATGGATTTGTGCCGGTGAAGACTGGGTGCGCAATCGTTTAGAGCCCAGTTGCCGAGCCTATGTTCTCGGTCATGCGCAGTATACTGAAATGGCCAGTATCGTGGAGAGCTTTGACCGTGCAACATCCGTTTTCTACCGCTTCGGTGCCAGCACGTTAATTAAGTTTTACAAGTTTTAGAAAGTGATTATTAATCGTATTCGTGATTAGTGTTTTGTGTATGTGTGTGCGCGTGTATATGTATTTGCTTATTTAGACTAAAATGCCTCCCATTCAAAGCAAACTTGGTGGAAAAACACTGCACAGCCAAACACGTGAAGTTGTTAATAACATCCATTTCTTCATGAAACGGGAAGCAGCTTCTGGCGATATTCTAATTCCATTGAAGAAAGTGCAAGGGAGGGTGAGTGCAGCAACAAAAGTATCTGAGAGGACAATACGTAAAATAATTAAAGAAGGGGGAACATGTGAGGAACAGGGAACCTCCTTTGGGACACCTGGAAAGGTACATCGTGTACCAAAATGGATCACAGACATTGATGACTTTGATAGGTGTGTGATTCGGCAAACAATTTACAATTTTTATATTCAGGAAAAAACCGTGCCCACTGTCAGAAATCTGCTCCTGAAGCTTAAGGATTCCATTAACCTTAAAGGGGGAAGCACTAGTTTAAATATTATCTTACGTGACATGGGTTTCGCGTGGAAGAAAACAAGGAACAATAAGGTCTTGCTACAGGAGAGACATGAGATAAGAGATTGGCGCGTGTCATATTTGGGTGCCATTAAAAAGTTTAGAGACGAAGTGCAATACATTGTTCTGTGAGCAGCGCGATCTCGCACCCGCCCGTAGCAGCCGTCATTCTAGGAATGAACAACAATACGGTGAGTCACATGATAGCATACTACTTAGTTATTCTTTTGCCGGTTTATTTTCCCGGGTTTTCTGTTTTACTGTTTGTTTACCGTTTCCATACACCACATTTACAAAGAGCTGCCTGGCATTAGACATAGACTCGCTTCAGTGCGCGAGGAAACAAGGTCACCGGCACAAAACCATCGTTTCTGCTGTACTCCTTGGTTATCTGGTGTGCCCGCACGCCATGCGGGGAAACCGATGACGCCGAAGACGGCGAGTTCTAGGGTTGTAATCCCCAAGAGATCTGACCAGGATACTCTGATGGTTTGGTAAACTTGCGTAAAATTTAGTAGCCCGGCGCCTAATTTCATCTTCCACATATGGAAGAGATGAGGCTTCGTGGAGTAGTCTCACGGGTAAGGCGCGGCCGACAGAATAGATGGATCGGAGTCCCCTATTCTGCGCCCGTTGTAGCCATAAGAACCAGCTGTCTGCGGCCATGCCCCAGACCTCACAAGCGTATAGCATAAGGGGGATTATCAAGGCTCGGAAAAGGTGTAGCTTTAAGCGAACAGGCATCCCGGATCTCAGCATCGGATACAAGGAGGCAATTGCCCCCTGCGCCCGGGCCGAGACGTCACGGATGTGCTCGCGAAAAGTTAGACCCTTATCCAACTTCACCCCAGGTATGTTACGGAATTCCTCCATTCAATTCTTCGGCATCGAAATTGAAATGTAGGGCAGTCTGCGGGGATGTGGCGCTTTGTTAGCAGCAAGGCGTGGCTCTTGTCCGCGTTAACGGACATGCGCCAACGCCGGCACCACTGCTGGATGAGGTGGAGGTGTCTTTGTATTGGGTTGCAGGCTCCGAGTAGGTTTTCGTTTGAGCAGTACAGCAGCACGTCGTCAGCATCCTGGGTCATTTCGACTTGCTGCTGAGTTAGAACATCTGCCATAAAGACGCTAAAAATCGTGGGGGATAATGCAGAGCCTTCAGGGACTACGCCTCTGACTGGCCTAAGTGTAGATGTGTTCCCCGCGACTGAAACTTTAAATGTGCGGTGACGTAGAAAGCTGTGAATGATGTTGATCTGTTTGGGTAATCCCAGGTGGATGAGTTTATACCGGAGACCCGCATGCCACGTCGTTGATAAGACTTTTTCGACATCCAGCGATACCGCGGTGGTGAAGCAACCTTCCTGGGAACTCAGGGCGGCCGTCTCCACCACTCGCAGCAGCTGCTGTGATTTTGAATGCCCAGGACGAAATCCAAACTGGTGGTCCGGGATGGCTTGAATGTCTCCCAAAAGTGGGGACAAGCGGTTGAGGACCATCCTCTCGAGAACTTTCGAGAGGGTCGGAAGGAGACTGATGGATCGGTAGTTGGAAGGATGTACCGGATCTTTCCCCGGTTTCAAGATGCATACCACCCGGGTCTCTCGCCAATCTCGTGGAGTGTGACCCAGAATGGGACACAAGTTGAATACTCGGGTTAAAGCACAGCATTGAAGGGAAGGTGCCGGAGCATGAGGGGGTTAGCCAGTCAGGTCCGGTCACCTTTTTGGGGTTGAGACGCAGGAGTGCGCCATGCAGCTCACTCAAGCGAATGATGGATAGCCGATCCGCGTCATCCAGAGGGCGCCGAAAGTATCGGCGTACCTCCCGATTCACGTGTTCGTAAAAGATGTCGTCCTGGGGGTCCTCTCTCGGACGTAAGGTACGTTCTAGATAATCGGCGAACACATTTGCTTTGGTCTGGGGTTCATAGGCGAGGCCTTGGGTGCCTTGGAGAGGAGAGCTGTATTGGCCTCGACGGTTTCGGAGGCTTTTTGCTATCCTCCACACGTCGCCGCCATCGAAGCGCAGTCTGGTCATCGTGTCCTCTTACGTTTGCAAATGGTGCCCGTGCAGGCGGAGTCGGACCTGTCGGCGTAGACGCCGCAAGAGCGCCCGATTGTGCGGCGTGCGGTGACGCTGGTACAGTCTCCGTGCAGGCCAAGAACGGTGGATGAGAACAATAAGGTCCACTGGAAGGACGTCGGGATGTAGGGGTGCTGGAGCAAAAACTGCACCGTTATGTGCGGTTTGCGTTACTATGGAGGCGAAGGAAGAGACCGCTGCCTTCAAGGTTGGTATGTCTGTGATTCTAGGGTTCAGTGGTATGGAAGTGCGAAGGCAATTCCTAACGCCTATCCAGTCGACTTCTCGTGTGCAAACGAGGGGTCGTGGCTGGCAACCCTAGTGTTGATTTCTGCCAATATGGGATTATGATCGGAATGTAGTGCGTTGATTGACGTGAGAGTGAGATGATATGGGAATTGCTTAGTGATCGCGAAGTCGATGACTGAAGATAGTCCTCCACCTCGCGGATGATGTGCGGGTTGCCAGGGACCCTGCACTTGAAGCAGTGGGCCCGCGTCGATCAGGCGAATTATTGCATTGCCTCTGGCATCCGCCCTGCGGCCGCAATGCCAACGTGGATGTTTGGCATTGAAGTCGCCGGCTAGAATTGCACTGGGATATAGGGCTAGGAGTGTAAGGTAGTCGTTGGGCGCAAACTGCCTACCTGGAGGATGGTACACGGAGACCAACAAAACCTCCGTTCCGTCGAGATCCATACATACTGCTGTGGCCTCTAGGGTTTGAAGAGTGGGGGCTGGATTGGGCGATGGACCACGTTCTGCCGCACTAGGACCATCGTGCCGCCTCCCGGACGACCCTGACGATCCGTTCTGTGGCAGACGTAGCGATTTTCGGGACGGAGAAATGTTTCGTCAACTAAGATGACGTACAGTGCCTGGGAGCAGGCAAAATGTAGCAACTCACCCCCCTAACCGGCTATACCGCAAGCGTTCCAGAACGCACTGACTGGACTGCACGAAAATGCTCACTTATTTAGTCAGTGGAACCTTTCTACGAGGTTCTCGGACGTTCTAGAACTATTTCAACACACTTTCTGTAGGAGGCGGGGAAGAAGCTTCCAGAAAGTTCTACTTATCTTTCGATAGCGCGCCCGATGTTTACGCCATAACCTCTGCGTCACAAATATTTGTATTTAGAACCCACGTTTAACTCTTACTAGCATACACGACATAGATCCCCTCATTGAACGTGTGAGTAATCAAACATAGTATGTATCAGTAAATTTATAGATCGAACGCATGAGAAAGAATACTCTGTGAAATAAAAGCGATAATAAAAAAGACCCTATTTTAAAAAGTCCTAGAATCTATTGACAGAGATTTCTTGATAATCACAAGTCAGCTCAAGCTGTGCAATCATCACGTGAGAGATTGTAATAACATGGAAGGTGCGCATTATAAGAGGATTTGAGTAGAAGTTGCTCTAACAGTAATAATTTTGTACAAAGCACCTTTAAATTTGTCTAATTTAACAAAATATTACAAAAGGAGGCTGCAGTGTCGTCTAAACTTCCTAATGTTATATCAGCAAACTTCAATCATTTGGAATGTATTGCTTCACAATGGGAGTTCAAAATACGGACAGTGAAATTCTTAGAACTCATGAGGACATGCAGAAATAAAGCCATCCACATCTCAACGTATTGTTCTTAAGGAGTGACTTGAGAACCCTTTGACATCTAGGAAGAAATTTGTATACACAACGAGGAGGATTTAAAGATGCTTTTATTGAAAGAAATTTCCATCTACAACTAACCCTCCCTTTCACGCTTACTCCATATCTGCTCCTCCTCCATTCCTTTCCTTTCATCTCTCTCTTCTCTCCTATTTGCAGGCAGTTTACGACATGTATTTTGAAAACCGACAATGAAACCGTTTTCCTGTACCCTTTGGACACTTAAGCGAAAACCCGGCGGTAAATTCTGTCAAACAGTAATTACATGTAGAATAAAGTATCACTAATTAACACCTGCTTCAGTACCGTGCACCTTAAAATGGAAATGTATGACAAGTTCTGTGAACTGCAAAATCAGGCGGTAAAAGCGATATACCCTATTGGCCCGAAAATAAGCTGGACTTTTGGTCCAAACTTCAATGGTAAAATGTCGCGTTGTGGCTTATATTCGGCTTTTTACATATCTTTGTGTTAAAATATATACTAATTTACAACAATACAGCTAACAGCAACTGTCGGCACTTTATTACGCAACAATGAAAACGTTTATCGGCGTTAACATTGTATATATTGAAGTATAAGCTGAAGCTATGCTGGCGGCGTGAGAATTTTATCCTGAAGATGGGAAAGATTTTCCCGTACGATCAGAGACGTCGATTTCTAATCAACTCTATACATGGCTGGAAGATCGAAAAAATCGAGAGTATTGACTATATTAGTTTCTATCGAATGCGCTCGATGGCAGCGAGGATGACTTATTATGGGATTAGAATGAAGAAAATGGTGATCGCGATGAACTGAACACTGGTAGTAATGACAGTGAATAACGCAAAATATGGCAATGTGTTTGGTGCCGATGTGATGTGCCACATGCTAGGGAAAATATTACGCACATGCAAGTACAAGAAAATAAGCATTTATACACATTTTTTCTTGCCCAAATCATGATGCAGCTTCCTGAGATGCAGGTTTGAAGGCCTCCTATATATTGATACGGTAATTTGTATCACAAATTACTTAAATGTAAATAATGATTGTAATATGAATATGTATTTTTATGTGACATTGATTTCAGATGTTTATTAATTGTAGTTATTATTGGTAAATAATAATATACGGCTTTACTGAAACTGTCAATAATAACGCAATAATGCAGCGAGGGGGGTGAGCTGTTTATCGTTATTGGGAACAAGGAAGTTATGTAATGTTTGGCGCGTTTTCGGTAGAAACTTCTGGAATGTTTCCCTAAAAGCAATATGTATTCGTGGTTTTCATTGGATATTAAAATAGACGCTAATGTTGGCGCGTTTTATTAGCCAATAGCAGTTCATTTATAATCTTTAGGCATGTCGAGGAGTGGGAGTATATAAAGTCGAGTCCGTGGTAGATCGCCCCCCAGTTCAACAAAATTCTCAATACCTTACACGTAGGTCGCCTAGTTCATCAAAATTTCTAGCACGTTATATGTTGTCTTCAGTCAGTCAGTTCGTCATAAGTTACGCGCAGCAGAATTACGAGAATCTAAAGTATTATACAGTTAAATATACACAAAGTTGAAGTACGTGAGTTAAAAGTGATAAGTAAGAAGTTATTACAAACAGTTTCAGTTTGGCGAGTATCTAAATCAATATGTAAAAGTGTTCGTGAACGTGTTCGGCAATAAAACTTATAAAACAAATTTTCTTCATCAGTATAATTTCTGGATAAAAAGATTCCTTTCCGCTTCACAACCTGCAAAGAAATACATGTTCGACCCAAACAGCTAGCTGGAGGACATTTAAAGTGAATTATTTCAAAACTGATGCAAATTGCTACGCCAGATGGAGCTACAAACAAAAAAAAATGAATGACGTCACAAGATGGCTTCAACACTGATGTAAACAACATTAAGTAAAACAAGTTCTCTCACAAATTAGCTCCACAACATGGGGCTAACAAATACAAAAACATATTACGTAAACAAGCATCTTCCGTCGCAAATTGGCACCCAGAACGTGGGGCAAGATGACCAGGAAAGGAACAAGAGTGACCAGGAAAGGATCAGAATAACCAGGAAGTAGCAGAATTAACTAGGAAAGTAGCAGAATTAACCAGGATGTGGAATGAATGGAGCAGTGAATTGATCTACAAGACGCAGATTCCAGAAACAACAGGGAGGACAGACTACATGAATGATTGGACATCGTAATTCCGAGATTACAAGACAACAGGGAAATTCAAACTACAGGACGACAAAACTACGCAGATTCATCGAAGCGACATACAAATCTAGGAGAATGGGGCAGGAAGCTGGACATCAAAGTAACAGCAACAGACAGCATCACAAAAGGTCAGAGTATAGTAATTTTTTTTAGAAAACGAAAACAATGGCTACTAGTAATATTGAAGAAACAATGATGGAAGGAGATAGTGTAACAGTTAGCTGTAAGTCAATACAGGTTACAAAAAAAAAATTTCAAACAATGTAGTTTTTGAGGGAGGAAATATTAGTGCAGAAACTAAGAATAGAATAGCAGGAAATATTACTATTGATGCTGGTACGATGATGGAAATAATGGAATTGTTGAGAGATATTCGTAAACAAATAGATCGGAGAAGTGAGATAATCGAGCGATCATTCAATCAAATCAATGATGATATGCAAAAGAGTCATAGGGAAACGAGGGAATATATTAGTAAGAAATTAGATCAGAGTTTGGAGGAATTGAGAGAAGCTATGGACAGGAGTCATAGGAAATTTAGGGAAAGTATTGGTAGGAGGAATGAGATATTAGAGCAAAAAGTAGATCAAAGCAGGGAAGAAATTGAAAAGAAAGTTACGAAGCTAGATAGTAGTATGCCAAAAATGAGAGATGAAAATGAGGAAGTAATAGCAAGTGAGACAGGAGAAATTTCAAAGAAAATGCTAGACATGAGCAGGGATATATGTAACAAAAAAAATGAGGTTAATACTAAAAGTGAGGTTAATGTAGAATGCACAGAGTTAGGAAGTCAAATGAGTAGTATTTCAAGTGAGATAAGAGAGATAAAAGAGGTTAGGAATGTAGATGTAAATCAGGCGCAAGTTAATTTCAGAGGGGAAATATCAGAAATACAGAAAGAATCAGAAATGCAAAGAAATAAATTGTACCAAGATGTTCAAAATGAAAACTCCAGTCCAGTACAGTTTGGTACAGATTTGTCAGAGTACTCTCAAGTTAAAAAGATAGCAGATGAATTGAAAATGAAAGTTGTTAAAAGATGTGTAATTCAAGAAACTGTAGACTGTTTTCAAATGTTATCATGGGACGAAATTTCATATGAATACAAGAGGTTATTCATGAACAAAAATTTGAAGGTTAGGATACGGCTACGAGTAATGTTTAGCCACACACAATTTGATCCAGGAGGGTAAATAGCAATGAGATGTAAAGTAAATGCTGCATAGGTAAAGATGACTTGCAGAGAAATGTATTGGAACGTAAGAGGGTTAATTATTTATATGTCATTTGAAAAGAGAAATAAATTATAAAAAAAATTTGAATTTTTAGTAACTGTAACAACATTTGAAAATTAAGAATGCAAAGATTGAAACTTAATATGATATTAAAGTAAAAGTACGTAAATACAATTCCAAGAGTTTTGTTAAATAAAGTATAAAATAACAAAAAAATTGGTAAATATAATTAAAAATAATTGAAACAAATACTTATGTAGCAAACAGAAAATGTGAAACAGTACTTAGATTTAAGAGATTTAAATATATCTAAAGGGTGAATATTTTGGTAAATATGTGTAATAATTAAAAAAATTCTTGAACGCATAAATTTTGTCAACAATATAAGAGTGTAAACCATTTTGAAACAGTAATTTAATAATTCAGGGTACAGTACTTGCTATAAAAAAAATTTGTAATGTCAGATTAATATCTAAATTAATTAAACCAGAGCCAGTAGGTAGTGGCGAGATAAAACATATGTCATGTGTTAAATGCGTGTGAAGTGTCAAGTGAAAGTGATAGCGTGTGTTCCAAGATTTAGGAGACTAAAAACCCAATTATAAAATTTCCAAACAAGTTGTAAATATTTATAATTATGTTTCTAGTGGGGCATATGATACGGTAATTTGTATCACAAATTACTTAAATGTAAATAATGATTGTAATATAAATATGTATTTTTATGTGACATTGATTTCAGATGTTTATTAATTGTAATTATTATTGGTAAATAATAATATACGGCTTTACTGAAACTGTCAATAATAACGCAATAATGCAGCGAGGGGGGTGAGCTGTTTATCGTTATTGGGAACAAGGAAGTTATGTAATGTTTGGCGCGTTTTCGGTAGAAACTTCTGGAATGTTTCCCTAAAAGCAATATGTATTCGTGGTTTTCATTGGATATTAAAATAGACGCTAATGTTGGCGCGTTTTATTAGCCAATAGCAGTTCATTTATAATCTTTAGGCATGTCGAGGAGTGGGAGTATATAAAGTCGAGTCCGTGGTAGATCGCCCCCCAGTTCAACAAAATTCTCAATACCTTACACGTAGGTCGCCTAGTTCATCAAAATTTCTAGCACGTTATATGTTGTCTTCAGTCAGTCAGTTCGTCATAAGTTACGCGCAGCAGAATTACGAGAATCTAAAGTATTATACAGTTAAATATACACAAAGTTGAAGTACGTGAGTTAAAAGTGATAAGTAAGAAGTTATTACAAACAGTTTCAGTTTGGCGAGTATCTAAATCAATATGTAAAAGTGTTCGTGAACGTGTTCGGCAATAAAACTTATAAAACAAATTTTCTTCATCAGTATAATTTCTGGATAAAAAGATTCCTTTCCGCTTCACAACCTGCAAAGAAATACATGTTCGACCCAAACAGCTAGCTGGAGGACATTTAAAGTGAATTATTTCAAAACTGATGCAAATTGCTACGCCAGATGGAGCTACAAACCAAAACAAATGAATGACGTCACAAGATGGCTTCAACACTGATGTAAACAACATTAAGTAAAGCAAGTTCTCTCACAAATTGGCTCCACAACGTGGGGCTTCGACAACAAATACCAATATTACGTAAACATAATATCTATCGCACATGAAGTAAAAACAACATTAATTCTCTTGCAAATTGCCGCACCAACGTGGGGCTACAATTAATGTTAAATAAATACAATTAAATGTTTCTCTCGCAATATTTCATGATAAAAACTTTACATGCATTCGAGATGCATTAAGTTGTTACATAAAATATTTAATTCATAAGATTATGAAAATGTAAATTTGACAATTCTCTTCGAATGTATTAAGATAAATGACTATCTTAAATCAGGTAGTAATTTGTACAGCACAATAACCTATTCCAAGAGACAGTTAATGAGAGGCGACTAGTGCATGTGACCGTTGAGGGATACGGTGCAAAGTTATATGGAACAAACACAAAACACCAAACTAAGATTTTCTTAACGGATTCAAATATTAGGAACAGGGTACTCTGTGCGCGAAGCGACGGATGTGACAGTGATTTACAGTCTCCCGTTTTGAAGCAAAGACTGTGTGAATAGCGAAGTTTGTACCAAATGTTAGCAAGGGGGCAAAGGAAATTCTGTAAAAAGACAGTAGGAAAATATCGTTGAAACGATCTGCCATAGATAAATTCTAAAAAGACGGAAAAGAAGCAGAAGTGACGTAGAGGCAAGTCGCTGTTTACAACAAACGGCAGGCCCATAAAATAACCCCGAGGAAAAAACGCGGAATAATTCAAATGCCGAAAATGGTACCAACTTTTGACAGAGGAAGGCACGGTAGGAGGTGAAGGAAGATGCAAAAATAGTTTCATGTGAAATGTGGAGGCGTTACTAAAGGTGTATTTTACATCCTGAGAACTACATGTAATCTTATGTGGATGTGCACAACATGTAAAGATCATTTACAAGGAAAAAATTAAAACCGTGATAGCCTAAAGCAGTAGGAAATGAAATGGAAGAATCGAACACTCAAATGAGAAACAATTGAGGAATCAAAAGTCCAAATTGCAGAAAAAGAAAGGATGGAAGAATCAAATAAGCAGGTAATAAGCCAGATGGAAACGATACAGGAAAGAATCTTAAAACAAGTAGAACTCATAATGGAAAAAGGAACAAAGAAAAATGATTATGACTGGCACAAACCCAGGCAATCAGCCATCAAAAAACTGCAGGGTTTTGTAACCAATATTTCATAAGTAAACCAGGAATCTCATTCGCTAGAGGAGCAAAATACAAGAGAGGAAGAAGAAATAACTGAATAGCGGGAAAGGGCAGGAGAACATAGAGGAATATGGAGATAATGAAGATGATACAGGGAATGAAAAATTCAGGAAAGTAGAAGAAAAAGAAGTGTGATCATTGGCAGAGGTGACCCGTAAGAAGAGAAGTTTAAAGGGGCGGAAAGAAAAGTTTGGCTGTAGGCAGGAAATTTGCATGAAAGTGCCACTGCAGGTATGCTAATCAGCTTCATACCAGGAAATGATATAGACAATATGGAATGTGAAGTGCTTCAAACAAAGGAAGAAATAAAGTCTTTAGAGTGGGCGTTCCATTTAGGCACCATAAAACCGTTCTACAGGAGGACTTCTGGCTACAAGGGGAGCTGGTGATGCGGTTTAATGTACAGAAAAATCACGGACCAAGAGTGGACCTCCGAAATCACTAGTGTACAACGTGATAGAACAAGGATAGAAAGATAAATGCACTATTGTGGAACGCGGAAGGAATCAGAAATGCGCAAGAAGCAACCTACGGACCTTGTAAAATAGTAGAAACATACGACTTGAGAAATACTGACAGAAACCCTTCCTGGTAATCGAATGGACAATGAAAGGCTTCTATACGTCCATGTTTGCAGAACAAGGTACACAAGGAGGATTAAAAGAAGCCATTATTACTATGCTGAAACCTAAGCTGTCCCCTTTCGTGATTCTTCTTAAACCGGAAATGTATTATAAAAACCAAACTACTCGCAGCTGCGTGCTTATGCTGTCAATCAGAATTTACAGTAGATATCGTAATAGATTAAGTAGCTAGGTTATGTGAATCAGATATCAAGCTAGGATACAGTAATTCTGGCAAGAGATTTGAACTGCCGTATTGACATATCTCAACAAAAAGACAAAAATGGTGCAAGATTACTTAGAAAACTAGGGCTTCTCACTGATAAAGGATCCAGACACGAAGACTTATATTAGCTTTACTGGTTGTAGTTCAATCGATCTAGTGTTCTCAAACATTGAGAACATAATAGCAACTTCGCAGAAACCCTCCAGCGAAATTGCTCGGAAACACCTACCGATTGAGCCAATATTCCAACTAACAAACGCATTAAACAACGCGTAAACAATAACAAAAACATATAGATAGACGGATGCCACGAGAATCAAGAATGAAGAGAAAATCGTTATGACAGCTGAGATAAAGGAAGGGAGACAGGCGTAAGCAGCATGGTCTCTTCAGCAAATAACCAAAGATATATAATAGAACTTCCCAAAACTCAAATCTAAACCATGATTCACAGCTCGAAAAGAAGCATTGGGACTCTACTTCTTACGTTAAACATAAAACCTGAGAAAAAAACAACAATGAAGTAGGCGTACTGAAAGAGAAGTATAAACAAACAATAAACAAAGCTCAAACAAGAGGATGAATGAAAACTGGTAGAAGCAGCCCAGCAATGCCCCTAAGAGTTGTTGGAATCCAGAAATCCAAAATTCCCTAGACATAGCCCTATTAATACCTGGGAAAAATACAATGTCGTCTTCCGTGCTCTAGGGGTATCATGTCAACCTCTAGTTCCCGAGGTTGCGGGTTCAACCCGGTGGAGGACGATGGATTTTGTTTTTTGTGTGTGTATAGATCTTTATAATGGCTTCCATCGGAAGAGACATGAATCCGGTGGTCCCGTATCGTAGATTTATGGTACGTAAAACAACCTCAAGTCCGATAAAGAGGCCTCTGAGCAAAATTTCCGGTCTTTCACCCCAATATAGAATGGGACGCCAAGGACCTTAGTAGTTAAACAGCGTTCATAAATAAAACTGAACTTATTTACAGGCCGTTTGATTTCCAGAACGTTTCCTCTTCTTCCACCACATGGCGTATAAACGACTTCCACTTGCCAGATTTAACCCGTCCCGAAATAAGATTCTGACTTCACTTAATTTGAAGGTTCTGTTATTTATTGCAAGTGACCTTTCACAAGGCTCCATACTGATTTTGGATGCAAAACACGTGATAAGGCGGGAATCTCAACACGCCACAATAATGTCCTTGCGATCAAATGAAATGCCTTGCTTCTGTGCACAAATTCATATCCAATATCACGAAGAATAGCGTGAAAGCTTCTCTTGGAGCCGGGCAAGTAAGGATTACTGTTCACAAATGCAAATATTTTAGTTACTAAAGAAACCCCCCCCCAAAAGAAAAACCTGATAAACTTCACTTTTCACAAACTCGTCACATTGCACTTCAGTCACCGAATTTTGATTCACTGATTTTACCCGATGGAGATAAATGACCTTTAGCACTATTTCACTTCGAGCAGAATTTATACTCTAGGCTGACACGTCAGTAAGCTCTGCAATAAAACATACGATTTCTTGAATAGTCGCGGTTGGGTAGGTATTTCTCACTACACTTAAAACAATTTGCTTCTCCCCGCTTCGTAATGGTTTCCCTTTGCGACGCTTTACGTACTCTATGGCAGACGCCATTTTGAAGCTGTATTTTCCGCTCCTTCACTTCCTTAAATCCTGTGTATATATGCATTTCGTGTCGCAGTTAAGTGTGCTATTAGCAATGAATTTTTGTGTCCCATTTACTCTTACTAGGAGCTTTCCAAACTGATTGTACAAATAATTCTTGTGACGCAGCGGTTATGGCCCAAGGTTATCGGGAGCTCGCGTCAAGCGGTTGGAGTAAACAACGATAACGGCCGCTTGCCATCGTAAACACCAGGCCCGTTATCGGCAGATAACTAAAACCTTTTGGAAGCTATTCCTCTTCCTCCAGAAGGGTATTTAAATAGTTTAGAGCGTTCGAGAACCACGTGGAAAGATTTCAAGGCTATATAAGTGAGCGCTTTCGCGGGAGGCAGTCAACTGCGAGTTGAGTGGCAACAGTAGAGTGTGTCGCGTCGGTAAGAGAGCGAGTTGGCGCCTGAGTTTCCCGTTGCCTGAAGAGCGATTCTCCGAGCAAGTTGGTGACGGCTTGTGACATGCAGCGAATGCTACTGTGGAGTGACGGCTTATGGAAGCCTTGAGTTCGACTCCCGAGTGATAGTGTGAACAAAGTGACAGCTAAAAGAAAAACTAGACAAACTAACATACGGATGTGCCCCGTGGTGTAGTAGTTACCATGCTTGCCTCCAGTTTCCGGAGTCGCGGGTTCAAACCCGGTAGGGGCGATGGATTTTTTTTTCGGGCATAAAAATCCTTAGTATGGCTTCCTTCGGAATGGAAGTAAAGCCGGTAGTCTGGTGTCGTAGATTTACGGCACGTAAAATAATCTCAAGCCTAATAGAGGCCTCGAGCAAAATTACCGGTCTTTCACGCCCAGTATAGAATGGGACGCTAAGGACCACAGCAGTTAAACAGCGTCCATAAATATAATTAAAAAATAAAACAAAAGAAGTTAAACTGCAATATAATGATAGAGATACCTCGCTTCTTCCCTTTATTCTCCAGAGAACTTAAGCTGTTGAAGAGATAGTAATTTTTATGCCGTCTGGCTGCAATGGACATCTGTAAGGAAAGTAGATGTCTGTTTTTGAGATTAAATATTCTTTTCATCTTTAATACATGTTAGACAACAAATACATTTTCTTTTCTTATTTCTTAAAGATAATAGCTGTTTTCCGGTTCACAACTATGATCCTACCTTCATTTGGTTGCATTCTGTGAAACCACCTACACTCATACTTGAATGTGTCAGGATTAATGTGAAAAAAAAAAGAAACCGGAAGACCAATAAAATAAATACCCCGTAAGAAAAATTATTTACTGTTTGCATCTTTGCAATTCATTGTTGTTTTGTTTACACAGAAGAAAACTTACTTAGGCAACTGCACACGATCTACGTTTATTTGAATGAATGCATATTTCAAGATTTGCTTCCCCCTTCAAGTTGGAGTCAAAACCGCCGGCTCTTGGTAGCCTCAGTGGTTCAATGGATGCAGAGACAGCTGGCTTATTCAAAATCCCAAAGGAGGGATGCAATGTTCATTAGGTTGTCCTTAAATGTCGTGTGTAAGTCTCTCCGCAACAGGGGGCCTCTGGAGTGGCCTAACAGCCTGTAAACCCTTAAAGCTGAACCTTGAGTGGGTACTGGACGCGTCGGCAGGTGTGGTGGATAGGTGGGACCTGACCAGCGGTGTCGGCTAACATGCAGGACACGCCTGTCTCTGAATAACCGTGGGCCAACCCGAAGGCGTTATGCGGCCGACGGGTGCATGGCACATGGGAGATGTGTCGCTAACGGAGCCTCGGGATACCAGTCGACCTCCCAGAGTATGATATAAGGGGCTCTGCTAGGGTCGAATGTCTTTCCTCCACACTCGTCGAACTTAAATGGACACGCTAAAACAAAATCATAAACTGTTCAAGGATATCTAGAAGAAGACAATAGTACAAAGCATCTTTGAACCACCTGTAGAGGATCTGGCTGCAGGTATTGCAAAAATGGGACTACAGGCTAAGATACTCTCAGGGGGTTCAAAGGAGTGAAAAAGCTGCAGGTAAATCTTTAACACAGTGGGCATCTGTGATGTGGCACTCCTCCAGGAACCCTGGTGTTAAATGGGGAAATCAAAGATCTTAAGGAGGCTGGTGGGAAATTTGCAATAGAACCGACTCCAAGAACCTGTATCTTAGTTAAAATGACTCATACTGCCGTTAATGAATCTCTGTTCCAGGGACCTTATGGAAGTCAATAATAAAATCAATAGGGGAAGGTGGACCGAGAGAATTTATACTCGGATCGGTCTACCTCATATGATGTCATTTTATCTCCTACTAAAGAATTAGCACAGCTGATAGCCACCTGTTCCGAGGGACAACTGGTATTTGGCTGTGATGCTTAGTCCCATCACATTGAATGGGGGAGTACTGATATAAATGAAAGAAGTGAGTCTCTACAGATGTATTATACCGAGTAATCTTGAGATACTGAATGTGGGTAACAGACCTACCTTAGTTACTACAAGACGGCATGAAGTTATCGACATAACTTTAACAACCAATTATATGGGAAACTTTATTAAAATTTGTCTGAGGATGAAAGTTGTCCAGACCACAGATACACCCAATTTGAAGATGAATTTCTAAGCAAATCAGAATTTATCGGGATACAAAAAGAACTGACTGCGATTTCTACAGGAAAGACCTAATCAGTAACCTGAGTAAGACGAACAATAAGATTAATGTTTGTTTGTTTGTTAAGATTTAGAAATTGCTGCAGAGCATTTGCAGGATGCAATAATCTCAGCGTCTGATAACTATGCTCTGAAACCAAGACCTTGCAAGTAAAAGAAAGAAAATTCTCAGGTTGTTTAACTTTGTGGAATGAGCCAAACAATGGACTGCTTATAGTAGATCATAAAATACAATGAAGCCTTGAGGAAACATGTGAGGAGATAGAAACGGCCCCAGAATGTGCTAGACTTCAAAAGGCTCTTAGATCTACAAAGTTTTATTAGCAATCTCTAATCGGAAAATGGAGAATATACTAAAACAGAGTAGACAATGGAAGAGCTTCGAGTTCACTTCCCTGGAACAATTATACTTGAACCTGAGGGAGGATGTGACAGTCTGTGACTCAAGCCCTCTGGGAAGAGACACTCCATGACAGACTGGGAAATCGCCAAATAAGTCATAAAATATGAAAAATTAAAATGGGCAGTGTTCTGATTTCAACCCTATAAATCTTCAGGAAGCGATAGCATAATGCCTATTATGCTTCAGTGAGGTTTTGATGAATTATCAAAATGTCGATAGAAATCCAAATGCAAGTTTGGCCTTAGGATGCATACCAATGAACTGGAGGCATCTCGGATGGTATTTATACCAAAGCCAGGGAAACCCTTGACCCTGGCCAAGTCCCTAAGACCCATCGGTTTAATGTAAATAATTCTTAAAATCTTGAGAAATTAAGATAGGCATAATAAGCATGCCTATCATATATGACAGATCAACTGAAACTGTCCTTTTTCATGTTGCCTATAAATTGGAAAAGGCAATTCAGGGAAAGGTGGAATTTGGTGCCTTTGATAAACAATTCCTTTAATGCAATAACTACTGCTGAAAGGAAATGTGGAATTGATGAAACCTGTTATCAGTGGATTCAATCCATGCTGAGAGGCAGAATAGTTCATACAAATTTCATGGATAGTAGCCTAGCTGCAAAGGTCATAAGTGTTTGTCCAACGGATGCGGTATTTAACTGGTGGTTGATGGGATACTTGTCCAAGCAGGTAACCCAGGCTTTGATATACTATGGGCTATGCTGATATCGTCACCATAGTTCAAGGTAAATACAAAGGAACAGTCAAGGGTACTCCCGAATACTGTGACAAAATGGGCTGTGAATGAGGGTTTAATTATTAGTCCTCATAAAACAGCCATAGTGCTATTTACTAGAAGAAGAGATTGCTATTTACTAGAAGAAGAGATAAAGGGCTTAGGATCTTCAAGGTAACTACTTTGGAATCACTTTTGACTCCAACATGGACTGGAATCAGCATTTCAAGAAAATAATAAAATGTGCGAAAACAACCTTTGAAGTAGTTAAGATGCACGCATGGTAAAAGATGGGGACGAAGACCTGTTATGATCCATTGGATATATACATACATACAGCATAATCACATCATTGATAATGGATCACTGACTTGGTGGCCTAAAGTCCTTCAAGCAGGATCTAAAAATCAACTAAATAAAGTCCAAAGAACAGCATGTATGGCTGTTATAGGATTCCAATTTAACACTTTATAAGAACTTCAGGGTCATTATTGATCCGAATAAAACTCTGGAAACTTCTGAGAAAAATTTGATGTGCTTTACAGACGACTCACGGGGCAGGATCCAGAGTATATGTCATAAGACCAAGATAAAAGCTTTTACCCTTGGGTGAATATGCTTCTGTTTTTGAAAGAGAAATTTATGCTATTATTCAATGCATATACAAAAACATTAGGAGAGCTTACATTGGTAAACAGAGTCTTATCTTTTGAGATAGCTGGGTTGCTCTTAAGCTCTAAGTAGTTATAAGGTAATGTCAGGTTTTAAACTGCTTAAACATGCTCACAAGCTTGGCAGAACTGAATGAAGTTCAACTCATCTGGGTGCTGGGTCATAGTGGCATAAAGGGAAATGAAAAAGATAAACTTGCAAGACAAGGAGCAGCTTCACAATTTATTGGGTGAGAGCCGGCTCTCGGAGCTATTTGATGTTTAGTAAGAGAAGCTATTTAGAACTGGTTCAAAGTAGAACATCATAAAACTTAACTTAAAACTCCAGGAAAAAATATGGTAAACTATTAGAAAACCATGTAAGGAAAGAGCAGAAAGCTTACTTAAATGTAACAGACTTCAGCTGAGAACTATTATTGCATTTCTCACAGGACATGCTTGTGTGAAGAAGTATCTTAACATGAATGAGTGTTTCAGGATAACTTAGATTGCAAATTGTGCAAGAAAGAAACTGCAACAGCCCAGCACATTATATGCTCCTGTGAGGCCTTGGTCTTGCAGGAGATACATTGCTAAAGTTTTTAGAACCATAAGAATTTGAAACTATGTTATGAGACTGTTTTCCTATGCATGCATAATGAATTAGCTTTAAAATATACAGGTAGCACATAAGCCCAAGGCTGAAGTGTATCCACGGCAATGATGGAAATCTGTATTGCATAAGACAAGACAAGAAAAAGTATTTTCTCAAATATTAATGGATTTTAAAAGTTCAATTTTGTTATCTATTTCATGTTTTGCACTCTTAATATTCTGCCCCTGCAGACGTTTCAGTTTGCTTTTGTCTTCTGTATCTGAAATGTGAAACAGGAACTGAAATAAGAGCACCCAGAACAATGCCAAGAATTAAAATCAATATTATACTTACAAAATGTTTTTTAGGTAAAAGTTCAATGTAATTTATTTTAGGACTATAAAAAGAAATAACAAAAGTGAAACTTTGTGATTATTGTTTATATAGTCACATCAAGAGAAATGCAAGAAATTAATGGATTTAGTGATCATTGCAATGTCGTCTTCTTCACATCAAGGATTAGGTATTACACCCGTTCCGTCTTTGCATCCTTTTTTTTATTCCCATCTCTTTCTTGAGTGTCCGATGTCTCTTTTTCCTAGCGGTATATATTTATTAATAATGGTATTTTTTCTTCACTCATGTGGTTCGTGTGCTCTTTCCAACAAAGTTTATTTACTTCAATTTTATCATGTAATTTATAAATATTAAGTTCTTCTCTAATTGGAAAGGTAGAATCAGATGACTGAAAAATTCAATGCCATAGCCGGGATTTGAACCACGGATCTCCCGGTCTCCGTCCGGTTGCTCTAACCACTGAGCTACCATGGCAACATGCCGACACGACATTAAATTCTCCAGCTGATTCGCATTTTTCCCGGTAAACCACAAGGAGATCTGGAAAAATGCGAATCAGCTGGAGAATTTAATGTCGTGTCGGCATGTTGCCATGGTAGCTCAGTGGTTAGAGCAACCGGACGGAGACCGGGAGATCCGTGGTTCAAATCCCGGCTATGGCATTGAATTTTTCAGTCATCTGATTCTACCTTTCCAACCCTGTCCAACACACGGCTTGTGTGAAAGAACAATTAATTCTTCTCTAATTGTTTAATTTCTTATTAAGTCTAATTTAATGCATCCTTTAGTTCTCCGTAAAAATCTCAATTCCGCCGATTGAAATTTACTTTAGTCCTTTTCTTTTATTATCCAAGATTTGCTGCCATACGTGATCACCGGAACTGCCGTGGTCTTGTAGAACTCCACCTTTGTTTCTTACCTTGTTTTATGTTGTAGAGTTCTTGTTATTGTTCCACAAATTTGTTGAAATTTATTTATCTCATTATCCATATCTCTATCCACATCGAAACTCGTCACAAGCTAAGTAATTAAAATTCATGACTTGTTCCACGATATTATTTCTAATGCATATTTTTGTTCTCCCTGGGTATTTTCCTTTGTGAGCCATTACTCTGGCCTTTTCTTAAGGAAATCTTTAAATTATATTTGTTTCCCAGTTGGTACATTCTATAAATAGAGCACTGTAGGTTATCTTTGCTGCTCTAGTATTACATCATCTGCATATAACATTATATTTAGATATGACTTCTGATTTAATTGTATTCCTAGATGTACTTCCTTCTTCCATGTTTTTATAAGATCTATCTATATATATTGAATAAAGTGGGTGAAAGACTACATCCTTATCTTACTCCTTGGTTTGTTATTATTGGTTCTGATTTTGTAGTGCCTAAGTTTAGTGTTCATATATATACTTTTAATTACCTCTAGAATGTGCCGAGGATATCCCCGATTATCCATTATTTTCCATAAAATAGTTCTGTTGATCAAGTCAAATGCTTTTTCAAAGTCAATAAAAGCAATATGAGTCTCTAAATTGACCTCTCGTCTTTTTTCTAAATTACGTTTAATACTAAAAGCATTATCACTGCATGAGCGTCCTTTTCTAAAACTGGTCTGTTCATCTTCTAAAAAACACCTGTTATTGGTTTTAAACGATTATTTACAATTTTAGCATAAAGTTTATAAGCGGAATTCAAAAGACTTATTCCTCTATAGTTATTTGGATCATTTCTCTTACCTTTCTTAAATATTGGAACTATCTCGGCAATTGTCCAGGATTCAGGTATTTTATATCATTGCAATGTACAACATTTAAATATGTTGTAATTGACTTATGGTAAGGCCAAGGATATGTAAATAATTAGATAAACCACATAAGATTGCAACATATTGTTAGCATAGCAAGTAAAACAAAATATAGGCAGAAAATAATATTACACTAGATTTAAACAGTGGAAAGACAATGCAATTTGATTGCTAGGTGCAAGAAAAAACTGCTCGAGGTGAAAGAGAAGTGCCACTCTATATCTGTAGCATCAGATTGTCGCACAGGGTATGTTGGGAAGTAACATACCCATAAAAAACAAGGTTAATAGTGGGATAAGTACTGAAGCAAGTATTTAGAGTACTATAACTGCATAAAGAGATGTTTGTAGGAAGCTTTGTACCCCACATAGGAAAGCGTAGAGTGGTAGTTTTTAGCTATGTGGAAATGTACCTGTTAATGTCCAAAATGCAAAGTATTTATTCTATTCTCTGATTAAGTATTTACACATCAAATACAGTGGAGATTTGTGAAATTCTTAAATGTTAGTATCCACTAAAGATAGCGTCCAACTACAAACATGTAATGCACATACTATGTTCATTAAAAGTCTCAAGCTAAATTAGTTGAAAATAATAATAAAAAGTTTTCCAACACAATTATTATTAAATGTTCTTTTCTCTCCCTAACAGAACCTGGGAGGAAATCCCACTAAAAATGCAAACTTTTCATAGTTTTCTTCTTGTCTGTAAAATTGTGCACAAGATTGCAGTCAGAACAGTTAATTTGACAGATGCCTGAGCTATGATAATTTGTTATGGGATCCTTGACCATGCTTTCAGTAAGTTTTTTATATGGAACCTATAGCTCGAAACTAAATTAATGTTCTATATTTTTAAGATCTTTATGAATTTCTTGTATAGAAGTTTTGGTTTCTGGATGAAGAGTCTAGTAATTTGATGTAGTGCTTGTTGCTTCTTATCATCCAGTCAGGAGTGAAACAATTAACTGAGGCTATATGTAGTATCTTTATTCATACTTGCCAACTTTCTGAAATTGAAACCAGTAAAAGTCTTTCTTGCCCAGCACAGCATAATAATTTTGTGATGACATAAAATGTTTAGTGTAGTAAATGTACAAAAATTATATTAATATAAGCTACAACAATGAAGCAATAAAACACATTCACTATCCTTTTTCAAGCAGAAGACAACTACTACATATATGTGCATGCTATACCTAATTGATTATAGACGTCAAGTTACGGCAGCACTATTCACAAAACTAATTAATCTACTACTCTGGAGGCATTGTTTGCAGATCTCTGGGAGGCACATAGGGTTATGTTTAAGGCTGCAGCAGTAAAAATAGAATATTTTAGGCTTTCTGCTGTAGCTTTGTCAGAAAATCTTACTGAACCTCTGTTCATAGATGTGGTAGTACTGCTGATTTCAACTGAGAAATTGATTCCAATGCCTTATTGAACTTCAGCAACCTGAAATGGCTTCTATTCTTTCTCACAAGACTGAAAACACACATTCGTGTGAGGAATAGTTCAAACTGCCAACATGGTTGAGCTATTTTAACATTCCATCCGATCTAAAAATACACATTAATCTTGCTCACTGAGCAGGATAGCACAGATGGTAGCCAGGTTTGATTCCAGTTGGACCAGCCACCATGAGTTTTTTCGTACTTGTTCTAGGTTGGTAGATGAATGATGGCATGGATTTTATATTACCAATATTTTCCTGTCCATCATTTCCTTACAGGGGTTGCCGGGCCAGCACAATGGTCAGTGATATATGAAGTATGCATTGGATATGCTTTAAGGAGAAAATGGTTTCTTCTCCAGCATGGAACCTCCAGTCCGAAATGTCATCCTCTGTGGTCTAGGGGACCATGCTAGTCCCTAGTTCTTGAGGCTGCAGGCTCAAACCCAGCAGAGGGCAATGGATTTTTTGGGCATAAAAATCCTTAGAATGGCTTCCTTTGGAAGGGAAGTAAAGCCGGTGGTCCCATGTCATAGATTTATGGCATGTAAAAGAACCTCAAGCCTGATAAAGAGGCCTCTGAGCAACATTTCTGGTCTTTCACTCCCAGTATAGAATGGGACGCTAAGAACCATAGCAGTTAAAGAGTGCCCATTAAAAAAAAAAGCCCAAAGCTGTCCATCCATTATCCCAGATGGGGAGGGGGGAGCATCCAGCGGTGTCTGTGGATCCTCTATCTCGAAATGATGGGCTGATATTCATACTCTCTCACCAAATCCCATGATTTCTGCTTCTTAATCCTACCATCTTCCCCTACTTGCAAAAAAGTGATCAGAATTAAAATTTTATCCCCTTATATGATTTTAAAATAAATGGGAATTCCATTTTATAAGAATGTTTGAAGACCTGGTAGTACTGCTTCTTTGTTTCACATATGCTAAAATTCTTCCTTGTATCACAATAAACACGTATTTAAGCAAAGAACACCATCTCCTTGGCTATACTCAGATTTCTAGTCCTAGTTTACACTTCACAATGTGAACTATAAACAAAAACTGACACAAAATATGAGAAGATTCCACAGTCACAGAACGCGAATAACATAAATAATTTACATGAGGAAGCTGACTTTACAATTCACATTGAGCATTATAGAATGTTCGCATCCATTTAGTACAAATTACTTACTGCTGGTTATCACTAATATCGCTGGTTATTTGATTACACCACTAGTAGTGTAATCAAATTTAGAATCCCACAAAATGAAGTCTGCACATTATGCATTTTGTTGAGCCCAATGAAGGGGTCCATGATCATGATGAATAGATGCATATATAAGACCTATGCCCGGTTGCAGGAAAGCAAATCAAAACTGATCGGCGATTAAGGCAGCTTTGATTGGCAATCAGTAAAATTTCTGTTGCAGAAAGGCCAATCAGTGTTTGGTTGGAGATTATTCTCTCGTCAGATTTGATCAGCAAATTCTTGCTGGTTATTGGCTTGATTGCCAATCAAGAGCGCATTCGGCGATCGAAATGCTCAAAACTAACCTATAATTCCGAAAACGTTTGCTAATGCCTGGCATGTGGAATTATTATCAAATAATTCTACTACAGATTGTTGCCTTCCTCAACGGTATAAATATTGATATTGTACTACATATTTTTGTCATGAATATTCAACATTACATTATAAAATTATTATGGTTAAGAAACCATAAAAAAAATGCATACCAATAAACTAACCTAAAAATGCTGTGTATAACGGAGGAAACAACGTTCCTTGTATTAACATTTTAAAGGGTTTTTTTCTTTTTGTTTCTAATGGGAAGTTTAATTTAACAGCACAGAAAAATAGGACGGTAAACTAACCTCCCAGAATAATCAGTAAACTTGCCGAATTGTCGTCAACATTGCGAACCGAAAACCATGCAGGTTGTGTTGTTATAGCGATACGTGCTTGCCGTATATTTACATTAGTTCCGAGTAGTTGGCTTTGGTTACGTTTAACCGTTCTGTAAAGCCAAGAAAATGGATTCTTCTGATGAAGAGCTCTTCGAAGAATACGAGAATCTAATATTAAGAAGAAGGCACTTCAGAGAGACAAGAATTGTTCTTTAGCTACAACGATAGAGAATTTGAACAGAGATTTAGGTTAAGTAAGGACTCTTGTGTATTTTTACTTTCAACGGTGTCTAAATAACTTTCCACAATATTTAGAAGGAGGGCCCTATCATTGGTAGAAAAATTAGGGCCCCCTGCTGGCTTTTGGACGATACATTTATTTTAAGTTGAACAAGAACAACTCTCGCTTGCGAAGCTTACAGCACAGAACACCAAACAGCTGAGCTTCGTCCGCTAGCTGTGGTTACCAAAATGCACTGTTGTCACATCACTTTCGGCAATCAGTTGATGAACATTCACTGATTGGTAATTAGCGTTTATGCAACCCAACGAAAAATCAAATTGATTAGAGATTAACTGATTGTCAATCAGAGGTGATTTGATTTGCTTTCCTGCAACCGGGCACTAGCCTATCATAGCATTATATACCATTTAGAATGGTACATTAGGGCTGTAATCTAAGTTAGTAGAAGTCTTACACTATTATTATTATCATCAAATCATAATATAATGTGTCGTCCTCCGTGGTGTAGTGGTTACCATGCTAGCCTCTAGTTCCTGAGGTCGCGGGTTCAAACCCGGCGGAAGGCGATGGATTTTTCAGGCATAAAAATCCTTAGCATGGCTTTCTTCGGAAGGGAAGCAAAGCTGGTGGTCCCGTGTCATAGATTTACTGCACGTAAAAGAACCTCAAGCCTGATAAAGAGGCTTCTGAGCAAAATTCCCAGTCTTTCACGCTCAATAGACCTTAACCAGAGTAGTTAAAGAGTGTCCATAAATAAAACTCAATTTCAATTTACAATATAATGCAATAGAATTTAATAGTATGGTGAAAATTTGCAAAATTTCAAACCTACCCAAAAAGCCATAAAAAGCCCATACATTTTACGGGCAAAACATAAAAGTTAGCAAATATGTTTATTTTATTCATCTTGCATAAGTGGGACATTTAGGCATCTATGGGCCACAAACTGAAATGTCTGCAGCAACAACACTTTTACAGTGCAGAATATGAAATGGTTCACAAAGTTAAACTTTTAAAATCCATTAACAAGCTGAAAGCCCTCAACATTTGTCAAAAGGTTTTCATTACAAAGAGGAACAACCTTATGAACATCCCACCTTGTGATTCTGAACTCCTGTTAATGATGCCAGATGTTTGTACATCCATGTAACCATCAAAGCTACAATGTGCAGGCAGATTCCAAACCAGGAAGGGGGCAAATGCTCTTGAAACATTCAATGATTTAATAAGGATAAGGACCAGTTTCACCAACCGATGCTAAAGTCTAACACAATGTTAAACTGATTTAACATGTTAATGCAAATTCTGTTTCATCGATCAATGTTAGCTTTAACAGTGTGTTAAACTTGGTGTTAAGCTAACATAGCCATACCCCTATGTTAAGGCATTTAACAAATGTTTAGAAGTTGGAAAATAATTGCCACAAATCAAGCTGTTGATGACAATTTGCTGCAATTGGTATTTTTGAATGCCATTCCTAATGGAAGAGCAGTCGTGCATGATAATAAATTTGAAAACCTGAAAAAAGGAGGAATTTTTAAAGGAATAAAGCTGCATTCACAATGAGATGTAAGCACAGGCGTGAGGGAACACCATTCATAATGCAGCCGTAAGCGTAACACAAGAAGTTTGCACAGGCTTCTAGATCCTTAAACTAATTGTGGAAATGTTCCGAGTGCACCATAAGTTTCAGATTGAATATTATAACCAACAACACCAAATAAGAAAGTTCACACAATATTTTATAAATAAGTAGGTCACAAAAAAAATATACATACATACACCCAACAGCCGCTTGTAGCGTTAGTGACATCATGACTGTTTGACCAAAACATTATGAGTAGTTGTGCAAATACTATGGAAACAGGGCCATTATTCCGTATGTGGAATGACTACTTCCGTTATCAACATGAAACATAAGCACTTGCATCATGTTAGCATTGCTGTCGTTGACATTCTGCTGCCAACATTGTAACATAGAGGGCCTAAGCCGCAAGGCGTAGCTGAGGGATTGAGGACCCTCAGCCTCAGCGCGTAGGCTAGGGATGTTTTTAGGAGAGGAGTGGAGCAGCTGCGGAGCAATAACAGGGCATAGCCGTAGGATCTGCATGAATGATCCACTTTAGCTACATTTTCCTTGCTTCGCAACATTCCGTTAGCCATATTCTTTTTCATCAAGTTCAAAATATCTTCTGACAAGATTTCCGCAAAAGTGAAGCAGTCGCCAACAAGGGTCCAAAATTTTCGATAAAGCAACAACTCCACACAATTTAAGAACCCAGGATACTACACAATCAATTCTGCATATTAAAAAAACCTGATTCCGTAAGTTCCTTAAAATTTCATATCTTCTTCCCACATACAGAATAATGTCCTGAAAAGGCAGCAAGTTATATATGTGATGACACAGCTGCACAAGTTATATTAATGCAATGCTCATTATCTCTTTGCGCCTTATGATTTGTGAGCGAAGAAATCTAGGCACAGATGCCGGGTTCATCCACTAAATGAAGAGGATTCAGTAAGGAGACTACCATAACCTCTTGAGAGAAATGAGAGATGGTGACCCACAATTTGTGTGGCATGACCTAATGGAAGAGTGCACGCATGTACATTAGACGGCTTAAGTCTCACATCGCGATTGTCTGCTGTTGAACAATAGGCAATGCAAAGAGAAAGAAATGCAGAGTTTGCAAACTCTTGCGTTGCGTGACTCTATGTGAATGGGCACTAAAGACTGTCTAAAGAGGTTATGAGCATGGTTTTATGAGAAATACAAGAGGTTAGAATACTACAAACAGAAGCATGCCTCTTTCTTTTATGCTACAAGTGTAAATTACTTCAAGATTTTATGCTACTAGCAGTTTTCATTTAATGGTATGATAATATTGGTACTTCCAAAGATAATATTTGTGAGTTTATTTGGAAGGTTAAGAAGTAATTGCTTCATGCAAACATATTTTTGTTTGGGTCTGATTAATCCTTGATCAGCAATACCACTTTCATCCACTTTAATTTCAATGTAGTGTACAGCATCAGTTTTAAAATGCTCTTCGTACCTGACTTTATGTTGGCATAAAGTAAGGCAGTTGTTACTGGAACTGGTAGAAATGCATTCTTTCCAATTAAATTAACTGCAAATTTTCTTCCAGGTTGCACCCTTATCCTTTAATGTAGGACAGTCGGCTTTTTCGCACTTGATAATACATCTACACTTAGTAACCAGTTCTGTAATTAATGGTTTTCAAATGGTGAAACTTTTAGTTCTTATGCATCTAGATTTTTCAGTTGATATCATGATTCTAACCTCAAAACATTCGGGATCACATGGCAAATGCCTATAAATCAGGATCCAAAGGTCCTGCATAAATGTACCTAGTTGTCTGTTACTAACAGAGAGAGCTGTGATATATACACAGAAGTACATTGGAGTGGACTCAGAGGTCATGTAGTTCAGTCACCGCCTTCTCGAAAGCTATTGTTCGCAGTTGTCTTTGATGTTAATAAGATGTTAGTCAAGAATTTGCTGCAAAAGCTTGATGGAACGCAAGGGTTTTAACATTATGTTAAATTTTGAACTAAATGTTTACAAACAAGATGTTAAAGAGTATTTTTTAACATTAGTTGGTGAAACCGGCCCTATGTGAAGTTATAGTGTTACTACCTCTGGCTCAGTACATATATCTGATTGTTACTACACTTTTTTCCCACTGTTGTGTGAAATATAGTTTACTGCATACTGTTTAGCAAATGGAGAGAACAAATAACATTGATATTCCTATTTCTAATTTATCTATGCAATATCTTTTACACATTTTCTGATTATGCACCATTCACATTTTGCACACTTGTTTTTTTAATGCTTTGTGTAAAATTACAATACTGTAATATTAAACAATAAGAAAAGCATTTAGCATTATTTATTACAAATGCACTATATTTTAGTTTATTTTGAGTATAGGATATACACAAGATAAAATGGAATGAACCAAGTGCTTTCAAAACAAGCTATTACAGACGAACTGTTATATCTCATTACAAACACCCCACATTAATACGAGTTCACCTCCAAGAGAGAATTATATTCTATTTTATACAGTATGATGGTAAGACTGCTTGCCAAAGATCTTAATAAAATAATATGGATTATTGGAAAAATTCGAATTTTATGACCAGAAGAAAGAAATAGTTCAATTTTCTTCATTTTCCTGTTAAAAGAAACAAGATATTGTAGCTCATTTAACTTCCTACACTTACACATATATATTAAAAAAAAATCATTCAAGAGCCACTTAGGATTAGATGCAGATACCGCAGCATACCACCTGTTTTTTTAAAACATAATTTTAATTACACTATTACTTCTTAGTTGTTTTGCACCTCACTGGTCTTTAACTTAGGCAACTTTTAAGGATATTACTTCACTTTTCAGTATTCTCAGCCTCTAGTTTATCCAGTGCATCTTCTAAAGAGAACAAACAGTCTTTACCCTTTGTTCCTTCTGGTTTTGGTTCGTCCTCTGGTTCTGTTTCAGCTTCACCTAAAGTATTTTGTTTGTCAGCATCAGGTGCTGCCAAGTCTATTACATCCCTATCACTTTCAGTCCTATCACTAACAGGCTCAGGCTCAGATTCCTGCGGAGCTGTCAGTTCCTCTACTACTTCATCACTATTAATTACTTCTGAAACTACACAGTTTTCGCTTGCTGCTGCATCATCTTCTTTACAGTCTTTGATGGACATTTCTGAGTCATCACTCAGTGACACCACGAATATGTCCTTCTCCTCTTGTTTTATAGATTTTACAGAAGCTTGAGATTCATCATCACTTAATGTAATCACGGATTTTGTAATTTCTTGGTTGCTACTAGCACTATCAAGGACTGTTATACATTCTTCCTGTCCCATGTTTGCAGAATCCTCCCTTGCTTCTGAGGATGCTACACTGATTTCATGATCAGAAATGTCAGGATTGCTGTTTTCTGGCAGCAATTTGTTGACAGATTCCACTTCTACTGTCTTTCCAATATTGCTGTTAGTGGAAGTCTGCACTGTGATGTTTTCCTCATCTGAATCGTCAGAACTGCTACTTAGTCTTCTCAAACCAATATTTGGGATTCCAATCACTAAATCCAAACTTTTCTGCGCTTCAGTCCTTTTGACTCCTTGGTCTGCAATATTCTTGTTAGTACTTGCATTAGAATAAGTTGGAGTTGTAAGCTGGCTGCTTTTGGCACAGCTAGTTTCGTCTCCAGAAGAGTCCTGACTATCTTCAGACAAGTTAGTTGAGCTCTCGAGCTGGCTTTTGTTTTGAGAATGCGCTGTCTGTGCTTGACAAGTGCGATAGTGTTTGGTGAGATTCACATAGGAAGAAAAGGATTTCTTGTTGCACCTGGTGCAGGTGAACATTTTGGCATGGCTTGCTTTAACATGCTCCGAGAGTGCAGCAATGGTGGGAAATCCTTCGCTGCAAGAAGCACAAGGGAATTTACCAGTGCTAAGTGACCTTTGTTGGTGCTGTCTGGTCTGATGCACTGAAAGTGCTGCCTGTGTTTTGAATACTTGACTACAAATGCTACACACATAAAAGGTTTGTTTCTCTACTTCTTGTTTTGGCAACTCTGGTATAGCCACTACAGGTCTTTTTCTCCTCATCTGCAAATGCAAGTCAGCAATCTGAGGATGAGTCTTTGTATGATCTTTGAAATCATCTTTATCTCTAAAAGTCTTTGGGCACATATCACATCTGTAAAGCTGTTTGGGTTCACTGGTAACAGATGTTTTTTCACTTTGTTCTTCATCCTCGTCGTCATCGTCATCATCATCGTCATCGTCGTCATCCTCATCCTCTTCTTCCTCATCCTCCTCCTCCTCCTCCTCCTCTTCATCATTATCATTCTCCTCTTTGCTACCATGTTCTGTAACAGATTCGTTGTCGTTATCATCCTCGTCCTCATCTGTTTCTACCACATCAACATCTTCTTTTGGACGGCGGTATTCTGTTGTTCCTCTCTGGTGACTTTTCTTGTGACTTACCAATGCTCCTTCATTGCCACACACTTTGAAGCATATATCACACGTATGTGGGGAAAGTTCAGCAGGACGTACAACCTTTGATATGCTCCCAGATGAATGGTGCATTTTAACATGCTCTTGGAGGGTATTTTCGTTAGTGAAAGCTTTGAAACAGAAGCGGCATGAATGAACATTTGATTGTGGTTGCTGTTCTGGAGCTGACCCTAGAATAATATGGATGGTAGCATGCTGAATAAGCTTTGATCTTGCATTGTGGTAACGTCCACAGATACGGCAAGTGAAGTTGTTTCCTTCCCCTTTAAAGTTATCAGGATGCTGTGACGTTAGGTGTGCAGAGAGACTCTGATAGTCATGGCAGACCTCAAGGCAAACTCCACATGTTACTGCAGCCTCATGACGGTGATTACGAATCAGATGCTGCCACAAATGCTTCATTGCAGGCCATCGCTTACCACACAACTGACATTGGCATGGCACATCTGGTCCTCCACGGTACACTTTGCGTGATTCTGGACGCTTTCTAACAGGTTTTAAAGTTACTGGTGACTCCTTCACACTTTCATTCTCTAAGCTTGCATCCTTATCAACTTCACTCTCTGTTAAGCTCTTGCTATCATGGTCGCTATCATCCAGCATGTCCAGCTCCATTTTTACCCTTCTCATTAATGTCTCCCTAAGGTTGGATTCAGGGATGTAAACCATAGCAGTACTCTTATTATCTGCACCTTCACTTCTTGGAGTGGAATGCTCATCAGACAATTTCTGTTGCACCTGTAACTTTGCTGCATGGTGTGCTGGAGAGTTAATGTGTCTCCAATAAGATGATTTGTTGGTAAAATATTTCTCACACTGACTACAATGATAAGGCTTAATTTCAGCAACGGGTGTCTTTTGATGTCGCTTCTTGTGCTCCACTAAGTCTGATGGAGAGCGGAATATCTCAGGGCATTTGTCACAATCGTATGAACGACGGGGACGCTTTACAGAACTGGGATTGCCCCCAGCATCAGGGGTAAGTTGACGCTTGGCTGCTGTACCTTCGGCAGGATGTGTCAATGCAATATGTTGGTCACGTTCATCTTCTGTACCAAACTCTTGCCCACAATGACTGCAATCTGTCTCATCTTTTCTCTCTTCCTTAATCATTATAACAGCTGGTGATGGAAGCTCTTCAGCTTTCTCCACTGAAACAGTAGTATTCTGCGTCTGCTGCAATTTATCTTCTTCCTCATCATTGTCTTCCTCCTCCTCTTCCTCTTCTTCCTCTTTTTTTGTATGTTCCTTTTCAACATGACTCTCTAGTTCCTGCTTTTCAGCAAATACCTCGAGACACTGACGACAGATATGGTAATCTGGGTGATGGTTTGCATGATGCAATAGTACTTTATAAAAACTGGAGTATGTTTTCACGCAGATTTTGCAAGTATCCTTATTTCTGAGAACCCTTGTATGAAGTGTACGTACATGCTCCACTAGAACGCTGGTGGAGGGAAAATGATCATAACAAACACCACAAACATTTGAAATTGAAGATTTATGGCGAGCTGAATAATGACTCCATGCCTTAACACGATTTGCACAGTTCTCGCCGCAAAGGGAACATGTAGGTGGATACTTGAACGAGCGATGCATTGCTACATGACGGTCACGATCTGCACGTGATCTCATTGTGCGACTGCATCCAGGATGAGAACATGAAAAATTAGGATCATCTGCATGAGAATCCTTTATGTGCTGCATGAGATCTATTTTGGAATTATATGTTACGTTGGAGCATAGTTCACAATCCTGTGGGGCATGAATTACCCGTTGATGATCTCGCAGCTTAGAATGAGAAGAAAACACTTTTGCACAAGCATCACAAGGGTATTCTGTTATGCTGCTATCTTCTGACTTTGATTTTTCACGATGATGTCTTGCTGGACAATGAAGCTGATGTTTCGTCAGTAGGTGACGTTTATAGAATCGCCTGGAACACTTGTGGCAAGGATACAATGTTGGTATGCTTGGTGCTTTCAATGAAGGAACTTCTAGTTCTTGTGTCTTAGGAGTGGAGGTTTTTGATTCCAAAGATCGATGTTTGGTAGCAATGTGTGTTTCCAAATGGGATTTACTTGCAGATATGCGCTTACATATGGGGCATGTCAATTCAGGATGGTTATTATGTACTCGTTTGACATGCTTCCACAAATGTGATGTGCGACCATAAAACTTAGAGCAAAGATCGCATGGAAAAAGGCCATGGATTGTGCGGCGATGTTCGGCTAAATTAAATATGTTTGCAAAAACTGCATCTGGACATGCATCGCAGTACAGCGGTGGTAATGCTGGGGATTTGTGCTTGCTTTTAAGCCCTTGCACCTCAGCTTGAGATTTGTCAAACTTGCTTGCAGTATCTTGGCCCAATTTTGGTGTTAAAATAGAAAGGGTAGATTTTTTTGAGGTTGTTCCAGGAGTGCCAAGCAACATTTCCGGGTAACATGAAATATCTCCAGATTCAGCAACCAAATGAATCCTGCGGTGGCGTGAAAGCTTTGATCTGTTGGAATAAGGACGACCACAAATGTCACAGCAGAAGTCGCCACCTGTCAGAGGCATATGGTTTGAACTTACATGATTCTGAAGTTCTGGAACTGAACAAAAGATCTTGAGGCAGACGCCACAGGTCAAAGGAACACAATCTGGATGCACACCCATGAGGTGTTTCCAAAAGTCAACACGAGTACCCCAAAGTTTACCACATATCTCACAGACATTAGGTGTTGCTCCCTGAAGACGATGATGATTACTGCAGTGATCTTGCCTTAAAGCCCTAGTCGGAAACACCTTTCCACATCCTGGTCTGTCACAAGTTAGTGCTTGCTCTCCCCCATGTGTCCTGAAGACATGTCTCCAGCGCTCAGATTTGCTTCTGTGTGAGCTTCCACACAGCTCACAAACAAAATACAACTGATATGAACCCTTTGAGTTGTTTGGTGTTGAAGAGCTTGCTCTAGGGTCCAACCGATGAGCTCCTTTTTTATGTTTTACAAGACCATCTTCAGTGGGAAAAGATTTGTAACACAACTCGCAGCCGAACAAAGCTGGATTTCCAGTGTATTCTCCTCCACTACATTCTGCAGAGCCAAATTCTGCTTCCAACGTTGAATTAAATTCGTTGACTGTTGCAGGACTGTCATGGTTATCTCGCGCTTCAAAGTTATAGAAGCCAGTGTTTAAAGTGACGAGCAGTTCTGGATCATATGTGCCACCTGAACCATCATCCAAGTTGTGGACAAGAACATGAGCCAAAAGTTTCTTACGCGAGTCATGTTGTCGTCCACACATCTGGCAACTGTACCTTCTCTGTTCTGTGGATGCACGATCTGGAGGATGCTGGGTAGTCCAATGTTCATACATGTGTGTATTGCTTCCACAAATCTGTAAGCAAACTCCACAGGCATATGCAGCATACTCCTTGTGTGTATAACGCAAGTGTAGCCACAGTGAAGCACGATCACCAAATTCTCGGCTGCAAACCTCACAGGCAAAGCTGCCACCCTGTTGTGATTTGTTTTCTGTTCCTCTAGTATCATTTCCTTCATCTTCTACATCAACATCAAAGAGATCTTCTTCATCCACAGCAGGAACCTGCTCCTCCTCTTTGGCTCGGGGAACTGTTTTCTTTGGTGAACGTTGATATTTTGAGATATCCATAATTTCAGCAGGATCAATGCCATGACAGGCATTAAAATGTCGACTCAGTGATGTGCGGAGTGAGAAATCCTTTTCACAGAGTAGGCAAGAGAAAGGCTTGGCAACACTGTTTTCTGTAGCTGTGGCAGCTGCTTCCTCTTCATGGACAATACTGTGTTCCTGAAGCTCAACAATAGATGAAAACATCTGCGAACAAATAGAACACACATAACCTTGATTTGCCATAGAGTCTTCACTACTTAGTTCTAGATTTTCTCTTGCATTCTCTTCATTGCGCTGCTCTATCTTTCGTGGCTTTGAACTTTTTCGTCTACTGCCACCTGTTGGAGTTGCCTCAGAAGGATTTTCAACCGCAGGTTTCTTGTTTGTAGAGCATTCTGTTTCCTCTACAGATGATTGCCTCTTCTTCCCTTCAGTTACAACAGGACGATTCTGTAACAGCGTTTGCTTTAGTAAACTCATTTCATGCGTAAAACCAGAAAGCGATTTTCGAGTGGGTTCCGGGGATGAACATTTTGCAGAAGACTGTAAATGTGAGAGAGAATGCTGTTCCAATTCACCTTCCGTTTTGAAAACTTTGAGGCACTGTGCGCAAGTGTGTAGAACTGCTGTGTTTACTTCATCCAAAGAGATATGCGCTGCCTCTTGTGTGTTGGCAGTGGGTGATGATGATTTTATTACATTATTGCTTGGTGACATGTGTCGAGTGCTGGATAGCGGCTTTGCTTTGACAACTGGTACACTTTCTTCTGGAACCTCATTGTCATCCTCCATACCATGTTTTGTCCTTTTATGTTCTCCAAGATTATAGCAGGTGGAAAAGACTCTAGAACACACTGGACATGTTACCAGAGGATCACCACGATGACACACACTGACATGGCCCCAACGATGCTTAGCTGTTGAATATGATTTGTTGCAGAGGTCACACTGGTATGGGCGATAGTAACCACTCTTCCATGCAGTTCCAGCAGCTGAGGTATCTGGTGCTAACTTGGAAGATGCAGATTCCTTGCTGTGTATCTTGTTGTGTAATGCAAGATGACCCTTACTGGAGAATGCCTTGCTGCAGATACTGCATGTGTGCAAACTGCCCTCTTCCTGGCCATCCTCAAACCTAGAAAACATATTCCAATTAGATAAAATATATCCAATGTGGTCAAGATAAAGCACATTATGTACTTCAAAATGGCAAAGTGGTTTCTTCAATTGCCCTCCCCCCTTTTTACTTTCACTACCATGCACTTAGTAGACAGAGAAATGTTGTATTCCACCCAAAAATTATGATAAGACTTCACCAGCACTACATATTTTGAAACACCTGAAAAAAGGAGAAAAAGAAGAAGCAGAAGTAGGTTTAAAAAAAGGTCCGTGTGTGTGTGAGAAGTAAACAACATAACTCAAACTTGGTTACTTAAGTTTAACAACATGAAAATTTTCTAGAATATCCTGCCACTCCAAAACTAACCCTTAGATGGTAAAAATTTTTATAAATTGTTACTTTCTCAAAAATGGCTCTAATGATTTTAATTACAATATCATCTATTTAAGATATTTACATGACCAATAAAATGTACATCTTGAATTATCTCGGAATAGCCTTGAAGTCTTCATAAGAAACAAATTTTACATAATTGAGATGCTACACAAAAAATGCAGATTCTCTAAGGGCTTATACTATGACTCTGGTTAAAATCTGAGGTTTGCTAACCTGTGATTATCACTAAATGTTGGGTATATGGAGTGCACCGCATGAGTGCTAGGTAATTCTAGGTTAGTTAACCTGGAGTTTGATAATCTGGTACGGTTGACAACATTTTCATGCATGATTTCATACCACCTAGGTGGAAACTTGTGGTATTAGATCTTAAAAATAAACATTCTATTGCAACTTTCTTCAGCCTACTATCTAACTTATGTGTATAACAAAAGCTAAACCTTTTATTAAATTGGTGTGACGGACTTTTATGATTAATACAGATCATTTTGGGTAGCTTGATAATAGGCTAGATGCATGTAGGAACATAATAACGCTATTCACTGTTAATTCCATTATTTTAGTTCACACAAGTGAGTTTGGAATAGGTGTTGGAGAGTTGCAAGTCAATACAGAGTGCATAAGTTGGCAGCACTGTTAATAATAATAAAAGAGTTGTTTTTCCTTTTTTTCTGTCCTTGTGGTGAGTGCTCATTTTTACCTAATTTGTGGTGCTTTATATTATTTAATTTTTTTGAGGAATTTTCAACAGGTTGTGGGCCAAAAAACACTCACTAAAAAGTACTGCAAGCTTTTATAATAACTACTATTGTGTGTTTTTTGTTTGTAAGAGTTTAACCTGGCGCCATGATAGGCGTTTAATAAAATTTTATCAATTTTATTCAACAATTATAAAATTTTATCGTTAAGATTACTTCTTGGTAAGAAGAATCTACTAGCATATGTACAAGAGGAGGATACCAGAAGTTGCGGAAGGGAAATCGGACATGCAGGAAACCACTCAAGAAGCTGCCAATGAAAAATTAGACAAAAAGACAAGTTACTTTCATTGTAAGTACCATAAACGATGAATGCCGGAAATATTGCCAAGGAAAAAAAACTGCATACCAGATGTGGATGAGTTCAGCTGAAACTTTTTAGAGAAAAGGAATAGCAAATCAGTTACAAGCAAAAAAAAAAGCCCTTTTGTCAATGAAGCATAACACCAATGCAGAAAAATTAGAGGCACATTTTCTCAAGTTTGACTGACACATTTGAGAACTGAAAACTGCAGCAGCTAAGCCACATGACAGGGAGATTATTTGCAATCTACTCCTTACACTTGCTGTAGAGTATAGTATGGTATTTACAGCAATTGAAACCATGTCAGCAAATGGTGAAAATCTACCCTATCATTTGTAAAGAGCAGACTACTAGATGAAGAAACAAATAGGAGCAACATCTGAATCCACAACGGCATTTGCAAATTACAAAAAGAATAATCAGAATCTTTTAAATAAACCTCAGCAGTACAAATCAGCTTCAGCCAAATAAACTAACAATAGTAACTATAACACAACTTCTCAAAACACTTTCAGATATCACAGCTGGGGAGGTACTGGACATCAAAGAAAACAGTGTTTCAGCTTATGAACAACACCATTGTCTGGTTCACAAACAGATGCAGCACATATAACTCAACAAAAGGAGGAAGAAACCAAATTTAACTTTTCTGCCATAACTACTATATGGGAACTATCGCATTCAGCACCAAATGAGGTAACCAGGCGGCTTGACTCAAAGGTCACAGAACGTAAGGTAAACAGCCTTAATCACTTAAAAGATGTAAAGTATATTGACCTTGTCAGAATCAAGTTGCAAAATCTGGTCAATCTATTATAGCAAAACAAAAGGGAAGTATGAAACTCTTAACTTTTGAAGAAGGAAGTTGGATTGCTGTCAACATAACTAACATTTTGTATGTGCTCTGTCTACACTTGAATCTGCTATCTGTGAGAAGACTGCTGGCTGCATGGTGAACTTTAAATATAGGAGGGATACTATTTTGAAAGGAAATATAATTATTGCTGTTCCTCGATGACAAACTGTAGAAACTCACACCTGAAAGTGAAGATCTAAGGTATAAAAGGTTAGGCCAATCAGGTCAAGCCACTATAAAACAACTTAAAACCTTGGTAGACGGAATGATGGGTATCAAGGCTAAGGAAATCGTGAACCTTGCATTAAAGGAAAGAAGAGTCAAACCAGGAAGAGAGCACCACATCCTTTAGAATTAATCCATAGTGATTTATTTGGTTCCATCAACCCTCCATCTTTTGATAAAAGGAGATATGCTTTAACATTAACAGATAACTCTCACATTTTACAGCAATTTATCTCCTGGAATGAAAGAGTGAATTTTTTCCGTTGCTTCAAAATTTATCAAGCTATAGCTGAGGCATAGTTTCAATGCAAGATATGTCAAAATTTTTAAAAACTTGGTCAACCTTTAAAGACACTTTGCTCCGCTTACTTGGCAAACTCCTCATCATCAAGACTGACCAAGTTTTTAACAAATTTGATTACCATGCTCCAGTCTTAAATGCTTTATCATTTTTAAGTACTAAGGTGGAATGGAAGATTCAGCCAGTTTATCTAGAATCATGGTCAAGCTGATGAGTGTTTGTACATTCATGAACCAGAAGGTTTAATATTATTCTATGTCGATGAAATCATTATTGCATCTGTTCAACAATGTAAGGCATTTCTCATGTCAGAGTTTAAAATGAGTGATATGGGGTATCTCAGTGTTTTTCTTGGTATCAAATGGAGAGGTCTAAGCAAGGTATGTTTCTCAGTCATTCACAGAACATCAAAACCCTTCTTGAGTGTTTTGAAATAGAACACTGCAATCCAGCTAATACAAATATACACCATCGCATACTGCTTTGGGTCTTAATGAAGCCATTAATGCTCTAGAAACAATCAAATGCTTTGTGATGAATCATGATGTTTCTGAGGAAATCATTACTGTGTTACCAAGATTTGAGGCATTAGTGTATTCTGTAGAGTAAGAAAAAAACAATCAAAATTAATAGATTTTTCTGTGAAGTAACCATCTTTTCTGCACTGGAAGTATAGAACAGATTACACCACATGATCAAAAGTATCCGGACACCTGGCTGAAAATGACATACAAGTTCGTGGCGCCCCCCATCGGTAATGCTGGAAGTCAATATGGTGTTGGCCCACCCTTAGCCTTGATGACAGCGTTCACTCTCGCAGGCATACTTTCAATCAGGTGCTGGAAGTTTTCTTGGGGAATGGCAGCCCATTCTTCACGGAGTGCGGAACTGAGAAGAGATATCGATGTAGGTTGGTGAGGCCTGGCACGAAGTCGGTGTTCCAAAACATCCCAAAGGTGTTCTATAGGATTCAAGTCAGGACTCTGTGCAGGCCAGTCCATTACAGGGATGTTATTGTCGTGTAACCACTCCGCCACAACCCGTGCAGTATGAACAGGTGCTCGATTGTGTTGAAAGATGCAATTGTCATCCCCAAATTGCTCTTCAACAGTGGGAAGCAAGAAGGTGCTAAAAATATCAATGTAGGTCTGCACTGTGATTGTGCCACACAAAACAACAAGGAGTGCAAACGACCACACCATAACACCACCACCTCCGAATTTCACTGTTGGCACTACACACGCTGGCAGATGACGTTCACCGGGCATTCGCCATATCCACACCCTGCCATCGGATCACCACATTTGTACCGTGATTCGTCACTCCACACAACGTTTTGCCACTATTCAATCATGTAATGTCGCTCTTTACACCAAGCGAGGCGTTGTTTGGCATTTTCCTGCATGATATGTGGCTTATGAGCAGCTGCTTGATCATGGAATCCAAGGTTTCTCACCTTATGCCTAACTGTCATAGTACTTGGAGTGCATCCTGAAGCAGTTTGGAATTCCTGTGTGATGGTCTGGATAGATGTCTGCCTATTACTCTTTACAACCCTCTTCAAATGTCGGCGGTCTCTGTGAGTCAACAGAAGAGGTCGGCCTGTACACTTTTGTGTTGTACATGTCCTTTCACGTTTCCACTTCACTATCACATCAGAAACAGTGGACCTAGGGATGTTTAGGAGTGTGGAAATCTCGCGTACAGACTTCCGACACAAGTGACACCCAATCACCTGATCACGTTCGAAGTCCGTGAGTTCCACAGAGCGTCCCATTCTGCTGTTTCACGATGTCTAATGACTACTGAGGTTGCAGATAATGAGTACCAGGCAGTAGGTGACAGCACAATGCACCTAAGATGAAAAATGTATGTTTGTGGGGTGTCCGGATACTTTTGATCACAGTGTATTTTGTATTCTGGAAGTTTACATTTTTCTGAACAGCCAAATATAATTTCTAATGCATTAGTCTTATATTATTTATTTTATATACATGTGTTATTTTTCAGTTATGTACTTTTTCACACATATAATTTTTTTTTATTAAGGCGCTTAAAAACGTATAAATGAAGCTTTACTATCATTAAGCAGAAAAAAAGTCTGATGTATTCCATTTATATGGCTTTATCTACTTGCTATTCTTACAAAAACTTATCAAGATAAACTTTCATTACACATTTTGTTATAAAAAGAATATTTATTTATTTCATCCTTCGGGAAACAACTTACATTGTTTTTTGGACACATTGGGATTGGTTTTACATTACGGCAAGTAATACTAAAATAAGTACATGTTAGTTTCTTTACAGAAATACTATGTCACACAATGACAAAATTAAATAATCTATGAACAAAATTAAATAATCTATGTAGTTTAATTATGTGATTATGGAAAACATGGTTCATTTAAATGTAAATATTGCCTTTTTAGAAGTAGCTTTCTTAGTTTACCTTTAAAAGATTCTTTATTTAAGTTTTCCATTGAAGTATCTAGTTTGTTTTACATTAAGATACCCAGATGGGAAATGTTTGCTAGGCTTTTTGTAAGCCTGTGGCTATCTAAGTGTAAGTTATTGAGATTTCTTGTGTTGTAGTTATGATATTCTGAGTTCTTTTGAAATATAGTTATATTATTATGAATGAGGTTTAAGCTTTCAAGAATATATAGGCATGGGATAGGCAAAACTTTAAGTTCATTAAATATGTATCTACTTGGCATTCTTATGGGTACCTTCAGAATTGCCTTTAAAATTCCTTTTTGGATTGTGAAAATATGTGTTGCTTTTGGAGAGGAACCCCAAATGGGGATGCCATAAATGAAAATAAATGAATATGAATATGGGGGGGGGGGGGAAACCTAATTTGGAACTCAACACAGCTGTGATACACTAGCTTTAGTATTACTTTGGAGCACACATTAGCCAATTTACGAACAGCATAACATAATTTGTTCAGTTTGACACTTTAGTTGTAGTATATGGGTTTCCCATGAGAATTCGTTATCAATCCAGATTCCCAAGAATTTTGTTACGTATTTTTTAACTATGGAAGTTTGATTTATATATAAGTCTAAATTTTAACAAAAATCATTTAGTTTTCTTAAACCTATGGCATTTTAATCAAAATCTTTAAAGCCATTTTTCAGAAAATAAAAAATAAGAACAATAACTAGTAAAGCATAGTTTGGGATGGTGGGAAATTTTCTTGAAAATCTTTGTATTGCATCCCTGGAAGATTCTGAACTTAGGCAAGTTACATTTAACTGACTTTTTGCTTTTGAGCTATGCTGTTCACGCACAGACCTTTTTTCTAAAAATGCAGTGGATTCAGGGAGCCTTCAAAATAAGGGTGGAATACAGTACTTCCTCTACCAACTATAGATATGTAGTAGAGAAAGTGACAAGGCTACAGCCAAAGACTCCAGTATTACTTAAGTGGCATAAAGACTTGATAATGCGTTAACAAGTTAATGTCAGTGCTACCAGCCTAATGAATATCAAAATTCATCAGGTTCCCTTGGCTCACCCTGTAATAATATAAATATCCTTAAATATAAAACACTTTCATATGTTTATTTGTCAAACAGCATTATTCAGAATTGACAAAAAGTGAGTGATGTTCTTCCTTGGGGAGTGCAATACTTTGTTGTAGACACTTACCTACTTGGCTTTTGTTCTGCTGGGGTTTTCCTGTCCTTCTTGGAACCGAGAGAATCCTCCATCACCACATCCTCTAGGACCTCACATTCCTAAGTACAATACAAAATAATGTGAAATTTACCTTGAACATAACTGCAATTAGTTGTTACTAAAATATGTACTCTATGGGGCTTGTATAGTTTTAAATTAAACGTTTAGCTATCTGTAGTTTTATGGAATGTTCGTAGCTGATGATAATACTTAAGCTCTTAACTTAATGTAGATATTTTTTAGAGTAAAAACTTTCCAATTTATCTTAAGAATAATATGTTGGTATTTTAATAATTTGGTCGCATGACATCTAAATGGTGTTTTTAGATGTTTTTGTAATTAATATTGAATTTGTTGCATGTTTAACAGCAATGATAGTAAATTCTCAATCACCAAACAAATGCACGTCAGGCAGAAAGGTTAATATTTGCGGTAGTCATTCCAACCAAGTATCAAAAATATGCTGACAAAACCCCACTCTAATGCTTCAGGGATACAATGTGATCAATAGTTATCTTCATCATGTTTAAAATGATAGCTAATTTTAAGTTTCTTGGGTTGTTGAGATAAAAAAAAAGATGGTGGTTATTTTAATTATTAATATTAAAATTACTTGTAATTATTCCTATGCCCACTTTATTATAACTTTTTAAATCATAGTTAAGTCCAGCAATGGCAAAACTTTTATATCTGGTGTGCCACTTTAAATAGCATTTATTTTTAATCAGCTGGTGTCAACAGAAATTCTTTCTCCAAACATTCTATAGGAAATATGAAATTTTATTCTGACTGAATATGAACTTAATCCCATAAACCCCCTGCCCCTCCCCATGTTTTCCATTCCTGTTTTAGCCATTCAATAATTTTCATTAAAATAAATTGTTATAATATTGTGAATTTTGACACCCTGTAATTTATTACACATTCTGAATTTTAAGGTTTCCGGAGGGAAAAGAAAGAAAACAAATTTTTATAGTATTGGCCTGAAAACAAGCCACCAATGCATATGAGTCCCTCCCTTAAAATTCGTGGGGGGAGTTTGGCACGAAAATAAGCGGCATCTGGATTGAGGCAAGAAAAAGAGTATAAATGTTTACTTTCTTGTACTTACTAGGATAAAAACATCACATTACAATATGGCTTTCTCACTGGTTAGAACAAAAGTAAAGCAAAGAACCTCCAATTGGATAACTAAAGGTATAAAAATCTCTAGGGATAGACTAAGACTACTAAGTGAACAAAAAGACAAATGCTTCCTAAGCATCCATAAATAAAAATTATAAACAAGTAATTGAAGCTTCCAAAAAGCTAGATAATTCTAAAAACATAAATCAATCTGAAAATAAAGCAATGTGGGATTAATCAAACAATCAAAAATTGAACTACAAATTCTTTTCCATTAGAAATATCAAGCTATTACAAATAACCCTGAAGAGATAGTTAATATCTTTAATGTACAATTTATAAAATTACTGACAATGTCCAAAATACTAATAATGCAAAAGAAACTGAAAGCTCTAGTCACGAGCACTTTAACATACATTCACTATCGAGCTATCAAACGAATATGAAATACTAAACATAATTAGATCACTCAAGAACAAAAAATCAGAGGAAGTTCTAACTTCATAATTAAAAGCTGTAGCAAATTCCCTTGAAAGTGGAGTGTTTCCTCATGAACTGAAGATGACAACAATTAAACCTATCTTTAAAAAGGGCAACCAACAAGATCCTAATAATTACAGACCAATAGTAATACTCTTGGCCTTCTCAAAAATTTTGGAAAAACTAATCTATAATAGGTTAATGAAATTTTTGGATAAGTATAATGTTATCAATAGTTGTCAATTTGGCTTTCAGAGCAATAAGTCCACCAATATAGCAGTAATGGATTTTGTAGATAGTATCTACGATGTACTAGACAAAAGCAAACTCGGGGTCGGACTATTCCTAGATCTTACCAAAGCATTTGATATGGTGGACCATAATATTCTGCTAAACAAACTGCACAAAAGTGGAATAAGAGGTATAGCATTGAATTGGTTTCAATCGTACCTCAGCAAAAGGGAACAAGTAGTTGAGGTAGAGCACAGGAACCTGCAGTTCCACAAGGATCAATACTAGGTCCGCTCCTCTTTTTTACTTTACATTAATAATTTACCCCCATATTTAACAAGCAATGAAGTATCTATGACCTTATTTGCTGATGATACAAGTATATTCATTAGGGGAAAGTGCAGGGAAACCCTCAACCACCTCAAAGAAGCTGCTTAATTGGTTTAAATCTAACAAGCTAGTGGTGAATGAAAACAAAACTGTGTTAATGAAGTTCCATCATAAAATATTCAAGACCTCTGAGAACTGTGATATCACAATTGGGTCTAAATCCTGGAAAATGAAATGCACACAAAGTTTTTGGGCCTATGGATTGACAATAACTTATCCATGTGAATATACGAAACAATTATTTGTTTACATTAAGAGAAACATGGCAAGTCTATCAACCAATGTTGAAGTACATAATCATAACACTAGATATAAAAATAATTTGCAAGTTAGTTTTCATAAAACCAGCCTCTTTGAGAAATAATTTAAATATTAATTAATTTTGAAGATTTAGAAGCTAGTAACAGTGATGTGTCATAATTTAAAATAAAGAGAGTTGAAGGTTGTTACACTACATCACTAAAAGGTTCTTACTTGAACGCGTTTCGGGAGACGGTTTGCTCCCATCGTCAGCATGCTTTCAACTGATTTTGCCGGTTATTGTCTGGGGAATGTGTGTCGCTAGTGGTGTTCTCTGGTACTGGGCTGATGAACCTCCAAAGGCTGCTGGGTGGCAGCAGTTTGAAATTCATTAGGTGATTCCTGTGTTTGATGATATGTATTTTTTCCCAGATGTCCAATTCATTGCTGCTGTTGATCGGTTTTAAGAGTTTTATGTTCGGAGTGATATCATGGTTTGAAGACCATGGGAGCAAACCGTCTCCCGAAACGCATTCAAGTAAGAACATTTTAGTGATGTAGTGAAACAACCTTCAACTCTCTTTATTTTAAATCATTTAAATATGCTGGTACTAAGTTATATAATCAGCTTCCTATACACTTGAAAAATTTAAATTCTGAATTAAAATTAAAAAAAGGAGTCCTTAACTTCTTATTAATTCATCAGTTTTATTCAACCAATGAATTCAGTAATCACTGTGAATGACTTAAAAGGATGTGAATGTGATCATCTCTTCCTCTATTTAACTACTGCAAGGTGCAAATTATAACTAGGAAAATTGTAATGCCAATTTTATGTCCTCTCTTGCAAGAACTGAGGCCTGAAATCAGTGGACAGGAAGACAGAAGGCCTGTCTCCAATGGTAGAAAAACTGGAAAATAATTCAATTGATGCCAAGAATGTTATTCACACTTAGTAATAATTAAAAACTGTTAATATTTTTAATGACTGCATTGTGAACTCATTGATCTTTGTAAATACTACTGTAAATAAGGTTTAACATTTCCCAGGTTGTATTAATATGACTTGGATGAAATAAATTACAATTGGCACCAAACACACTGCCATATTTTGCGTTATTCACTGTCATCACTACCAGTATTCAGTTCATTACTCTCACCGTTTTCTTCATTCTCCTACCACAGTACGTTATCCTTGCTGCCTCCAGTGCATTTGATAGAAGCTAATGAAACGAGATACACAATGTTAATGCTGGTAAAGGTTTGCATTGTTGCATAATAAAATGCAGCTAGTTTTGGTTCCAGACGCTGGCTGTATTGTTGCAAATGAGTATACATTTTAACAGGAAAGATATGTAAAAAGCCAAGGTAGTACACATAAGCTGCAATCTGATTTTTTGCCCTTGAAATGTGGACCATTATAGTGTTTCAATAACAATGCTGCCACGGAATGGTCCAGCCGATCTATGAATGCACGGTACTACTTGTTAATACATTTGATTGTAACTTTTATGTATACAATGGTTTATAAACTGGAGCACATTTCTTTGCATGTGATTAATGTTCCCACTAAGAACCTAAGGCTCAGGGAACCATTTCAAACAAATAAAGAAGTTGTGATCCTTCATTCCGGTATCAAAAGACTACAATTTCCTCTCTTCCACCATGCACAACAAATTTGAAATGTACTGCCAAAGTATCTGCATACTTATTATAATTACTGCTCACAAATTCACGTTAAACGAATTAATATCCATCATCATCATAGTTACTATCATGTATCAATTTCTATAATGCTAATTATGTACTTCAAAATGGCATTTTGATTGTCTTTTGCATGTGTATCACATGAGCTCAATAGCATAATTAAATCTTATTCGTTGGAAGATTTTTAGGAGTGTTACCTGTTCATTGGGACTCAGAAGCAGGAACAGTTCCAAGGTATCACATCATATACCTTGCAATTTATTGTATTATAATAAAATGTACTCTTTACAGTCAGAGAGTCACTTTTGGATCTGGTTATACTTGAACAATTCTAATGGTTAAAGAGTTAGAGGACTGTTATTTTGAAACTGTATAACTGGAACATGGTTACATTTTTCCTACCTCTACTATTCAAACAAATATATTAATATCTAATGTTAGTCACTTTTGGGGATAGCTCAGTCAACCGCAATTCTGTCAAATCTCCAGCTTAAATATTCTGTAATGGAACATTTTTCTGCTTATCTTACCATAGAGTTGCTGTCAATAATGACATCCTGGCTATCTTCCATTTCTAGATCCATTACCTCTTCATCTATATCGTCTTCCAATGGAGTTGCTGGTCCTGATACAGGGCTACTTGATCTCCCATTGGTAGCTTCCGGTGGTACTGGGAGCTAAAATCACACATAAAATGTGTCTTTCCTAATACAATTACACAATATTTATGATCCACCCTGCACAGATGTCTGGAGAAATATCATAGTACCTATACAGCAACCAACAGAAGTATTGTGGCATTAACTGGCATTGGCACTACAGGAGTCTCAATGCCATTTGCTTCATGGTATAAAGTAGATAGAAAAATGCATTATTTATTAAGCTATTTGCAAGCATTTTTCTACTTCATAACTGCAAAATGCAGGAATATGCATGGTATAGCACACATTAAAATGTTAAGTGCCAGAGCAGTCCCAGGGGCCCACTGTATGCAATTGTTGGACCATGGTGATCCATATGATCGCTATGTTTCTGGACCAATTTAAGATTTCTACAAGCCAGCGGCCCACTGAAACATTGAGTTTTACCTATAAAATGGATCTCTGTGGTCCTTAAGGCTGGTCCACAACCAACGAGAACATTGAAGTACATGTATTCAAATGGGAGCATTCACAATCGACGGGAAGCCTTTCCAGGCCCCGGGAACAATAGTTGCCCAACTTTTAACTTTCATGTTCTCATTCCCGGGCACAGCATATTAGATCCATATTGTACATTTGAGACTTTTCACTCTAGAGATTATTCTAGGTGGCCGTGACATAAAACAGCCACTAGTGCTCTCTATAGTCGCAAGCTGGAAACATGAAACTGGAAGAAATTAGTAGTAAATGTGCTTCCTAATCTCATCCCGACACCCGCAAATCCTTTATATGCAACTCAAAACTGGCTATTACCTCAAAAAGAATTGAAAAAGCTACAAAGAACAGCAAAACTGTGGAAATTAAAAAAGAATAATAAACAGCTTTAATGTATGCCATTAAATAAAGGAACGAAAGCTTGGTGCGACCGGAGGGATCGGAAATATAATAGATATACATTTAAATAATGTTTACTCTATCAAATTTTGATGCTGGTTAACCCGTGTTATGTCTAAATTGGAAATAGGTAAAAAAAGTATCATTGGTCAGTTAAAAACAAATGAAATTCCAATGCACATAATCGACTTTCACTTTGTGATCGATATAATCGTCGATATGCATTCCCGTTCTTGTTATCGGACTGTTGTGAACCAATATCTTGTATGGTGTATTGCTTCCTGTTCTGGTTACCGTTCTCAGGGGGTTGTGAACCAGCCTTTATCTAAACATTACTACCACTGGCATTTGGAGTTGGTATGTTATGGAGGTCTAAATTTCAATATAAAAATGTTGCCAGTTTGAATAAAAACAAAACAATTATTCACTGTGTTTATACACAGTCAAGCAATGGAACACAATAATGCCAGCAAGCAAACACTTAATTAGAATTGCTGTCAAAGAATGCATTTAGTTCTAACATTCGAAGTGTACAACATATGGAGTATCAAAAATGTTTTGTTTTTAAGTTTTAATTATGTAAATTAGGAGAGCATGGCAAGCAAAAATAAAGTTTTCTTTCGCATTCCTCAAGTAGGTGTTTACTTTCTTGACTGTATTTTCTTTTTGTAGCTCCTTTGCAATACTTTCGTACCTATGAGTTGGTCCGTCGTGTTTCTTGAGGCTATGCATATTTAAAGATTTCCTTTTCCTAGAAATTGACATCTGCTGTGGCTGAGGGGAATCACTCAGAGTTTCATTTGAGAACAACAACGCTTCTATAATTTTTTCTTTTCTTTGAAATCTGTGATGCAAGTGTGAGGACAAAAATCCTATTCAATAATGGTAAACATCGCAAAAGCGCACTTGTTACATTACAGATAAGGGCCACCAACCTAACAATACGGACATTAATTCATTTAAGGCAACAGAGGCGCTCTAAGTGAAAAAAAAAAAATCAAATCTACTCAAAGGAAGCCATACATTTGTTAAAAATTACCGCAGGCCTCTATGCAGGACTTAGTTCCATGATAGAATTTCTTGTGAGGGAGACCGCCAAAATTATTTTTTATAATAATTGCCTATAAAGTCCACTACAAAATTAGTATTTACAGTAAGTTAATATTTAGTGTGCCTTTTATTGACTTTTAGGAAAAAGTTGCAACAGTCCATGGGAAAATTTCATAAAATATCTATTGGTGCTTAATGTGTTAATAACAGTTGGATATTCTGAATGATGTTAGGTATTAAACTGTCACTGGGAACAAAAAAGACACTGATGCATATATGAACTGACACAAATAACTTCCATTTGATTTTCATTGTGGACTTATTACATGCATACTATTCAGACATATCAGAAATCCACATTATTATTATTACTATTGCCATCAACCTCTATATTACAAGATTTTCAGTATTATAATGGTTTTTCAAATATTTTTGGGAACTATACCCCCGCCATTGTATCTTTGCACTTGACAGTTCATGTGGCTTCGCGTAAGGTTGGCTACATTGTGGTTGCGACGTTGCTAGAGTGGCTAGTAAACAACAACAGCTGATTGTTCTCCTTTCTATCGTGTCTAAGCCGCATACAAAAAGTGTACGTAAGTAGCGAACGTCAATGAATAATAACTATTTCGTATTATTATTGTTAATTGAAAATAAGCGATATACGCAGCTTTGGTATGGTCGGATACTCCTTTCTATGATAATAGGCATAAATGTGTCTACGTATGGCATCTAATTGGAAAGCATCAAGATTTGTGACTACACGAGGCTGCTTTCTTTTCTTCCCTGGAGTTGATAGAAATACCTGTTGCGTTCCAGATGGTTCAGGAATTTTGTCCTTTTTCTCTTGGAGTTTCACTCCCTTGTGAATAACAGTTCTCGTGCTTAGTCCAAGAGATGCTGCAGTTCGCTGTACGGCTTTATCAGCAGGAATAGAGGGATACCCATTAACCTTCACATACTCCTTCTCCTGTTCCTTTGGTGTTCTGTGTGTTCAAAGAATTCCTGGGTCCTTCTTAACAGCTCCAATGCCTGACTGTTAAGTGGCACATCTCGATGCAAAGAATTTTCACATCGTGAATCATCACTCAGTGATTGGTGTCATTTAGACATTGTTGCACTTCAAATCTTGTATAAATAATATGAATGAAATGTACATAAAAAAGATACATATATATATATATATATATATATATATATATATATATATATATATATTTGTATAAACGAACACTAACAACAACTACAAATATAAATAACAATGAACAATATTAGCTTGCAAAGAACAACTTGATGCATGTGCTAGAGATTCACAAGCTGAAAGACGTGGTTGGAAATAGCTAGATCCGGCAACAGAGCCGTTTCCAGTTCCGTTTCTGCTTTGTCATAGACCATCCAAAATGCTGGATTGTGATTGGTTTAGCAAGTCTAATGGTTAAAGCTTTTCATCTGTTTTTTTGCAAGTGTATCGACTTAGTCACTAGCTGTCAAGTGCAATGTTTTAATGGCAGGGGTATAGGTATATTTTATTGCACAATAATCTAAGTATATCTTTAGCCTGTACATCTTTGGTGTAGCACAAAACAGACCTATAATAATTTATTAACAACAGCAGAACAACAATAATAATAATGATGAAAATATCAGCAATAAGATTGTTAATGCTAGCACCAACCTATTGGCATTTCTTATTTTAGTCTAATGAACAACATTGTAAGGTGAGCACCTCTGTAGTGTGGGAGTAGAGTGCCTGCCTCACATTCAAGAGGTCCAGTTCGAATCTTGGTCAGGATGAGTTACCCCGGTAAGGTTTTTTCTGGGGTTTTCTCTTATCCTGGGAAGATTAGTGTTGGGTATCTTTAACCCCTATGAATCCCACGCTCATTTGAGCATTGTTTCATCCATTCATTCATCATCCAATATGGCCTACCAAGTTAAAGGATGTTAAAATTGTAGGCCTTTGCAGGCACTATGTTTTAAAATGATTCATGCAAATATTTCAGCTTGGTATACAAAATGCAGTATAGAATCACCTGAGGCTCCAACTGTGGCATTGCATTTTCTTTCTCATGTGAAGATACTTTTTTCTTCTTTATCTGCTGTAGCTGCACTTTCAGCTGTTCAAACTGCTCCTTCAGGTCTGCACTCTGAAAAATACAAAACACATACAAGTGCTTCTTTCTTCTCCCTTCCCCCCTTTCACCTTTTAATTGATTTTTCAGCTTTATAGAAGATGCAAATTTGGAGAGTATCACTGGTAGATAAATTCATGAATGCACAGTAAAATGCAGCCAAAAAATAAAACCTGTTACACAAATTTGGGTATTTTTCCTTTCTCTAACATGTCTATGGTAGGCAGAAGTATTGTATTACATCCAAAAATTTGATACTGTAATTCTTCAATAGAGAAAGTAACAAATGTTAGGGGGAGGTGGAATGTGTGTCTTTCTTTCTGATGCAGTTACTCACCTGAAGGTAAATTCTGAATTCAGCCAACCTCAATGATTCATTGCATCAGCATCAAAATGTGTAAAATATGTATTATTTTATTTCTCCAAATAATATAATGAAGTTTTTCTTGTTTGATATCTCTTTGTAAACTGATGCATTTCAATGTACAAAATGGTGATTCTGTTGTCATCAAATACTGCTGAAGCTGTTAAATTCTACGAACGTTAACCCTTTGTGGTGGGAATGCAGGTATAACTGAGAAGTGAGGTAACTTGGTTACCAACAGGGCATTTGTGGCTGCATCTCTGTAATGTTTTGCACAACCATTGGCAGTGTACAAGGATGTTATTTGTAGTCAGATTCCTAGCCACAGGTTTACGAGGTTGCACATGTTTATGAATAGTTCTGCTTTTTATTAGAGCTTTTTGTATGATATGCAAAGATGGCACTGAAACGAACACTGACAGCGAAATAATGTCCGTGCTAAATGAATTCAGTGACAATTCTTCTTACTTGGAGTTATTTAGCTCAGAAGAAAGGGATACAGAGGACACTTCGCAGCAAGCTGACTCAAGTGATGAGTGTCCAGATTCCCAAGTGTTACAAACTGTGGCCAATACCAGTACTTTAATTAACAAACCCATTTCCATCCAGATAAGTGTCTCAAACTTTATCACACAGAAAACCTACTTAAGAGTGAACCTGTGAGTGTGTAATACCAATGTGTGTATGTACGAGGGCAGTCCCAGAGGTATCCGACCTGACACATATATAGCGGTTGTTGTTTCAAACAAATTACTATGGTAGAAAGTACCACCCTTATAAAGCTTAAGTTTGATGATGCTACGTCGTTTAGTAATTGTTTGGCAGCCATTAATAGTGAATCTCTCAGCAAATTTGTAAACCTGGATAAAACTGTCCATCGTTAAGTGATACAATACTTTCATTTGAAAGGTCTTAGTCCAACTAATATTAAAGTTGAGCTAGATTCTACTCTGGGGTAGTCTGCTCCTTCGTTTACAACAGTAAAATATTGGGTGGCAGAGTTTAAGCGAGGCCGTACAAGCTGCCAAGACGAATATCGCAGTGGTCGACCAAATGAGGTGACCACGTCAGAAATTATGAAGAAAATCCACAAAATGGTATTGGATGACCGTCGACGAAAGTACGTGAGCAAGCAGACATTGTAGGCATTTCAAAAAGTGCTGTACATCGCGTACTAACTGAAAATTTAGATATGAGAAAGCTGTGTGCAAGATGCGTGCTGCGTTTACTCTCAATGGAACAAAAGCAACATCATGAAGATGTTTCAGTCGAGTGTTTGGCGATGTTTTGCTGCAATAACGCGGAGTTTTTTTGCGTTGATTCACAACCATGGATGAAACATGGGTCCATCACTTTATACCTGAAGGAACATCAAAAAAGTGGATTGAAAGGGGAGAATTGGCTCTAAAGAAGGCGAAGACAGTTCCATCTGCAGACAAGGTCGTGGGATCAGTTTTATGGGATGCGCGTGGAATAATTTTCATTGATTATCTTAAAAAAGGAAAAGCACACAATGGAGATATTATGCAAACTTATTGCAGCGTTTGAATGATGAAATCAAGCAAAAACGGCTGCATTTAATGGAAAAGAAACTTTTGCTTCATCAAGACAATGCACCAGTTCACACATCTATTATCGCCATGGCCAAAATCAATGAGTTAAAGTTCGAATTGCTTCCTCATGCAGCCTATTTGCCAGACTTAGCCCCCTGTAATTATTTTCTGTTTCCAAAGTTGAAGAAATGGCTTGGTGGTAAAAGATTTGCCAGCAATGAAGGGGTGGAGTCTGCAGTTGATGGTTATTTTGCAGAACTCGATGATTCTCACTATAAACAGGGTATCGAAGCTATTGAACATCGCTGGGAAAAGCGTATCGAGCTGAAAGGAGAGTATGTGGAGAAATAAAGATGCTTTTTCCCAAAATTTTTGTGTTTCCTTTGTTAGGTCGGGTACTTCTGGGACAGCCCACGTATATAACTTTCAGTACATACCGTTTGTACATCCAATATCTTAGTCAATATTTTCAAAATCAGCACAAAGTCAGGTATTGTCATTTACATTTACACAATTTTAGTTATAATGTGTATGAGTATGTGTAAATAGCAAAATATTTTCAAATTTAGAGCAAGTTTGGTCCAAATTAATTCTGCATCGAAAAGGTTAAAGAGTGCAAATTGCCTCAGGGTATTTGAGACTGTCTTTAAGGTCTATTGTGATATTACATTAACCAGAAGAGAAGCTTTAATGCACGTTTGGGCAGCTTTATCGTAGCTCAACAATTGAGCATCTCAACACAAAGTCAAAGATTCATGCTTCAACTTCTGGCTATGGCACTGAAATTTGATTCAAAGTTTAGCTGACATAGCTGGTGCGAAAGAGCACCGAAGACATGGAAAAATCAGATGTGTTGCATTTACATGACTTTCTCTACCCACTATTGTTTATTTTCGTGTAGCTTCCACAAACTATCCTCACAGGAGTGTATTTTTCAATATACTTCATATTAATCAATACCAACATTGACAGAAATAGTTCAATTACTCATTTTGTTGTATGTACAGAAAACCAAATGTTTAAATCCGGGTAAGTATATGCTGGCCTAAAAATCCACACTCTTTCATGACATCATGAGAAACAATTGGATGGCAACAGAACTTATGCAAATGATAAAAGTATCGAAAAATGAATACCAATAACAATGGATATCTCACAAATGACTGATACCACCAGAAAAGCTAAAATTGCGTGTTTCAAAGAGTTCTACATTTTTGTCTATCTCTAATGGTTTGCCAGCTGTACAAGATAATACAAAATTTCTTCTGAATGAAGTGGACTCATAGGCTATTCCTATAAAATTCAAGATATACATTTTACTTGCCATATAAGTATCTTAAGGATGCATATAACAGAATTTTTAAGAATTTTGGCTAAAAATTGCATTTTTGTTTGTTTTTCTCTTTTCTTCCTTAAAAATTCAGTTCTTGCTTTATCAGAAAACAATATTACTCATCATGTTCTGCCATTTTTAAAGTCCTCGGAAAGCTTTTTTAAAATGTTATCTTTGCCACCCTTAGACAGTGCATGCCAACTGACTGCAACCTTCTACATGATGTATGCCCAAAAGGGGAAATATCAACAGATCAAAAACTAATGAAACCCATTGATAACCACAGCAAAATGGGCTGAGTTCAACAGTCATTACCTTTTGGTTGTATTTTCTCCCAACATTATTATATGCTAAATATATACATTTCTTTAATATGAAATCCGCAGCATAATTTTAATTCAATTAGGACTCCTATTGGCAACTCTCACAGTCTGATTTAGTTCTGGCTGCACGATTTATAAAGTGAAGTAAACGGCAAGTCATTTGGTAAGAGTGGAACGACTCTCTGCCGTTAAAATAGCCTCTACCTCACGGCTGGAAATATACTGTTGGTGGGGAGAAGCTAGACCCGCTAGGTGGTCTATCTTGGCTGTGGCTTAGGATGGGATGGGCTCAGGTTAAATAATTGGTAGTATGGCATGCCTGGATGATGAATGATGATGGGGCAGCTAGAAGCACCTGATGAGAGACCTGTTTTATAAATTATATTCATATTTTTTAAACTAATATTGCATTAAAACATTAAAATCTTATGGCTCTTAAGAGTTTTAAGGTTGCCATTTAAAATTTATGGCTCTGGAGAATTTTATCACGTCAGAGATATAAATTTTTAGTGTGAAAGTAGCTAAAACTTTGATTGATATTTCACAAAATTAATTTTTTCTGCAATGTTGTCCCTACTTTTTATAGTAAATATTATGCAAGAATTTTTAACAGTGGATAATATAAAAAAAGAAAAAACTATTTAGTAACAGTTTCTATGCATGGAAGTTATAGAGCAGGACATTTAAAGTACATTTTCATTTGCTTTTTTTTTCAGTTCATTATTTTCCAACATTTTTCTCTGTATAAAATGCTCCCTGCGGAATAGTTTTTGTCCAAAAACATTAAAATTTACAGAGAATGCAGAGAAATGTGCAGGAATTAAAAATTGTATTCGGTTTTTATGAGTAATGTGTTTCTTATATATTTGTATGCATTCAATTATAGTTTTAATAAGAATTTTCTAGAAATTCAGAGGAAGTAAAGTTTATACATTTTTTATGGAGTAACTATCCAGAGGATATTAACATTCCAAACAACTTTTATTCACCCACATCTAAGAAACATTTCCACAATTTTTCAAATGAACCATATTAAAACTGTAATGCAAAGGATTTTTTGAGATCGAATGATAATTAAAATGAATTAAATATTAATAACTTAGAAACAAATATTCCTACACTGCTCAAATTTGGTCGCTTCTGTTAAGCATACTAACATGTCACTAAATTTTCAGTATAATGGCATTAAAAATATATAGATGTTGAAAATTTCAGTCATATGTACCCTTAAACATATGACATTTTAATAAAACTTGTTATGAACCATTTTGGTAAAAAATCCCAAATTTTGAAAAGCCTTCCATGTAAGGAGTAGTTTGGGTTGGGGGACTCTTTTAAAAATCTTGTTACATTCTTGCAACTAGATAAAAAAAAAAAAAAAAAAAAAAAAAAAAAAAAAAAAAAAAAAAAAAAAAACACGCACATGCACACGCACACACACACCTCCTTGCACATTCAACCAATAGATACATGGTGGAGAAATTAAAAATTCACAACGTATTTTTCATGTACTGTATCAGTGATGAGTCAGATCTGATGTGTCCTTTTAGATCTACATATCTAACTATAGTTTTCTATTCCACTTTTTGCATGATACGGTAATTTGTATCACAAATTACTTAAATGTAATTAATGATTGTAATATGAATATGTATTTTTATGTGACATTGATTTCAGAGGTTTATTAATTGTAATTATTATTGGTAAATAATAATATACAGCTTTACTGAAACTGTCAATAATAACGCAATAATGCAGCGATGGGGTGAGTTGTTTATCATTACCGGGAACCAGGAAGTTACGTAATGTTTCGCGCCTTTTCGGTAGAAGCTTCTAGAACATTTCCTAAAGCAATATGTATTAGTGGTTTTCATTGGATATTAGAATAGACGCTAATGTTGGCGCGTTTTATTAGCCAATAGCAGTTCATTTATAATCTTTAGGCGTATCTTGATGCAGGCCTATAAATAGGGTAGGTTCGAGGTAGAGTGCCCCCCAGTTCAACAGAATTCTCAACACACTACACGTCGGTCTCTCAGTTCATCGTCAGTCAGTCCTTCATTTCGTCAAGTTACGCGCAGCAGAATTACGAGAATTATTATAAAGTATTATACAGTTAAAAAATACACAAAGTTGAAGTACTCGAGTTAAAAGTGATAAGTAAGAGGTTATTACAAACAGTTTCAGTTTGGCGAGTATCTATATCAATATGTAAAAAGTGTTAGTGAACGTGTTCGACAATAAAAGTTATAAAACCAATTTCTTCATCAGTATAATTTCTGGATAAAAGATTCCTTTCCGATTCACACCCTTACATAGAGATACATGTCCTACCAAGATAAGATGATAGCTAGCCGGAGGACAATATACAAAACTTTAAATTCTTTCGGAAACTAATTGATACAAATTGCTACGCCAGAGGGAGCTACGAACCAAACAAGGAGTGACGTCACAAGATGGCAACACATGAAGTCACACAACCTTAATACCGCATCAAATTGGTTTCCAAACGTGGTGCTATAATAATGTTAAAAACATTGTAACATTAATACCGCATCATGCAATAGATATTAAAGTTCTTTAAATATTTTGTGATTACAGAAGCTATTAATGACTGTTTGTGTACCTTCTTATAAGGATGGTCAAATCTAAACCAGAGTTTTCCCCTAGTGGTTCACACAGTGAATGTGATCTTAAATGCTTAGTTGAGGTATTGCTCTGTTGATTACACCCAGCAAACTGCTCCTCTCATCAGTAGCTCAATGAGTGAGCATATGGTACACACATCAGCTGAGCAATGCATTATCATAAAGCTTCTCACCAGGGAAGCCATCAAATTTTGAGATCACACACATGGACCGAGAAAAACTATTTCAAAGATTTTAGTATGATGGCATAACAAATTTTCAATATAGCAGCAAGTTGTGGTAAATTAGTCCCACCAACAATAACTGGAGCAAGCATCACTGCAGAAGAAATTCAGTTGTACATCCACTTGTCAGCTGCCAAGGGCTCACAGCTCTTTTTGGGACCCAAGAGCATTTTGTTGACTGAGACCATATTGCTGCAAAGTGCTAAAATATTGACAGATGGCTAGATCCGTTCAAGCTTTCTAATTCAATCCGCACAAATAAGAACTGAATATGGACATGCTCTAAACCGTTAAGGGGGATGATGGGCAAAATTTCTATTTTACACAATTTTAAAGCTACATACTTAATTTTTTGTACACATATTTAGGTTGTTATGTGGAACTGCTTGGTAAAGTTTCATTTTTGTGTGTCAATTAGTTTTTGAATTATTGAGAATTTTCTTCATACTTTTTTGAAAAAAAGTTTTATTATTATTATTATTATTATTTTTTTACTTTTTTTTACAAAACCAGAAACTCATTTAGAAAAACTTGATGCATGGGTTTTGTAATATCTGTACTGTACTGTTAAAAAACTGCATAGCAACAATGTCAAAATTTTTGCAATCACTACACACATTTTATTTTTTATCTAAAAAAGTACTACGTTCATCTTGAATTCCATGCATCAGTTTTTTTGTTATGTTTTATAGAATATATAGTAAAAATTTCAGCCCTCTAACACCTCATTTGTGGATGTAATTTTGTTTTGAATGAATAAAAGTGTAGCAAAAATTAAAGTGAGGAAAAATGAGTTTAAAAGTCTGCATGTAGTTAACCAGAAATAATGGCTTGCAGACCTTCCTACAAGTGTCCAGCTTAGGTGTGTAATTTGTACTCTTTTTTCATTACAAGCACTGCAAATCAGTTCTGGTTTATGGCATAAGCCAAGTCCTATGTACAAACGCTTTTGATTCTGGTTATTACACCAGGTCCTTCACCAATGATGACAGCAAAACTAGTGTTCACCGATATGTACTTACAGCAGGTATATGTTCACAATTATCCTCCAGCTGTTTGTGCCTTTAATTTTTGTTTTGTACACCACATTCTTGCTCATTTAATCTTTCATAACGGTATTATTTACACTTGTTTCTGGCTCATGTGTATGAAACCACACATAATTTGATGTTACACGACATCTACTGGCAGAACTGCTGTTACTATGTCATACCGATCACGGTGGTTCAGTGACAAATCAGAAACTAACCTTCACGGAAAAAATTCCACAAAAATGAAAAAAGCGCATTTTTTGCTTCAGGCAGTCATTACCTCACCTACCATGCATTCTCAGGGATATTTTAAGGAGCACAGACCTTAAAATATGAAGTAGTTAGAGGAACTTCCAGGCACTGTAGTGCTTTAAAACATTGCATATATGCACTTAAACCACCTTGTATTTTTTGGTACAACAAACACAAAATGTGAAATTTTGGCATTTTTGGTCACATTTTCACCCGTTTCCCCCCTTAAGTTCTAAATTGTTTAGATCTTGAAAAAGATTCCTACTGCTTTCATAATAACATTGTAAATAATTACTATTTTATTCAACAAAATGGTAACTATGAAATGTAAAAGGAAATTAATGAAAACCAAATCGTGATATTTGACCAACACAATAAGATTTTCATTTTTTTTCCTATCTCAAATATTACAATATTTATAATGCTTTGAAGTTCGAAGTGATGTTTGAAAGGCACTACAGTATTATATCTTTTCACTGTTTCAATAAATTATTAAAAAGAAATTCTGGTTTAGATTTGATTCACCCTAAATATTTGCAATAGAAAAGCAATATATTAGAGTACAATAAATGTTTACAGACCACTTCAAAGGCTCCCTCTGGTTTTCCAATGCACATCTCCAGTAGTGTTGCTGCATTTACAGTTTTATTCCTGAAGTCATAGTAGTTCTCTAGGTTGTACATGCAGCGATAACACATAGACTTCGGAAGCTTATCTGTTTCAGACACCTGCAAAGAGAAAGAACCACTCTTTAGAATTTATTTCAAATACAGTATAAACCTTCCAAAGAGCATAACGTACAGTACTCATTACTTGAAAGGTTAAACAATTCATATTATAGGAGTATATCAACAAACACTTTGCCTGGGTCATTTTCATTGTAAATATTATGTCCATCGGAAAGGGTGGCTGTTAACGTATCATTTGTCTTTATGGTGCTGGTTATGTGAACATTTTAAACTACCACCCATGGACTTCTGCTGCTGTAGGCATGTGAATTCCTACTTGGATGCACACAGTGGGTCACATGAATAAAAATGATTACACAGGCTGACTAAGAATAACACTAAATTATTTTAAGGCATGATTCAGGGGTTATGTTTGAGTTTTTGTTATAAGGAATGTATGTCTGTAAATGTCTTGTTATCGAGCTAGAGGGCATTAACATTTTTCAAATGCAGCATTGGGTTAGATGAAATTCTATCAAACACATCCCTGTTCCCCATGGCACTGGAATATCCTTTGTGTTTTGTTTTCTCCACATTTTGGAATATGGCTTGTGTTCCATTTTTAACGGTGTTTATACAACAATTAACCCCAAAATTGTGTTTTTTGTTCATTTAAGTAGTAAGAGATTCTGTCTCATATTACACAGCACTTTGTGGATCCTACAAGAGGTGTAGTTATCAGTCTCAGCTATCAGGATATACTAAAACGCTCCATTAACTGGAAGGACTTCCAGTTTTACAACCTATTATAAAAATGTTCCACTTTAATTAGGCAGAACTAGCAGACATGCATTATGTTTATGGTGCTGCTTGGGGAAATGCGAAAAGGGCATGAGATCTTTATGCTGAGCTTTACCGAAGAAGACATTTGTCTCATCACAGCACCTTTACTGGCATACACCAATGACTGCGAGAAACAGGAACTTTCCAAAAACAAGTGCATCGTACGGGAGTCTAAAGAAATGTAAGAACACTGGCTCTCTGGAAGAGGAGGTTCTTGACCGGGTTCATAATTCATCATCCTCAAACACAAGAGCAATAGCATGTGCCACGCATACAAGTCAGTCTTTGGTTACTAGAATTCTGCACGAACAGCAATTACATCGTATCATCTCACCGGAATTCAAGCACTGGGGCCAGATGACTTTCCTCCCAACCAGTTTGTCCAGTAGTTTCCTCATAAATGCATTGGTCAACCAAGATTTACTTCAACCATACTGTGGACGGGACCAGTTTTTTACTTGAGAGAGCATGTTTAATACATTTGGGCACAGAAAAACCCTAGAGCTATTAGAGTTACAAATTACCAACACCAGTTAGCAGTGAACATTTGGGCTGCCATTGTTGAATGACACACTCATAGGGCCCTATTTATTACCTCTATGTTTGATGGGCCACATTTACCTGTAGTTAACATACTTTTTCCAAACTTCTGGTAGATGTTCCTTTAGAAATATACCAGTTAATGTGGTTCCAAGGCTATGGGGCAGTTGCACATTATTCTGGCAATGTAAGGGATTTTCTAAGTGTAACATATCCTGATTGCTGGATTGGTAGAGGAGCACCGAAATCATTGTCAGCACATTCACCAGATAAAACCCCTTTGGATTTTTTCCTTTGTGGACATGTTCAGATTCTTGTGTACAGAGGACGGTTAATAGTGAAGAGGAGCTGATGCCAGGATATTTATGATATAGCAGGTATTTTTTAAAGAATTCGGTAATCATTACGCTATCAACTATGCTCCGAATTCAAAGATCGGCATTTTGAACATTATTTCTTTTTTAAAAAAATTGTTTATTGAAACACAGCTTCCTGTGTGTGTATATATATAGGCTGTCACTAAGGACAAAGTTATCAAAGAGAAAAAAGACAAGGAAGCTATTTTTAATAATAATAATGAAGAGAAACAATAATAAGAAAAAAAAGGAACAATATAAATAATGCACTTAGTAATTCTTGCTTTACTCTTAGTTTAACTGTTTGAAGCCTTTTAAAAATAGGTTTGCATCATTTAACATTGTTTTAACTTTTCTCAACTAATTTATATAATGGTGGAGAAAATTTGACCAACAATAGTATTATTTGCATATGTTGTTGTTCACCAATGGCACTGGGGATTAATTGATCTGCATCATTTTCCCTCTGGTTTCCCAATATAAAGTCTGTAAGTTATCACTTTTAAGGCCTTTGCATTTGGCGAGATGTTGTTTGTTCAGGATGACATCTTCTTCACAGAGTGCACTTGGGTGTAGATAGGCATGGTATCTTGTACAGATGTTCTGCGAGGCAATCATGGCCAGTTGCCATCCTAAATAAGACCACTGTAGTCTTCCTTGGCATTTTTTGTATATCAACTCTATCTTTAATACTCTTATAATCTTTATCCTTTAATTTATCTTCTTCAAGTCTTGCTGTCTTTTGAAATGTTGTTTAATTGTTTATTTATTTATATTTGTCCTACAGGTTTTATTTGTTGTATTGCACCTTTCTTTGCTAATTGATCCACATGTTCATTGCCCAAAAGTCTGACATGAGCTGGGATCCATTGTAGAGTGACATGATTTCTAGTTTCAACTGCTTTAATTAGGCTTCTTATGTCTTTAATATTTCCTGTTGTTTTATTATTGTAATTTACTATTCCATCTATGGCTGATTTTGAGTCTGAAAAGATGGCTATTTTTTGTTTTATGTATGGTCTATATAAAATTTTCTGTAATACTGCTTTTATAGCTATTAATTCTACATCATAGTTATTTGCGTATGTTACTGACAACAATCTGCATTCAAAGCTGCAGATCAGTTAAAAAAAGTTTTGACTTACTACAGAGCACACGGATTTAGTGCCATATAATTAAATAAAGATTCACAAGTTACTAAATCAATTTAAGAGAGTTTTGCATTGTTTAAAATTAAGGATACCAGCTACTCTTATTTCAAAACTATCCCAATGCCTTGTAGCAAAAGATGCATAGCAACCTGTACGGCAGAATTTCACCTAACCCAACACAGTGTTTCAAACGTTAATGTCCTCTAGCTTGGTAACAACACGTAAATACTCAAATAGAAGCCCTGAATAGCACCTTAAAGTTATTCTGACTCAGTATACTTCACTTTTCAAGTAAATACTCTGTTTGATAAGAATAAATTTAAGCATCAATCTTACAAAGAATGTATACTCATATTGGTGTGAATAAAAACAGTAAGTTCTCAGTTTTACAAGTTCATTCTCTTCTGAATTTGAGCATGGTTAAATGTATACTCATTTCTGAGTGTATATTGATTTCTTTTTACATGAAAGTAAATCTGATGAGAATGGCAAAATTTATGAGTTAATATAGGGCCCATAGACAAACATTGTAATAAACATTCAGCAAGTTTCAAAATCTTCTATTGCTTCACTAAACCATATCCTAGAAGTATAACTGAAAGTCAACTTTATTGATTAAGCTTACTATGTAAAATGTTAGTTTCAAAACTCCGGTTACTTATAACAACTTTCAAAACTATAGTACTAACAGTATCACATCCTGGGATTCTAGATACAGTTGGATTTGAATCTCCATCGAGCACCCTGCCAAGTTATGACGTTCCAATCTGGGATTATTTTCTTATTTCCTGACATATTTTTGCCTATCTTCATTTCATTGTTTTGCTGACTTCATTTAAGCTATGCCTTTGTGCATATTGCTTCAATTAAGTTTTCATTTCTTGAAGAGCTTCATATTTGCATTACATTATTGCTGAGACTTGTTCAGCAACAAAGGATATTTCCTGAGCAGTTTTAATGGTACAATAAAACTGCATGAAAAATCTACTCCACTAACACAGGCCACAAACAATTGAGCAACACAACACCACACTATCAATAAAGCTATGTGGCCAAAGAGTGCAGAAAATACACTCTCATTTATGTGAACATGATGGCTGTGGAGATGAGTTAGTGCCATTATCATGAGTATAACCTTCGAGAAAGTACTTGCTTTTTATTCATTGTCTCAAATTACAGCACATGGATGAAACAAGCAGCACCACTTCTGATTTGGATGCTAAGTATTCCCGATTTCAAATATAAATAATAATAATAACTAATAAATATTTATTGCACAGAGACACTGAAGTACATGTATTGCACATAGTCAAGATTACATACAATACACATTGACTCTAGAAGTTAGAGAAAGTCAACTATTGTATATTTTAAGTCTATGCTGATTGAAAGGGGGACCAGTACCTTCAACAGTAGAAAATTGTGCATATTTGATATTTTTTTCTCATAGACTAAGAACACTATTAAATTTTCTTTTGGTACAGGGTAAATCTTGAGCATTACAATTGTGAAAAATATTTAGTAACATAAAACCTTTGTTTTTTTTTCTTTGGAATGTAAAATAGTAGATACAAATCATGCTTCATCCTAGTATTTACATTTTCAACTTGATAACCTTCAATATTTTTCCTAGATTCCTTTTTTAATGTATTTAAAATGCTTCTGCTACAAATTAATTAGATTAATATCAATATCTATACATACTAGAACATTTGTGTATACAATTATCTCATATAGCATATTTTAGGGCTGGCCTCGTAGCTCAATCAGTAGAGCATCTGCCTGCTGTGCAAGGGGCCGCAGGTTCAATTCCCAGCTGGAGGTTGGGACTTTTTCTCTAGCCAAGACTATTCCCTATCCACCCCAAAGTATGAATGTGTGATCTAATATATAAAAACCAGAAATCCAATGACAACTGTAAATGAGTTAACACCACTGCTGATAGGCAATTCCAAAGGTAAAAGGCCACCGATATGACCACTGCAGTTAAAGGCGAGGTATAAATGGAATAAAAAAATATTTATTTTAATTTAAACATGTTTTTTTTAAAAAAGAACTTACAGAGTTAAGAACCAGAATTCTAGTACAATCTGTTCTTCTATATACGGGGTGATTTATGAGGAACTGACACATTTATTTCTTTAATTGTTGCAAAACGAGTTATGCTAGCAACAACTTATTATACCTGAAATGCAGAGGAATTTTGGGAGATTATTTTCCTCTATAGCAAATGTTGAAAGTGTCCTCCATCAACTCAACACGTCATTTCATGTTACTGGCCACTTGGAGGACTCTGTTGTCAATAGCTTGAATCTCCTGTGTAATGTTGTGTTTCAGATCGTCCAATGTCTGGGGATGTGTGGCATAAACATTATCTTTTAGTAACCCCATAAAAAGAAGTCCGGTGATGTCAAATCCGGAGATCTCGGTGGCCATAGGTTCTTGGAAATTATCCGGTCGTCAAAGAAACTTGCAATTAGTGCCATGGGTACACTTGATGTATGGCATGTAGCACCGTCCTGCTGAAAATATTCTTGACTCAGCTCTACATCATCTAGTTGCTCAGCAAACTCCATGAAAATCTGCCGGTACTCTGCAATGTTCACATTATTTAAAAAAAAAAAAATTGGTCCCACTGTTCTCTATGTGGATATTGTACACCAAACTCTGATTTTAACGCGTGCATAGGTGCTTCATGAATATGTGGATTTTCGCTGGCCCAATAGCGTGAGTTATTTGAGTTCACATAGCTGGATAAATGGAACCATGCTTCATCTGTGAACTATGTGACGGAGAATATGGCAGGATTTTGCACAATGAACGCCTGAAACCAACAGCAATAATTCAGTCGTCTATCCTTATCTGGTTCCTGTAACTGATGGAAAACCATAATCTTATACGGCTTTAAGCCTGCACTTTTCACAGTTATCTTGACACATTGAGCAGTTGTACCCTGTCTCCTGCGACAAACGTCTTAAATGATTTTTTGGGCGACTGATCCAGTCATGCTCTTACGTCAACAACAACTGTGGGAAGCCTAGAAGAACAAGTTTTGCCTTTTTCACTCACCAGAGATCCAGTTGTTTCCAATTTGTTTACCAGTCCCAGTATTGTGTTTCTTTGGAGAGGATCCAAACACCAAATTCTCTCTGGTACGCCCTTTGAGTAGCTGTAATTGAATTCGTAATCCAGTATTGCTTTACAAGGAAGAGTCTTTCATTTAATGTGTACTCCATTTTCATGCTGACTAGAACAAAATCTCAATAACAGTTGCCGACAATAAAACTAACAATTATGAATAAAACAAGAACATCTGCGCATCTAGTGACAGGCCAATTGAAACTGTAGAACATTCTGCTTAATTTGGTGCTAAAATTGGCGCACTGAGTGAATTTTGAACAGAATAATTAAAGAAAAAATGTGTCAGTTCTTCATAAATCACTCTGTGCAATACAGATACATGTAAATGTTCATTAACATAGGTGTAAAACTCTCACAGTTATGATGAAACGGTTCTGAAAAACTAAAGATGTGTACTAGAAAACATCTCGCAGATATGTGGAGAACATTCTAAGTACTTACAATAACCTCTTAAATCCTAACTCTAGAACTAATAAAAATATAAACATTCATTCTGACTGGGACTTTTTCTAGTTTTGCTCATGACACCATTTGAGCAAAGATTAAAAAAAAAATTACACAAGTTGTTCTGTTCATAACTAAACACAGATACACACAACATTATTCCATAATACAAACAACTTAAAATGGAAGTGAAAATGCTGCAGAGCAAGGTCCTTCAACCTAATGCCTGAGACCTGACAGCCACCAGTCGCATCGATGAAGAAAAACCTGGTAATTTTGATAGTTTGTTTATATACAACTAGGTGTCTTCTTGTGCGGAACAAGAAGCCACATATTATCAGCCATATTCTGATTTGTTTTATCTATGGAGTATATAAATGCTTCGTTCACGCATATTATTTTTCTGTTCTAAGTTTTTTTTATAGTTTTTAGGCAAATTTAATTAAACATGTATGCTAGTGTGTTTATGAAAATAGAAAATGCATAATTTATGTTAAAGCACTCATTTAACAAGAAAGGCACTTTTGACAGAATTTGTTAAAAACATTTAACACGATTGACGAGTTTATGTCTCTCTGCGTGGCAGGGGATTCTCAGCCATGAATTTTTGAAAGTAATATTTTCTCAACACATGCATCACATGGCTAGGAGTACACTGAGACTGACAGCTTATACCGGTAACAAAATATAGCACCTGTGCATAGCCTCTTAATCCCTCTGTTATAATGGTTCAGTTAGTTATAGGTGAATCGGAACGAACACATATTGCTTTATAAATTGACTGCTACAATAATGTTTCTTTTTGTTTTTTTACTTTCTCTACTACATATAGTAAGTAGGGGAAGTATTGTATTCCACCCAAAAATTTGATACTGAGATTTCACCGGAAATATATGTTTTGAGACCCCCTGAATCCAAAAAAAGGAATTTTTGGAAACATGTCCATGTGTGTCTGTGAACAGCATAACTCATAAACGAAGAGTCGGATAAACACCAAACTTGGTATTTTGGTTCAGTATCTTCCAGAGATGCGACACGAAGGTTTTCAAGAAAATCGCTTCACACCAGATTACCCTTTACATGGAACATTTTTTGAAAATTTTAATTTTCTCAAAAATGGCTCTAAACAATTTTGATTAAAATATCATATGTTTAAGATATGTTTATGACAAATAAAATGTATATCTTGAATTTTCTGGGAATGTCTCCAAAAGTATTCTTCATTGTGAACGACTTTTGCATAACTGGTAAACCATAAGAGATAAGACAAAATTTTACTACACAAAAAATGTAGATCACATTAAAATACACAATTTATGTCATGTATATTTTTTTGTTGCGTGAACCATTTTCGAAATATTGCTTGTTATTCCCTTAAATTTTTCAATACTTATTTTCTCAAATGGAAATTCGTTATTCATTCTTTGTCTTGGATATGCAAAGAGTATTAATCTGTGGCAAAGAGAATAGCGCTGCACATAGCAACCAGCTATTAAGAGATATGTCTGTGCTTATATTGCCCTTGCAAATACAAAACAAGGGGAATATAGTAGGCCTTAAGCGATAGTCAAATATTTTTAGAACTGGTCGCTATGTGTAAAATGTAATTCTCTTTGCATGTCAAAAGATCGTTTCTGCAAATGTTTATCTTGATTAATATGAAATAGATGGAGAATAAGAGTTTGTAAAAATAGTTTGTACAAGAGTAGAGAAAGTCATGTGAGTGTAACACATCAGATTTTTTTTTTAATTTTTCGCGCAAGAATAACCACAAAATATTATGATCTGAACCAAACTATTTTATGCATAGGAAGAGATGACAAGCTAAGCAGGAAAACTTGTAGTTCACCCACCAGCCAATGAGGTGCTACGTTGTTATGTGGTTTTGTTTGCAACCCCTTTGAACTTAAAGTGAAACCACTTTAGTAGTGAAATCAAATTTTAAATCTGCACTCTCTGCATTTAGTTACCACCCAGTGAAGGGGGACCATGAATCTAATGAAGGATAAACATAGATAATCTCTATCATAGCACTATATACCTACCAATTAGCAGGTTCATTTAGTCTGTAATCTTAAGTTACTATTAGAATGCAATGGAATTTAATGCTTTGTGATATCCGTGTTAGAAATCTGTAACATAGAGCAGTAGGAACTCCTCCTTTACTGCAAATTTTAAATTAGAAAATTGTTCTACAGAAATGTGTATTTAAGAAAATAAAATTTCAGGAAAAAGGATTAGGAGAATTATTTAAGGAAGATATATGGGAACAGAATGGAATATTAAATTAAAATTTGTAGACAGAAGCTGAAACAACTGTTCCTATACCCCACCTATCAGACATAGCACTGAAAATGTTGTCTCCACTACCTTCTATCCAGACACTGTGATATTAGGAGCGCACATGATGCTTGGAAACCTTTAATTTCTTCCACCTCAATGTGGTGTTCCTTACAAATGACTCTACAACTCATTTTTTCTCTTTCTTTCTTTGACCAAGGGAAACATTTACAGATAGTGCTGTCAAGGTAATATTTAGATTACACACACACAGATTACACAATTAAAATATCTAAATAATTACTAATATAATACTCATAGCTAGTATCTGTTATGAGCAAATGATTGCAAGAAACATGCATGTTTTCTTGTATTCATGGAGAGCTGTTTGATACAAAAGCATGATACAATGCATTCTGGAATGATGTTTCACTGTGGATATGAGAAACCTTGAGATGTCAGGGAATACAGTAGACCAAGGGTGGCAAAAACGACTTCCTTCCGCGAGTCACCAAATATGCAACACGTACTGCATCACTCAGCAGCATGTGAAAATCAAATGGATGGTTGCAGAGAGAGAACGGCGCCTGCGAGTCACGTTTTCACCACCTCTGCAATAGACTAACTTCAACTTTTTCCTCAGTATAGAACTGGGCAATGTCAACAGGAGTGACATCTTGGCCCCCACTGACAAGTCTCTGTTGCAGACTCCCCATTTGTTGTTAAGTCAGAGGCAGCACCTGGTCAATCGCAAATCCCTAAATTTATGCATTAATAGGAAGGTAGTGACATGTAAAAAATGGCATTAAATAATATAACATGATAAACTGATACAGGCACCACTCCCCATTTGGGGTGACTCTGAATGGCGCTGTTTGTAATTGTTCTGCAGAATCCATTCAAGGCAATGCTCAGGGATTATGAACATCTCATTTTATGTTCAACACCATCACCATATATAGGTGTATCTTTATTGGTGTCATATATTTGGGGGACGTGTTCCTGACATCAAAACAATTCAAATCAATAATAGCAGTTATCTCAGAAATGGCTGATGCCACAAAACAAGTTATTTGAAATAAATCATATCTTTTGAAGAGATCTATGTTTTATGTGCAGTATGTTTTTATCTATATCTTCTGGTTTACTCATATCCAAAATTCCTTCCAAATCAATAAGGCTTTACAGGTTATTTTGAGAATGTTCAAGATATACATTTTACTTATAATGAAAATGTCTTAAACATTTTACCTACATGTAAAGGGTAGCTTAGGGTGGGGAGATGTTAAAAATCTTGCTGTTAACATACACATACATGGACCTTTTTCCAAAAATGCTTTCTTTGGATTCAGGGGGTCTCAAAACATGTATTATCAGCAAAACCTCTCAGTACCAAATTTTTGGGTGGAATACTACCTCTTACAAGTAGGTGGTAGAGAAAGTAAAAATGTGATCTTATTTAATAACATCTTTATGTATTAGTAATTTATATGTAAACAGTAGTATCTTCAGGCACATAAACCATGATCAAATTGAGTGTTTTACACCAGGAAAAGTTCTTACTAGCAATGTCTAACACGCCCAAATACAATTAAAATTTGTCAGTTTGAAGCATGTATATGGCACAAACAACTGAAACTGTAATGGCGTTTCAAGCATTTTAAAATTCTTTGTTAAAACACAATTTAAGCAACACAAGCCTTTATTTTGGCTGAAGTCTCAGAAAGTAATTCTCCTTCCATGGGCTGAGAAGTCAACATGAATATCAGATTGAAATATTTGTACCCTACACTCATTTCTAGTGCTCCATTTTAAACACTAGCAAGTACAATATGACTGTGCAACAGTACTGCCAAAATATACATTTCATACCCATGAGTAGGTCATTCAATGCAAACCCTGCCTGCTCTATTCTTTTCCTTTTATCATATATTGTGATGCAGTGGCTATACCCAAGGTTATCAGAATAAACAATGATAAGTGCCACTTGCCAGTGTGAACACTGGATGCATTACTGGTATATAACCAGAACATTCTGCACCTCTCCTCAGAACATGTGTCAAAATAGTTCTAGGATGTTCTGTGGAAGATTCCACTGAGTGTTCTCATAAGAACAGTCAGGTGTTGAGTTGAGTTAGTGAGTGCATCTCTGGTGTAACATCAAGAGTGATTCTCTGAGCGAACTGGTGATGGCTGCTGTGACGTGCAGTGAGTGCTGCTGGAGACTGAAGAGGTATCGTGTTTGACTCTCCAGTGAGTGCAGAGGCTATGTCATGAAAAAGTGAAGTGACAGGGAAGTTGAACTAGTTCACCTTAATGAAGTGGCAGATTAAAGGGAACTCCCAGTGAAGTGACATTGAGAACTTAGGGAAGTGACAACTGAAAAAATCTGATGTGTTACACTCACATGAGTTTCTCTACTCTTGTACAAACTATTTTTACAAACTCTTATTCTCCATCTATTTCATATTAATCGAGATAAGCATTTGCAGAAACGATCTTTTGACATGCAAAGAGAATTACATTTTACACATAGCGACCAGTTCTAAAAATATTTGACTATCGCTTAAGGCGTACTATGTTCCCCTTGTTTTGTATTTGCAAGGGCAATATAGAAATACAGTAGCCCTTAAGCATCGACATCTCTCTTAATAGCTGGTTGCTAGGTGCAGCACCATTCCCTTTCCAACAGATTAATATTCTTTGCATATCCAAGACAAAAAAAATGAATAACGAATTCCCATTTGGGCAAATAAGTATTGAAAAATTTAAGGAAATAACAAGCAATATCTCAAAAATGGTTCACTCAACAAAAAAAATGTATATGACATAATTTGTGTATTTTAATGCGATCTACATTTTTTGTGTAGTAAAATTTTGTCTATCTCTTATGGTTTACCAGTTATGCAAAAGTCGTTCACAATGAAGAATACTTTTGGAGACATTCCCAGAAAATTCAAGATATGCATTTTATTTATCATGAAAATATCTTAAATATATGATATTTTAATCAAAGTCGTTATAACCATTTTTGAGAAAATTAAAATTTTCAAAAAATGTTCCATGTAAAGGGTAATCTGGGGTGGGGGGATTTTCTTGAAAACCTTCGTGTTGCATCTTTGGAAGATACTGAACCTAAATACCAAGTTTGGTGTTTATCCGACTTCGTTTCTGAGTTATGCTGTTCACAGACAGACAGACACACACACACACACGGACATGTTTCCAAAAATGCTTTTTTTGGATTCAGGGGGTCTCAAAACACGTATTTCCGGTGAAATCTCGGTATCAAATTTTTGGGTGGAATACAATACTTCCCCTACTTACTATACGTAGTAGAGAAAGTAAAAATGGACAAAGTCACAATATGAACCATTTAGCTTTGTATCTTTTTGGAAAGCTTTCCTGCCCAACATTTTCCCCATTCACCATTCCTTGCAGTTCATCTCTTAACAAACTGATGTGATACATTCACATGACTCTCCACCCATTAACATTTACTTTGACATCTCTGTATTTACAGAAGCATATTTTCTATTTACTTCCTGTTAATCAATAATTCATTACACATTTTGCTGTGTGTACAAGAGGATACAGGAAACTGAAAAACATCTGCAAAGTTCTAAAATACTTCAATGACCCACTTGTTAAAACTGTACAAGGTTTTGATCAAGAAACTCAAAACTGTTAACGACTCCTCCACATCACTCAAAACGACATCAAAGATCCTGTAAGTCTTCTCCCAGATGCAAGGAAAGTAAGACAACATGAGAGAAAAAAAATTCCAATTTTGGAGCGAATTACCGCACAAAGGAAGAGGAGTTAAAAATGTCCAGTGATTATACACCTGCTAATAAATGGATCCGAGATCATCGCTGACTTTCTTGCTCTGAATGGAGAGATGCCATCAAAATGACTGCTGGAGTTATTGCTGTACGCTCCTTACCAGGGAGGTCCCAGAACAATACCCTGTCACCGTTGTGTCAGAGAGCACAAAACCACTGCACATGTTCTGGGTGCTTGCTCAGGCTGCGAAACAGCAGACATCACAAAATAAGAAGCGTGGTTGCAGCAGGTATGAAGCAAAAAGGTTTTCAGGTCCACGAAGAGGTATATGGATTATCCAACAGTGGTAGCAGCAGGCGCATCGACATCATCTGACAGTAGCGGGTTAATCATTGATCCTACTGTGCGCTTTGAATCCCACTGTCAACAGCCCGGAGAGGTAGAAGCAGAAAAAAAGGCCATTTATGAACCCACTATCTCCTTTACAAGGATAAATACAATTTAAATAAAATCTCAGTCACAGGATTGATGATAGGAGCTTGAAGGATAATACCCAAAAATCTACCCAAGTTTTGGGTAGATTATGCCTAGATAAACGCCTACTTTATCAAATAGCAATCATGGCTATTAGAGGGTCAATTCTCATCCTCAGAAATCATTTGTATTCAATATAATATTGATACACCACTTTACAAATCATTGAAATTATTAAATTATTATATATTTATTTATTTTAACTGCATAATAGGATTGTTTTATACTACTTTTCTGTTCTGATTTAAATTCATTTATGTTTCTATTTTAAGTTGATTTTCATTATTTTGATATGTTAACTTTGTCATTATTGTTGTCAATTTAAATTTGTTAATTGTATAGGTATACTTTGTCTAATTGAGGGTAATGTTAATAAAATTTTTTTTAGTAAAATCTTACAAGACTTGTGTTTTAACAAGATCTGTATTTCTTGTGGAGTAAGTTTTCCTCTATCTCTTATGGCTTACCATTTACACAAAATTCATCAGAATGAAACTATTCACAGGAAATTCAAGATATACATTTTGTCATGCAAATATCTTAAAACATGTAGTATTTTAATCAAAGTTGTTAGGAGCTTTTTTGAGAAAATAAAAAATATGGAAAACTTTTCCATGTAGGAAAAGAGTATTGTGTTTCAAAGCCAGCATATTATAGCAACTACTTTTTAAAAATTTGAATATTGCTTCTGCCTCCTATATCCCCTTTGTATCTGCAATGTTATACACCGGGGTGAGACCAAAAGGTTTTGCAGCTAGATATTAAATTTAGTTACAATGGCATAAACATTGGGGGATGTAGACTCAGTGGCAGCAAGAGGACCAGGAACTCAGCTGCACAAATTTAAACCAGGTGTGGTATATTCATAACAAAATACACTTAATTTCACTTTACTGTGGTTTATTATATAGTTACCTTGGTGTCACTACATTGTTCACAACAGATTACAGGCAAACATTGGAAGGAGATGCTCCACACTCACACTAAAACATGCATGCTTACAAACAACCACAAACCTGAAGACACATACTCGACTGACCCATGCAACAAAAAAAGCAACTTCCCTCCCCTTTCCTCTCTCCACCCCTTGACCAGGAGGTGGGGAGAGATGCCACGTCGGATGTAATTCAAACCCCAATCAAAATAATTATACACAACAATGTCATGCTACAAAGCAATAATGTGTCTGACGCGACAATGCACACACATACACACTACACCATCTCTGCAATTGTTTGACTTGATTAACATGAAGTTGGTAGAAGAATAAGCCTTTATAGAGATAATCTGCTGCATACAAACAGACAATGCTGCATGTGAATGTGATATCAGATTTTGTCTGCATAATCCCCTTAGTCCTAGTCCTACTGGTTTAGTTTTTACTGCCAAGTTGATAGTAAATTATTTCATATGGTGACCATTGCTTTAGCCGCGGCCATTATATAGTCATCTATCTTCATTACATTATATATACAATATTACAAAAATATCTTGGTATATTTTGCCCCAAATATTGAACATTCTAGCTAGGTGCATGATTTGTTCTATCGATAATTCAGCTGGGGAGGGGGGGGGGGAGCAACTTATTTGTAACTCTGTACAAAAACTCTAAGTTTTATTTGCTGCTTCTTATCAAATATTTTCTTTACTGCTACCACATTTCTTATTCTATCCCATTTTTTTTAAAATAAACTCTCATCCAATCCTCTATTTCTTGGCATTCCCACAAAATCATTCAGCCCAATTACAACTAATTATCTTGGTCCCATGTCTCATCCATATTATAAATACTCTCATTACTGCATCATGACATAAGCCCGAAATGTGAAACAATCCAACCATAGCATAATCTTGTTAGTCACAAAACTATGACATATAAACAAATCACTGCTGTTTCTGCATGTTGCATATAAGAAACAAAGTACTGTCTCGTTTGAAAGCATTTCTGAGAAAATATTTATTATTTTACTGATTAACTTAGACTGTCATGAGATTCTTACTTAGTGGAACCTTTTGGAATGAAAAGAGAGCTTATGCAGCATATAAGAGGTTGCATTTATGCGATTACCGAGTTCTAGTGAAGAGCCATTCTTGATTTTCACATTTCTTATATATCCTACTATCCATCTATCCTCCGATGTTCTGGAAACAACAACTCTCTAAGTAGGTGTTGAACAGGGTAACTGGTAATGGCATCACTTATTCTACTTTCCTCCGACATATCCTGAATGATTAGTTGCTTCATACAGGGATTAGTCATGAGCCTTCTCTTTCCTGTCCAAAGCAAGTTTCTTCAGAATCTTGATAAGCCTACTATGTCCATAAATGCCAGATGCATTAAGGTTAATAGTAATAAAAATTCAATTTAAGTGGTGCAAAATTTGCCTTTCATCCTGGGTGCAAGGCTAGGTTCTGTCATGCCACTTTATTCCTGTACCATGGACGGTAATAACAAATCACTGCAGCATCACCTTGCACATTGATATGGGTAGCAGAGGTTAAGGCATGAATTAATGAATAGGAAGTGTGTTGTTCAAATCCTGTGAGGACTGTTCCCACTGAGAGTTTTTTTCCAGGCTTTCCTCAGTCCTCATAACTGGCAAATGCTGGGAAGGTACCATAAATTTAGGTCTGAAACGTTTTCTTCCCAATTATCATTTCATGTATCACCAGTGCGGCCTGTAGTGCCATATGTAATAAGAGGAGGCATTAAACACAATTAAAAAGAACTAGAAAAGTTGTCATAGGCATCTACAGCCAGGTTCAGTGGTTCCCACTATTTCCCAGCTGGTGCTCCCTGGCCCTAAGTTACTGCAAACCTTTTTGTTACAAATGCTTATGCGTGAGAATATAAAATAAACAAGAAGATTTCAAAATTAACAATGATAAGGTAGCTAACTTTTACAAAAATCAGAAGTTATTTGTTGAAAAAAAAATTAAATTAAAATAAAGAAAAAGAATCACATATCAACAAATCTTCCATATAAACCTGTTGCTTCAAATCCAAAGTAGTGCCCAAAGAGAAGCTTGCATAAATGCATAACAATGTTAATTACTTCCACTCGTGATTTGGTAATTTAAGTCTATTTTTGCAACACATCACAAGTCAACTAATGATTGAATAATTAGCTTTTCAAACGTGTGTTCCATAAACCACGATTGATGTAAGCAATTATCAAGTTATTGATCCAAACCCCAGAGGGGTATTTTATGAACAATATTACCGGCTGCGCAGTGTTTTTCCACTGCGCATGTGGAAATATGATAAAAACATGATAATGCACTGTTGCTATAAAAAAAGTCTGGCTGTTGTGGTTTTGCTGTGCAGTGTGAAGTGCAGTATTGACTTAACGGTGATGTGATGTAGTTCAGTTATTACGAGTTATTTATTATTTTGTCCTGTACTTAATCACAAAGTATATTATGGCTCAGTATATGTTTTCTACTGCACAGCATGTATTTATTTATGATTCGTATGTGTTAACTCGGTCAGCTCGCCAAGTGAAAGTACGATTTGCAGAAAGATTTCCAGGTGTAAAAGTTCCAGGCCGTACAACAATCCATGAACTTTACAGTAAATTTCAAGCCATAGAAACTGTTCAGGCTAAGACTAAAAGACGGCATTCAGTTCTTACCGAAGAAACATTAGACGACATCAGTCATCGTTTGGAAAATTCTCCCCAAAAATTCCATAATGGATAGTTTCCTAAAGAGGTGCCAAAAATGTATGGACAACGACGGTGGCCAGTTTCAACATCTCCTTTCATAAAGTTGGTAAGTAAAGCCTTTAAAAGTAGTTTTAAAAAAGTTGTATGGTTTCATCCGCGCCTTTCTCTGATAACAGCAGACGGCAGCGAGCGCCAAGGACACGGACAGGAAAAACACTGCGCAGGCGGTTCAGTGTCTTTTGGCTCACCCTGTATAACCTTTGGGGGAACTCTGTCCCACCAAGTGATTAGCTGGAAACACCCAGTGGGTGATGCCTATTACCTCTAATTGCAATGGAACAAGGGGACTCTGAACCACATAGGGTCCTATAGATGCTTCACATAAAGTACAGTCTCCACCACAAATGAGGGCGGTAAATGACATTTGTCGCACAGACAATTGCAAGGAGGGTGAAGTGGAGTTGTTGTGAGCACTTGGGAGGTTTGGCCTGACCCGGTGACACATTATTTTGTTGTTAAACATTAACGCAGTATGAAAAGCATGCATTCCTTTATATTTGTTCTAAGTTACTAAGTAAAATGCTTTTGAATTAATATCCATAAAAGGATTTGTCTTCTTACCTCATTCTTTGTTGCTGAATTCTCCTTCCGAGTCAGAACACTGAAGGTATCCACACAATGGAGTTGATATATGGCTCAAAATTATCAAATTTCACTGTTAAGCAGCAAGTTCATGCAAACACACTCTGAAATAGACTACTGTGATTGACTAGGAAGCACGTGGCTATAACTTTGCAGAGCTTTTTCTACTGTACAACCTATGGAGAGGATAGGAATGGGAGATATTTGGAGAACAGGGGAAAGAAATAGCAACGGCTACTGGATAACAGTAAGAAACAGAGTGGAGGACATAGAAAGACAAGAGATTTGAGGAAGCTTAGAGAATAAAAAATCACTAGGGTTCTATAGATTAATAAAAAGGAAATGGGGAAGAGAAGCATATGTGGATTATTGCAATAGAGCAGAAAAAGAAGCGTTTGCATGGATGAGAACACAATCAATGTATCTGAGAGGGCTAAGTGGCAGAAAAAGTGGAATTTGTGAACTATGCGGAGGCAGTGAAAGCACAGAGTATTATATGACAGATTGCAAAGAATTAGCAGAATGGAGACAAGAAGTATGGGAGGAAAAATGGGAAAAAATGGATGGAAAATAGTAGCAATTAAAATGTTAACAAGAAAAGAAAAATAAGAATATAGGGGAGCTCTTAAAGAAAGTAAAAGAGAAATTGATTAGAAAAGTAAGAGAGATAAGAAAGGTAGAAGGGCAAACAGAGGAGGCAGAGGAGACCAATAGGGATTAAGGGTAGCAAGGGATGCTCAGATGAGCCAGAAGGCCAGGGTGTCAGGCAAAAGAGCAGCATAGCTGGCAAGGAAATTTGTACATAGGTTAAGTTAGTTTATAAGTGGAATATTGTAAAAAGGGCTGTGTATAAAAAATGTACAAATAAAGCTATCTAGTGCACAACCAGCTTTGTTTGTGACAGAGACTCTAGTTATTCTTATGTGTGGTAGGTTTTTATAATTAACTTCATTAGGCTAGTTGTGTGGTTACGACACTTGTGAAATAAGTATTCTTGTGCATAGGTAGGTACTGATATGGAGAGAAACCTTTTATTTTTTCTCTTCCCTTCTTCAGTTTCTTACATTTTCCATGTACAAAACGTACCAACTCATTCAATACATAATCTTGAAAGTTGGCATATTAACATTTAACCGTAATACATTTTATATAGCAACAAAGGAATACTTAAAATACTGTACAAGGTGTGATCAAAGTTTATGAAATGGCTTCAAAACAATTTTGTCATTCAGCTGTCTTCAATTTTTACCAAGTTGTAAATGCAGCGCTCCCTTCTATAAAAATCTGATGTGTTACACTCACATGACTTTCTCTACTCTTGTACACACTATTTTTACAAACGCCTATTCTCCATATGCTTCATGTTAATCGAGAAATCGAGATGTCAATCTTATTGGTAATTTTCTTGTAGATGCGAGGGGAATATGGTAGCTTTTAAGCGATAGTCAAATATTTTAGCGCTGGTTGCTAGGCGGCGAATTCCATTCTCTTTGCATGTCTAGGACATAAAAAAATGAATAACGAATTTGAGAAAAAGTATAAGTATTGGAAAATTTAAGGAAATAACAAGCAATATCTCGAAAACGGTTCACTCAACAAAAGAAATGTATATGACATAAGTTGTGTATTTCAACGCGATCTACATTTTTTGTGTAGTAAAATTTTGTCTATCTCTTATGGTTTACCAGTTATGCAAAAGTCGTTCACAATGAAGAATGCTTTTGGAGACATTCCCAGAAAATTCGAGATATACATTTCATTTCTCATGACTTCATCTTAAACATATGATACTGTAATCAAAATCGTTAGAGCCATTTTTGAGAAAATTAAAATTTTCGAAAAATGTTCCATGTAAAGGGTAGTTTGGGGTGGGGGGATTTTCTTGAAAACCTTCGTGTCGCATCTCTGGAAGATACTGAACGTAAATACCAAGTTTGGTGTTTATCCGACTGTTCGTTTTTGAGTTATGCTGTTCACAGACACACACACAGACACACACACGGACATGTTTCCAAAAATGCTTTTTTTGGATTCAGGAGGTCTCAAAACATGTATTTCCAGTGAAATCTCGGTATCGAATTTTTGGGTGGAATGCAATACTTCCCCTACTTACTATACGTAGTAGAGAAAGTAAAAATGAAGGGTTGCACAATCTTCTCCAACCTTACAGTGAAGAGGTAGAAGCTGCAAAGTGAACACAAGCTTTGTTCCTGTGGCAATTTATTTATCAAGTGAAAGTGTGAGGTTACAAAGAACAAACATCAAATTCTGCTTCAGACTCAGTAAAGCTGCAACAGTAACCTATTAAATGTTAAGAACAGCTTATGGGGAGGAAGTAATGGGCAAAACTCAAGCATTTCAGTGGTTTTCATTTAAAAGTTGCGTTACATCAGATAAGAATGCAATCATTCAGGATGACCCTCTACAGTGAAAATAAAGAAAACATCAATCCGATGAGGGAAATGTCATTAAATGATAAACATATTACAATAAGAGAAATTTCTGATGCAATATGACTCTCCTTTGGAAGTTTGCAAAGCACTTTGAAACACAATTTGGATATGAGAATTGTGCCCCACCTCCCTTCAAATGACCAAGAGGAAAGCTGTGAAATTACTTGCACAGATCTTAAAGAACAACTTCAAAATGATCCATGATTTATGGAGGTTATTATGGGTGATGAAACATGAATTTAGAAGCATGATTCAGAAACCAAGCAACAATCTTCACAATGGAAGGGTCCTTAATTTCCATGCCTCCAGACAAGTTCTATCCAAAGTGAAGTCAATGATGATTGTTTTTTTCTGACATTAAAGGAATTGTACATAAAAAATGTGTAGCACAGGGTCAGTGAATCAAGTGTTCTACAAACAAGTGTTGCAAAGATTGAGGGAGATTACGTGACACAAATGGCCAAAGAAATGCAGGACTGATTCCTGCATAACAAAGCTATTTCTGTCAGTTTTTTTTATAGAAATAGGATGAATACTGCTTACTCTCCGGATGGACTTTTTTCTTTTCCCGCACCTTAAAAACAGTTCCAAGGACATTGCTGTTATTCATCGCGAATCACAACAGGGTTTGATCACATTTAAAGAAGATACTTCCAGAGGTGTTTCCAGCAGTGGCAAATGTGTAGGGACAAGTGTATGAACTTCCAAGGAAACTACTTTGAGGGTGACAGTGAGGACTAGACCAGTCAAAAGTGCTGAGCTACGTTTATGGCCTCATTCTGCAAACTTTTTGATCACACCTGGTATAGTTCATATGCGAGATATGAACCTGAGACTAATAAAGGTTGTTGTAAAACATGTGTAGCAACTGTATCAAAACCTCAAGGCTTTAACATCATTACTCATTTTATCTAACCATCTCCCCCATCCTCTCAACCACAAATGTTTCCAAATGTACACCTGTAACCACTGAATTGCCCAACTGTTTTGTAGATTAATCTACATGCTCTGACATAAAAGATTAACCAATTTCAAGTCTAAACTGCATACTTTAAGATCCAGATCACTTATCTTTGATATATTTCCTTTTCTTCGTTCCAAGACTATTTGTAACTTGCCGCTTCCATTTTGTTTAATGAAATTCTTAAATAACAATGTGATATCTTCCTTCAGGTAAGTATGTCAGGCTATCTTTTCCTATCCCTAATATTTCACATGGTCTTATATCTTTTTTAAAAACTGAACACTTCCATGAGTAATTGCAATGCCCTTACCAGAAGTAAATATATATCTATTGAAGCCAAGTGGAAATAGTTTTAATTGTTAACAGTACCTACTGCTGAAATTTGTCAAAATTTTCAAAAAATTACGTTTCATGTCCAAAAAATGCTTTGAACCCTTAGCTTCAATTACTTACTATGGCCTTTACACCAAGAGGCTTTTAAAGCTTCAACAAGTGACAATTTAAATGCTCATGAACACAATGGCTTATGGCCATTTACTAGACTGATTTATTTTTCCTCACACTTTTATGCATTAAAATTGCTCTATATGAGGTCTGTAAGCAATCTGGCACTTCATTTTTGCTGCACTGCTAAAAATATGACATAATTAATTTGAGCAATCAGGATAAATTGTTAGAAAAGTTATATTTAAATGTTTAAACAATTTTTCTGAAACAACCAGAAGTGTGAACAAATTTCTATATGTCAGTTTTGTGTACTAGTATTTAAATAATGTGGTTACCTAATATTTTTTTATTTTTTCAAAATTATTATTTTCATGTGCAACACCTGATTAATTAGCATAATAAAAGTATGATTAAACACTTTTCTCAAATTCTAGGTATCTGCATCACATTTAAAATGCATTTATAATTGTTGTTGATCAGCATTTGATATCATTTGGAAAATATTTAGATAAAAACTAGAAGATTTAGAAAATTTCACCTGTGGGTACCCTTAACACTTCACGGTGAAGAATGCAAACATTTTAACTTTCTAAGACTTCTGCAACAAAACATCATAACTATATAATAGATTCCCCAGTCATAACCTTTTGTGAAGGTAAAGGGGGGTAGGACAGATATCAGCATTGCCGAACTATATGTATAGCACTTTGAAATTCTGGAGTAAATGAAAGTATTCTGCTACTTTTAACCAATGAACACTAGAATTTTTTAGTATTGTTGTTTGATATGTAGCAATTTTTAATAATAATGATTTGCTGTCATGACATTGGAGCTGTTTTAACACAGAAGAATTTAGTCACTGTTTGCAGCGCTGGGGGAAACTCGTGCATCAAGGATGAAATCAGCCTGCTAGCAGCAACCAGCAGTCTCCAACTTTTTGCACTACCCATATTGCAAAATCTCTTCTTAGTGAAGCACATGGTTTTTGTTGTTATTAAATGGTTTCTTTGTAGATCACGCCTCACACTTAAAGACAGTACAGCTTAAATGGGGCATACTGTTGCCACATGTACTGTACCTAAACTTGCAGTTTGGCCCCCAGCTACAATTGCTCTATCAATTTAATGTCATCTTGTGAATGATAAATCACCAAATAATGAAATATCTGCACTGCTATTTAAGTCTGTGGTAAGACATTTAATTTTCACCTGCACTGTTTGTACTTGTTAGTACTTCAAAATAAGATTTAACAGGCATAAAAAGATTATCAAAGAAATATAGAGATATACAATGATAATTGCTTTAAGTTTGTAGGGCATCATCACTGCTTACCCTTGACAAAATTACATTCAACATGGATGGGATGTATACAAACAACAAAGAATGAACAGTGTGCCGCACTCGGCCTTTCCATCACATTGCATTGTATTTGTTTCCCCCACACTTTGTTTTCATTTTTTATGGCGTCCTTAGAGGTTCTTTCATTTTTACTTTCCCTACTATGTATAGTAAATAGAGGAAGTATTGCAGTCCGCCCGAAGTTTGATACAAAGATTTCATCGGAAATACATGTTTTGAGGTCCCCTGAATCCAAATAAAGCATTTCTGAAAACATGTATGTGTGTGTGAGTGAACAGCATAACTCAAAAACGAAAAGTCGGATAAATACCATACCTGCTATTTAGGTTCAATGTCTTCGAAAGATGCGACACGAAAATTCTCAACAAACTACCATACTTGGTATTTAAGTTCAAAATCTGCCAAAGATGGGGCACAAAGATTTTCAACAAAATCGCCCTACCCCAAAACTAGCCCTGTATATGGAACATATTTATGTTCTAAAAAAAAAAAAAAAAAAAAGGCTAATGATTTTGTTTAAAATACTGTATATATGCTAATTACATGAAAAATAAAAACTGCGCCTTGAATTTTCAGGGGATAGCTATAAAGTCTTCATTTGGAAGGGGTTTTGTATAACCCTGTATAACTTGTTTGTTTGTTCATTTGACCCCACTGTGAACAAAACTCAGGGACATTGAACATGTCATACAATTACGAAATATGCAGCATAACTAATAAATATACCCAGCACCAAGTACTTTTTCTTAAAACTAATAACATACACCAAAACCAAGAACATTTCTCCCTCTCTCTATCCACACCATGCATTATCTCAGAAATGAAAATTTGTAAACAATCACCATTCCAAGGGTAAATATCTCAAAATGCATTACAGTAGGACAATGACAAATATGTGTAAGTCACCTTTGTATGCCATCTGCCCTATGTATTGAATATTTATATGTTGCACGGCATATTAACAAATTCTTCCATAGTATATGGGGAGTGAGTACATAAGGAAGACTATAACTCTTTCTTAAAGATGTTATGTTGATTAGGCTTGCCTAATAGTCTTAAGTAGCATGAAAGGTTATTATAGAATAGTAACATCCTTTTTGAAACAGTTTTAAGCTATTTGCTGGTCTATGCAAATCGCCTGCATGCCTTGTATTGTGGGCATGCACAGCAAGGTTTGTTGTGAAGTTATAATTATCTGTAAGCTAGCTCAAGAGAGAATATACATGTTTACCAGTAACAGTAAGAATTTTTTGAGGAATGACGGGACCCAACACACAAATAATGTGCATGGCCTTTTTTTTTTTGTAATACAAATAATTGCTTGCTATGTGCCGAATTAACCCACAACATTATTCCATATCGCAACAGAAAGTGAAAGTAAGCGAAATATGCTGTTCTTAAGGTATTTTGGTGGAGCAAATTTTTTAAGTTTCTTAAGGCAAAGCAAGCCGAGCTGAGTTTTGGCAGCACGATTATTTGCTTTTCCAGGTGAGCTCTCCATCCATTTGAAGTCCAAGGAATGTTGTAACAGATACCTTATTTATAGTGCAATTGTTATACCCGATTGTTGATTCACTTACTTGTTTATGCTTCGTTTGAAATTGAATAAAGTTGGTTTTATCATAATTTAATGAAAGCTTATTTCGAACACTTCATTGACAGAATTTCTTAATTCTGATACGACTTTTTATATATAAGTACACTGGTATAATCTGCAAAAAGCACAGCTACTGAATCTTAGCTAAGGTAATATGGAAGGTCATTTATAATATTAAAAATAACAAAGGGCCAAGTATAGAACCTTGTGGGACACCTCTAGTAGTAACACCTGATTCTGAATCATAACCATTAATTCTGGTTTCTGGATCCTATTCGTTAAATAAGATCTGAACCATTTTATAATGATATCACTTAAGGCATAAACTTTTAACTTTTACAGCAAGAGGTTCTGATATATACTGTCAAATGCCTTAGCTAAGTCACAAAATATTCCTAATGGTGGTTCCTTTTTATCCAAGGCAGTTAATACTTCAGAAGTCATTATGCGAGAGACAAAAATGTACTACACAAAAAATGTAGATCTTTTAAAATTTGAAATAAGTTCTTTTTCTGAGATATCCGTTATTAAAGGTTTGTATTGCTCATTACTTGGTCATTCTCTTAAAGTCCTTTCAACATTCAGTTGTTTGTTGCGATTACATGGAAACGTTATGGAATTTTAAGACCAGTATATAGTGTTCAGTTTTCTTAACACTTGACTATCGCTATTCTCTTTGTATCTATAACAATATATGTAATGTAACTATTTCTGCAAAGCTTTATTTGGATTAAAATGTAGTAGATAAAAAAATAACTTGTATACCCACTAATAAACGATAGAGGACTGAGAAAGTCATGTGCATCTATCACATCAGATTTTTATCCAATACAGTAGTGTGTCTGAACACCTGGTAGCCTTAACTGTATCTTTTACTGGCTTAGTAACACTCATTTTATTTGAATAATTTAATACATTCATTATTATTTCACGTTTCTTCTTAATTTCTTCTCCCTCCATAACTATAAATATTTATATAAAATGTTAAATAAATAACCCACATTACACTTCGCAGCATCTCTTAGCTGAATAGATGGACGACTTTTGTTTGTCATACACAATGAATGCAAGAAGTAACAGGATTCCGACTTCTTTTAAACACTGTTCTCAGCCCATTTTATCTCACTTGATCCCCGTTGTAAATCCAATAGCAAAAAAGTTTCTCATGGCTGATTTTTCTACTGCATAGATATAGAACTTTCCAAAAATATTTAATTAAAACATTGTACTGCTGATCTTATTAAAGACAGCAAATACAAACTGGGCAGCTATCAGCATTTAAGTTTTCTCTGGCAAAGAAAACAATATTGTTACCTTCTACCCTTTAATTTATTAGTTACTGCATGATAAGCATAGAAACAGCAAATATCGGACTTTTACTGAAAAACTCTGTTTTCTTTAAAAATTTATGCCCACAGAAATCTACAGGGTGAGCCAAAAAACTACGAACTGCCTGCACTGTGTTTTTTCCTGTTCGTGGCCTCGGCGCTCGTCATCTGCCACTATCATAGAAAGGTGCGGATGAAACCATATAACATTTTTAAATTACTTTTAAAGGCTTTACTTAACAACTTTATGAAAGGAGATGCTGAAACTGGCCACTGTCGTCGTCGTCCATACATTTTTGGCACCTCTTTAGGAAACTATGCATCCCATGATGGATGGTATGGACAACGATGGTGGTCAGTTTCAGCATTTCCTTTCATAAAGTTGGTAAGTAAAGCCTTTAAAAATAGTTTTAAAAATATTATATGGTTTCATCCGCATCTTTCTACGATAGCAGCAGACGGCAACGAGTGCCGAGGACATGGACAGGAAAAAACACTGCACAGGACGGTTTGTAATTTTTTGGCTTACTCTGTATAAAGGCTCTAAAAATGCTATAATCCAATACGGAAAAATATTCTGCATAGGATAATGTGTTCAAAGTTATAACAACTGAATATTTACACCATGTTATTAGTAACTTGGCATAAGCGTGAAAGTAGAAAAGGGCGAAGCTAATGGTAACATGCATGCATTTGATAGACAGAGATATCTCATTTACCTCCATACTGCCTTTTAAAGTTGAGCCATATTTAAGCAATTTACAATGCCAATATCAATAAAATTCTTTATATACTCGATGTAAATGCAAGACAATGACTAAACAAAGATGTATCAATAAAGGAAAATAAACATAATTATATAACTGAAAAAATGCCCTAAAAGTAGAAAATGGCATAAAATGACCAAAAATGGATTAATAAATATGAATTTTCATAATCTGGGACCCCTGATAAGGATTTATGTACATGTTAGCAATGCCTGTGATGCAACAATTAAAAGATGAAATGTCATCAGAATCCAGACCCTGATGATAAAACTTGTTACCTGCTAAGGATTTTTTAGTAAAAACACCGCCTTCTGTGTATGCAAAATCAAATCCATCATAGCATAAATTTATGCTGAAAGCTGTTCCTTTTAAGGCAAGTTTGTTTTAGTGCTCAAAATACACTCTGCAATAAACACCATACTTACTCACCTCATTCTGTTTTATAAACAATTCCTAAGTTCTGTAAAACCGACTTGCTAATTACATTTATACACAGGGTGTCCATGAATGTGCACTAACTCCAGCAGTGTGGGGTAATAATACTTTTGACAAAATCAAAGAAACCAATCCACAAAGCAATAAGGGTACAGAAATACGCAAGACAAATTCAGTAAGAGAAAGAAAACTAAGAGCTACTGAAATAGATTTCAGAAGATGAGCATTAGAAAGACAGGGAGGAAAATCATAAAAAATATAGTTGTATAAGATATAATGAATGTTGAAAATATATTGTAGCAGCTATTAATGGAGGGGATTACAATAGCATGATTTTGTAATAAGCATGAATGATATAAGATTTAAAAAGAAAATGAGGTGATGGAAAGCTGAAGAAAGAAATGTGGAAGGAAGCCCAAATAAAAAGCTGTACAAGGTCGATTACAGGATATGGAATAGATGGAAAAATTAAATAAAAATAGATTATATATTAAAATTATATTCTTTGTATTGTCTGGTTAAGGAAAGCTACGGCATTTTTAGGAAGACCATTTAAAATACTAGAACTGTACAATAGTAATAGCACCTTCTGATTGTTTTAATGTTATAACATACACCATCCAAATAAATCTGGCTACACTTCACTAGAGCAGGCTCCCTATTTGCCATGGAGTCCAAAGCAGGTCCTCCATTAGTCAAAAAAATAACACACAATTTCTGCAATAATGTTAAAGTAGTGACATGTAGGTAAGGTAGAAAGCACAGAATGATAAATCCATGTTCTGATAGTTTATTGTACGTGCCTTCAGGGACACCTGACATGTGTACATTGTCCCTCCCATTATTGTCAGTCCTGGCTGTTCTTAGAAGATATTGAGTAAGAGTTAGTGTATGAATCGATGCAAAGTATGAAATTTCTAGGATAATGTACACACACACTCCTTAAATGTCTCGCTACAGTCACAATGGGATATGAGCTATACTTAATCCTTGTTTTAGTGCTTAAATACTCACATTATTAAGATAGCCTGCAACATACACAATCTAGCCTAGCTCATTACGTATTGTGACATATACAGATTATGGATTAAAAAATAGCTCAAATAGCCCTACTTATCTGTTGGGAAGATGAATTATATACCTATACAATATATACATTTAAGGTGATTTCTCTGTGTATCACATAGCTTCAGTGAAAATTTCTGGTACATAAAGAAAAGGTACTGAGTGATTTGGTTAATATCTTCCAGCATTTATTTGAGCACTTTCTTTCACTTCATTATTATTTTATTTTGATATTGCTGGCATACGCGCGCGCGTGAACGCCGACGCGCGTAGAGGGAGGGGCATTCTTGGGGTGGGGGAGTTTCGTATAGAAAGCAGTTTCACTGAGAATGCATACACAAGTTTATCCAACTTTATTGTTGCATATGCTCTTTATTCACGAGTGCCGTAGGTAACAATGGTTTAGGGGCAAGTACAGAATTGTTGTTCCGGCTTTATGTATCTCAAAAGGAGCTTCTATAAATGGTTGATCAGAAATATTACAAGAGATAATCAAAACAGGCAAAAGTATATTTATTTTACTCTACAACATAAAAATGCTTATTTATCAAAGCACAAGATATTTTGTAGTTTTAGCCATTTTGGACTCATTATTCTACACGTTAAAATTAGAATTCCAGAAATTCTTATAGGATTTTCATTGTCCTCCAATAGCAACTAGAGCTGTAGTATAAAAATCAGGCCATATAAAAACATTGAGGCTCAAACATAATTCTAGCCCTGAATTAATTTTTTTCTGGAGTGCTCAATACCGATGCATAGAAAAGGTCCTGAACCATGAAACGAATTACTGCACAAGTACAATTGCAATGCACTAGAAGTTAATCAGCTAAGTTTCAAACTACCAGGATGGGTAGCTTCCCTGTTTAGCATTTGTTACCTGGAAAGGAAGACAAGTTTGAATTTTGTCAACTAAGTTGCGTTCCTTTCCCTCTTCGCCGAAGATTTCCATTTTGATGGCGTCGTAACGAGCGCAAAGCCTGCAGAGCTCCATGACTGGATCCAAAGCAAACATTTTTGGATCCTACTTTCATAGATCTTTCGTACACAAAACTTTAGGGATTAGCGGGTAAGAATCTGTCAAAATGAAGGAACAAAGTAGCCACTTGTCTTCAAGAGTATGCATTATTTCCTACAGCTGCAACATAGGTTAACGTAAACATTGTCCTCCACAATCACCCAAGTTCCTTCCGGTATAACAAAGCATTGCATTTACCGTGGACTAGCTGGATTATGTGCATATTAACTAAAAAGGTAAACACAAACACACGCTTGAAAAAACAACACTGACAACAATTCGACCCGCTTTACTTGTGTGCCCCGCCGCCATCTTGTACACATGCTTCCTTTTTTTATTTCCGTTCCGCAGTAAGGAGCTACAGGGCGCTTTAGCAAGAGCTAATTAATCTCGAGAAATAATTAGTTACTTTTATGTTGCTATCGACGTTCAAAATTTGCGAGGTTAAAATACCAATGTGTGTTCTAGGTGCGTTAATTTTCAGTTCATTCCTCTAATTTGAGGACTACAGTGAATGTCTCGAAGAATCTTCGGTTCGATTGTCATGAATCGACCATCAGCAAGCAGCGTCGACGTCACACTTCTCAATAAAATTTGTCGATGCAATTTCTACGGGAAGGAAACTTTTTTTTCTATTCGAACGTTTTAATGGTATTTCGACGTATTACGTGTGTTGGTAGCTTAGGTCGACTTTTTGGCAATGGCAGGGTACAGAAGGGTGAATTACTATGAACTTTGTCGTCTCTGTACTTCCAGCGAAGGCACAAAAATGCACATATTTCGGGAAGAGGGTCGACGGAGGCAACTCCCAACAAAAATTCAGATTTGTCTGCCACTTCAGGTACCGTAAACCTTTTCATTCTTATCAGGAATGCGTGAAAAGCAGTTATACTACTTTTAGAGAGTATAACTTTTCATAACATGATTATTTTCCGGCTTATTGCATATATTAAATATACGGTTATGGTTTTGTAAACCACTGAAGTGTTATCAATAGCCAAGTGTTAAAGATAATATGAAGGGAAAAAGATTTTAAGCTTACGTACAAGCCATTACCAATTGCATTTATTCCGGACTAACGAGTGATGTACAAGTAAAACCTGTGGAATTATATACTGCAGCTTTATTCATACAAGTACATTAAGATGTGTGCGTACATGCGTACATATTTTTGAATAGCTGAGAAAGTGAGGTTAATGTTTTTACCACTCCTGTCACCTACTGTATGATAGTTACTATTAACAATTTGTTATTAGGCATGTACATCCCAGTAGGTTATGTAAACAAATTAGTCAACATTTATAATTTTGGCCAGTCCTCTATGAATGATACTTAGATTCTCATTAATTTTTTGTACCAAATTTAATCTGGTACTCTGATGTAAGCAAAACCTTAGTCCTTTTAATTATTTCGTGGATTATTAATGAAGTCTGTTAGATTCTAGATTAATAAGCTCTTTGAACATATTACTCTCTCAATAAGATGCATTTTCAAAAGGTAAAAAGGCTATGGAACAAAATTCACACATCACACTACAGCCTGCATTATTTGATATACTTAGATGCTTGTTTAAGCCTTAAGATGAGGAGATGATAAGACTGTAGGTTTAAAAAGTCACAATGAAATCGCTGGTTTTGTAATTCCTAGATCTAGCCTGACATTAATTACTGTTTGTGTGTGTTGCCCTGAAATTTGTCAGTGCATATGTGGATTACTATTTGATGCTACACTTTATATAAGCTCTTGGGTTGACAACCTTCTCTTGCTTACAGTGCATAAATTGTATAAGCAGAAGTTTAAAACATTGTAAATGTTAACCGAATTATATAGACACAATCATAATTATGAATCATATACTACTGATCTATAATGGTAATGGTGGTTTGCTTAATGGTACTTGAGTATTTATTTAGAAACAAAATAGCATTTTACTGTTTATAGATAATTAAATACACCAGATGAAAATTACAACTTTTTGTTAGTACAGTGCCATTTAAATAACCTGACATTTCACTCTAAGCAGAGAAGTGGGAGAGCTGCATTGCCACGTTGTATTAGAGCATGTATCAGCTGTTTAGCAGTGCACCGAATAGCAAACAGCTCGTTGGGATGTAATGCTAGTGAGCTATAGTAAACCATGGCAGCATGTTGCCGTTAAAAGTTCAGCTTGTAGGCAAAGGGAACCTTACTGGTTAGAGCAACAGTGGAGAGGACTTGCCATGGAAACATGTCTCTCCAAGAAGTGTTATGTTATTTAAATTCTACCATAGGCTAGTTTTCATTAAAATATTCTTAATTTACAAAAACAAAAATTGTATCTGTCTATTGCTCTGATTTCCATTATGTCTTTCTTTCTGTCTGTTTTATATCATGATTTCCTCATGCTAACTTTCTGCATCTTTCATATAGTATCTGTATATTTTATTTCTACATTCAATGGAACTTCTGATGATAGACTCTTAAAACGATGGTTGGAGATGAGAACCTGAACATGATCCTCTGTAGCACCATTATTTTAGTGACCATGACAATTTTGACATATGAATGTGATGGTTAATAGCTTTCAGTGTGAGTGCGCAGATTTTTCTTTAAAACTGAAATATCATTTCAAGCCTAAAGGATAGAACATTAACTTTTTATTTTTCCGTTTTTCCTGCACTATGCATTAGAAAACATAAAATATATACTAATGGGGTAATGTTAGCATTGAGATTTAGTGTTGTGACTTTACACCTACAATCCTGCAGTTATACGACTGCGGTTTACACATGCTAAAATCAAGAGCTGAAAATATCACTATAATGGATATGTAACATGCACTTTTCACTGCATGTGAATATAGTCTAGAGAAAATACCGTATATACGCAAATCTAATGTACACCTTTTTTGACCAAATGCAGTACTCAAAATGGTTGTCCGCATTAGATTCGAGTGCAAATCCATTCCATAGAATGCCAATAACTCCATTCAATTTTTTTGTTTATTATGTCACAATGGATTTCTGGAGTTAACATGCATCCGGAAACTTGTGACAAGCTAGCCATTGTGGCAATAATTTGTATCACAATAATGTAAATGCTAGAGTGATTGTAGTGTAAATAAGCATTATTGTATGACATTGATTTGAGATGTTTGTTAATTATAAGCATTGTTAGAAAATAAGTTTACAAGGCCTCACTGAAACTGACAGTAAGAGCGGGTAACAATGAGCGAGGGGGTGAGTTATTTATCAATTATTAGAGACAAGCAAATGACGTCAGATTGGCGCGCTTTTCTTAGAAATGGCGGGAATTTCTTCCCTAGAGCATACATTTTCGTAATTTGGATATAAATATAGACGCTAATGTTGGCGCGTTTTATTAACCAATAGCAGCTCTGTTATAATGTTTAGGCATATTCGGGTGAGGGAGTATAAAAAGCTAAAGCCAGAGGCAAGTATTGCCCAGTTCAATAGAATAATTCACGAGGTAAACGTCGCACAGTCCAACAGAAGCATTCGCGTGTAATACATCGTTCAGTTCAACATAAGTATTCGTGGGTTATACGTCACAAAGTTTAACAGAATCGTCACGCAATTCTACAAAATCTCTCGCGTCGTAAAGTTAGTTATAAATGTGAAATACGCGAATTAATAAAGTGCGGCAAATAAGTGATTATAATAACATTAGAAAACATAACAGTTTCAGTCTGGCGTGTATCAAAAGATAATGTGAAATGAATAAAGTGTGACGGCAATAAAAGTGCAAAAACAAATTCTTTTATCAGTGTTAACTTTTAGTAAAAACTCCTTTCCGTTTACACACCCTGTTTAAGAGATATGCTCGACTGAGAAATAATAGCTAGCCGGAGGACAATGAACCCAACATTTAAAGTAGTAAAACAATAACAGGCGCTCAGAAATAAGATAACACGAAGTGACCGCGACAAATTGGCTCCCAAACATGAAGCATCTTCCAACTGCTAACAAATATACCACTCCAAATTGGCGCCAAACGTGGGGCTAACACAAATATAATCCACTTCACCGTTCATTTATCATTGACCTATTATTGAGCATTTTTAGTTACGATATGTAGGGCCAAAAAATTGAGTTTTATTTATGGACGCTGTCTAACTGTTGTGGTCCTTAGCGTCCCATTCTATGTTGGGCGTGAAAGACTGGTCATTTTGCCATAAATCTACGACGGGACCACTGCCTTTACTTCCCTTCCGATGGAGGCCATGCTAAGGATTTTTATGCCCGAAAAAAATTCATCGCCATCCACCAGGTTTGAACCGGCAACCTCGGGAACTAGAAGCTGGCATGATAACCACTACACCACGGAGGGCAAGGGCAAACAGAGAAGAGTGTCTTATGATACTTCTTTAAAGCGTAAAGTACTCCTTTATGCTGAAAAAAATGGTAAAGAAAGGCAGTTCAGTGTATCAGAGAGCAACATTCACTTGTGGCGAAAACAGAAATTGGCATTATTGTTACTAAAGCTAGTTGTTCAAAAAATGCTACATTTCAAACGCTTTGGTTGGCAGCGAGGATGATGGGGAGAGAGGAAATGAACCTATTTCTGATGTGGATACTTCCAAGGATTCCAGTGATAAAAGCATCAGTGAATAATGGTGATTGTGATTTACTGTATTGTATTAATAAATTCATTTTGAATATGTACTTTCCTTATTTCATGTTCACTAATTTTCTTCTTTAACGATGTGTCACCTAACAGTAGGGCACTTTCAACTGATAGTTTATATATACAATAAATCCATTGTTGTGTTAAATAAATTTAAATAAAATATCTATTACCTATTTTCTGTCATTGATGCACTTTACATTCGTTGCAAACCCTTTTTTTTCTTTCTTCATAATTTTAAGTTTCAAATATGGAGTGCGCATTAGATTACGGTGCTTGTCTTTTACGTCAGATGCAATTTGCTTTGTTGTATACATTTATGTAATACAGCGCTTTTCTTTCACACTGTCCACCACGCAGTGGCTCGTGCACTGCTACTATGGCTCAGACTTCTGTGCAGCCGCCTCACATTACAATTACAAGGAAAGGATGCTGACATTGGAACCAAGATTACAACTTGTTCGGGGAACAGATTTTGAGAAACAATGAGAGCATGCTTTCCAACCGAGTTGCATAATAGGCCTTTTAGGCTGACATACTGGAGGTTGATAGAATTCAACAAAAATCCCATCATGTAATCTAATGTAGAATTACAGTGATAATAAGCACATACTGTATCATAAGAGATGTTGGAAATGTCCTCTACCCACACATTTTTGCATCTTCTCAGAAAATTTTCATTCACACTTTCGAGTTTAATATTCAAAATTGAGTGAATTTCTTGCCTTATGGTCTTTTAGTTCACTCAGTGCGTGGGGTTTATTGCATACACTTTATTTTCCACCTGATTGTCAGAGTCGGATAAATTTTTGTAATTGGATTTTGTGAAATATCAATGATAGAGTAATTGGCCCATGCTAAATGTTCCTCACTGTCAAAGCATGGTTCCATTTACACGATTAGGTTCCCTTGTAAAATAACAAGTGCCAAAGCACAGAGAAACCCAATATTATACAGGGTGGACTGTTTAAGTTGAGACTATACAATATCTCCAAAACTAAGCATTGTAGAAAGAAATGTCATTAATAAAGTTGCTGGACATTATGGGAGAAAGAAAATGTGATTAGTTGTTTTTGTTTGGAGGGCGTTATGATGGTCATTTAGGGTCAATTTAAATTTTTTTTAAATGCGAACCTACAATTAGGGTCTAAAATGACCATCACAACATTCTCCAAATAAAACACAACTAAATAACATTTATGTTCCCCCATAATGTCAAGCAACTTTTATTCAAGACATTTTCTTTCTACAATACTTAGTTTTGGAGATATTGTACAGTCTCAACTTAAATGGTCCACTCTGTATATGAGCTTATCTTGCATGATATGAAAATTTGTGTGTGGTGTCCTGGAATTACATACAGAATAATAGGACCCATATTTTCTGAACAAACCACAAATGCAGAGAGGTACAGGAATGACTTACATCATTTTTTTTAGGGTTGAATGTCAGGGTTTTTCCAACAAGATTGTGCTACTGCACATACAGCTGAGGAGTCATTAAATTTAATTCTGGAAATTTTAGAAGATAGGGTAATTACTAAAGGATTATGGCCCTCAAGATCCCCTCATTTAACTGTATTTTCATCTATGGGGAAATTTAAAAAATAAAGTGTATGCAACAAACCATTAGACAAGAAATTCACCCAATTTCAGGTACTGAAATCTCAGGTGTTAATGAAAATTTCCTGAGATGATTCCAGAAATGTTTGGTTAGAGAGGGACAACATTTCCATCATCCGTTATGATATGGTATATATGCTTACTAACATGGTAATTATAACTATGAGAACAATGCAGTTGTGGAGATATTATAACTGTTTCAGTGTGAGTCCGAGCTGTGGCAGCCATGTAATGGTCACAGCGTGAAGGAAAGGCTCTATAGTAGGAAGCAGTTGAATGCCCTCATTTTACCCTTTTACCATTTAACTTTGCTGCTGGCAACAAATATATTACATGTGTTGTTGCAGCATGTAGTTCAGGTGCATTTTTAAATATAACTGTGCTCTAAATTGAGTGACACCACAAGTGACAAAAAGAAATCTGATGTGTTACACTCATGTGACTTTCTCTATTCTGTACAAAAGCTTATTCTCTATCTACTTCATGTTAACAGAGCTAAACATTTGCAGAAACTATCTTATTGCTAATTTTCTTGTGGGTGCAAGGGGAATATGCTAGGCTTTAAGCGATAGTCAAATGTTTTAAGAGCTGGTTGCTATGTGGCGCATTCCATTCTCCTTGCATGTCCAGGATATAAAAAAATGAACAATGAATTCCCATTTGAGAAAAAGTATAAGTATTGGAAAATTCAAAAAAATAATAAGGAATATCTCAGGAATAGTTTGTATACTCCTTAATAAATAATAAGAGGGTAGAAAAAGTCATGTGAATGTATCACATCGGATTTTGTTGTTGCATGGAAACAATGCTCTTGAGACATGTTTTCAGTTTCCATCTTAAAATTATTCATTACTGATTTACAACAGTTGATATTAGCTGTCATTAAGATAGGCCCTGGAAGTTTTGAGTTAATGTGAAAATGCGCTATATTTATTAAATAGTAGTATGGGCTCAAAGAAAAAGTTATAGTCAGCATGTTATACCTGAATAGTGAATTAGGAGCAATAAGGCACTTCCAGTGCAAATTTAACTAGAGAAATTAATTATTAATAATCTTGAGCAGACTTTGCTTATAAATTTAACATTGAAATTTGTCATCGTGAAGAACAAGTTGAGCATGCAACATCATGCATGTCCTTTCTGTGTCTCAGGACTTCTCCCCCCTCGCACCTGCCCAATGTCAGCAGATGACTGTCCAAAATTCTGCTTGACAGTAGTGTGTCTAATGCAACACAGGGTCAGAGCCTCACCTCAATTACTGCTATGAGCACTGGATGTTGCTATAAAGACCAAGCATTTGGTGTGGATTTACTTTGTGGTTCATAAGCTACACAATTACTACCACTTTACTCTGAGAGAGAATAATTTAGCTGCAATCACTTTTCAGATATGCAGAGTTGTAATTATACAGTGTGTAGCCAGGTGAATGAGTTTGGCTATGTTCTTTACACGGCTCGATACCGGGGCTTTTCAACTGGTTTCTAGGCATAGTTGTATGTCTTGGTTCACATTTGCCTCTTGCGTCATTAGTAGCAGCACTTGACTCACAAATACTCATCTAGCAAGATCCCACCACTGATTCTTTCCCTCTTAAAAGCGTGACCAGTTCTGACGCCAGAAAATTGACTCAAAACTTTCCGGATCAGCTCTGGCGCTAACCTGCCGTCCACCAACAATGGTCTCGGTGTAGATCGCTCCTCCCTTCTAACTGAAGGCGCGAGATGCTCCCGTTGCACAATTTTCCTCGTGGTGGACACTGGTGCGGCACACCATGTCATTGATGGGATTGGTGTTCTTATATGAAGCCGTCCCTTGAAGCTGCAGCTTATAAAACTTCGTTTTCGTGGAGTGATATAGCCTGGCAGGCTATTCGCCGTGGTTTGTCCGGTAGTAGGAACGCGTCTTCACACCTGCCAGGAGGTGTATGTGATTCATCCTATCGGTTAGCGTTGTCTTTCGCCGACTACTCTGCATTGGTAGTGCCAAACAACATCGCAAGGTGAGTTGCAGCTCCCTTCCAAGGAACACGTCAACAAGTGTCGTGACGGTAAAATCGGCAATGCAGATTTTCCAATGCCCGGCTAGCTCCATGGTGTCTTTCAGTGTATCCGCGTGTGTATTCTGGAGTACTCATTTCCCCCTTGCTCCTAGGGAAACTATAGATACATTGAGTTTTTGTCATCAGATTCCTAGAATCTCGTCAGGATGCCGTTCTTGACTACATGTGCAATAAGTCAGTTTCTCCTTCGCTCGCTATCGCTATCACATCGGGTCTCCAGAAAAGGCTATCCTGATGAGAATGCCGGCCTCCCTAATCGGTACGCTGGGCTGTAGGACTACTACATTTGCCCAACTGTCCCTCCAAGTAGCCAAGTTAAAGCAGAATGGCCCATGCTGGGGTGAAATTGCTTTCTATACAGACACTTTGAATGTGCCTAAGGTCTTCATTATTACTGGCAACCCTACTCTCGCCACACAGTGTTTCCTGCTTTGAACTCCGTTCTGGTTAAGTGGGCCAATATCGTTTTTTCACCGCCCTTGTCACCGCCGATCCCTACCTCAGTGAATCAGTGTCAAGGTTGAATTTTTGCCGGAAACGGAATATAGTTCTATTTTACAATTGCACTGACATCGCATTTAATGTGTTCACAGCATTAAAGCTTTGATTGGTTAGATATGAATGGATTCCTACTGTTTGGAGTCGGGATAGCAGCGAACTCTGTTCTAGCCGATGTGACATCCTTCATTGACTAGAGCATAGTTCGCTGCTATCCCGACTCCAACCAGTAGGAATCCATTCATATCTATTCTTATCTAACAAAGCTATCTGAATATCTTCTCCACGTGAGTAAATCACGTGCTAGCAGTTGGTTCCGCGTTACTGCTGTGAACACCTTAGGTGCGATGTCAGTCTAATTATGAAATGAATTGTGCCTTAGTACCGGAGCTATACATCGGTTTTTGTGGAGCCGGGGTCTAGTGACAGAGATTTTAAACTTTTATTTTTATGAGCCTTAATATACTTAACAATATGCAAATGTATCTATGTGAAAGTTTAATTGTTTGGGTAGGTTTAGAAAATAAAATATAACAATACATCATAAAGGCGATTAAGAAATTAATATATTTGAACCTGGACATGTGTGACAACTTACCCAATCGTCGGTGTATGTTGGCACAAATTGAACAAATTGTAACGAAAATAAAAAAAAATCAAAATTTATTGAATTAATAATTCAAACATATGAAGACAATAGTGTTATTTGCGTTAATTCAACAGAGCTAGTAAAAGATGCCACAGACTTCACTTAAAGTTCAACATAATTACAGCAGACAAAATTTCATTTAACACCGCATGTACATTTTAAATGTAAGATCCGATCTTACATTGAATGCACCGAATCCGTTCTTCCCCCACTTCTCGAGAACTTATCCACGCAAAACAAGTAAAATGTGTGTGATGGGAATTTCCTACGTAGCTTTCTTAATTTGGTTCCTTTGCTGATTTCTCAAAAACCCACCTTCCGGCTCGTTGGTCTTAGATTTTTAACTTACACTTGCAGATTTTAGGTGGAATTTATGTATCTTCGGATATGGGAGATGTATTTGAATATGACCCTTGTGCTCTGGAGGAGCCAGGCTTGTCAGTGATAATTGATTGGTTACGTCTATCAGGGACGTAAGACGTAGAAAAGACTTTATCAATTTTTCTATGATTTGTTCTTGGCATATTTGCGGTTTATAAAATACGGGCACACAAAATTAACTCAAACTTTTGTTGCAAAATTTTAGAAATATTAAAGGCGAGGCTAGTTGGCTCAGTCAACATGCCCCGTAAAACATGTGCCAACTTACCCGGAAGTATGCTGAAAAGATGTTTCGGTTTTGTCAGAAAACGCTAGAAAAAATTAAACTGCTCAGACGTGTAGTTACAAGTCTTCACTCCACACAGACACTACACAAGCAACTATTTAAGATGGATGTAAACTTTAATTTTCCAGAAGGATAGGCATTTACTCGCAGCTACTCGGGAGTACAAAAGCATACTATAAGAAGGAGGCGGCTCAAATTCAATAAAAACTTGTAACAAAAGGCTAACGGTGGATAAACAATCCCCTGTCTAAGTGTTCTTGCACAAAATCGTAGAGTTACCAAGTTAATAGTGTGCTAACTACACATTTGGTCCCCTGCCTGGAAGTCTGGAATGACCATTGGATTGTCGGTTGTTTCAGCGACTTGGCGATTTTGACGTACGCCCAATTAGAAGGCATATGCATCGTCTTAGTTCTTTCTTGCCCTTCTACCAAGTCCATTCCTCATTGCACGTAGCTTCTCTGGATCTGGCCAGTCTATCGACGTTTAATCTGCACCAGGTAACGTATTTCCTTCCGGAAAATCTTACGCTTAAATGGGTTCAGTTTTGCGTGGGCTTGTGGAAACCTTTTGCACACAATCCCGAGGATATTAAGTTGGTCTTGGATATTTTTCCAAAGGCTATCATGCCGGAGTGTAGCAGCCAGGTGTCATAGATAAGCTCGTTTATTAAGCACTCCAGGACTCTATAAAACATGATGGGGGCGTTGCATGATTCAGAATGACATCACCATTAACTACTTTAAGCCATGACCTATGGAAAATAGTAGTTTTTCTTCGTCGTGCTGAAGTGCCACTTCCCAGTATCGCGACTCAGGTCAAGAGTTGAGAGCCACAGAGCTCTATCAGGGTGTAATCATTACGTGGAAGTGGAACAAGTCATTGAGCCTCCTGTTATCGATGTAGAAACGGAGATGTCTTGTCTTTCAAGCTGTAGTGGGTTTCACTTCCAGCGTTTTAGTAAACGTCCATTTAGTTTGTTTTTTAATTCGTGACATGGCTGGAATCTCCCTTTGTCCTAAGTTGAATGTTCAGAATGCCGTCGCATGGGATGCGAAAGCCTTTCTGCAGCAACGTTCCTAAAAAATGTGTTGACAATAGGGCCAGTTATGTTGGCTGTGAATATTTGGGAGTATGTAGTTGCCTACTGCAGAATTGAGACGCATGATCTGGAAGCTCTTTGTTTTCGGGCTATCGAAAGGGACTTGGCTGGATCGTCAAGCGAATTGAGAGATGTGAGTAGATAGGGCGTGCTTAAGCGAGCCTGGTCCAGTTGTGGTCATGATATTGCGAACGAGTTGATAGCGCAGAACGAGAAGAAAAGGTTAGAATGTTTCGATGGACCGGATTTTGAACCAGTTGTTGCCGACAGATATGTTGTAACCAGAAGAATAAATTAATGTTACACTGATAACAAATCATCATGGAAGTATCAAGAGATTAGTTTTTGCAAACAGGCGAGGAGTGGAAAAACTTAATGTGGTTGTCAACTAGTGGAGTGATCACACGATGGACTAGGTGTTTATCCGTATTGCGAAGGCGGCGTTGAAGGAAGAACTATTCGGAATGTTGAACGACGTACATGAAATTCAATAGTTAATGAAATAAAAGACGAAAGCGCTCCTCCAACGTATGGAAATAACGTGTCTGCCTCCCAATTGCGAATCTCGGTTGTAGTTTCCCGGTTTTTTCTTTTTTCGGGATTTTCTCTCGTCTTTGGAAGACGACCCCATGCTGATTTGTCGTCCTCCGTGGTGTAGTGGTAACCTTTAGTTCCCGAGGTCGCGGGTTCAAACCCGGCGGAGGGCGATGGATTTTTTCGGGGTAAAAATCCATAGCCTGGCTTCCTAAAATCCATTGCTAACCTCTGCACTTAGATGGAAGTGGCAAAATCTACAAATAATTGAGATGCAGATCACCGATCAGTGTGCCACTTAAAAAGGAAATCTAAATCTTACTTCAAAGGGACGTGGAGCCTCAAGGATTTGAAGTAATAGTGAAACAATACATAATCGCTGTTGAAGTTCCGGACAGGGAAGCGGAAACATTCCCAGAAATATTAAGTTCAAAACTACAGCAGCTAAAGATAAACGTAGAGGTGAAATGAAAAAGATGGACGAAGAGGCGAAAAGTAAATTGAGGCAGATAAATATTCAGATGAGAGCATAGCTCAGAGATGATGAGGAGGAGGGATTTTAAAAGCGTGATGTACAGTCTAGATAAAGAAGAAATTATGAAGTTGAACGAGTAGCTCAATAAGCTCGCGGACTATGGCTGTTTATTGAACTATCCGGCTTCAGAAAAAGACCTTAAGGACCTTGGGGAACGTATTAACACTCTTGTGGACCTTTACAGGCGCGTCGAAAATGTATTACAATGCGGAGTCGAACGCGTTCATCGACACGCAGGTTTCGACAGGAGACTTCAGGATCTTAGGCAGACGCGAAGACGCTTCAGGTGCCGGAATGCTGCGGGTTGGCTTGTTTAGAAGTCGTGTGCTTTCAGTTACCACAGCGACGGCGGAGGTAGAAGCAGGTAATTCCCGAGGTCGCGGGTTCACACCGGCGGAGGACGATGGATTTTTTCCGGCATAAAAACCCTTAACTTGGCTTCCTTCGGAAGGGAAGTAAAGTCGGTGGTTCCGCATCATAGATTTACGGCACGTAAAAGAACTTCAAGCCTGATAGAGGCCTCTGAGCAAAATTTCCGGTCTTTCACGCCCAATGTAGAATGGGACGCTAAGACCATAGTAGTTAAAGTAAGATTCAGTTTGTTTAATAGTATATAGCTCGACTTCAGGAACTTAGGTATAAATCCTCAACATGACCGCGGCATCAGCGGTGCCGAAGGAGTGCAAGTTACCGTGCTGCAGCATACATAGCCAACTAAAATTGAAGCTGTAGCAACCAGTGAAAGTATACATGAGTTTGTGAGCAAGACCTTGGTTGATCTCCTAGCCATTTTTGTGTTCCAGGAACCTGCCAACTTGCGCATTTCAATGACTTCACGAGATGCTTGATAAACGAGTAAGGACATGTGTCATCCTTGACATCCCCTACAGTGACCCTGTGCTCTCTGCGAAAGGCGGTTGCTAGGAAGGGTTTATCACATATTAATGTGTCCATTATGACCATCATGAAACCTGAATTTGCAAAGATGTGCAGTCAAGGAAGTTGATGCTGCTCTACCAGCTTCTGATGTCGGGTAGCATTTTGCCCGCGGAGGAGGTTCTTTAGGAGTGGACCCTAGGATGGTGCCTCCTTATGGTATGAGTATCATGAGGTTGCCTCACTATTTGATATTGGGATTGCATGCCATGAGGCTGCCATCCACAAAGGCAGGAGTATCTTACAACTTGGATGATACCATATGATGCTTTGAAGCCCTGACAAATCTGCAGACTGATCCTGATAAGGTGGTTACACCATGACTACATGACCAGTAGATCAACTTGCAAGAAGCCTGGTGCTGGACAGCAGACTCTCGTACAAGAACACTGTTGCCATCCCGATAGAGTGCCCATTGTGTCTTCTAAATTTGACATGACCTAGACCTTCTGACCTGACATAAATGTGCAAGTCTGCTGTGAGCATGTTGCTCTGTGATGAACCCAATCCAATGCTGCTGCAAGAACTTGGTCGCCGGTTAGAACTGATTGAGAAGGTGGCCTACACAACTTGAAGTTTGCTCAGCACCTGATCATCTTCAGCCAATGGGACAGTGATTACTGGTGCATGTCTACATTATGTTCTTGTTGCACTTAATAAGCACATTTAGGTTCAATATCGGATAAAACTGTGGTCAAAGAAAAGGGATTACTTGTGCTGTGTATATTAATCAAAATTTAGTTTTATTTATGGATGCTCTTTTACTGCTAAAGTTCTTAGCGTCTCATTCTATATTGGGTGTGAAATACCAGAAATTTTGCTCAGAGGCCTCTTTATTAGGCTTGGGATTCTTTTACGTGCCATAAATCTACGACACAGGAGCACTGGCTTTACTTCCCTTCCAAAGGAAGTATTTTTATGCCGAAAAAAATCCACTGTCCTCAGCTGAGTTTGAACCCGCAACCTCTGGAACTAGACACATGATCACTATACCATGGAAGACAACTGCTGTGTATATAGTGACTTCTGTTTGAGTGAAGTTCTCAGTGCTGAAGATTAATATTGGAAACACTTTCTCCTGGCTAATGTCAAAATATCTGATGTAGTACATTCACATGATCTCTACCAAAGACAAATTTGCATATATTCATATGTATTATAGCATTGTGATGTAGCTGTCGTGGGCTGGGCTTCGTCTTTCAGCGCTAGCTGGCTGTTTGGATGAAGGGAACAAGAGGGAGATGCTCCTGGCCTATATAAATACCACAAAGGGAATCAAGTTGCAAGGAGATATTTCTGGGTGTTTTCTCCTGTACTGCTACGAACTTTCCAGAAAGCTCTGCAACTCTCTCTCTCTCTATATATATAAGTGAGCATGCTTACGAGTTAGTGAGATGGTGATGAATGTTGTGATGTACTGAGTGCTGCTATTCTGCAAGTGTCAGAGAGAGAATGCTGAAAGTTAAGAACAATATAAATCAGCACGATATCTTGGTGATTCTGATATACTTGTTCCTCTTCAAATGTATTCAGCACGTCCTGAGGTCAATGAAAACAGTACAGTTCTTTGGCAAAATCCAAGATCGTCTACAAGATTTTGTAGACCTTTAAAATTATTATTTGAGAAAGAAACAGTTGAAGTAACAAAGAGAGAGATAAAGTCAATAGAAGATCAAATTAAATTACTTACACCAACAACAGTTGACAATTAATGACAAAGAAATTCATATAAAACAGGATATGATGTTCACTACGATAGATGGAAAAATATGCAATTCTCTCACCAGTGCTTGCATACAGACTGAAGAAAATTACAGTTTTGGACTTTCAACTCTTCATTGTTGGATTAGATTTTTTTGAGTGTCTGCTACATATTGCATACGGAATATATATTAAAAAATCGCAAGTTAGGCATGGCCTAGAAAAAAAAATTACTGGCTGACAAACGCATCAATAATTCAGAGATTTCATACAGAAATGGGCTTGCTAGTAGATCAGCCAAGATCGGGAGGAAGTGGTACATCTAATGATGGCACTACAGCATGTCGATTTTTCAAAGATCCTGCATTGTCATCTGATACAACAGGTGTAAATGAGGATCTTATTAGGTTTTCAGTAATCCTTTGTACAATATGTCCGTATCTAATTAACATACTGCTTTTGACAAATATGCACAAGGAACAACCGACTTGTACCTGAGACTTTACTCCTAGTATTAAATGCCTGTGACTGTCCACAAAGTATTGATACGTGGAGCAAGAATAATTGAATCCTGCGTTATACCAACTGGACAGTTATCCGAAGAAGCCCAAGAGTCCGGGAACAAAGGTTTGAGAGGATACAAAGAAGACTCATGCAAGGAAATTTACATGCAGAAGTAATCTGCAAGATGTCATCCATTTGCTGCTTGTTTCTTCTGATCTAGTGATATCTCATTTTTACTGTTTTAAAGATGGCATTGGATGTAAAAAAAAAAAAAAAAATATTCTGATGTGTTACACTCACATGACTTTCTCTACTCTTGTACAAACTATTTTTACAAACACTTATTCTCCATCTACTTCATGTTAATCGAGATAAACATTTGCAGACTCTTATCTTATTGCTAATTTTCTTGTAGATGTAAGGAGAATATATATTTACAAGGGCATTATAGAAATACAGTAGCATTTAAGCACATACATATCTCTTAATAGCTGGTTGCTAAGTGCAGCACCATTCCCTTTCCCACTCTTTGCATATCCAAGACAAAAAAATCAATTACGAATTCCCATTTGAGAAAATAAGTATTGAAAAATTTAAAGGAATAACAAGCAATATCTTGAAAATGGTTCACTCAACAACAAAAATGTATATGACATAAATTGTGTATTTTAACGCAATCTACATTTTTTGTGTAGTAAAATTTTGTCTATGTCTTATGGTTTACCAGTTATGCAAAAGTCGTTCACAATGAAGAATACTTTTGGAGACATTCCCAGAAAATTCGAGATATACATTTTATTTGTCATGAAAATATCTTAAACATATGATATTTTAATCAAAATCGTTAGAGCCATTTTTGAGAAAAATAAAATTTTTGAAAAATGTTCCATGTAAAGGGTAATCTGAGGTGTGTGGATTTTCTTGAAAACCTTCGTGTCGCATCTCTGGAAGATACTGAATCTAAATACCAAGTTTGGTGTTTATCCGACTGTTCGTTTCTGAGTTATGCTGTTCACAGACACACACATGGACATGTTTCCAAAAATGCTTTTTTTGGATTCAGGGGGTCTCAAAACATATTTCCGGTGAAATCTCTGTATCAAATTTTTGGGTGGAATACAATACTTCCCCTACTTAGTATATGTAGTAGAGAAAGTAAAAAAAAAAAAAAAAAAAGTAATTAATGAGGGAGTTGGACACTGTAGTGTATATTGTTTTTGAAAAATAATTTTACAAATGTGTTCATATTTATATTTTAACGTTAGAGACAAATAACAAAATTACATTGTTTCTATATTTGTGTTTAAGTTTTGGCATCGGGTTAGAGCATTGGATGATTAGAATATTGTAAAACAATGTATGATTATGCAAGAGAAATTGCCTGTACCTGATAATTGGGTCTTATCTGTACAAAAGATTATTGAGGAAATAGGTATGGGGAGAGAGAGAGAGAGCGAGAGAAAATCAATATACATGATGTCTTTAGCACTATTAGGGATAAGAGAACCATGGTTTTGTGCAGGCAAATTAAAAAAGATTGGGGCAGGGAAAAGTATATTGAAGTGTGCAATAAAAAGAGTGGGCATGGTTTAGATCTGGAGCAATGAAATTAAGGGGAATGGATCCACAGAAGTGTCCATTATGTGGGGATATGGAGAATGGCCTACATTTTATTTTAGATTGTAATGAGACTTAAACTATGGAGAGATCAATGCGTACCAGTTAGGTGGTTGAAATTACCGAGCCCAATAATTAATTGGAAGGCTTAAGAATACAGAAGAGATTATATAGTTGGGCAGACTATCAGGAAAGATTAAAGAAAAATATAAGAGACGAATTTCAAAATTATAAAGCTGTATATTTTGCAAGGATGCCTATCAAGTAAATTGGTATATTTAGTTAATAAGTGTGTATTACAAGTAGGTAGTTAGTGAACCTGGTGTATAATGTATTAATAACCACAGTGTTTACTACATTTACACCAGGTGCAACTCAAGTATATATATATATATTTTGTATATTAGAAAAGGAAAAGTTGATATATCTATATGTAATAGAGATAGTTCTAGAGTGTTAATAGCTCATGTATAATAGAAGTGAAATAAATTCATTCATTCATATTTGTGTTTAAAACACTAAAATTTTGACTATGTCCTATGGAATGGACACTGAATCTGGAAAGGTTAAGCTTAAGTTTAAAATAGAGACCATAGTCATATTATTACACATAGAGCACCAAATGCCTGTTGTGGGCAGAGGTGGGGGATGCAGTGGCCAGGAGGCAGGTTGTTGCGCCATGGAGTTTAATTTAGAGTACCAAACAAAACACCTCTGTAGGTGTATTATGTATTATTATTTATTGTATAAAAGGATCTCAGAGTAATTTTCCCATAAAGAAATACAAATCAAATACATTCATAATTTTACCATTGTAGTGCTCTAATTTAGTCTTTCATGTCCAAACATGGTTATTCATAGGTTAGTCCTAGAATTTTCTCTCAATTATTGATTTGCAGTGGAATAGTAATTTTGTCCTGTTAGAATTGCATTTTGTCCCACTGTGCAGTGACCAGCCCAGCTGCAAGCTAGGCTTCATACCTTTGATGACAAATGAGTGACGTCTGAAAGAAGCCATGCACGCAGGCTCAAGAGCTCATTGTGCTTCATATTCTGGCATTACTTTTTTTTTCTTCTCAGGTTCCAAAAAAGGACCCTAAGGATACAGACCTATGCATAGTATATGCTGTGAGATGTCAAAGTTCCTTGCACATTTCCTACATAAAGGGTCCTGTACAAGACCCATTTGCATAAATGTCTGTGCAGAGTGTTGTGGCCTGTAAGATAGCCCTTTGAGCTTAGCTCTAGATAAATTCAGGAGGAACTCACTCTGCAATCAAGCCTGGATAATAAATCTTGGGCCTGCGTGGCAGTGGTTTGCTTACTCCAGATCTCAAGATGAGCCTTTGCCATGAGCTGGGTTATCTCACACTTGATGTTTCTAGCAGACACTCCGCAAAAGGGCTCAGGCCCAATAAAATTGAGCCCCAATGTCCTCCTCACTTGATCGTCTGCCATCTCATTCCCTGTAATACCAGTATGCCCCGATACCCAAAGAAGTGTAACCGGGCACTGGTACATAGTCTATCCAACATCCTCTGGCATTGTCACAACAGTCTGGAAGTGGTTTTAACTGCCCTAAGGACTTTCAAAGCTGCCATACTATCTGAGCAGATGCACGTATCTGCTTGTTCCCATCCTGCCCCTCAGCTGGGAACTGTCCGAACCACGTCCTGCCCCCCCCCTGCCTTCAGGAGAGACCTGGTCTCTGGGTCCCACTCCTCCCTGAAAGGTTTTACCACAGAGTAGGATGGACTTATGTTATACCTAGTCCCCATCAAGTCCCTGATCATCTTTATAGGGCACTTCTCCTGTAATCCAGAAAGGATCAGCAAGTGCCCTTTGTGGGGTAGCTTGAAACACTACCCCTCTCCAGCCCAGAGGCGGTGCGCACTCATTCTGGCTACCTCCCCCACAAACAAGCATAGAGGAGGAAGGTCCACCAAAATCTCTTAAGGGAGACTGAGGAGTCGTGCACACCATCATACATGCCTATCTTTGCAGCAAATCCTCCAGCCCAGCAGCCACTACCTTCACCTGAGAGGCAGGCCATCAAATCAGCACCACATAAGTTATTGATGGTGTAATAACCGAATGTATAGCCATTTGATCATCTAGGGTCACAGGTCCCACCTCAGTCCCATTGATCATAGATAGGCACACAAGGCATTGTAGGCCTTCTTAACTTTATAATCTACATGCTTTTTCCAGCTCAGCCCAGCATCCAGAATAACTCCTAGATACTTGATCGCTCTGGAAAGCTTCACTTCTTCCCAAACAGGTGGGGCTCTGCCAAACCTGGCAGCCTCCTCCTTGTGAAGATCATTATTTCAGTGTTGTCCGGGTCAATGGCCAAGTGTGTTTCTCTGCACCATTCCTCTAAGGCCTGTATGAGCTCTGAAACAGTGCTTGGGAATTCTTCACTTGCTACAAGGCATATGTCACCAGCATAGCCTTGAGCATAAATTTTTCCCCTGTTTAGTCTATCCAGCAAGACACCACAGGGTAGGTGACTGAACTTCCCCTTGAGGGCAGCCTTGGGTTACTGTTGCCTTCATGGACACGCTCCCCAGAGTTGCCACAGCCTGCCGGGCTTCCAAGAAGGTCATAATCCAGCCATTACAACTGGACTGACTCCCCTGCTCTCCAGACATGGTGCCTAAAGTCTTATTATTAAATGCACCTTCAATGTCCAGGTAAATTGCCATGGCAAGTTCTCCACAGTCCAGTGCCCTCTCCAGCCTCACCACAAGTTGTTGGAGTGCCGTGTCTGTGGATTTACCCGTCTAGTAGCCGTACTGATAAGGGTGTATCCATCAGAACTTCATCCCTCTACCTGCCTTTTCATAGCCTTTAACAAACAGTACGTTAGACTCATAGAATGATAATCCCCAGGCCTGCGGTAGAATTGCCTACCCTTTAGGTATAAACACCACTTTGACCTGTTTCCAGGGGTGAAAAACATGCTGCATAGCCAGACAGGCCTTGAATATTCTCACTAAGTGGGATGCAATGAATCTTGCAGCCATCTTAAGGGAGAGCCGGGAAGATCCCATCCACACCTGCGCTGTTGCAGAGTTCAAAAGTATAAATGGCCTATTTTAGTTTTTTAAAAGTAAACAATCTTGGTGGCCACTGCCCAGCCTTCCTGCGAAGTAGGTCTTAATCAACAGCCTCAAAGTCTCCCCCTCCGACTGAGTTATAGCACCGAATGGGGTCCTTTTTTGAGGCTACGCCAGCCTGGCTCTAACTCCGGAGACCGGCAGTTTCTACAGGTGAGCAGCACTTAACTGTACATTATCACAGAAGAGTCTCCAATATCTTCATACCTTTACATCACTATGCACAGAGAATATATATATATAAAATTTCCTGAAATGATTGCAAATTAAGCAAGAAGTACTTAATGGTAATTAATATCTCAGGTCATGTGTGGGACAAGGTTGTAAAGGTAGGATTAAACTGGAAAATTCAATGCCATACCTGCGATTTGAACCTTTCCAAAGAATCACTTAGTTTCAACATGCTGAACAACATAAACAGTTTATTCATGATAACTAACTCTTATGTTAGAAAGAAAGAAAAGAAAAAAAAAATTGAAAATTTGTAGTTTATCCATTAGATGATATACACATGGGAAAAGTGTCAACTTGCAAAATGGAATTTCAAAATGGCTAATTCTATTAAAACATTTGACACAAATTGTGTAGTGTGTGTGATGAGCGTTACATTTGTTCTGATGATGTAAGGTATTGTGTGCCTTATGGTTTACTAATTATACAAGTTATATTGAATTTAGCCAAATAAAGGAGATTTCATAGGCTAATCACAGAAGATTCAAGATATAAATTTTTGTAGTTGTGAAGTAACTAAAACATATGGTATTTTAATCAGCATTGCTACATGAATGTTCAAGGAAATAATGAAACATTTATATGTAAAGGGTAGTTTGATGTTTGGAGGATTTTAATAAAAATCTTTGATACATCTTTGGAAGATAATAAATTTAAATACTAAGTCATCCTCTCCTTTCTTTTTTCCTTCTTTTTAATACATACATAGCTACATTCTTCACACAGATCTTTTTTTAAAAAAGAGAATTTGGGAATTTAAGAATCTTCAAAACTGGTTTGTGCTGAAATCTCAATATTGAAAATTTGGGTAGAATACAATACCTCTGCCTGGTGAAGATAGTTGCTAGAGAAGGTAAACACCATTATAAAGGGTCTTTCAACAAGAGTGTCCTATCTTTAACATGAGATAGCTGCCATTGTTATTGAGTTACAGCAGTCATTTTTTTCATGTGGTTACAGTTATTGACAAATAGCCACGGAAGTTACAGCATTCAGCAACGCGTAGAAATTGTGAAAATTTCTTATCAAAATGGATCATCTATTCGACAAACCTTCCGTGTATTGTGTGAAGTTCACGGTCTGCATAATCGTCCCTGCAAGAGAAGAATTCGGCATTTGATCGATAAATTTGAAAGAAGTGGTTCTTTCAGCGATCAAAGAATGCCTGTACGCAATCAACCCAACAAAAACATAGACGTCGTTCGTGAGAGTGTACGCAAGAACGGAAACAAATCAATTGCTCGTCGAGCGCAAGAATTGGAGCTTTTGCCGACCGCAACTTGCTAAATTCTGCATCTGGACTTGAAGTTTAACGGTTACAAAATGGTGTTAACTCAAGAACTAAAGCCCAACAATCATAGGTTGCGCCGTATATTCGCTGACTGGGCTATGGAGTGATTGGAAGCTGACCCGGATTTTTGTTGAAAAATCAATTTCAACGACGAAGCCCACTTTTGGATGGATGGTTGTGTTAACAAACAAAATTGCCGCTATTGGAGCAATCACAATCCAATGTGGATTTTGTTATGGTGGAATCATTGGTCCATATTTTTACCAAGATGAAGATGGAGAAGCTCTGTCAATGGAGACAGATACTGGGCTCTTATAAGGGACTATTTTTGGCCTCAATTGGATGGTATGGATCTTAGAAACATCTGGTTCCAGCAAGATGGTGCCACATGTCATACTGCTCTCGATCTTTTGAAAGAAAAGTTCAGAGGTTTCATCATTTCCCATGGTAGTGATGTTAACTGTCCTCTGAGGTCATGTGATTTAATGCGGTTGGATTACTTCTTGTGGGGTTATGTTAAATCTCGAGTTTATGTCAACAAGCCAGAAACTAAATGATCTTATGAATAACATCACGCTTGTTATTTGTGAAGTTGGACCTAATTTACTTTCTTCTGTCATTGAAAATTGGGTCAACCGTATACGCGCAACCCAACGAAGTCGCGGCGGTCACTTAACTGATGTTCTCTTCCACGCGTAATGACATGTTCCAAAATAAAAAAAAGAAATAAACCTCTATCATTTATAGAACGTGTTTTATTTAAGTTCAAAGATTAGACACTTTGTTGAAAGACCCTATATTATGTGTTTTCTCACCTTATGATTTGTCTGACTGAGGTCACAATTGTAGCCGCTCTGCCAACTCTTCTGAATGAAAATAAGATCGTAGTGCAAGAAACTTAAAACACTGAGGTAATGGCTTTTACATATCATGGAGGTTTTCAACACACTATTTAACTAAAGTACTTAACTTTTTAAACAAACATTGTTTGTAAATTATCATTTCTCCTTGGATACATTTTCAATATTATTGGGTTTTTGTTTCATTGTTACTTTAAAGACTTGTGTCATGTCTCTGAGCCCCTAAAAGCATTTCTTGGAAAAACTTTAAAAATCTGTACAGGGTGTATCATAATCAATAGCGAAAACCAAACTGGTTGAAAGTATATGATAACAGAATCAGAAAAGTTCCAGTAAACATGGGTCTGCAAACAAACTCTGTGCGAGATTTATTATTGCAAATATGTGGTTCTGAGCCGCCACTGACTTTATTAAGAAACATCATCCTAATAAGTACAAATGAATTTGAAAAGTGGACTGTTTGTTTGTCATGCCTCACAATTCACTCATAGCTGAACTTAACAAGGAATAAATTCTACTTTAGTATGTTACATGTTATTAATACTGTACACCCTTCCTGTTAAAGGAGATGCTCAAGGTGTCGTCCTTGCACCTGGATGCAACACTGCACTTGTCTCTGCAGTTAGTTTTGAATGCTTTCAAACACTCCCAGATCATCTCAGAATTCTTGACAAGCACATACAATTCTCTGCACCAGTACTTCAACGGTATCAACAGAGTGCTGTACACTACACTTTTGAGGTGACCCCATACAGCAAAATCCAAAGTATTGAGATAAAATGATTGAGGAGGCCAAGGTACAGGCCCTCCTTGGCCTATCCATCTTGTACCGTTTCTCCACTTTAGATGTCTTCTTACAGTAGCAGCAAAATGTGCCAGTGCTCCAACGTGCATGTACCACATACTCCAATGTTGCTCAAGGGAAGCATCTTCAAGCAATTCTGAAAGATTCCACCACAGAAACCAAAGGTAGCTCTACCCTTGAGCTGTTGGAAGAATGTATGGCCCTAGGAGATGATCACTTAGTACCCCTAACCACACATTCATTGAGAAATGTTGCTGATGTGGTGACTCATAAATGGCATGTGGATTTACTTCACACCATACATGTGTGTTATGATAATTAAAAATACCATTGTGTGTGAACCCTGCTTCATGGTTGCATGCACTGATAAAAATTCACTCTAGGACCAAAGAGACATTTAACTCTTTGAAGGTGGTAGTATGGTGCATTGCGATGTAAAATTCTCCACTGTGGCTTAGTACAGGCACTTTTGTGGCAATTCTTCTCGTTGATGTTCCTGGAGAGATTTGTACTGCTTGCAACACCATCTCCTCAACTGCAGGCCTTCCTGCTCTCCTGCCATGTGTGAAACTACCCTGTTCCCTTAAGTACTGATGGATCCTTGTAAATGTGTGACTTTCTGGGCGTCTTCAATCAGGGTATTCTTCACTGTACAAAAGTGCAGCCTCCCATGCACTGCCATCAGTTAAACCATACGTCAAATGCATGTCTGCATACTCTTCGTTGTTGTATGGTTCCATTTTGACTATGTAGAGTTCAGCATACCTGACACTGTTCAGACAAGTGATCTAACTGCTTTGACTGTGTACTGTACCCATTGTCTGTCATGTATAGTGTGATTACAACTCCACCTGGTGGAAATGCTCAGTTTTGTAAACAAGAGCACATCATGGACCGCATCTAAGTTCGCAACAAGTAAAGCACAACTAAGGGCATCAGTGGTGGCTCATAACCACACATTCGCAATAATAAATCTTGAAGATGGTTTGTTTGCGGACCCATGTTTACTGGAACTTTTTGGTTCTGTTACCGTATACTTTCAACTGTTTCAGTTTGTGCTATGAATTATGATACACCTGGTACATCCTGCTTGATAAGCTCAGCATGAAAAATAATATCCCATTACTTTGAACTCTTCATCACATGAGATGGTAACACAAAACTTGAAAGACCGGAATTGTTTATCTGTGTTATTTACCTTTACAGTAGTTAATTATTTATTATGCTTCTTAAGATACATAACGTTTTCAAATCACCTTTGGCACATGCTGCTTTAGTTTACCTCACCATTTCTGTGCATACATGTACTAGGTTTGCAAAATAACTTACCATTCGTATCCCTCTTTGTTTGACTGAATCTTATCCAACAAAAACTTTACTTCTTGTATCATCCTTCAGACATGCACTCCCTGAACTAAAACTACACAGATATGTTGGAAAGGTAGAACCAGACAAAAGTTCAATGCCAGGACTTGTACCATAGAGCTTTGGCTGATTGTGCTGCTGCTCTAACCAGCTGAGCTACCATGGCAACATGCCAGCACAAAATTAAATTCCCCAATTGGCTCACATTTTTCCTAGTAAACTACAAGGTATTTTCAAATTCATTTTGAGTTAACATACTCCTGTGTGTGTGTGTTTTTTTCTTTTCTTTTTTTTTAAGTGGGGGCGGCCCCACACCCGCCGCCCCTGGTGACGATCATCCTCAGAGGCTACATCGTCTCCCCATGCTGTTAGTATCTAACATGCAGCTAAGGGGGGTGCTTTGTTAGTAGTGACGTGCTGGTGCGTGTTGGATGAAGTGAGTTAGATGTTCGGGTGCCGCGGAAGCACCCCAGTTAGTAAAGTTAAGCTACTGTTGCGAGCATGCAGAACATGCAAGCGTGTCAGGTTGGGTTTACCGGCGCAAGCCATGGCGAGCCCTGGCCGGTGCTTGGTGGTTAGTACGGGTTAGGTTAGGGTGGTAATACTAAGGATGCGTTAAGGAGCTTCGGCTTAAAAACTAAATGGGATGGCGCGAGTGTTAGCATCATGCAGGTGATCGAAGTGAGAGGTGTGGCAGGATTTTACCTTGGGTTACCGAGATGCTGTTGCAATGTCTCTGTCGTGGTGGATGGCTTATAAGTGGTTCCTTTATGGGCTGGTACAGTGGCAGGGGCAGACCGTTGTTTTGAAGTTCCTGCTCTGTATGGTTTCCTGTAACTGAGAACGTATTAATAGTGTGTGAGTAAGACAATGTTACAAAATCATGGGGTTATGAGACGGTGTAGGTATTCAAGGACCTCCTCAATAGGTACTTCATCTGACAGGTTGCGGTCAAACAGGGCTAATGGTCGTTTGTGTTTACTGATGGTGGTTTCATAGGTGCCTAGTGTTTGGATGAGGGGGTTTGTGCTCTTGGTGCAGTTGGTGTACAGATAGGCTGCTAATTTTTTGATGAACTGTTCGATGGTGTACATCCTGAGTTCTTGGTGTAGTAGTTTGGAGGGGGCAAGTTTCGGTACTCTGGCTATGATATGGAGGATTTTGTTTTGGAGGGATTGGAGTATGCTGATATCTCATATTTTAGACACAAATGCTTTAAATTTTTTATGTTAACCGTCTGGTGTGTACTGCCATATTTCAAGGATGTTTCCTAATTTGTTCAGCCATATAAAACGTCCCACATTTTTGTGATATACTGATCTATAACATTAATACTGAAAATATTTTCTTTGCTAGGTGTGTGAAGATGATTCTTTACCAAAAATCATCTGCAGCCACTGTGTGGACAAGTTGGAGAGCTTCTATGACTTCAGAGAATCCTGCGTCAATGCAGAAGCAATGTTGGAGAGCTATTTTACTTCCCTGCGCTATTCCGATGATTTCACGCGCGAGGGAAAGGTGTGTATGGTACGATCACAGATTTCAGTGCTTTTATATGTGTACATAGAGGTAACATGCATGCACTCAGTTCACTGTAGAGATCTGTGCTTTTGATGTAGCTCGTGTGGAACTCTTTATTCTTTTGTTTATAAATGCTCTTTGAGCAACAGTTTATAAGAAAAACAATTAATTACCAAGGTATATCAATCCTCTATACAAATCACAAAGCATTATTTCTCAGAGAAAGAAACTGTGATGTTTTTATACATCTAACATGTAAAAACATGACGGTAGTACAGTGCATATACAGTCTGACCTTTGAGTCCCTCCACAGTGGTGAAATAAACAAGATATGGGAATGTGGTGATAACCCTGACTCCATGCATTTGCGATGCTGCACTGGTGGACTGTTTGGAATGAATTTGGAGAAAGAGAAAACAAATACGACCTCACATATGAGTCATTCCACATCAAACTGAACACACACAAAACATCACTTCCTCTGAATTTCAGTTTACGTGTTCCACACCTAAAATAAATGGACACGTATTTTAGGATTTACAGCATACTTAAAATTTTTCTTATATGCATACAATGTTGCATAAAAGCAATTTATTCTCGGAGTACAGAATGGATAATAAGAAGAATGTCGTTTTGTAGGTTTTTTTTTTTTATCTAAAAAGAAAACTATTCTCTTTATACTGTAATACATTTCCACACTGCATTCTTTCACCATCTACCCATTTTACAATTTCTCAGATGTGTAGTTACCAATTTTTATGAACAATATATTTTTTGTTACTGTCCCCATGGTCAACTGTGAATAATCATTGATTGTTATTCTCCAGGACTACAAACAGAAGAAATTCTTACTTAGGAATTCTATGTTCATGTTGCAGTTAGTCATGCACACTTTTTTAGGGGTCAAATTAAATTAATGCTTCATTAGATTAACCTCTCTCATTTCCACTTTAACAAATATGTACATTAAAGGATACATCATCCATAATAAGCAAGAAAATATAAGAAACTACACTAATTAACAAAAATAATTGATAACATAGATAGTGATATACAATATTTGATGCGTATATAAAATCATAAATAATATAATGCTTCAGTAGATAAAAACATTATGGTTTTCCTTATTCAAAATACTATCTATTCAGAATAAAAAAATATCACTTCTTTAAGAATGAATATTTTAAACTGCAATGTCAAATTTAACGCCATAATATTAAAATCTGAAGAAAAAAAAATACAGAAGGAATCTGTGATATATTTTCTCTTACACCTGTTAATATCATAATGGGATCTTCTTTAGAAGTATGCTTTTAAACATTTTATTTGTGTTTGCACATAGGGTTTTAGAACATAAACTGCTGACCGAGAGCTTTACGCCAAAGTATGCACTGGCCAATGAGTTGTGCAGTACAAATGTGACAGGATTTCTTGTATTCGATATAACTTAGCAATTGGAATCTGATATTCTCTCTCTGCTGTTTTATTTCAAATGTTACTTTGTGTTCAGCTTTTTGCATTAGAAGTTCATATTTAGTTTTGTGGTTTGTGGAAGTGCATGAGTGAACTGAAGAAATGTAGTTATGACTGTTGTATCAATCCATTTAATGTTTCCAAGCATAAAACATGTATAAATCATTAAGCTTACTTAGCCGTAATATGCTTATAAACTTAAATATGTGCACTCTCTGTGAAGAAGATGTCATCCTGGAGAAACTAATGCAAAGGCCCTAAAAGTGATAACCCACAGACTTTATATTGGGAAGCCAGAGGGAAAATGATGCAGATCAATTAATCCCCAGTGCCATTGATCGTCAACAACAACATAATCAACTTAAAGATGGAGAACTTAGCTTTGTCACCAGACCTGAAGCTACGAGGGCAAATCAAAAAGTCTTTGCCCCTATTTTTTTCCGGGCAAATTACGAATGTAAAACAAAAACCAACATATACATTCGAAGTAGTGGACTTTTCATGGGCTGGGCCTCGTAGAGTTTCCAGCTGCTGCTGTCTGCATTCAAAATGGCAGGTGTGTTTAACACGTCCATGGCTTACGAGCAACGAATGTAATCCGTTTTCTATGGAGTAAGGGATGAACGCCCATCAAGATCCACAGGGAAATGCAGCCATCATATGTGGAAAGGTGTCTTGCTTTGAGAAGTGTGAGATGGTGGTGTTCCGAGTTTGAAAATGGCCGTGCAAATCTGCATGACAATGAGCATGCGGGGAGAACATGCCAGAACTGTAGAATGGTCTGTACTTGTGAGCGCAGTGGTCACGCTTATAAGCTACTGAAAACAGAGTGTGGAACAACGTTTCATTGGCCAAGAGGTTAAGAAGGCACTGTTTGTGCTCATAAGCTCCTTGGTTCAAATCTTGCATTAGTTATTGTTTTTTATGTTGTTAATTTTATGACTGGATGTGTAGAACATGATATTGCATTAATATAACTTTAGCATTTTAAGTTTTAAGCGTATCTATTATGCTCACAAAATCATAATTCTACTAAAACACTCGTTTTAAATAACTAAAGAATTAAATGCAAGTAAACCATTATCTTCTAAAATGTTGTTGGCTAATGCTTGGTGTTAAAACTAAAATAAACAAAATTAATATCAGGTGTATGAACCCTGAGCACGTATAACTACCCTCAGTTTTCAGGTTATAAATGAAATGAAATCCCTGTAATAACGTGGACAAGAAGCTACAACATCCCAGGCTTCTTGAATTTGTGCCCAGAAGCTATCTTTTGTCCTTTGCACTCTACAAACAAATTTGAGCACTGCTCCCTTTTCACCTCAGCCCACACATTTTCATTAGAGTTCAGATCTGGTGAACAGGGAGGCCAGTCTATCACTCTGATAACCAGCTGAAACCTTTTGACATATGTGGACAGGATGGTTATCCTGGATGAATTCAACAGTTCCATCAGAATATCTCATCCTATACCTTTTTCACTATAAGCTGAAAGGAGAAGTAAACAAAACTTACACGCATCACTCCGCCGAGCACATGGCAGCACCATATGGAGGATGATGGCAACTAAGACCCGTGAGAAGAAATTGCTTCAGACAGAATGCAAATACAGCATATTGCCCAGCTTGGGGATCATCAGCTTTTAAACATTGTATGTTGTATTGCTTTATAATACTAAGAGTAGACAAATAAAAGTTGTACCTGAGCAGTTCGGCATCTGTGATTAAAACTACTGGATTAAACTGTTCTTAACTTCAGGCTTTAGAAATCATTCATTTAATGACTAATATCAGTGTACCACGTTTGCTTTAACCTTTTATGAGTCAACAAGTTAAATAATGATTAGCACTATAGGTTAAAACACAACAAAACAAATGCGACCCAAGCTATCTGAGCAACAATTCTGCATCACTAACAAAGAAGTTCAATTATTGCTAAACAATGGCCAACCATATTCATTGTCGATTAAAGGTGGATACTTTTCACAGAATTTGTTAAAAGCATTTAACACAATTGTCTTCTTTCCGTTTTACGTGTTTATGTTTTCTACAGTGGCAGAGGATTCTCAGCCGGAAACCAGAAATGAGCTGCAGCGCCTGCAGAAAGCCTCTTAAACCCTCTGTTATAATGGTTCATGTAGTTATAGGTGAATCTGAACAAACACATTTAGTTTAATAAATTGAACTGTTACAATAATGAGTTTTTTAAACTTCCACAAAATGTTACGCTCTGAACCGAACTGTTTTTTGTAGAGGAAGAGAGAACATGCTAAGTGGGAATGGTTGTAGTTTGTCCACCAGCCATGAGGTGCTGTCTTGCCATGTGGTTTTGTTTACTTCTCCTTTCAGCTTATAGTGAAAAAGGTATACAGAGGAGGAAATCAAAATATTCTCAAGTATTACTGTGTATTGCGCACTGTTCAATGTATTGTGAAGTCACGTAATTTGTATTGTAGTAACTATTCTATTATGAACTTTACCAAATGCTGTGTATGAAATATAGTATATAAAAAATAAGTAGTCACTATGTGTTGATTAAACATTATTGACAGAGGAAAAAACAAGTGTTTGTTACATGCACAAGTGAACCTACAGTCTTAACTACAGAAGCATCCTATTGTCCATTCCAAACCAGAGTTCCCTCTGATGTAAACAGAAGCACGTGCTTCGGCTTGTCACGAACCCAAGAATATACTCTTACGCCAACGTAAATAGTTCCTTAATACATGTATTGTATTATGAAATATTTGAGCAGGAAAGGTATAGAACTGCACATTTTATTGTAGTTATCATAAGAACTCATTGTTAAAGGTAATGGATATATACTAGCTGTTAAGAGATTACAAAATATGATTTTTGTCTGCTGTTGTGCTAACACCGAGAGTATCTTGCTTGTTAATACCAACCATATGCATGACTGCCACTCTGTTACATATACAAGAAATGCAGCAATGAATTCCCAAAGGTGCTATCTGAGTACCGAATAAACACTCTGCCTAACACAGGAAATATGATAAACGAACAGTCAGTCATAATATACTAACACACACACATGCTCAGCTCAGGTCAAATCTTGTGATTTAGTCAGTTGGTATTTGAGCTGACATGGCAGAGGAAGGTGCGTGTAATGTGAATAAACTGTTCAAACACAAAAGAGGGAAACAGTTAAAAAGTGGCTAAAAACAAACAATACTTCATATATTCAACTCACTATTACAAAAATACCCGACACTTGCATTATTGCATATTACGAAACTAATATCAGATTTTACAGGCGTTTCGGTGAGAAGTGTAACGAAAGTGAGCAGGGAATATAAACAGACATAATACAACATAGAAGAGGATAAAATGGGGAACTTGTTTTAAGTGCGACAGTGCTGTGGAATTGTGGATAAGCTTGTCATTATTTTGTAGAGTAGTTCTGATTCTGATATGGCAGCTCAGTCATCTTCGGAGGATTCGGATTTGGGTGTTGCACTTTTGCCCGAGGATTGTGATTAATGTAAGTAAAATATTCACTGCCGCATACAATAAAATCGATTGTTACCTCAGGTTGCATTTTGAACTGTGGTTCTCATGCAGGGCGCCTTTTTATAGCTTCTTCAAGAAGCACGTGGGAGGGGAACAAGCAGCCATTATGGTCGGGGATTGCGAACTACTTTCGCGCGGATAATACAAAGAGTTTATTTTCAGTGAAAGGTACTCTGGTTTGGAATGGACAGTAGGCTTTGCCACAGTGCTACAGAGAAGTCACATGGAATATAGCATGTTTAATAATGCTGTACAACAACTTACTGGAGTGACTACACAACTGTGTTGCTTATGGTGTAAATAAGGTGCTGTACCGTGTAGGACTTAAAAGCATTTGGCATTCCAGATATGACTCTTTGTGTGTCCATGGGTGTACATTACTCTCAGAAATGCCAAACTTCATCACACCTGTACATCATTGGTACATTTTGCTTTGCGCAAATACCTTATCTTAAATTTCATATCATAACATCATCTCTCTCATTTAGTCAACTGATGCAACAAAGGTGCTCTTCTTTCTATACTATCTGCAAAGACAAGAACACTGGTTGAATGTGTTAATGCTACAGTGCCAAGCAAAGTGACGCTAGATCATATCAGAGGTAATTGTTAAAAGCTTGGTAAATCCCGGCTTATTCATGACTTTGAGCTCACCTACGATACGTGTGTTGACTCCCCTGCTCAAGCAGTGCAGCCCTTCACAAAAATGAGTCTCTCCAAATATTAAGCTGGATATGTAAGATTAATTTGCATAAGCACATTTTAAGATAAGACATTCTTATATTTGGGATTATATGATCGGTTTTAAAAGCATTTGAACTGAATAGTTATATAAATTTCAGTATAATTTTACTATTCAGTTTTGTAATTTGATTGCATGCCTGCAATCTAGATGCATGTATTACCTTTTGATTCAAAACAGTTAATTTGCATGAATGTATCCACTTGTTTCAAGTACTGGATTGTTGGCAAACTTATTTGTTGCCTTTGATTTTTCACTATGTTTCTTAAATTGGCACAACTTGTAGCAGTGTAATACGCAACGAATACTTGACACATACGCATATTATTTATGCTACATTTATTGCACCATTATCTAAGTTACTATCTATATGCCTCACCAACCCTTTTAATGTACAGTTGCTATCAATATTATATCTGTAAATCAGCAAAATCTTGACATAACTTGAACCATATACTCTTGTTCTGCTGCAGCCAAAGATGGTCATCCTTGAAATATGAGAGTACAGAAATAGTATGTAGACCTATCTATGAAATATTTTTATATAGAATGCATTTTTTAAAAGCAAATTTATAGTTCCTGAACATCTGCCATGTATATAAAAGGAAGTACTTCAAGAAAAAACGTGAAAAATGTTAAAATTTACAGATCAACTTATGTGTTAAGTGCTTTCATTTTAAAATTTATTAAGCCATCACAAACAAGACCTTAACACAAAACAGGTGAGAAAGATCAAGACTACCTTCAAATAAGTGCACTCAAATTGTTATACATGTGGTTGTGATTGGAAAACTTATTAATATTCAATTTTCTTTTTAAAATATTATATGCTTTTACAGAGGGATAGCTGTATCATACACTACCATAGAAAGTGTAAGCATACAGTAGGTAAAGCGATAGATTTTTTAAAAACGATGTTTCTATGCGATGGCTTTGAAATTCCATTCTCCTTGCTTGACCATGAGAAAAATGAAGGGAGACTGGCCTCTTGAAAAAAATATAAGTATTCTAAAATTCAAACAAAAACAAAGAATATCTCATAAATGGTTACTGTGACAAACATTTTTATTTAACATAAATTATATACTTTAAAAAGATCTACATTTTTTATGGTTTACCAATTATATAAAAGTCTTTCTGAATGAAGGGGACTTCACAGGTTATTCCCAGAAAATTCAAAATATACATATTACTTCACATTCAACTATCCTGAACATATGGTATTTTAATAATGGTTTAGATCTGTCATGTCTATAAATATGATCTGACATTTTAAAACACAGTCAAACTGCAATAATGGCTTTGCTAAGTGTATCCATTGGTTGACTTGTTACAAAGGTTGGGGATAGCTATTGACTATAACCAATCAGAGTGAAGCTATATCTAGGACCTGAGAAATTTACAATCTACTGACCACTTTATCTCTGTAAGTTATCTGACAACATCTGATGTGAATTACAACCATTTATTATTTGTAATAATGGGGAAATTTTGTTGGAGTTCTATCAACCTCCCACATATCAGCCTGAGAGGCTTATTGTGCAAACCCATTAGAAAAGATGCTTTCATTGTTTCCCAAAATCTGTTCCCTGAATGAGTTGTATATTGCCTCCAATATCAGCATCTTTTCCTAGGTCTTCCACGGTTATCTTTCTTACCAGGAATGGGCATCAAACAGGATATGCAAGTATTATTTGTGATACTTTAGCATTTATTGTCTTGTGGAATATACTCTGTGGTAAATCAAATAATAATTGGAATCTTTATTGGCACACGAGTGATAATTTAGCAACATTCATCTAACAATACCACTCTTAATTCTTCTGTCAGACCTGGAGATTACTTGTTATACCACTAGTGGTTATAAAAAGTACAAGTATTTGATAACGGAAGTTGTATGGCTGTATGTACATAAACACCAGCTGCAGCAAATCAATGGGACAAACCCCACCTTGTGGAGCTTTGACATCACACAAAGAGACTTGTGTCTTTCATGGAGGTTTGTTAGAGGCATTTTAAAAGTGACTTTTTTAGTGTGTTCTTACTACATATGACACCATTGGTAGTGGACACTGATGATTAGGGCCTGGATTTTTAGGTGATGTAAACCTTCATTTTAGGTTTCTTATATGCTTAAAATAGGTTGTTTTAGGTTTTTCTTGATTAAATTGTTTTTATGTTTTGCTTTGTGGATCAATAGAGGTATCAATAATTTTGCTTTTCTGGTGCTTAGTTGTAAGATTTATTTTTTGGCATTGCACTAGATAGTTACATACATTCTCAAATTTCCTATTATCACGTAACACATTCTTGTATAAAGAAATCGTTCTTTCAACAGAACATGACGTCATTGGGGTGCAGAACATAGAGCCAGTGCAGCAGGTTCTAAGGGTAGTTTTCCTGTATACTTTTCTCTCTGCAATATTGAATTGATGATTTTCACATCTTCAAAACCAGGATTTCGTTGAAGAATCTTCTGCAACTTCCACTGGTCCAGGTATTTCTTTACTAGAAACATTGCCAATGATATTTGGAGCATCTTTTAGTGGCAAAGTTGTAATTTCCAACCACTTCTGGTGTATAAAAAAGTGTGTCTTAATGTATGCAAGGGAAGTGGCACGAGTGATTTCTTAGCCTTGGCAATGCAGGAAGCTTCTGTTTCAATTCATTGATGGTAGTTTTAATGTCTTTTAAGTGTTCGGCATAGTAAATGGCAGCAGACAGCAAAGTTCCCCAGTGGGTAAGAATTGGCTCAGGTGGAAGAGGGGTTGCCAATTCTTTCTCTTTGAACAATGAGAAAGAAAACCTTCTTGACCAAAGATATTAGGCTGTTCATGCCATTGAAGTGGCTTCTAATCTCCTCCGCAAGGCGTGTGTGAGTGCAAGCCATGGGCCAAGCACGTAACATGCAGCATGGTTGGGTAGAAGGATTGTAGATCCCCCACACCCGACCTTCAACATATAGGCAGCACTGTCTGTCAGTAACAAAAGTGAAGTGTGGATCTGCAGCAACCCACTTTTTCAATAAATGTGATTTAGGCATTGTTTCACTATACAACAATTGCATTAGAAGTACTCTCCGTGTACTCTGTTGTACTCTCGGTGAATGATTGGAGGCGATTCCGGTAGCAGGTTATGCTCCTCCTGACCTTCTATCACCTGTATATAGGTGTCACCACGTCACATGTGCTGTATAACTGTAGTAACTTGAACTATCTACTAGCTATAAGTGGTGGAAATAATTTTACAATCAGCTTCACTTCGAAAAAGGAAAAACAAGTATTTAGGTTATTTTAGGTGTCAACCCCTCATTTAGGTGTAATGAAATTTGTATATTCTGATCCAGAAAGTGTGAAATGAATATAAATCTTGAAATGTGTTAATTAAATAGCGAGGAAAAAATATAGGTTAAAACTAAAAATCTGGGCCTACCAATGAGAAATGAAATGAAATGATAATTGGGAAGGAAACGTTCCAGGTCTAAGTTTAGGGCACCTCCCCAGCATTTGCCAGTTATGAAACCTGGAAAAAAGCCTCAGTCATGGAGGATAGTCCTGGCCAGGTTTGAACCACAGATCTTCCATTCACGAGTGCTTGATTTAACCATCTAGGCTATCTGTGTCAGTTAAAAGTGATATGAATGAATGCAAAAGTGCGTACATTAAATGTGCAGTACTTTGAAAAGCTGCAAAACTTATGGTTTGACTGCTGCTAAAAATTTGCACGTGGCATTTTATGTGTATACTATGGTATTCAAAAAAACCATGTACATACCTTATATTTGGCAAGTAGTGTTTAAAATTTGTTTTGGGGGCTTGAAGATGGAGGATTCACTGTGTATCCCACACTTGTGGTACTTGTAATTTGTTTGTTTGATCTGTCTCAGGTGTATGTCAAGGATGAGAGCAGTCCAAAGAAGAAGATACCCCAAGGGAACACAACCACAGCTGTTGCTGTCGCTCCCGCTACAGACTCGACGGCAGAGAAACACAACAAGGCTACAGCTGCTGCGTTAACTGCTGCAACAGATGGCCTGAACAGTCTGGTACAAGCTGCCGGTATACAGATTGTGAGCGATGCAGATGGCACACGTGTGCAACAGTACAAATGTGCAATGCAGGTAATCTTGACAGGTTAAGGCAAATTACATTTTTACTGTCTCTACTACTTGGCTATAGGAAGTAAAGGAAATATTATATTCCATCCGTAACTTTGATATAGTGAGATTTCACGGAAATACACATTTTGGGGCTCCCTGACGAAAAAAGAGATTTTAGAAGAAAAAAAATGTGTGTGTATGCGCGTATTCCTGTGTGGGTGTGTGTGACAAAAGCTAATACAAATTAGCAAGAAATAGAAGAAAACAATTTTGTAAGAATAATTTGTAGAAGAGTAAGTAGGGAAAGGCACGTGAATGCAACACAGATTTTTATCACACTATCACCATGCTTTTCAATATACTTCTCCCATCTAGTGACTCTTTGATTAATTTTAAGAGATGAAAATCTGGTTGGTAACTGGATATTGCATGTTCCGTTTCAATGAACTGTATACATAAAATGTAGTATTATCTTTTGCTTTACATTTTTAAAAAACTTAAAGGATTAGCATATACTTAATTTCATATACATAAACAGATACCTAATGCTCAGAAGTTTATACTTCCATGCCATAGTTTTACCTTTCGATAATAATCGAACTTCCTATTAATTAGGTGCTTACGCTTCTATTCAGTCATTCTCGTCATGGCCATTTGCATTTAAAACTTAAATGCAACAGATTATAGAAGGCGGCAAACTCCAACAATTGGAAAATCAGTATCAACGTAACCTGTGTATTTAGAGCATCTAAAATGTCTGAGAAAGATTATGAAAGGAGAACTACAGCTCATAAATTTGCTGAAGCAATATCCAGTGCTGCTGAATAGATCACAAAGCCCTGCAATGAGAAATAAGAAAGTTTCAGCAGTGCAAGAATCAAAGACGGTGATGTTGCCACTAAAATAATCACTTAACCACTTCACATTCTGTTTATCAAATCAATATAATTTCTTGAAACCAGAATCTCAAGGCATTTTCTTTCTTTAAACATCTTTATGGCCCTAACTTGAAATGCAGCCATTTTACTTTATTATGGACATTGAGGGCAGCATGCACCGTGTTGGAGTAAATTGCTTCGGAAGTAACGTTTACTAAAGAAGTCTGTACTAAGGAAGTAGGTTACTATGGGAGCAATTTATTCCGTAAGTAATGTCGGAGAGCTCAATTACAATTTACTCTTTTAGTTATGACTACAGAAGTAAGAGCTCATTACTCCCGGGGGTATTGTTTTGCTTGCACGATGTATTTGATGCGATCATATATAAGGTTATGTGCAGTAGGAAAAGGCAGGGGAAACGTCAGCGAAACAGATAAGTGTTTGTTTGTTAGAGATAAAGAAAATCCATATAAATAATATGAAGTAAGAAACCTGTTATAAAGATGCTAGAAAGTCATGACAGACGAGTTTAATGCTTCGAGCGATGGGAAACGTACTGAAGAGCAGCTTATAATTCTGGAAACAATGATTGTAATCTTCATTTTGCATCGCAGATCACTTGCGTGTTGATGGATAAATACCCCTTCCAATTTTGAAAAAGTTCACCATATTTACGGATGGGCACAAAATAATAACATGCGTGCAGTCAATTCCACTCACAATGTGCCAGAAATCTGCAAGTGAGGAAGAATTGCCTTTTATTTTCTGAACACTCGTGTATATTTATATGTGTAGATATGAACCTTGCTCTTAACCTTAAAGGTGCTCGAACAACGCTGTGAAATTCATGACCAGCATATGCATGGTGAATGTTTATTTATAAGATCGCCTATAATGCCAGAATTACAATGAACTTTACTTAAGGTGACATGAAGTTAAGAAATGCTGTAACGTAAAATAAATGTCTAATTGGCATGCATTTAACTTAATGGGAATGACTATTGATAGTTCTTTTATTACTTTGAGCTAGTGCTTCAAGCCGATTGTTCTAATTACCATGTGACATCAAAGTTGGCGTAACGGGAAGGAAAAGTTTGACATTGCCAAACTCTTAAGTTATGTCACGTTAAGTCAGTCCTAATATCATTTAATACGGTGTTAAACTGTCATGTTACGTTAAATTCATCGTAATGTCGGCTTAAGTATCTGAAATGTACCAGTACGAAATTGTAGGACGCATAGCAGTAATTGCAGTTTAGGTTATAGAGCTGAATTCCTGTTTGAGTTTTGTTGTAAATGCTCTCCAAGCAGTGTAAAAAGGCAAGTAAAAGATTCTTTCCTAATACTGAAACATTCGTTGAAATCTCTCTCTCTCTCTCTCTCTCTCTCTCTCTCTCTCTCTCTCTCTCTCTCTGTGTAATATCATATGGTTCTTGCATACCACTATAGCACTCCCGTTTTCTTTTTCGAGATCATCAATATAACCTAAGTATTGACTGTTTTCTTCAAAATCATCACAGTAATCTAAGTAATACATGAACACGTCAAAATATCTTCCTCCAAGTACGATACAGTATTCTAGTACAATCGACAGGTCAGTTACTCCATCCATTTCGCAAGAGTAAATTGTAACCTATATTTGTGCTCTATTTAATTCCACAGTAACATACTACATGATGGTGCTCTTCGACATTTACTTCTGCAGTAATTCAATCTGGGAGTATTTGAAAGGAGTAAAATGCTTCGGAAGTAGTTTACTCTCGTAAAGAAATTGCTGAGTGTCGACTTGAATAGTAGTTTACTACGAAAGTAGAGCTTACTCTAAGTTGGTGCAAGCTGCCTGTAGTAAACAAGCTAATCCTAGGGAAAGGCACGCTATGATTTTCATTAGTATTGCCTATGAAGCAAACTCTTTTCCTACGTTTTATGCATTTTAATCATAGTATATTCTGAGAATAGGAGTGTAAACCTACAAACTGAACGTGTTAAGAGGAAAAGCATATACCAAGCTTTCTATGCATGATGATTGTAGTATCCAAAACCATAAGAAACAAGTTACATATCACACTATGAGAGATTGCATTGTTGTGTAACAACAATCTCCCTCTTAGCAGACTGTGGGTTTCACTTCTACCTGAAGCATGTCAGAAAATGATGCACTTGTGACTGTTACTCCCTGATTCTTTAAGGCTCTCAAAAAATGGACGCATGAGAATCTGAGAACATACTTATCATGTCTGCTGATTATTGTATGTTGAAGTTTTGCTGACGGGATAATGGATGCTTCCACTGCTTGCATTTCCTCTTTCTGTCAGATTCATATTGAAGAATGTACGTTTTGTCATCTATGATGATTCTCTACAAAAGTTCCTCGCCTTCATTATAGCTTATAAAATGTGAAATTTCTACACACTAGTGCTCATGCTTAATGCTTGGTTACAGCTGGGTAAACTTCCTGTAACTCAGGAGAGATTCAATGTGATAATAAGTTTTTTACTTTCTCTACTACGTATAGTAAGTAGGGGAATTATTGTATTCCACCCAAAAATTTGATACCGAGATTTCACCGGAAATACATGTTTTGAGACCCCCTGAATACAAAAAAAAGCATTTTTGGAAACATGTCCATGTGTGTGTGTGTCTGTGAACAGCATAACTCAGAAATGAACAGTCGGATAAACACCAAACTTGGTATTTAGGTTCAGTATCTTCCAAAGATGCAACACGAAGGTTTTCAAGAAAATACCCCCACCCCAGATTACCCTTTACATGGAACATTTTTCGAAAATTTTAATTTTCTCAAAAATGGCTCTAACGATTTTGATTAAAATATCATATGTTTAAGATATTGTCATGAGAAATGAAATGTATATCTCGAATTTTCTGGGAATGTCTCCAAAAGTATTCTTCATTGTGAACGACTTTTGCATAACCATAAGAGATAGACAAAATGTTACCACATGAAAAATGTAGAGAGAGAGAGAGCGAGAGCGAGCTCAGAAATGAACAATCGGATAAACACCAAACTTGGTATTTAGGTTCAGTATCTTACAGAGATGCGACACAAAGGTTTTCAAGAAAATCCCCCACCCCAGATTACCCTTTACATCGAAAATTTTAATTTTCTCAAAAACGGCTCTTAACGATTTTGATTAAAATATCATATGTTTAACATATTTTCATGAGAAATGAAATTTATATCTCGAATTTTCTGGGAATGTCTCCAAAAGTATTCTTCATTGTGAACGACTTTTGCATAACCATAAGAGATAGACAAAATGTTACCACATGAACAATGTAGAGAGAGAGGGAGGGGGAGAGAGAGAGAGAGAGAGAGAGAGAGCGAGCGAGCTCAGAAATGAACAATCGGATAAACACCAAACTTGGTATTTAGGTTCAGTATCTTACAGAGATGCGACACAAAGGTTTTCAAGAAAATCCCCCACCCCAGATTACCCTTTACATCGAAAATTTTAATTTTCTCGTAAACGGCTCTTAACGATTTTGATTAAAATATCATATGTTTAACATATTTTCATGACAAATGAAATTTATATCTCGAATTTTCTGGGAATGTCTCCAAAAGTATTCTTCATTGTGAACGACTTTTGCATAACCATAAGAGATAGACAAAATGTTACCACATGAACAATGTAGAGAGAGAGGGAGGGAGAGAGAGAGAGAGAGAGAGAGAGAGCGAGCGAGCTCAGAAATGAACAATCGGATAAACACCAAACTTGGTATTTAGGTTCAGTATCTTACAGAGATGCGACACAAAGGTTTTCAAGAAAATTCCCCACCCCAGATTACCCTTTACATCGAAAATTTTAATTTTCTCGTAAACGGCTCTTAACGATTTTGATTAAAATATCATATGTTTAACATATTTTCATGACAAATGAAATTTATATCTCAAATTTTCTGTTAATGTCTCCAAAAGTATTCTTCATTGTGAACAACTTTTGCATAACTGGTAAACCATAAGAGATACACAAAGTTTTACTACACAAAAGATGTAGATCGCATTAAAATACACAATTTATGTCATGTACATTTTTTGTTGAGTGAACCATTTTCGAGATATTGCTTGTTATTCCCCTAAATTTTTCAATACTTATACTTTTTCTCAAATTCGTTATTCATTTTTTTTTTGTCCTGGTAATACAAAGAGAATGGAATACTCCACATAGCAACCAGCTATTAAAACATTTGACTATCACTTAAAGCCTAGCAATTCCCCTTGGATCTACAAGAAAATTAGCAATAAGATTAACATCTCGATTAACATGAAGCATATGGAGAATAAGAGTTTGTACAAGAGTAGAGAAAGTCATGTGAGTGTAACTCATCAGATTTTTTTTTTCAAATACATAGAGGTATTTTTTGGGAGGGGTTTATCTTAGCTGTAGATAATGTTCAATGTCTGAAGGGGTGGTTCTTGCTTGTAAGTATTCTTTTAAGAATGTAATTTGTGTTTGACTTTTTGGATCTTATTAATGTTTTTTTGGGGATTTGATTTTAAGTTCACTTGTGATTTTCTTTTTTCCTGGTTACTAATTGACCTTTGATCCTAATGATATTAATCATATTTGAGGGCTAGGAGATCATTCATTTTGTTTGCTGTCTAGACTTTTTTCCATCCAGGGTGATTAGATAGATAATGGGGGTTGACGTAGTGTTTCATCAACCAGACACTCATCAGCCTGAAAATCGTATTGTGAACCCCAACAGGGGAATGTAACTGTTAAATATATGGTGCCCATGTTTGAAAAGTTTATATGTAATTGAGCAGTTGGCTTGTGTGATGCATTGTAAATGGGTTCCTTGCATTATGAGGTACTAAGTTTAATGTTTGTGTTAAGTTACATAATGTTCTTGGTGAATTACAATGTAGATAACAGTATCAAATACTTCACAAGTTATGCACCTCTATACACTGAAGAATGACAGAAAGAAAATCTATTTCATAAAAACATAACTTGATATCTTTCTTCAGTGATGCATCACTTTTATTTTATTGTATGTCTTATACCTCGCTTTTTATTACATGTTATTGGAAAGATGGTGTTTACAAAGATGATGACAACAATGAGGAGGATAATTATCTTAGGTTAGAGTTTCTTTCAAAATAATTTAAAACTTAGATATTCTATTGAAGTTAGGTTTTGAAGTACTCTATAACCTTTCTTTTTGGTGCAGTAGATGTGCATACCTTAATTGCAAACCAAAGATGCAATTTTATTTTCGACAGATGCAGCCTGGTGCTGCAGCACCTACAGTTGTGGAAGCTGCAGCAACAGAGGCACGCTACAGTTACGAATTTAGTGCAGCAAATACACGTACTACAGAAGCTGGTTCAGTTGTATCACAAACACCAACCAAAGTAGAAGATGGGAGCACACAGTGTAGTGAAACGGACTTCACTTCTAAGGTAAATTCCATTGGTTTCACTACAACTGAGGTCGCCAGAGACGGAAAAAGTGACGCAAGTCAAATTAAGTCTGACACTGCTCATCATTATGATAAGGAATATTATGGAAAACGTGATAAGATTGCTAGGTTTTGTCCCAACTTGTTGGTGAAGATAAACATTTACTTCACTCACTATAAACAAGCATTTAAATATACATTCAAGTACTTGTTGTAGTTGGAAGATGTGTACAATGATGTAATTATTATCTATGAATAGAAGCTGAGTTGGATGATACACAATACATCACTTAATCTGATTGAGGATAAATGCTTCTGAAACGTGCCCCGTTAAAAAGGTGTTAAGTGATGCATTGTGTACTCACTTCTCTTCATTGATGCATTCAAGTATCCGAACCAATCTTAGAGAACATAATTGGCTATGAAATGCTGTATCTTTCACACACTCATAATTTACACATCTCAATTTGTAAACGTTTTATATTATTTTTGTGAAGTGCATAGTATTTTTCCAAAATTGACTGTTGCCTGGATAGAAATTAAATTAAATTGTGTTTTATTTATGGACGCATACCATTTTATATTGGGCGTGAAAACCGGTAATTTTGCTCAGAATCCTCTTTATCAGGCTTGAGGTTCTTTTACGTGCCATAAATCTACGTCACAGGAGCCGGTCTTTACTTCCCTTCTGAAGGAAGCCATGCTAAGGATTTTTACGCCGAAAAAATCCACCACCTTCCGCCAGGTTTGAACCCACGATCTTGGAAACTAGAGGCTAACATGTAACCACTACAGCATGGAGGACGACATTTGCCCAGATAGAGTATGCCCTCAAGGCATACATCAGGTACGCAATGTTTGTCTCCTTTCTTTCTTATAATAATGGTGAAAGGAAAGGTGAGGTGGCTTGGTAAGATAAGATTGGCTGGATGGCTGGCTGGCATCCTCCGTGGTCTAGGGGTACCATGCTAGCCTCTAGTTCCTGAGGTCGAGGGTTCAAAAATGCAGTGGAGGGCGATGGATTCTTTTGGGAGTAAAAATGGCTTCCTTCAGATGGGAAGTAAAGCCGCTGGTCCTGTGTTACAGATTTACAGCACTTAAAAGAACCCAAAGTCTGATAAAGAGGCCTCTGAACAAAATTACCGCTCTTTCATGCCCAATATAGAATGGGACACTAAGGACCATAGTAGTTAAAGAGTGTCCATAAATAAAACTCAATTTAATTTTATCGGCTAGCTTTCAGATTTTTAGAAATGTGATTATTCTTGGATTGCTGCTTGTTTATCCAGTTTCCACTCCATTCAGTTGTTCAACCTTGATGTTCAGAATACTTTTAATATACTTGCATTCAGCAGTATATAGTGTTTATCGTGCCAATTGCCAGCTGTTTATGTGCAGAAAGATTGTAATTGGCAAGTAACTTACAACATTTACATGACAGGTTTTAGAACACATGGAAGAAAACAGGCAACCATGCTGTTGAACGGCAGTTTGATATTTCTGAAGCACATGTGTAGTGTTGGTAGAAACAAAGGGGCTCGCTCAAGGTCTTGCTGCTAATTTCAGGGGCCGAAAAAGCTCAAGTTCCCAGATCCTGTAAAAGCAACTACTGAATTACATAGAATGGTTATAAAACAGCAGCAAAACTTTAAAGCAAGCCTAGGGCTTTTAAATCACTTAATGCACCCTTACTTTCAAATTACTTTTTGGTCCAAACATGTGAAGCATATGTACAAAAACACAGCAGTGCTGATATGGACATAAATTGTTATATACCCTCTTCCTAAATAAACAGCAACTTAGCCCATTTAGAACATGCGTCAAGTTATAATTACTTCGTAAATTCCTTTAGGTTAAGGAGAGTTGCTTCTAATTGTCTTTGCTGTACAGGATATTTGCAGTCAGTTACCATCCATTATTTGTATACCATGAACATCTTGAATTATATCTTCAAATATTGGAGGTTGATGACAGTGTTGTTCAAATCAATTAAAAGTAAAAATTGAGTCAATTAATGACACAATACAACACTCACTCTTTAAATTTCCTAGAATATGTTTCCTCCATTGCCAACCAGAAGTTCTGGGAAGTTGTTTTGTCATTAATCCACTCAGTTTTTACTCTTAATATTGAGTAATATTACATTTCTTAAGCCCCTTGTACACGATCAAACTTTTTTTTCAATTCAAGATTTTACAAGAAAAATTGTGAAATATTTTTGAATATGTGATAAGATTGGAAAAGACTTGGCAAGACTTGACAATGTCAAAAATGTGTATTTACAACTTGTCTCTTCGCCAAACTGAAACCTTTTAGACCACATTGATAATTTATCATGCACAAAGCAATTTAGTATTTGCGCCATAGTGTAACAATTCACAATGAAATATTGTTCTTTACTAATATTATGTACCACTTTCATATATTATATCCAATGAAATCACATTACGAGTGTGGAATGCAATGAAAATAACACCAACCTACAGGTTAACCACACTATATAACATTGCATTAATGTTATATAGTCTGGCAATTATTTCTTTATAATCGCCTTCATCTGCTCCATCTTGTGGTAATCCACGGATCTCTCGATGTACAGACATGGCCAGCTTGTGTATAACTTAATCAGTTCGCATATGACATACCTTGGCTGGGTAGCCATTTTTGTTTACTTTTCGCTTTCAGCCATGTTGCAGATTTCGTGACGCACTGTGAATACTCGCATTTCATTGGCCAAAGCCATCAAATCATTGTGAAATCTTTGACCGTTTAGAGCAAGTCCTTATTTAATTTCAAGAATTTCAAAGACCTTAAAAGTATTGGAAGGAATTTGACAACAAAAGCTGTAAAGTTGTGACAACTCTTGAAAAGTCTTGTAAAGTATTGAATTTGACAAAAATTTGATCGTGTACAAGCGACTTTAACATTATTATTAGTCCTTAGTGCTAAGTTATATGGTACCATGTTAAACACTTGCATATCAAGAAAGAATAAGTGTTCAAATGAAAGAACAGGTGAAGGGAGAAAGCCAGTAAAGTACTATTCAAACAGGCAGCGAAAGCAGATAATTCTGAGAAATTAGCAATTAGTTTTTCTTTAAAGGTTGTATTACTGTTTTTACAATGTTTTGTGTAAAAACATCTTGTGACATTTCTACTTCTTCCTCTGTTCAGTTGTTACACAATTTACATATCCTCTTACTTTAACTTACAACAACATAGTGCTTCAGCGTATTAGTTGCTCTAGGAATGTACTATATTTGTCTGAATGCAAGACAATGTCCCCCCCCCCCCCTCCCCTTCAACATTTTAGTTGTGGAAACCACAAGTTGTCTTGCATTCACAATATAGGTTTTCATATTAGCATGCAGGAAAAAGTAAGTTTCAAATTTTGCCGGAATGGGATTGGACGTCAGGAGAAGGAACAAAGGTTGCGGTGAAGGCCATGGCATGTAAGCCAGATTTTGTGCATTTTAAAGTTAGTGAGTTACTAACACACCTAGGGGGATTATAATGTTTCCTGTATGCAAAAAGCTTTCCTTTAAGGCTAAAATAGAAATTGGAGGATTTCCTTCCCGCATCTGTGACTGTAACATTGTGTTGGCATACAGAGTTCATGCAGTATAAAGCTTATCTACATTTCCGTGCTTTCATTCTTCTGGTCTCCACGCCTTATGTGTATTTCTGTGCAAATCTTAATCATATCTGTTTAGAATAACACATTGTACAATGTCGAAGACCTCGTTTATGCAAGCAATGTTGCATTGGGCGACAAAGAGTGAAGCATGTGCCAGGATGTTTAGTGGTCTATTTATGTGTGCAGTGTGACTGTAGTAATTGTGCTATGTACTGTTGGGGATATCAGTTCTACCAGTCTGTTTCCACATTTGGTCAGACAACTACAGGGCGAGCCAAAAGACACTGAACCGCCTGCGCTGTGTTTTTCTGTCCGCGTCCTTGGCACTCATTGCCGTCTGTCGCTATCATAGAAAGGCACAGATGAAACCATACAACATTTTTAAAACTACTTTTAAAGGCTTTATTTTCCAACTTTGTGAAAGGAAATACTGAAACTGGCCACTGTCATTCATACATTTTTGGCACCTCTTCAGGAAACTATCCATCATGGAATTTTCCAAACGATGACCGATGTCGTTTAATGTTTGTTCGGTAAGAACCGAACGTCGTCTTTTAGATTTTTTAGCCTGAACACTTCCTGTGGCCTGAAATTGTTGTATGGCCTGGAACTTTTACACCTGGAAATCTTTCTGCGAATCGTACTTTCACTTGGTGAGCTGACCGAGTTAACACATATGAATCATAAATATATACACGCTGTGCAGTAGAAAACATATGCTGAGCCATAATATACTTTGTGGCTAAGTACAGGACAAAATAATAAATAACTCGTAATAACTGAACTACATCACATCACCGTCGACTCAAAACTGCACAGCAAAACCATAACAGCGTGACTTTGTTTATAGCAGCAGTGCTCTATCATGTTTTTATCATATTTCCACATGCCCAGTGGAAAAACAGAGCGCAGCTGGTAATATTGTTCATAAAATACCCCTCCAGGATAACTTAAAACATATAGTGTACAAGACAAACCCACAAACCCTGGAAGAATTAAAACAAAATGTCCGCCAGGAAATTTCTCAACGTGAACTAGGGCGAGTGATGGATAGTTTCCTAAAGAGGTGCCAAAAATGTATGGACAACGACGGTGGCCAATTTCTGCATCTCCTTTCATAAAGTTGGTAAGTAAAGCCTTTAAAAGTAGTTTTATGCTTTCATCTGTGCTTTTCTATGATAGCGGCAGACAGCAACGAGCGCCGAGGATGTGGACAGGAAAATAACCGGTTTGGAGTCTTGCTCACGCTGTAGTATGGATGCTGTGTTTCCATATCCATTTTGATGAAAGTCTGAACAACGAAATTCAGATCACTCCCTTAACATGTGAAAACACAAACCATACTGAAAAATGAAAACTGCAGCTCTGGGTTTTCAAAGTGGTAAAATGAAAGCTGATTTGCTCACAATTCAGCAATACGACATGCACAGGCCCACGTACACTGAGGTCATGCAACTGCCATAAGCGTTGCAAAAATTGGAAGACCATGTGATGTATTTTTCAGTTCTTAAGGCACAGTCTTGCATGACTATCTGTGTCATGGTATAAATGTTTCCATTACACTCAGTGTACTTTCAGATCTGGTTGCTCTTGTTGGTGACATGAAATTGCTTGCATAAATGGGTCCTAAGTAGAAAACCACATCGAACATTGAGTTGCCGTACCCACTGTTGTTATCATAATGGTATAATACTGGTAATCAGAAAGCATTTAGTAAAGTGGAACAATCACAATTGCTAAAACCCAAAAATAGGTTGCATAAATTGGCAGTCATCTTGTATTTGGATAAATTTGGTAATTCATGTGTTTACAACACAAAATAGTATTATTCTTTTATGAAACAACAGTACAGTTATTCAGGCGAGTCCATTGCTTAAACACAAGTAAATGACCACTAGTTTGCGTCACATGAAGTATGCTGCCAGTGAAATTGCTAAAATCCTTAGCCACTATTCTGATGGATCAGGTTGTTTTCTATCCTATGCATTCCCTCTCCTTTGCCAATTTATAAGTTTCTCATTATATCTAAAAGCTACTGATGTGACCCTATTTAATAACTATTAGAAGACCATTGGGAATAAATTGCAGTTTTGATAGGTGGGTAAAAACCAAATAAATGGTGTGAGAAAGTGTTATATACATTCCTTGTTCCTGGCTGTGGTGCATTTTGACCTCTTGAATTTTTACTTTCTCTAGCTCCTACTTATGGATATATATGTTTTAAGGTGTCCTGAATCCATAAAAAGCCTTTTTAAAAAAAATGCCATTTTGTATGCTTACGTGTGTGTTTTTTTTTAAATTTATTTAACTGCATGCCCCATTACAGTGTAATACTATATGCTTTACATCAGTTTTAACAGGTTATATAAATATGTACATGAGAATTGTTACATTGATGTAAATAATGTACTATGTTATACACATTAATTTTAACGATTTCCAAAGTGTTGTATTTAAATTGTATTTACCATTACATAACTGAGGTTAACTATTCTACTTTATTATTCCTGTTGAAAGTCTGTATTAACTGTGTATGTATTGTTTACTAGTTTGTGTAATAATACTCTTAAGATTTATATTGCTTCATTTTTTAATGAAGTCTAGAGATCGGTCAAATTTTATGAGTATCCAGGCATGTTTGTGAATTAATTGTTCATTCGTTGTAGACCAAGCTTCACCATTAATCGATATACCTTAATCGTTTGATTTGAAACTTTATGCATTTGTATGCCAAATGATCCACGGTCTGTTCTTCTTCCCTGCAAACACAAATAGGATCATTTGCTATTCGAAATTTTGATAGGCAAGATCTTAATTTATTTAAAGGTGAGTTGGAATTGTAACACTAACATCACTTAAGTTTACTCACTTAACATGTTTCGGGAAACCGTTGTTCCCTCCTCAGAAGGTTAATTCGACTGGCCCGTGTTGTTGGTGTTTCCGTTTTTTGGACTGGATCCTGTGGTGGCATCTTGTGGTGGAGAAATGTACTTCCAGAGAGGATTTGGTGGCGGCAAATCAAAATTCATTAGATGTGTGTTGTGTTTTAGAATGGTGATCTTCTCCCATGCATCTAATTCGGCTGCAAATTTGGCTGGTTTGACTAATGTAATATTGGGTTTGATGTTGTGATTAGTGATCCAAAAATGGTGTGAAACTGCAGATTTGTCCATTTGTTTGTATTTAATACATCTCATGTGCTGCTTTAGCCTAGTTTCTAGGTTTCTTTTTGTCTTACCTATGTATACTTTATTGCAATCTGAACAATTGATTTTATAGATTCCAGCTTTTTTGTCTTGTGGAATGGGGTCTTTTAACTTGTTACAAAGTAATTTCTCTATGTTAAATTTGTTCTGTGGAGCTAGGCTGATGTTATGTTTCATGAAAATCTTCTTAAATTTGTGAAAGGTTCCTGGATGGTATGTGAATTTCTTGAACTTTAGCTCTTTATCTTGCTGGCTGAGATTTGTTGTGTTTCTGATGTGCATCTGTCGTTTGAATTTTGCAATTTTTTTGTCAATAGTTGTTTTGTTGTACCCATTATGTATTGCTGTGTCTACTATATGCTGGTATTCTAACTGGTATTCTTTTTTATTTAAGGGGGTATATACCAGTCTATGTGTTAGGCTGTTTAGTACTGCATGTTTGTGTGTGGTTGGATTGAAACTCTTATTTTTTATGTAATTAGTAGAGTGTGTTGGCTTCCTGTATATGCCAAAGGTTAGGTTATTTTGTTCTCTGATGATTTTTAGGTCTAAAAATGGTAGCATGCCTTCTTTTTCTATTTCTATGGTGAATTTTATTGATTGGTTCTGTAGATTTAGTAAGGCTAAGGAGTCTTGTATGAACCTGTTAGGGACAACAGCGAAGATGTCGTCAACATATCTGTGCCAAACTTTAAACATGTATGGAAAGGAAGTTGTTATGTGTGTTTCTAAGTAGCTCATAAATAAATCTGCCAAGAAGGGTGAAAGTGGGTTGCCCATGGTTAGACCAGTTGGTTGTTGATAGAACTTCTTATTGAAACTAAAACAACTAAAAAAATTGTTTTAGTTTCAATAAGAAGTTCTATCAACAACCAACTGGTCTAACCATGGGCAACCCACTTTCACCCTTCTTGGCAGATTTATTTATGAGCTACTTAGAAACACACATAACAACTTCCTTTCCATACATGTTTAAAGTTTGGCACAGATATGTTGACGACATCTTCGCTGTTGTCCCTAACAGGTTCATACAAGACTCCTTAGCCTTACTAAATCTACAGAACCAATCAATAAAATTCACCATAGAAATAGAAAAAGAAGGCATGCTACCATTTTTAGACCTAAAAATCATCAGAGAACAAAATAACCTAACCTTTGGCATATACAGGAAGCCAACACACTCTACTAATTACATAAAAAATAAGAGTTTCAATCCAACCACACACAAACATGCAGTACTAAACAGCCTAACACATAGACTGGTATATACCCCCTTAAATAAAAAAGAATACCAGTTAGAATACCAGCATATAGTAGACACAGCAATACATAATGGGTACAACAAAACAACTATTGACAAAAAAATTGCAAAATTCAAACGACAGATGCACATCAGAAACACAACAAATCTCAGCCAGCAAGATAAAGAGCTAAAGTTCAAGAAATTCACATACCATCCAGGAACCTTTCACAAATTTAAGAAGATTTTCATGAAACATAACATCAGCCTAGCTCCACAGAACAAATTTAACATAGAGAAATTACTTTGTAACAAGTTAAAAGACCCCATTCCACAAGACAAAAAAGCTGGAATCTATAAAATCAATTGTTCAGATTGCAATAAAGTATACATAGGTAAGACAAAAAGAAACCTAGAAACTAGGCTAAAGGAGCACATGAGATGTATTAAATACAAACAAATGGACAAATCTGCAGTTTCACACCATTTTTGGATCACTAATCACAACATCAAACCCAATATTACATTAGTCAAACCAGCCAAATTTGCAGCCGAATTAGATGCATGGGAGAAGATCACCATTCTAAAACACAACACACATCTAATGAATTTTGATTTGCCGCCACCAAATCCTCTCTGGAAGTACATTTCTCCACCACAAGATGCCACCACAGGATCCAGTCCAAAAAACGGAAACACCAACAACACGGGCCAGTCGAATTAACCTTCTGAGGATGGGAACGACGGTTTCCCGAAACATGTTAAGTGAGTAAACTTAAGTGATGTTAGTGTTACAATTCCGACTCACCTTTAAATAAATTCAATACACATCACTGTTTCTAGCTTCTTTTCATTACAATATCAACGTGAGATCTTAATTTCCCATGTCCTGTTAAAAATGCTGTTAGCTCTGGAAATATGGGTAATTTTAAGTGAAGTCTGGAGTTTATTGATGGAAAGGATGTTTTTGTAATTGCTCCTTTCTTTGAATTTGTCCATTGCTGTTCCCAAATCTGGAGTCCTCTTTTCTTCTCACATGTGACAATCACTTCTTTGGGTGTTTTCTTATATACCACTTCACCATCTTCAAAAGCAGCTTCTTTTGTAAGTCAATATGCCAGTCCCTACATGTTCCTTTACCCATCCAAAATATGCACTCCATCGTGTATTGTTCAGCGTGTTGCATGTGTGAGAGAGAAAGAATTGCATAACTGAAAAACAAATATTTTGTTAAATGTGAAACTTTGTATAAATTTAAAATCATTGGAACTTGCACACAGTGAAGCAAATAATTAATTATGGTAATTGAATTGATATTAAGCACCTACTAAATTACTGGTAGGACATGTTTCAAGGACCTATTCTCCCCATTTTCAGCTCCTGGTCAACTAACTGGTCATTTTCATTCTTCTTCTTCCCTCAGTATATGTAGCAACATATATTGTGGGCTTTGTGATTAAGTTAACCAATTACCCCTCCTTTTTTTTCCCCCTCAAAAATTGCTTAGCGTATGTTTAAGATATTTGCATCACCAATAAACTGTATAACTTGAATTTTCTGTAAATAGTTCTCTTTATTTAATGAATTTTGTATAAATAGGAAACATTAAGAAATAGACCTAAACTTACAGCAGGAAAAATATAGAACTCATTCAAACACACAATCTCTATGTAACAAATTTTTTCATAGCTTTAGGCATTTCGGAGATGCTTGAAACGTTGTGATTTCTTTCATGCCATTGCAACAACTTTATATCAAAAGTAAGACATTTGAGTGCTGTTTCCACGAGATGTAACTAAGCACTTATTGCTTAATTTGAAGTCACTCCTAAGCAGAAATTTATTGTAACGTAGTGTGGAGAGGAATCACTCTTTATAGGAATAGTGTAATATGTAAGGTACAGATATACCATATTTACATGAATCTACTGTCCATTCCACACCAGAGTTCCCTCTGATGTAAACAGAAGCACGTGCTTCGGCTTGTCACGAACCCAAGAATATACTCTTACGCCAACGTAAATAGTTCCTTAATACATGTATTGTATTATGAAATATTGGAGCAGGAAAGGTATAGAACTGCACATTTTATTACGGTTATCATAAGAACTCATTGTTAAAGGTAATGGATATATACTAGCTGTTAAGAGGTTACAAAATGTGATTTTTGTCTGCTATTGCGCTAACGCCGAGAGCGTCATGCTTGTTAATACCAACTGTATGCATGACTGCCACTCTCTTACATATACGAGAAATGCAGCAATGAATTCCCAGAGGTGATACTGAGTACTGAATAAACACTCTGCCTAACACAGGAAATATGATAAGCGAACAGTCATTCATAATACGGTAACACACATATGCTCAGCTCAGGTTAAATCTTGTGGTTTAATCAGTTGATATTTGAGCTCACATGGTAGAGGAAGGTGCTTGTAGTGCGAATAAACTGTTCAAACACAAAAGCGGGAAACAATTAAAAAGTGGCTAAAAACAAACAATACTTCATATATTCAACTCACTATTAGAAAAATACCTGACACTTGCATTATTGCTTATTATGAAACTAATATCGGATTTTACAGGCGTTTCAGTGAGAAGTATAACCAAAGTGAGCAGGGAATATAAACAGACATAATAGAACATATGTAGAAGAGGAGAATCAAATGTGGGAACTTGTTTTAAGTACAACAGTGCTGCGGAATTGTGGATAAGCTTGTCCTTATTTTGGAGAGTAGTTCTGATTCTGATATGGCAGCTGAGTCATCTTCAGAGGATTCGGATTTGGGTGTTGCACTTTTTCCGGAGGATTGTGATTAACGTAAGTAAAATGTTCATTGCTGCATACTTATAAAATCTATTGTTACCTCAAGTTGCATTTTGAACTCTGATTCTCACGCAGGGCGCATTTTTATAGATTTAAATAGTGTTCAACAAGCACGTGAGAGGCGAACAAGCAGTCATTATGGGCGGGGGATTGCGAACTACTTTCGCGGGATAATACAAAGAGTTTGTTCTCAGTGAAAAGCACTCTGGTTTGGAATGGACAGTAATGTGCACCTTTTTTTGACCAAATGTAGTACTCAAAATTGTGGTGTGCATTAGATTCGCTGGCATATTAGATTCAAGTGCAAATCTGTTCCGTAGAACGCCAGTAACTCCATTCAGTTATTTCGTTTATTATGTCACAATGGATTCTGGAGTTAACATGCATCCGGAAACTCGCGACAAGCTAGCTGCCCATTTATCATTGGCCTATTATGGAGCATTTTTAGTTACGATATGGAGGGCATGGGCAAACAGAGAAGAACGCCTTAGGATGCTTTTTTAAAGCATAAAGTAATCCTTTATGGTGAAAAAAATGGTAATAGAAAGTCAGGAAGGAAGTTCAATGTATCAAAGAGCAATGTTTGCTTGTGGAGAAAACAGAAATTGTCATTATTTGCTACTAAAGCTAGTAGGAATAAATTTATGGGTCCTAGCAAAGAAACATCCTGAAGTTGAAGAAAAAGTGTTGGAATTTGTGCTTGAAAGGGGGAAGAATGGGCAACCTGTGACTAGTGACACTATATGAAAGAAAGCTAAAGATGAGGCTGAATTTCTTGGTATTCCGAAACAAGAGTTTAAGACTAAGGGTTTGGTTTTAAATGTGTCACCTAACAATAGGGCATTTTCAATTCTGTAATCTGATGTTTTATATATATGATAAATCCGTTGTTGTATTAAATAAATTTAAATAAAATAGGTACCTATTATCTATTTTCTGTCATTGATGCGCTTTACATTCGATACAAACCATGTTTACGTAATTTTAAGTTTCAGATATGGGGTGCGCATTAGATTCGCGTAAATATGGTACATATGTGAATTTGTCAGTGGCAGAGAAAGTTGTATGGATGTATCACAGAATTTTTTCCTGAGTCATTTCTGTGCTTCATTGCTTGCTTTATGTATGTATATATTTATTTTCATAATGCTATACAAAATTCTTACAATTTTTAATACATTACTTTGAGTTGATATCCTTTTTTCTTTCGTCCATCATGCATTTTAACACCGTGGTTATTTATGCATGGTAGGTCATAATAAATTCATATTGCTTTATTTTTCTAAAACATTTTTCTCTTACTCTCCCCATATATTCTCCTGTTCTTTTTATCTTTCTCTTCTTTTGTATTTTCATTATCCTAACTTTTAATACTTTTTTGTCAACATTCTCCCATTCTTTAAGTAAAAACTGATCTCTCCACAACTTAGTTTCTTCACATTCAATTATATTATGCAAATCATTATCTGCCTCTCCACAAAGAGGACACCTATCTCCCCTTAGCCTATATGCACTTAATCTAGACCAGACCCACCCTTCTCTCACTAACCTATTACCTACATCCACCTTCCCCAGTCCACCTTTAATTGTCTATATAGTTTCAAACTTTTCTTTCCTTCCAGACTTTGAAATAATTCTTGTTTCTCTATATCTTCCACTCTGTTCCTCACTTCTTTCCAGAAACCTTTAACTAACCCCTCTCTCTCCTCCCATAAGTTACCCACTCCTATTTCCTGTAGAATTCTCCTTATTCCTTGAGCCCAGTTCATTCCAGCACTGGATTTTTCTTGTATTATTAAACATTGCCTCAAGATATTATGCTTGCCCAATGATTTCAATGTATTAGCTGGAATGAGATTTATGATTATGTAGTTTCCAAAATACCATTTAAGTAAAACATGGTTATTTCTATGACACTGTTGTTCAATGCATTTTAAATCCATTATATTAGTATGAAACATTAACATATTAAACTGATTTAGTGTTATGAAGAATCTTCAGGTTGACATTCAGGCAATAATGAATGTCAGTGAAACTGGCCAGTATTTTATTAAATATCAGATTTTTTGGGGGATTGTATAGTGTGCTTTTTACCCACCTATCAAAATGGGGCAGTTTATTCCGCTGGTCATCTAAACCTGGTGTATGCATAGCTAAACATACCTGCTGTTATATGTTATGTTTAACAGCACTCGCCTGAAAGTAGTGAAGAGGGTGAGGCATCAACTGCCAGTCAACAACAGCAGCAAACGGCTGCAGCTGCTGTAGCCATTACCACAGGCACCCCAGGACAGGAAATGTTGGTCCATTTCAATTTCAACAAGGATCACAGAGACGGCACATTCTTTAGGGCTGCAGAAGACCATGCTGCTTTGCAGAGGTAAAAAAGGTCCAGACTCTTAAAATTCTTCTTGCCAGTTTCTTTACCTAATGTTTAGAGACCTGGAAAATTTGCAAAACTGTGCACAAAAAAAAAAAGCTTCAATAGTACATATGTAGAGTGGCTTTGTACTCTTGCATTTTCAAAATTTTGCCTTGAATCATGAAGTTTTACCTTTATTTGTGAAGAAAAGAAAATCTTCAAAATATTTATGCAGTTTACCAACTATAAACTAAAGTTAATTACAAAGCAACTTGTTTCTTATTGCTTGTCATTTTTTCATACTCAGGGTTTGGCAACACTTTAGATAAGCACAGTAAAATCGTAACAAACAGAGCAGAACTTCACCATTATTCAGCTCCCTTCAGTTCTGGCTTGAGTCTTCGTCAGCAACATTCATTTACTTTTTCTTTAGTTTTGCTATACTTGGTTAAAGAAAACCTCAATTTGCATTTTCCTCTATTTAAATAGTTTTTATTTTTACACCAACAGCCTATAATTGTTTTAAGTAAAAACAAATAAATTGCAGCAGTTTTTATTTGTCCTTCCCCCCTTCAAGTCTTGAAGTGTTATTCAAGAAATTTTATCATACGACGGCAGTCCCAGAAGTACCCGACCTGATGTATATATAGCAGTTGTTTTTTCAAACAAATGACTATAGTAGAAAGTACCACCCTTATAAAGCTTAAGTTTGAAGTTTGTTGATGCTATGTTGTGTAGCAATTATTTGACAGCCATTAATAGTGAACACTCTCAGCAAATTTGTAAACATGGATAAAACTGGCCATCGTTATGTGATACAATACTTTCATTTGAAAGGTCTTAGTCCAACTAATATTAAAACTGAGCTAGATTCTACTCTGGGGAGTCTGCTCCTTCGTTTACAACAGTAAACTATTGGGTAGCAGAGTTTAAACAAGGCCGTATGAGCTGCCAAGACGAAAATCGCAGTGGTCGACCAAATGAGGTGACCATGTCAGAAATTGTGAAGAAAATCCACAAAATGGTATTGAATGACCGTCAACTGAAAGTATGTGAGCTAGCAGACATTGTAGACATTTCAAAAAGTGCTGTACTTCGCACACTAACTGAAAATTTAGACATGAGAAAGCTGTGCACAAGATGGGTGCTGCATTTACTCACAATGGAACAGAAGCAGTGTTATGAGGATGTTTCGGTCGAGTGTTTGGCGATGTTTCACTGCAATAAAGCTGAGTTTTTGCATCGATTCATAACCATGAATGAAACATTGGTTCATCACTTCACACCTGAGTTGAAGGAACAGTCAAAACAGTGGATTGAAAGGGGAGAATCGGCTTCAAAGAAGGCGAAGACAGTTCCATCTGCAGGCAAGGTCATGGCATCAGTTTTTTGGGATGCGTGTGGGATAATTTTCATTGATTATCTTCAAAAGGAAAAGTGATCAATGGCAAGTATTAGGCAAACTTATTAAAGCGTTTGAATGATGAAATCAAGCAAAAACGGCCAAAAAAGAAATTTCTGTTTCATCAAGACAATGTACCAGTTCACACATCCATTAATGTCATGGCCAAAATCAATGAGTTAAAAGTTCAGATTGCTTCCTCATGCACCCTATTCGCCAGACTTAGCTCCCTCTGATTTTTTTCTGTTTCCAAAGTTGAAGAAATGGCTTGGTGGTAAAAGATTTGCCAACAATGAAGAGGTTGAATTTGTAGTTGATGGCTATTCTGCAGAACTCGACGGTTCTCACTATAAACAGGGTATCAAAGCTATTGAACATCGCTGGGAAAAATGTATTGGGCTGATAGGAGACTATGTAGAGAAATAAAGATTTTTTGTCCAATTTTTGTGTTTTCTTTGTTAGGTCGGGTACTTCTGGGACAGCCCTCATAACCATTCAAGAATTGTAGGGAAATCTACATGCAAGTTTTCCAGGGCTGCGCTAATCATATGGAAGGAAATAATTTTTATGAAAAATGATGTAGCTATTTGTGGCTGTCAAAAACTGAAATAAATATTTTAATTTAACTTTTAAAAGCATTGGAACTTGCACACAGTGAAGTAAAAAGTTAGGGAAAATGAATCTATATTAAGCAGTCATGTTGTTCCACTTACCAAATTACTGGCAGGATATGTTTCGAGAACCTGTTGTCCACATTTTCAGCTTTTGGCTTAGTTGAGTAGTTTTTAGATAATCAGTGTTGTATTTTCCTTTTAGTCACATAGTTATTTGAAAGGCTCCACAGTTTTCACATAATAGAGAAGTGCTTGATGTTCAACAAGTAGTATTAAACTTGCAAATTTGAAGTTTTTCTATTTGTAGGCCAGCAAATTAAACTTTTGAAAATGGCAGTTAATGTATAGCCATTGAGAAAAATAATTTTCTCAATTATTAAAAAATGTAATTATAGAAAAATTGAGTCAGAATTGAAACCAGAACAGCCACTTCTGATGATGAGAGCAAGAAACGTGTAAATAAAGTTAAGTGTTTCAACTCCAACTCAATTTTTCTATAATTTCAAATTCACATCACTGTTACTAGCTTATCCATATGTTATATAAAAAGTATAAGTTGACTAATTTCTGATGTTATGCTGGTTACAATTTTCTGTCTTATATAATTATTGAGCACATGCTCGTAATGAACTGGATTACAACATGTAGCAAAATGTTCGGTTATTAAAATTGTTTTTCATAAATATCACACATACATATTTTACTGTTATAAGCAGATTACCTTTTGTTTTGCTGTGTCTTCTCATTCCTAAATCATGACCATCTATAAATATATATTGCTTGGAATGAAATATCCATAGCTTTTGTCATATTTTTTGTATGGCTTTTCTGTGGAGAAACATTAGTTTTCTATTCCATGGAATTCTCTGAGGAAAATCTTATTCACATGTATTTCTTTTTTATGACTCCAATACATGTGTATTCTAATATCCAGTCTTGTAAATCCTTTTGTCTCTTAGAGTGCACCCATAGATTGAAAACATATCGGTTTCGACAAACCCGAGGAGGGAGATACTATATTATAGGCATTTTGTGCATGATTGTAACCTATTGTCACCCCTCCCTTTTTGGGAATGTTCTTATCCACCAGATATGCAATTTTATGGTATTGTTAATCATTCCAATAAAAATTTAACTTGCCAGAGTATAAGCTTTTAACGTTAGAATTACAGAATGAAATTGAATCTATATAGTTAGCTGTTATGTTTTAAAATGCATCTCACACTGGATCTTAAGTAAATAACTAAATTTTGTGTATATTAATTATATAGAAATAATTACCCAAAGAATACCTCAAATTATAAAGCTTCTGGGCAGTTGTAATCCTCCTTTGCTTGCTGGGAAAATGTAAGTAAAGCCTGAATTACGATGAACTTAACATAAGTGACTAGCTCAATGCGGTGTAACATGAAGGTCGTACACATTGTATTAAATGGAGCTATTTAGGGTTGACTTAACGTGACTTAATTTAACATGATGTAACTTAAGAATTTGGCAGTGTCAAACTTTTCCTTCCGGTATGTCAAATTGAATGTCACATGTTAATTAGAACCAATTGGCGTGAAGCAGTAGCATGAAGTAATAAAAGAAAAATCAATCATGAGTCATTCCCATTATGTTAAGTGCATCCTAATTAGACCTTTACTTTAGCAACATTTCTTAATTTAGCATTATGTCCCATTATGTTAAGTAAAGTTCATTGTAATGCTGACTTAACGAGGTGCAAGTCTAGCAATGACACCCGAGACATTAGTTATAATGCGGCTTACTGACGCCTGACTAAAGTAAGCAGTGTTGTCTTGATACCCTCCTCTTGCATAATACGGAAGTGCAGTTAGCATTTGTGTGTCAATTGAGATACTCAAGCCTTGGTTATCATATAGGTTACGACGAACCCTTTCTATCAGATTAATTTTTGCTTTACTAAACCTGTATCAGTTTCTGAAGTTTATGTCATCATACTTTTCAGTTATGTCTAATTTTGGTAGATAGTTTTCCTCCACCGTTCCCATTTCGTGAATTCTACGCACACCAGCCACACGCATCGCTCCATAGTCATTCATTTTTCAAAGATGATCTGCCTTTAATCTACCCCTCTGAGGTAGACCAAAATTTGGTCCTGACCAAGGCATGTGATCCCTGGACCAGCACAAGTCCCGATTTACAAATAAGAATATTGATGGTCTGCTGTAAATCCACTAGAAGTAGCAAGTTGGTCTGGACCAAGATCATCTATGAATACCAACTTCCCTTAATTATTTAGAAGTTGTTATATAGCCTATGTCCACCAGGAAGAACAGTGCTTATCTATGGTGAAAGAATTATCAAATTAGTTGTTTCGTTTCCAAGCTTAGCACACGAGGTGTGATCAAAAAGTTTCCGGAATGGCTTCACAACAATGCTGACGCTAAGATTTCTTTAATTCTTACCCAGACTGTACATCCAGCGTTCCTTCCCGATAAAAATGAGAGGTCCCGTGACTTCCTGTAACCATGCAGTGATGAGGTAGACACTCTGAAATGAACATGTGTTTTGCATGTGCTGCAATTTTTCTGCATAGCAAAAATGTCAGATTATGAAGAACAAAGAACGAACATCAAATTTTGCTTTAAACTCAGTAAAACTGCAACAGAAGCCTATGAAATGTTAAGAACAGCTTATGGGGAGGAAGCTATGGGCAAAACTCAAGCATTTGAGTGGTTTTTGAAATTTAAAAGTGGTGCGACATCAGTTAAAGATGCAGATGTTCGGGGCGACCCTATTCCAGCAAAACTTATGAAAATATCAATCAAGGAGGGAAATGGTCTTAAATGACAGGCGCATTACAATAAGAGAACTTTCTGACTGATTAGGACTCTCCTTTGGAAGTGTTCAAAGCATTTTGAAAGACAATTTGGACATGAGAAGAATTGCTGCCAAGTTCGTGCCCCGCCTGCTTTCAAATGACCAAAAGGAAAGCCATGTGATTGCCTGCACAGATCTTAAAGAACAGTTACAAAATGACCCAGAGTTATGGAGAAAATTATTTCTGGTGATGAAACATGGATTTATAGGTACGATCCAGAAATGAAGCAACAATCTTCACAATAGAAGAGATCTTCATCTCCACGCCCGAAAAAGCCCATACTTCAATCCAAAGTGAAGTCAATGATGATTGTGTTTTTTGACATTAAAGACATTGTACATAAGAAATTTGTGCCGCAGTGTCAAACAGTGAATCAAGTGTTCTACAAACAAGTGCTGCAAAGATTAAGTGAGAATGTGCGACGCAAACGGCCGGAGAAATGGAGGAGTGGTGACTGGTTCCTGCATCATAACAATGTGCCCGCGCACAAAGCTCTTTCTGTTCGCCAATTTCGGATAAAAGTAGGATGAATACGGTTCCCCATCCCGCCTATTCTCCAGATTTGGCACCAGCGGACTTTTTTCTTTTCCTGTGACTTAAAATGCGGCTCCGAGGACACCATTTTGAGGACATTGATGTCATCCATCATGAATTGCAGAAGGCTCTGAACATGTTGAAAGAAGATGACTTCCAGAGGTGCTTCCAGCAGTGGCAGAAGCGCTGGACAAGTGTATCAACTCCCAAGGAGACTACTTCGAGGGTGAGAGTGCAGATTAGACAAAACAAACTGTTGTGTAGTATTTATGACGTCATTCCAGAAACTTTTTGATCACACCTCGTATATATACACACACACACAATTTTTTTTCTTTTTGTAATATTAATGTAGATTAAGGCATTTTTAGAGCTTTCTAAATTACTTGCTCCCTGCACCTATCATTTTAAATCTTAAGGTTGTTTGCTGAGTGTATAATGATTTACAAAACCTTTTTATACCTTGTATTTCAGGTAGACTATACTTACTTTACAGCTTTATAGTTTGAAACTAAGCTGGCATTATGTTTGAACAGGTCCTCAATAGCCCAGATTGGTGAGTTCTTACGAATGAAGAGTGTTAATATTATAGATGGGACTGTAACCACACCAACAGCCACATTAGTGGAAGTAGCTCCAGGAAATGCAGCAGTGCGGCAATGGGACCGCTGTGGAAAGACTTTTGCTACGCTAGAGGAATTACAGTCACACTCTAGTAGTTGTACGGACCAAGATGCAACAGGTGCAGCAGGTGGCGGAACAACATCTGAGAGTCCCAGTGCAGGTAACGGTGGTGGTGCAGAAAAGAGCAATGGAGGTGGTAACTTTAGCTGCGAAATATGTGCAAAGCCTTTCAAAAGAAAAGAGCATCTTTTCCAGCACCGCAAGCTCCATACAGGTGAGCGACCTTATGTATGTGTGTCGTGTGGTAAAGCATTTTCTCGGAAAGAACATTTGGTGCGCCATGCAGTGTCGCACACTGGTCAGAAGATGCACGGCTGCGATATGTGCGGCAAAAGTTTCTCTCGGAAAGACAATTTGCATAAGCATCGCAAAATACATGGCATTGCTGGTCCCTACATATGTGAAACTTGTGGTAAGAGCTTTGTGGTGAAGCACTACTACTTGGTACACCGAGGTAGTCACGCCAACACGACCACTCCAGGCAGCGATGGAGATGCTACAGAAAACAATCCATTTCCATACAAATGCGACGTCTGCAATAAAAGTTTTGCAATGAAGCAGTATCTGGTCACGCACAAATTGCGGCATAGAAAAAAGAATCAGAATCACACTGATAGCACAACAGCACAGAATAGTCAGGTTATTGAAAACAACCCTGCTGTCAGCGAGGCACATGCAACAATGACCCACAATAATGCCCCACCTCTTACAACCATCAACAATGCAGCGTTGCTTGCACCTAACATACTTCACCATGTTGCAACATCCCAACAACAGCAGCAGCAGCAACAACAACAGCAACAGCAGCAGCAGCAGCAGCAGCAACAAGGACAGGTTGTGACCAACAATGCAGCAGGTGGTGCGGCAACAATGATACAGGTATCATCTGCAGCAGCTGCCACAGCGTATCTTTGTGCACCATCAACAGTGGCTGCCAATGAGTTGTTAGAAACATACCGCAGACTACATTCCGCATGATAATGGGCATCCTCCACCATAGTCAGACACTGACTAGTGGCAAGACGTCTCTCTGTGCTGGTACATTTCTAAGCAGCATTCAATTTGGGATTTGAACCCTTTAATCTTAAATTTTCGAGAGCTGTATGAAATTAGTTTATATGTAAATATCGAGCAATGGCATGTTCAATGAGACATCTTTGGAGGATGGATGAACTTAACAAACTCTTACCATTACACAGAGTATAATTGAAATAAAGTTCCTCTTTCTCATTGGTCAAATTATCATATGTATTGCCAAGAGTTAAATTAACAAGAAAACCTTGACTCGCCAAAGACTAGAACTATTTCACAAATAAAATGAGCTAATAAAACCCTCAAAATATTTCATATGGTTAAATCATACTTGCCAACTTTAACAGTAAACATAAAATGTATGGTAGCAGAGGCCTTTATACGATTTTATGGCAAAGGAGGTATTTATGCAGCTTTGTAGGCAGATTCAAAGCGTGGCAGATTTTCACTTTGGAATGACAAAGCATTAAATTCTATTGCATTCTACTGTAACTTAAGATTACAGACGAATGTACTGCACTAATACAGTGCCATGATAGGCCAGATCTTATCTGTGTGTGTGTTTCATCGTAATCATGGTGCCCCTTCATCTGCATAGCATGCAGATTTAAAATTGAATTGCTCTTCTAGTGATCTCTAGTAACAGTAGTAAGTGGGCGTGAACATTCAGTAATGGACGACACAAATTGTAAAGTCAACTCTCACACAAATTGTTATTTACATTATGTGGCCATGGTATATACGTTTCTCGGTTTTTGAAACGTATTTTGCTTTTATAGTTCATGTTATGAAATTTGAAGTATGGACTAAAGTCTGTGTATAGCCCAGGAAGTGACATTCTTTACTTTAATATGTGTTTATTGTGGTACTAGAAAGAATTGAATGGGTGCTTCCAAAAATGTGCTAACCATAATTTTACCAGAATAGAAAAGTCTGCAAATATCAATAAAACAAATTGCCACAGATTCTAGCATACATAGGAATAAAGTAGCTATACAGCCATTTTACAGTTATGCCATCTGTGGTGGCCACCTGTCTAAAGTGCCAAGTGAGGCAATTTTGATATAAAAAAACAAAATGGCATGTTTACAATAAAATTACAAACTTTGTATCTCATCACACAGATTTCCTTAAGGTTAGCCAAACTCAGAGTATGTATTGCAGTATAAAGTATGTATGTTTTTAAACTTGGCCCATTTTTGGGATCACAGTTTCAATTTCACCATATATGATAGAAAGAAGCAGACTACCAGGCTTTGAAGGTTCTTATAAAACAGAATTCCTATTTGTTTTACATGTAATTTTTGCACATTTACTGCAACAAACATCTCAGGCATTCTAAATTTCTGCATTGCAAAATTATTATGTTTTGCTGCACAAGGAGAAGTTGGCAAGTATGGTACATGATAAATTAACCTCAAAATATTGGTCCCTACAGCTATGATTTTATGCATGTCAGCATACATACTGAACATAAATTAAAGCTCATATTACTTATTGTCAAAAATCTTTATAACTTCTCCATTTACCTTTCTTATGTTAGTTACCCAATGTGCAATCTGCTCTGTTGACATTTGCTTTTCCAATTCATAACCTTTCACGTGATTTATTTCCTACTTTGTAGCATACACAAATCTTTCAGGCCATGTCATTTGAATTTAGCTCTTATTCCCTGCAGACATGTTTGTTATACTTGATTGTAGAGGAAAATGAAATGAACACCCAACAAAAGTAGAGAATGATCTTATCAATTTAGAGTCAAAATTGATTTGATATGTATTGCTTTCCAGCACCTGATTGGTCTATATCGTTGATGATGCTGATGTCAGACAAGACAGGTTGAAGGTGATTGTGATCTTTTGTCCTTAGTTTTGGGGGAAGGTAACACGAAGCAAAACCAAGGATATTAGTATTGCGCAATGCCTGACCTGAATACATGCAGCTTAATTCAGACAGTATTACATTTAAAGATGACAAAAACATGCTGAGAATGGTATGGTTTCATCATAATAAAGGGAGAGCATTGTTGCAATTAGACCCACATTTTAATCCTTTAAAAAGTGCTTTAACAATTATAAAAATACCCCTCATTTGGTTAATTAAATTATGAAATTACCTTAAATACTCAGTAAAGTTGAGCCTTTTTGAAAACTGGAAAACTATAAATGATTACAACAGGAAAATTACAAATCTTATTGAGACAGTATGTGAATAATTCATAAATGGCTATGAAATGATAATGATCACAGAAGCTGTTTCATATTACCGATTCAGATAAATCTTTGGGTGTTTCTTTGAGATTATCAGAATTGAAGATTTGTTTGTATTTGGGATTTTCTAGCTGCTGCTTTTTAAATGCACATTGGATTTTTACATTTTACTGTTATCTTCTGACAAATTATTAGCTACAGCTATTTATTTGTGAAATTTTCCCAGTTCACAAATTTCTTTTCGTTTTGCCAGTATAATTTTATCTGTAGGATGTAAACCTGACTTCATAAGCACCTGATTTAATATTTATGGAGTATGTTATTTTTGTTTAAGATACAAATATTGAGTTTGTTCTGAGGTGTTAAGATAATATGAAATTTTTGTGAGAGTTCTCCACTCGGCCCCTCTTGTTCATTAATGAAAATGTAGAGGGTCCATGTTTATTGGAAAATGAAAAGTAATTGGTATAGAAGAAATAAAATACTATTGCAGATACTACCATATGAGCAATAAGTCAGCAGTATTTATTTAAAGGTGAGTCGGAATTGTTACACTAACATCACTTAAGTTTGTTAGTGTAACAATTCCGACTCACCTTTAAATAAATTCAATACACATCACTGTTTCTAGCTTCTTTTCATTACAATATATACGTAAGTCAGCAGTAGTTAATAAGTGAAATGATTGAAACACAAATTTTTAAATTCTGATAGATTTAAGCTGAAGGGACAGGACAGCAACAGTATGACACAAAATTGAGTTAAGTTTAGGTTAAAGGTGCAAACCCCTTAAATATATAAATGAAATTATGCAGTAGCCTTAATGGAGCTGTAAAGACAGACAATAAGCGTATAAATTGTCAAAAAAATCTTAAAAAATAATCAGAATAGTGTAAAATGACATGGAAAAATTTTATCTGCACTTTTACAAGTTGAAAATAGGTTAATAATAATAAAAATAATTAGTAATTGGAAGACAAAATGCTTGTTGGGGAAGAATTCCAATGTTTGGGACTGAAACACCACTTTCATGGGTTTTATAAGCTTAAGGAGTCCAGATCTCAAATGTGAAGGTCTGCTATCACTGCAGCAATTCTGCATACTATTAATCTTGGTTTTAAGAAAATGTACCAGCACAAAAAAGAAATAACTAAAAAAGCAGGATGCAAATAGAAAACCCTTTTAGTAGTTGTGTCAAATATTGTAGCTATTTGTTGTGTAGTTTGGGTTTTCTTGTAAGACGTCTGCTGTCAGCCAAAGCAGAATATTGGATCAAATGTCTGGGGAAGGAAAAAGAAGCGAACATTAGAGGTGAAAGGATTCAAAAGGAGCATGTTTTACTGTGATAAATATCGGATATTTGAAAGCACATCAAGGAATAAAGAGACTATGGGAGGAGGGTTGAAATTCATTTTAAAACAAAACAAAACTTGGAAAGGCAGAATAGAAAGTAAAACTAAAATCATTGGTTTTTCAGAATAGTGGAATTAAGGGAAAAAAGTGCCTCTTCACCAATAGAACACCACTGCCCACTTGAATATCATATTCAAAACAAACACCTGTACCAACTTGCAACATGCTATCTTCTAGTTAATATTTTGAAACAATGGCGAAAAATGAGAAATTGATATAGAGTAATTTTAAATTGAGTTATGTATATACATTTATAGTAATGGCTGTTGCGTCAGCTGAAGGAGCAAGGAATATAGTATTCATAAATATTGGTACAAAATTTAAAATTTGTATGTTTTGAATAGGCTTTTAAAGTGGTAAACATTGATAAAACTAATGTAACTTTTCTTTTTACCTGTTTTTTATATATATATAAAGAATTCGTAAAAATATATTGCACTAAGGAATATCATTTTCTTTCAGTCATTAAGACCAATTACTTGGAGGTTATTAAACCTTAAAACAATATTTTACATTAAACAGCAAGTCTTGCTGAAAGCATTTCTCTATCACCTATCTATGATATTAGATAATTTCACCAATTTTAAAATTGTTGATTTCATGACCCATTTTCTCAGAAATTATGTAGGATATTAGACTGAGAAGTTTACAGGATGTAGATCCACCCATCTACTTCTTTTTTGTATACCAATGATGTGTATTAAACAACATGCATTTTTTTCTGAAATATACAATTTTTTTAAAAAATAGTTGACTATCTTATTAACATCAGAGTAACTCCACAACAGTATTAGGGTGTTGTTTTTATGATTTCTAAAAGTTTTGTCAGAACTTCATAATTTCTGAGAAAATCGATCATATATATGAGAAAATGTCATTCACAGAAAAAGCTGCTCAAGGTATAAAAATGGACAAAAAGAAGCTTGTATATGTTTACATGGAAAGAAAACATATCTTCATAATTGGACACACCAAAACTGTTATATTTAGCAGTGGTACCAATTTCTAGAGCAAATTTCCACCAAAACTGTTATATTTAGCAGTGGTACCAATTTCTAGAGCAAATTTCCCCCAAAAGAGAAGCTAAAATTTACCTCTATTCTAAAGAGTCTAGAAGCTATGATTTTTTTATGTGAAGTGCTGTAGAATTCAGTGTTAAATATGTCAGATGCATTTCCATTGTTAAAAATATATTTAAAATACAATGTTATGATGATAAAGAGTGCAAAGAAAAGCTAAATATGTCATTTTTTTGTAATTTTTGCCACTAAATCTCCCTTCCAAAATCTTGTTTCAAGATTCCACTAGAAATATTGTTTTGATGCCCTGAACCAGAAAACAAAGTATTTTTAAGAAAACGTTACGTGCATCTGTCATTAGTGGACAATATAACTCAAAAATGAAAATTTCAGAATCTTTAAAGAATTCAAAGTAAAGCTTCTCATGGAATCTCTCCGCCCTAAACAGCTTATATTTATAACATGTTTCTGTGTTGGTATATCGGCTGGGATGTTGAAATTTCACCAAGATATAGTTTAAAGCTTTCACAACAGATGCTTTTTTGTTCTCATGTGTCGCTCTAGCTAGAGAAGCATGAACTATGCAACAAAAATGGCGCACATGCTACTGTCGTCCATTGTGAAGAGCAGCGAGGTGTAGTGCAATTTTTGTGGACTAAAGGGCCATAACCCGAGTGAAATTCACAGGGATATGCATGGTGTGTATGTGGATGACTGTATGGACCATAGCAATGTCTCCAGGTGATATGCATTCTTCAAAGACGGCCATGATAACCTTTGCGATTTGCCACGTTTTGGACGTCCACTAACAGCTGCAACCCCACAGAAGGTCACAACCATTGAGGCAGCAATTCTGAACGATCGCAGATTTAACTGCGAACCTTATCTCAGCAGTTCAACATTTCATATGGTGTGGTGTACGATATTGTGCGTGACACTTTAAAGTTTTGAAGTTAGTGCTCGCTGGGTGCCTAAGAACCTGACCGGCCATTCAGAATGTGGCAAATCACAAGGATTATTAGGCTGTCCTTGAACCACGCACACCACCTGGAGACATTGCTATGGTACATACAGTTGTCCCCATACATACCACGTATGTCTCTGGGAATTTCACTCAGGTTATGCCCTTTAGCTCACAAAAATTGCACTTAACCTTGTTGCTCTTCACAAGTGGATGATGGTAACATGCACACCATCTTTGTTGCATAGTTCATGCTTCTCTCACTAGAGCTACACATGAGAACAAAATAGCATCTGTAGTGAAAGCTTTAAACTATATCTTGGTGAAATTTCAACATCCCAGCCACAATACCAATGAGAAAAAAATTGTATGTTACTTTTCAATCCACCCTTGTATTTTGAATTTTCTGTCCAGAGCCTAAGAAGCCCTCGTCTTTCTCATCAAACTTTCTGTTACTGGGAAATCATGAAGAGATGGACAAAGGCTTATTACAAGAAAACTGTGCAACCATTTAAATATGATATTTAAGATGCTTTGGAACCTAATTGATGTAGCAGTTGTGCTCTTTCCTCCTGTCAAATGAGTGCAGTTCTGCTATCCAATATGTGATACAACTTCAAAGTAATCTGTGTTTTTTCTTTCCTTCTCCTAGTTGAATAACATAAAAAAATAATAAATTAGAGATTCTGTTTGAAGCATAAATACTCAGCATAATAATGGGACAAGGTTTCAGATTTCACAGGTTCTTAAGGTATCAGTGCTGACACTTACTTTTGTTGTGAGCTGTTGATTAACATCAGGGAACAGTCAATAGAATGGACCTGTACCCATATTTCACATTATGAATAAGCAAAACTCAACACCATGCATTAGTCACAAAACTTAAGATTTTTATTCAGTAACTGGGGTTCATGCAATCCTAAATTCTTACTGCAAGTCCACATTAAAAGTGGAGGGTAGATCAAATATAAACCAATTTTTTTTTTGTAATATAATTTATTGGACTAATAAAAAAGTATAGCTATGGCATATCACTGTGTCCTGACTTCAAAATTCACTTTTCCGAATGAATTGGCAGTTACTTGATTCTTTCTTTGAAGGAAGATGAGAAAAGTTTGCACTGCCAGTTGTGCATGAACTCCTGCATTTCTGTGTCCTGGAATCATTCTTCCAGTGCCTGTTTAAGCACTCGAAATAAACTATAGTCACAAAAGAATAAATCTGGACTGTAAGGAGGGTGTTCCAGCTTTTCACATGTTAACATGGCTGTCTCATGTTTTCGTGCAGAAGAATGAAGTTTCAGATTGATTGCTGATGTCATTTGCAATGATAAACAGCTTTTGCCATGTTTATTGTTCTTCTCTCATGAAGAATGTTCTTTCGTCATCAAAGTGCCAAAGTCCCAAAAAGCAATTGCTAATGCCTTTCCAGTTGACAAGCATCACGTCAGCACAGTCATTGTTAGTGGGTCTTTACACAACTTCCTGTTCCACTGAAGTTTTTTGTGTCACTCGTACTCTTGAGTCCCTGAACTGTGAGTGCAATGTCCTTGTTGAGAAACTTCAGGATAATGCATTGCTCAATGGAGGTATATGATATGATATCTTTATTGAGTGTTGAGCTAATATAATACATTTGGGCATGATCAACGTCGAGCCCTGGCTCCTATTGCCGATTGTACCCAAGCTTCCACATTTACAAGACATGTGTGTTGAGTTAGCTTCATATTGCTAACGTTTCTCATTTAAATTCACCATCTGCTTAGTGTTCTCCCCTTCTCATCTCCTTCCCTTGCTTCCTCCGTCGTCTTTGAGACTCCACTATCAGCGGGAAATGGGAACTATTACATGCCATTTAGAGAATGCTTATTTGTACCCCATACTGATTGTCCGTAACAGTACTTGCTCGCTCATACTAAGAAATGTACCTCTCCTTCCTAACCCTCTCTGAGTTTACCGTCCTTTATATCTAAATCATTCACTTCATGATTTCATATAAAACTATCACTTGCTTATCAATACACTTGTCTTTACTTTGTTTAATTTGTTCCCTTCTGTTCATTCTATAGTCAATCTCCCTCCCTATTCTATTTGCTCCCCCATTATTACTGCTTCTGTTTTCCCATACTTCTCACAGAGCCTGCACTATTTCTACATATATGGCACACTTTCCTACTCCATAAATCTATTTCTGTTAGCTCCTTTAACGGTACCGCTTTGTTTCTGTCCAAAATCCGTAAACTCCCATTGGGTGTTAACACAATGCTTTCTTCTTCCACCAATTCGCCACTCTGAAACCACGCCTCTGCCCTGCCTGCAACCATATCACGTGGCGATTGAACTCCCTCCCTCCCTCCTCGAGATGCCACTTTCCTAATTTTGCCTGTTGTTGTCCATACATCACTCTGATCTGATGTCACTGCCTTGGCTCCTAATCCCCTCTCTGACTCAGCCATCTTGTTCCCGCCAGCCCCACGTAGCAGTGACGTAACTTAAATTTTCCTTGTTTCCCCAGCTGATGCCCTTGCGTCACATGGAGGTATATACATGTTCACTCATTGTGCCACTTAATGAGAGAAGCAACTTGAGTATGTGATCTTTTGAGACATCCCTACCATTGTCCATTCAATTCTGGTTTATATCTGATCCGCTCTCATATATTTGTGTGTTTATTATATCATAATGAAGGGATGCTTTTAATTTGTTATACTCTGTGACCAGAGATGATAAAGGCAGAGTAAGTTTGTAAACTGTTGGGTTGTATTATGGTGAATAGACATTCCTTTTGGGTGCAAAGTGAGGTCCAGAGTTGTTAGAATGATGTACAATCAACCAAACTGTTGTTAAATCATAAACAGGAATTGGAGAATATTGATGAGTGGAAACTGGCACCAGCTTTCCCTACAAGGAACTTGGCATAGACTACTTATGTGCTAACCAACGTGTACAGTCTCTGAACAGACGCATGGAGTTAAGGAGCTTATTCTCTTGTCCATGCGACCAGATTTAACAAAGTAAACTTGTTCTGAATTTCAAAATGCTGTGGAATTTACACTTACTCATGCTTATGATAACCAATATTTGTAACTGTAAAGTGATAATATCTTAGTTAATGCTGATTTTGAAAATATTGACTAAGATGCTGGCTGTAAAAATTATACATACATATAAATATTGGTATTATACACTCCCAGGTTCACTCTAAGTAGGCTTTCTTTGTGTGTTAAAGTTGAAACACTTATCTGATGGAAATGAGCTTTTGTCAGTTGGAAGTAATGAATTGGTAACAGCATGTAACACTCATCACTGCCATCACTTATTGTTACACCCAGCTTGCTGCGGAGTGTCTTCTGTATTGTTTTCTTTTTCTTCTGAGCAAATAGCTTCAAGTAAGAAGAATTGTCAGCGAATTCATTGACATTAGTTTACTATCTGTCAGTATTTGTTTTTTTGCCATCGTAGTGTACCATGCAAGAAAGAAAAAAAACTAAACATTGCACACATACATGTTTACAATCTCATAAACTTGTTCCTGATAATCCCCCTTAAACACTGGCTAGAAATGACATCCTGGCATACTGCTGAGATTGCGCAAAGCACTAGATAGATCCAGCTACAAATGCTCAGCCAGTTATGCGAGCATCCCGACCATGAAGGGTTGAAGTTGTATTGGTGCTGTTATTGCCAGTGTGGCTGACAGCATTTCTTGGTTCCTGTGTCTCTCGTCTGTATGTATTTTAGGAACTGGGCACCCATAAGGGGAGGCAGATGAGTCTATACAGTAAAACATCCAAACAGGTGTTTTATGAAGAACTGACATATTTGTTTCTTTAATTGTTTCAAAACGAGTTATGCTAGTGACAACTTATTATACTTGAAATGCAGAGGAATTTTGGGAGATTATTTAGCTCTATAGCAAATGTTGAAAATATCCTCCATCCTGCATAAGGCACAGCTCAACACATTCGTTGTTACTGGCCACTCATTAGGACTCTGTTGTCAATAGCTGGAATCTCCTGTGTAATGTTGTGCTTCAGATCATCCAGTGTCTGGGGACGTGTGGCATAAATCCTATCTTTTAAGTAACCCCATAGAAAGAAGTCCGGCGATGTCAAATGCGGTGATCTCGGTGGCCACAGGTTCTTGGAAATTATCCGGTCATCAAAGAAACTTGCAATTAGTGCCATGGATTCATTTGATGTATGGCATGTAGAGCCGCCCTACTGAAAATATCCTTGACTCAGCTCTACATCGTCTAGTTGCTCAGCAAACCCCATGAAAGTCCGTCGGTACTCTGCAGTGCTCGCTTTGTTTTAAAAAAAATTGGTCCCACTCTTCTTGGTGCGAATATTGCGCACCAAACTCCGATTTTAACCGGGTGCATAGCCGGATAAATGGAACCATGCTTCATCTGTGAACCATGTGATGGACAATATGGCAGGATTTTGCACAATGAACGTTTGAAACCAACGACAGTAATTCAATTGTCTATACTTATCTGGCTCCTGTAACTGATGGGCAACCATAATCCTATATGGCTTTAGGCTTGCACTTTTCACATTCTCTGACACATTGAGTAGCCTTACCCTGTCTCCTGCGACAAACGTCTTAATGGTTTTTTGGGTGGCTGATCCAGTTGTGCTCTTACGTCAACAACAACCGTGGGAAGCTTAGATGAACGAGTTTTGCCTTTTTCACTCACCAGAGATCCAGTTGTTTCCAATTTGTTTACCAGTCCCAGGATTGTTTCTTTGGGGAGGATTCCAAACACCAAATTCTCTCTGGTATGCTCTTTGAGTATCTGTAATTGAATTTGTACATAGAAGAGTCATTCATTTAATGTGTACTCCATTTTCATGTTGACTAGAACAAAATCTCAAAAACAGTTGCCAACAAAACTAACAATTACGAATAAAACATGAACATTTGGGTATCTAGTGACAGGCAATCGAAACTCCAGAACATTCTGTTTTATTTGGTGCTAAAATTGGGGCATTGAGTGAATTTCGAACAGAATAATTACAGAAAGAAATGTGTCGGTTCTTTATAAATCACCCTGTATAATGTGTTATACATTCCCTTACCATATGTCACTACTTTCCCATTCCCATTATTATACAAATAATGTTGGTGTCTATAACTAATCGGGGGGGGGTCCTATCTTGCACTTTGTGACAAAAAGAGAACCGGTCAGCTTGTGTTGGGAGGGTAGGGGTGAGAATTTATTGGCCAAGTTTATTACAAAGCTTCGATTTCTTGTTTTCTTCTGCATGATATTCATGTTCTTATTGGCTATCAGTCACATTATTATTAATATTAATATTCATCTATCTATAAAATGAAAGTACAGTAGACCCCTATTCTTTTGGTGTAAGTATAGGTTTAATCGCATTCCGTCTGTTTAATTGTGGTATCACTTTGTTATAATACACAAAAACTGAGAGATAAACTTAGGTAGTTAGCCTTATCTTGCCAATGTTACATCTGCTAAATTCATTACCCATATTCTGAGAAAATGTTTAAAATATTAGATATTTTTACAGCTTGTTTATAAAGCTGCTTAAATTCAATGATGTACTTTATTCCAATAAAAAAATTAAATTTAGTTCTATTTATGGATTTCTCTTTAATGGTATGGTTCTTAGCGTCCCATTCTATATTGGGCGTGAAAGACTGGAAAGTGAGGGCTCTATATCTGTTTTTTTTTTACTGCCGTAAATCTACGACATGGGACCACTGGCTTTACTTCCCTTTCAAAGGAAGCCATGCTAAGGATTTTTACACCCAAAAAACTCCATTGCTTTCCACCGGTTTGAACCCATGACCTCGAGAACCAGAGGCTAGCATGGTACTCTTAGACCCTGGAGGAAGGCTTATTCCAGTAAGTTCGTTTATTAAGGAAGTTAGGATATTTTTTCCCTCAGTTATACCAACTTTTTATTAAAATTTATAAGCAGTTACTTTTCTTTTAAATAAGTAACCATCTTGTTAGCACTAAAGTAGATGCAATTAGCACTTAAAGGTGGTATTTATCATCCTAAACTTTAATTTATCTATCTTCAATACTTTCTGAGAAAATGGATCTTACTACCATATATTTGTAAGAAACCATATGGTTTGAGTGCACAAAAGCTGCCGTACTTAACTGTATGTAGGCTTAAATTTACCTCTACCCCAAATTGTGAAGGAGTTATGATTTTTTATGCAAAATGATGCAGAATTTGCAGTACCAAATTATATTTAAAATATAAGTATTGTGTCCACAATGATAAAATATATATTAAATTAAAGAGGAAAATCCAATTTATAAACTGCTCAAAAAAATTAAAAATATAATTTTTTTTTTCCAATTGACTCTGCACTTAATGTAAAAATAAAATAATGTGAACTATTCAAAAAGTACATACATAGATTAGAATAGCCCGTTTCAACTTCTACTGTAGTATAACTGCAGTCATTTATACACCAGATACGAGTTTCCTATGATGGAATTAACAACATGCTTACAATAGCATCATATGCTTCCTTTCCATTTCCCTTTGATATGCAGGTAAGCTTGGCCTGCCAATAAATATAATTTCATCCTATCAGGATTTATTGACTCTTCTATCAGGTTTATATTATCCATGTATCATGTGTAGTCATTGAACATGTGTTAGAAAAATATGAACAAGAGCTTTGGAAATAATTACTACTTTGAGCACACTTTTTCTTTGGATTCCAGCACATTATGTAAAGGAAATGTTTCTTACATGAAGCAGGAAAATATAGCTAGTCATTGTGGAGAACATTTCAGAAATAAGCTCCTCAGTTGTAAGATTTTACATGCTAATTAATGTAATAAAAATAACTTCTTCAGAGGACCAGCTGAATTTTTATGCTTTCTACTGCACTGGCAACATTCATAGATAAGCAGAATTGTGTACATCATTTCAAATTTGAATTAATTTTCTCTGTTTAAAAAAAAAAAAAATTCCTTGGCTACAATGTGGTAATAAAATTACGTTCCTACTTTTGGTTAATAGCAAATCTAGGATGATAGCATGTTGCACCATCAATTCTTTTGCAGATAATTTTTTTCTTCTCTCTCTTCTAATGAACCAAATATTTAGGATACACTCTAAAAGAAGTTACAGGTAAACTGTAAATGAATGTAAATTTTTAGTTTCCCGAATGGACTAACAACATTCACAAATAAAAAGAATGAAACAAAACTAAGAGAGATAAAGAAATCTCTGTGAAAACCTCTGCAAACCACTGTCCCATATAGAAATTATTTTTATGTAAGTGAATCATTTTATGTCTTTGTATATATACACTTAGTAAAAACTATAGAAATATTTTGTCAAAGTTCATATATATATATACACGCATACTTAGACAACTATAATCAGTAATTTGTATGCAGTATGGTAGTATTTTATGAATCTGTCATAAAACATTTGTGTTCTGTTGTTAAATATAACCTGTAGAAAGCTTCTTGTATATTAAATGTAGATTCTTAGCATTGTTTTCAGAGTTCAATAAGAGCAACAAATTCAGAAATATATGAAGTAAGTTTTTTTTTTAAGTTATCTGTTTGGCTTAAAGCTGTTTACTGCTTTATTATTTGTTGATACTTTGGAAAATAATAAATTTTAAGTTCTTAAAGAATCTGTTATGTAATTTAGTGTAACTACATCTTTATGGTATATATGAATAATTGTCATCTTCATTTTTCAGTCTTACACCTCCCAGTTTTAATACTACTTCTGCCAAGTGTTGATGTTGTTTGTGTCAAAAGAACAAAATTATAAAGGAATTAAATGTTGCACGAGCCCAGAGCAGAAGTCACCTTTAGGATGATGGAAGTCCTTATGCACTTTTGTCTCCGATAAATTTGTCTTTCTGTAAATGTTTGTTTTGGATAATAGTGAAGCAACCAATTACTGAATTGGGGTAGGAAGGTGAGCATGCTTAATCTTGCAGAGCACTTGTGTACCATATTTATCTAAATGGAAAATAACCACCCCTTTTCCTGAACCTAACATAGTAATTTATCATGCTATAAAACAAAGAAACCAAATAAAAAAAATATCAGAATTTCTTAAAATGAAAGCATGATGATGCAGATGCAGTAATGAAGCTGTCACTTAGTGGTTTTTAGGCTACCAATGTACTTCAGTGTGCAGTGAACGATTAGAATTCTTCAGCCTAATTGCATGTTTAGCTAATATGATATAGGTTCCTTTTCCATTGTCTTTTGCAATCATTTCAAATCATCAGAATCAGAAAGTGACCATGATGAATGCAGTTTTCTTTAAGAAGTATTAAGTGATGAATAACTAAAAGAATTGTGCCAATAAAATGTAGTATATGTTTCAAATTCACATTGAATGTATGAAGTGGAAGAAATTGGGAGGAAGGGAGTATACAGCAATCTCACTCCCTCCCTCTCATTTTATGAACATATTATGGTGAAGGAATCCATGACTGCTTTATTTGAAATATAGGGTAGTTAAATTACATTTGAGCTCACTCGCGGCCTCTCTCTACTGCACGAGACAGCCGGCAGTCGAAATTATGCTGGCAGAGACGTACTAAAATCCTTACCTTATAATAGATGCTAGAAATGTTGACCTTCTGCTCTCAGACAGGCAGCATATCTCGTGTAAATATTCTTGCTCACTCTCCGAAGCTCAACAGCAGGAATTCTTGTCATATCTTGCACAATGTTTTCTCTAAGTTCCTGTAGTGTGCGAGGATTGGAACGATACACTTTATCTTTTAAAGAACCCCATAAATAAACATCACAACTCGTTAGGTCAGGAGAAGGAGGGGGCCACAAATCAACACTAATTATTCTGTCATCATACACCTCTCTTATTGCATGTAATGATTCAACAGCTGTATGTGCTGTTGCAGAATCTTGCTGGAACCAACCATACAATTGCTCTTCTGTCAAGCGATTGCAAAATGGCCTCAGAATTAACCTCTGATATCGCTCTGCATTTTTTGTTTCATCAAAGAATATGGGTCCTATTATTCTTCTAGCACTTGTCACACACCACACTCCAATTTTCTGATCATAATGAGGCGTTTCATCACAAGAATTCCTGCTGCTGAACTTCGGAGAGTGAGCGAGAATATTTACACAAGATATGCTGCCTGTTTGAGAGCAGAAGGTCAACATTTCCAGCATCTATTATAAGGCAAGGATTTTAGTGAGCCTCTGCCAGTGTAATTTTCCCAGCGACTGTTGGCTGTCTCGCGCAGTAGAGAGAGGCCATGAGTGGGTTCAAATATAATTTAACTACCCTATATATGCACTTTGAATAACAGAATGTCTTTGTTTAACTTAGATACTATACTCTTGTCCTATTGCTTGTTTCATGGGAGATGACTTCTGAGATAGTTTCACTTGTTTTTCAGACAGGTTTTAAGCAGATCCAATGATTTTTGAGTCAGTGGTATTTTAGTTGCTTCTCAGTGGAAGTATAACATGACCAGAAAGTGATATAGTTAGGTGCTGTCTGAATTATTCAATTGCATAATGCCATATTATAAAGTCCACAATAAAGGCACAATGGCGACATGATACAAGTAACATCATATTGCTCCCAGAAATCTAGTTTTCGCAGTGAAGTAATACATTTTGATGTTACCACAAACCTTTTTGTTATATTTTTATGTGCTTTTAACTCAGTTCATACAACTCAAAGTACAGCTGTACAGTTTCGATTAACACTTGACATATCTTCTGAAAAAGAATACATTTCCCTTGAAGTAAATGCCTCTTAACCCACACACGCTTGGCTTCTGTAGATGCCACGAGTAAAAGTAAACTCCAGTTTCAACTTTCAGTGCATGAATTATGTCGCATTCTTATTGGTCATTTGTCTTGTTGCTTATGTCACATGCCAGTGATGCTCCAATCTCATGTGAGTAGACACATACTTTCATTTATTATCTTTACTGTAGATATAAGGGTTGTCTATCTTCTTTATGGTTAACATATCTGTGAAATTCCAAGTAGGTGTGATATGGAAACTGGATTAAAAGCATTGAGTATACAAATATTTTGTGCAAAATTTAAATTAGACACTGGATTCAACACTGCAAGTTTGAAGGAATTCCTCTTTCCATGTTTGCTCCCTATTACAAATTGTGATGATGAACATTTGTTTTCAGCTTATAGGATTTTACTTAAACATCGTTTCTTCACAACAGAAGCTGGAAAAAGTTCCTTGAAGTCAGTGAAAGTTCTTAAAATATGAGTGATTAAATATAAATAAATTTTTTAGTGAAAGACTCAGGATTATTTAAATATGTAATTCTCTATCTCTTGTTCTCTATTTATTCCCTGTTTAATGTTATTGTTTAAAGCTGTTATAAGTAGCTTTAATAATTATTGCTGACTTGTGATGTTAAATGCATATCAAAATTCATTGTTTAAAATTTTTACTGCATATAAATCCTCAGATGTCATGCCATTCATAATTACAAAACGTCTAACAGAGGGTTTAAGACACGTTAAGAGATATTGGCAAACAAACAACAGTTTGACATCCTCTAGAAAACTATGAACCCTTTCTATAAACAGTTATGATTTGCATGTTAAAGGATGAACCAAGGTACATTAAACATATTCACTTGCCTCTATACAGCCTTATATTTGCCCTGTAGTTTAACTCCATCAGTTACATATCGTTGATCCCTCCCATTACAAATCTTCCTTCTGAAAGCCTTTGTGGTCATATTAACTCAAGCAAAAGCAAACAAATTAGTTGTTTGATGGATTATAAATATGTATTCAGAACTTGTCTAATAGTGAACTGCTCTGTCTCCTAGAAGCCTTGTCCAGGTTTCGGTTTGTTAGTATGGCAATGGTGAAATTCCGTACATGTTTCCCATTGGGAGAGACCTGAAGCAAGTAGGATCACTATTTTGGCTCTATTTTTGCATGCATACATCTCGCCTCTGCCATCCATTTTATCTAGATTTATTTACTTGTAGCAAGTAAACATTACATTTGCTGACTTTCATTACGAAACTAGACTTTTGGTCTCTCTCTCTACATATATTTACACACACACACACACACATGTGGACCATTTAAGTTGAGACTGTGCAATATCTCCAAAACTAAGTGTTGTAGAAAGAAATGTCTTTAATAAAAGTTGCTTGATATTATGGGGGAAATTAAATGCCATTAGTTGTGTTTTGTTTGGAGGACGTTATGATAGTCATTTTAAGGTCAATTTAATTTTTTTAAATGGAAATCTACAAGTAGGTAAATTGTGTGGAGTGTGCAGTGATCTCTTGGTTAAGATGTTTCTATCTGTGCTTGCTCTCGCAACAGTTCCTCCAGGGTAGACAGCTGCGCATGGAGGTGCTGAACTGCCCCTCCCTCCTAGTTGTTGCTGCTACCAGTAGTGTTCTGGCTGTTGCTGCAATTCATTGCCATAGTAGTTGTCTAATTGGCTGTGGTGACCGGCACTGCAGTGGTGGCGGAGGTCACGCTGGGTGCAGTCCAGCTCATTGTACTTATAGGTACAAAAATGGCAACATGGAGCTAGTTGGTAGCATGACAGCCACCTTAATAAGGAACAGGCTGGGCTCAAGGCAGCTTCTGTATCCATTCGGCTGGCAAGCTCTAGTCTGACAAGTAGAGGAGACTGACCGCCACTGCAGCTGTGAGGTATGTTGATGGCTGCAGAGGGCCAGCTGCTTGCTTTGCAGATTCTTCAGCTCTCGGCAATGGCTGCTGTTCTGGTGGAGGAAAGACATTGGGAATCTCTTCAGCTGAAGTTGATTTGGTGGCTGAAGCCTGCTGTTTTGCAGTCTTCTGCTTTGGTCATCCTCTGTCGTGTGTCCGCTCATCTCTTCAGGTGCTGTCAGAGCTGAAGTCTTTTATGGAGGTGACATGACACTGCCACCCCATAGCCAGGAATCACACCATGGACCCTCAGATTAACAGCTGCAAAAAAAAACATTAGCTACCCTGGTATACTATCGTAAATGTTATCCAGTTGTGCTTAAATATCTAATCTCTTATGTGAACATGGCATTTCCTTCATTTTAGTACAAATACCAACAAACAAATGAAAATCTATATAGACAGCTACATTGACAGTGAGTATAACTGGTTGAAACTGAAGCCATTCGTAAATTGGGTGTACCAGTATCAGATATCTGGCATATGAGCAAAATATCATTACAATATTACCCTAAGAAAAAGCAAATTTAACTGCTTTCATTTGAGTTCAAAATCATCATTACATTTTAATTTCAATTGATAATTAAGCAATAATTACTGTAAACATTGAGTACAGTTTTGTTTATCACTACTTTACATTTATTAAAATCTTAAGTAGAAACAAAGATATAAAGATTGTCATAAGAGAGGATGTATTCCACTTGTCAAAGAGTACAAATTAAATAAAACACAGGATAAGCATATATTCTATATTGGTAGTTGGCGGGATTGTGCATCCAATGTTATAGGAGTGGAGGGTCCACGTTTCCCCATGAGAGGCAACTTTCTGCTGCATGCTGATGATAGTGCTTGCATTTGCATTCCTTTCACAGTAATGCAAAGATTTGAGTTAGTGAGACCAGTCATGCTGTGCAAATCTAAATCCATTTACATCAAAGGTTAGAGTGTATATACTTGGAACTTGCGTCTTAGGCTTAACTTTGCAGAATGTTTTTTTTTTTTCATCTATGATTGAATTCTTTATCTGAAATTAGTGTTTTCTAAACTTTTCCATGAAGAAATTTGAGTTAGCATTGCAATTAGCTTGGAATCTTATTTTCATCATGCTGATTTTTTTTTTTTTTTTTTTTTTTTTTTTTTTTTTTTTTTTATTTATTAAGAAGTTGTGACCTCTTGAATACAAGTTTTTGTTTTTAGGGAGAGCATTATGCTTAGTTTACTGAATTTGTGCACTTTTTGTTATACCCGCCAAAATAACCAAAAGTGAAATTAAATATAATTCAGCTGTGATTTTAAAGGTAAATCAAAATTTTTACTCAAAGCATATACATAATTCCCTTTGTGAGAATAAGGCCTCATTTATCAGATGTTTTGTTGTAAAAATTTGTAAATGTATGAATAAAACAAAGATACTGTGATATAGCATATTTATTTTCCCCAAAAATGCAACAAGCACAGGTTTAAACCTATTGGCTTATCCATATTGCTCATTTAGTAAATCCCTGCACCTAGGCCTTATTTCCAGAGTAGTTGCTTAGTAAGTTTCATACTTGATGATAGAACCTATCTAAATATTTTCAAACACATGCATAACATTGGAATATTTCAATAGTGAATTTAGGCAAATTGTAATGCTTCTGTAAAAAAACACTCAAGCCTGTTACTTCGTCAATTCACAACCTCCAAAATATTTAAAGGATTACAACTACATTAGGAAGTCACTTCTGCTCTCGCACTTCTAGTTTCCTGGCTCAGCTGTTGGTTGTTGCAAATTATGTGACTGTAATGGTTTAAGTTATAATTCCAGTGAAGACTGTAGTAAGAAGAGTCAGGAAATGCTCCAAAAAGAAGGAATTTTATCATTTACAAGAAGTATGCATTGTATAAAAAAATATATGCTTCACAGATAAACTAGTAGGCTACAAGTAAAATAATTTTAGTCTTTGGAAAAAAGAATTTAGTAGTATATTAATATACTAAAATAATGTTAGCAGACTAAAGCATTCATTTTTGTCTTTTGTAATGTTTGCTGTTATGAAATGTTCATGGAGCTTTGGCTTCCTTGCCAATGCTGTAACCGCTTGAACATAATGGGAAGATACCCATACATTCATTTAACTTTGTCATCTGTCCCAAGTATCCTTTTTGGTTTGTTAACAAAGCTGTTAATTGCCAGCATCATATCAGTGCCGGAATTTAGTCCTGCAGGAGTTCTTTTACATGCTAGTAAATCTGCTGACTTGGGGCTGTCACTTTTAAGCACATTAAAAACCATCAGTCTGGGCCAGGTTTGAACCCACAACCTTGGTATCAGAAGGCCAGCGCCTAATCAGCTGTCACCCAAGTATCCTGGTAGATATCATACCTCAGAGGGACCAGTGCTGTACATTTCTGGTCATTATGGTTAACCACTATTAGAGTTAATTAGTACTTTGATAATCAAATTGTTGTTCCACACTAATTGTGTGGTCACTGAGGAAAGTTGAATCAGTGGTAAGAGCATTTGTACAGAGAGAGAAAGGTCCATAGTTCTCCTTCCAGTCACACCATTGAATTTTTGAAGTCTGATTAAGCTTTCCAGTTCAGTACCTAGACACAGCTAGTGTGTAAGACCAATTATAAAAATATAGAGCTAGAAATGAAGGAATGTCTATGTTTATAAAATGAGAAAGATGGTAGAAATATCACTGAACTTTACGCTGTGCTGTGTCCCTCAGAATTCTGAAATGTCTCTTTTTACCAAGTACATAGTAGATACAAAGGATTGCATTCCACCCAAAAAATGTAATCCAAGTTTCACCGGAAATAAATGTTTTGAGGCCCCTGAATAAATGAAAAAAACAAGTATTTTTGAAAAAGGTCCATGTGTCTGAGAACAGCATAACTCAAAAACGAAAAATCAGATAAATACCAAAGTTGGTATTTAAGTTCAGTATCTTTCAAAGATGTGACACAAATTTTCAAGAAAATCCCAACTATTATTTACATAGAATGTTTTTCAAAATTTTTGATTTTCTCAACAAATGGCTGTAACGATTTTGATTAAAATACTGTATATTAAAAATATTTACATGAGAAATGAAATGTATATCTTGAATCTTATGGGAATAGCCTGTGAAGTCCTCTTCATTTGTATAACTGGTAAATGTTAAGCAACAGACAAAAGTATACTTCCCAAAAAATGTAGAGCTCTTTAAAACACACGGTTTATTTCAAATAACTGTTTTTTGTGGCATAAGACATTTCTGAGATATCTGGTTTGAATTGTCCAATATTTTGTATTGAACAATTCAGTGTATAATGCCCAGTTGTTGAACATTTTACTATTGCTAATCCCTTTGTATGTATAATGGAATGTGTAATCTAAGTTATTTCTGCAAAGGTTTATCTCAATTAAAATGAAGCAGACGGAAAAATAAGCTTTCGTAGGAATAGTTGTATACGCACTAATAAACGATAGAGGGTAGAGAAAGGCATGTGAATGTAAACATCAGAAATATGTTTTTGTTTTCTTTCTTTGTGCTCCCATGCCTTATTATTCACTTACAGGGTTGTCCAAGTTTGATGAAACTGCAGAAGTAAGAGGTCTATTATCCAAAAGGCCTGACACGGCTACGGTTACTGATGTTGGCCTTTTGCATTCTTTCTCTGCAGGCTTATATGTACATACAGGCTTAATAAAAACCATGTGTTATCCCTAACAATGTGATGTTCATGGATTACTTTCATCTTCAGCACTGCCGTAGCTCTGGATACCCTCTCATTGAAACAAGGACATAATCAAGAAATTTGTAGCTCATATAGATAGATAGGTCAAGTTACTCCACAAAAAATGGCCAAGTTTTGAAAGCGTAACATTTATTTCCAGGTTTAGTGAAGTAGCACAGTCTTTTGTCTGCATGACTGATAATATTGTGCCTCACCTATATTTGTTATAGTAAGCCGCCACTAGATAACAGCAGCAGCTCATAAAGACAAATATGTTAAATTTCAGAACATCAATGCTGTTTCCCCACAGATCATTGAATATATTTATTATACAGCATTTCCATGCAAACGTTGCATGTTATCACAAGACACATTTCAATTATCCCTTCAACTCTTAAGAGAGGAACTTCGGTAATGCAAATGAAGAGATCAGTATAATAGGACCATAAACAATTATTTCAATGTTGTGATTATAATGAAGCATTTTCCATCCACAGTATCACAAACACTCTACTTATGGTGCCTCAACAATAAAGTGTTTGTACTGCCTAATAGTGCTGTGCAGTACCAGGTTTCAATACATTGGTGAAAACAATATGCTTGCCAAAAGTCAGATAATGGCACTGATATAGGGTGTTTTGTTATTCAAAAGCTTGAAAGAGAAAGTGATATTAGTGTAATGTGTATATTGTTTTATTTCACTTCAATGAAATTCCACACCAGCACTTTGAAGACTGAACAGCAGCACTGTCAGGTCAGTAAAGGTGGTTTGTTTTTCCTTAGAGCTTCTGCAATGTTTTTCATGGAAAATGTTTCATTATTGTGTGTTTTTGGTTTTGTTACATTGATATTTTGCTTCTTTGAGATACCAGAACACTCTCTTATGACTTTCCTTGTGGCAAGATGCAAATTGCATGATAAGGACTAACCACAGGTTTTATTATGAACAATTTGTATTCCAAGGATATTCTCATGTGATTCTAAGTATTTGAGGTAAGTGTATCTTTGCAAGTATCAGTAAATCTCAATAAAGCACACCAAAGATCTAAAGTGTAGTTGTATATATGAACTTTGACTGTTTTACTTAATAATCTGCAGATAATACTTAAGGAATGTATTTAACTGCCTTGTAGTGCAAAATGTAAATATTACCATAAAATGGTTACGAGGTTACGAGCAGGACTCTTGCGCTGATAAAGAAGAATAAGAAGTTCCTGGATTCAAGTCTCAAAAAATTGAGTTGTAGTGAGTGAAACCAACATAGTGCTGCTTGTAACCCAATTATCGCAAACATTAAATACAAAATGTGCTTTATACTTTCAGCAACTTTGCATGTCAGTGTAATAGAAATATTCTATTTTATGTTCTCCCTCATTGTGTCATTTATATCAGTAGACTTCAATGCCAGAATAACCAAAAAGTATGAATAGTGTGAACTGATGTTATGTTCATAATGCTAGGAATTTAGCAAAAGGAAATGTGCAACACACATTTATCACTGTTATTTCTTTATTTTAATTTATATTTCTATTGACAGTATTCTGTATCCCTTTTAATCTGCATAGAACACAGCTTTTGAGTGAGATTAGAAAGTGCAGATAAATCGTTGCAGCAAAATCAAATCACAAGATTAAATATTGGAACATTTGCATTTTAAATAGGAACCTTCAGTTAGAGGGAAGAATTCATTGCAACACAAATATCCACATCAAAATACATGGCAGTGCAAGAGGGCATTATGGAAATGAGGTCATATTTCTGGTGTTAATTTGATTTGCAAATTTAATGAATACAGTGAAATAACCTTCCTCATTCATTGGTGGTAAAGGTAACAGTACATGTTACATTACATTCTCAGTGGCTTTAAAGAATACAAACCAAACATATTTCTTCTATGTTTCTGAGCAGCTGAAGCAATGTGTCGGTCAGTAGCTGTTGGTTTTAAACAACATAAACCAAACACATTTATTCTATGTTTCTGAACAGTCTGGAATGATGTATTTGTCAGGTGCTGTGCGAGTGGTTTAAATCAGTGTGAGATATTGTAGCGACTGGGGTTGTTTAAGCCTGGAAACTACACAGGAGCGGTAGCTCAGGGTTGAGGTTACTTGCTAAAGGGAGTTAGAAGGGCAGAATAACTCATATCAAATCTTAACATTATGCCCAAGAGATTTATTCATCTGACCATAGGGCCGAATCTAGCCATTTCAACAAATTCACATACATGTGAGAGTTATAGGTGTCTTGATGGTCACCAAAACAAATATTAAATGACTCCAGCGACATCAGGACATCTTGTAGAGGCACTGAGCACTACTGGGAATTTGTGACTTACTACTTGACTACAACTTATATTGCTTTTTGATGCTGACTAAAACACATCAGCATTCTACTGTAATTCCCGACCTTCCAATGTTTCAACACTTTTTGTTATGTTGCATAATTTCTTCATGGCTGGTTCGGATCTAGGTTCAGGATTCTTACAGCATGTTTTCTAGACTGCTGCTTCCTAAACTTTTCCAGCCAGCACGCTCCTTAATAAGGTCTGTGCTATGTCTGTATCCTCTAGTTCGTTGGTTTCACTAATGACCATGGCCTACATCAAGGTCAGGTTTCCGACACCTTCCCCTCAAAAACATAATTACACATTACTAGTGGTTTCACCTCTCAATAATTATACCTAATGTGTACAGAATTTTTTCTGTATAATTTATTATTGTAGGAACTGGGAATGTTGCACTTTGTTACTGTTTTTCTTGGTTCCCAAATATTACCTTTTCTCTCTGAATTCTCTACGTTTAATTGGTGATCAACATAAAAAGGGCACATAAGAAAAACGTTTATACAAAAATGGAAATGAAATATTTCTTTCTAGGAGGTATTTCTCTGATGTTTATATTTTAGCATATTGTGGTATTTAGTATTATCTACATTCTTTTTATTTGTATCTGGATTATTAATGTTTGAAATATACTAGTAAATTTCAAACATAAAATAAAAATGAACACAGACACTGTTTTTGGTAATACGGTTTAAGAAACAAGAGTGGAATGCATTATTTGAAGTTAAATTTAATCCTGTCTTAATAGAAATATAAACTTTGTGGAGGAATTACATCATAACTTTGTAAAGAGAGCATTACAGAATAATATCAGAATCCACATTTAGGTTAATGTTCACTCTTGGTGTATCTTACATCATCTTCACTCAAAAATTTATGCCAACTTCTTATGTTGTCTTTCTTTTGGTTTACCTCTGGGCATGCAGGATTTTTAATAGTGAGATTTAGTGTCATAAAAGGTTTTTTCTAAATACAGAAAAGTAAAAATCATCATTGACAGTGAGCTTAGGGAAATAACAGTTTACATAGCCATCTTCAAACTGGTGTAACATCGTTAGTTTTCAATGTATCTCACTGAAACTTTCACCAAAATAAACTAGACAAAATGGCAGATAAAACCATGCATTCTGAGTAAAAAGTGCACATGGATGTAGGTGCCCTTTTTACATTCACCACGTTAAATCTCAGTCAGCTTTACTTTCCTTAATATTAATTTATTATTATTATTATTATTATTATTATTATTATTATTATTTATTACCACTACTACTATTACCACCAATTCTTGGTTCCAAAAGTGAAATACACAATTGGAAGTTTTGTCCTTAACCTTTTACTTAAATTTTTTATGCAGTTGATAAACTTATACCCTCAAATGGCATCATTCTACAACTAAGAATGCCTAATTTATTTAAAGGTGAGTCGGAATTGTTACACTAACATCACTTAAGTTTACTCACTTAACATGTTTCGGGAAACGGTTGTTCCCATCCTCAGAAGCTAATCTGACTGTGCTAATCCGACAGAAGCTAATCAGTCGGATTAGCTTCTGAGGATGGGAACAACCGTTTCCCAAAACATGTTAAGTGAGTAAACTTAAGTGATGTTAGTGTAACAATTCCGACTCACCTTTAAATAAATTCAATACACATCACTGTTTGTAGCTTCTTTTCATTACAATATCAACGTAAGAATGCCTAACTTAAATCATTGTTTTTTTTTCTAAGCAAGTTTTTAGTTATCTTAATTGCAGTTTCAACCATACCATTTAGCTTACGATATTAAGGGTTGTTATGAATTACATGAAATCAGGGCCGACTCCAGGACTTTTGCTGCCCGGTGTGATAATTGCAAGTGCTGCCACTGCCCCTCACACTTTCAAACACAACTAATGTTTATCTGCAATGTCAGTCCTTCATGATCTCTTATTCTCACACAAAGGTAAATGTAAAAGGTACAAACGAACAGAGTCAACTCATCAACCAATGCAGAGCACCTCACATATGCTCTTGGCCCTTTGTGTTTTTACCATGGAGGGAGAAAGCCAAAGGGGGAACATCTGGATGATGGCATGCTTAAACATGGACAGGATACTAACGGTTCCAGTTCGAACACATCTGATGCTGCCCCACTTGCCCCACCCCGGTGGTCCCCCAAAGAGAGCCATGTCAGAGGAGGGTTCTGACCAACCCAGGAAGAAACTTCCATAAAATACACATCTACTGTCCAGCCTCAATGCACCGAACACTGTCGCCTGGTCCTGCAACCTTCAAACAGATGACAGTGAAGGAAATGAGGAACAGGAGAGTTGTGATACAATAGGAACCACCCCAGCATTTGCCTGCCGACCAGGGGAAACTATGATAAACCATTGGGCTAGAATGTGCAGTCGCCGGGAATCAAACCCGAGATTTTCCAAATGCAATCCTTACACATTACAGTGGAGCCATCTCACTTAGTTATTCTCACTCAAAATTAAATACATTTATTTATTGCCAGAGGTAATCGATAAATCAAATTCAATGAGAGATATGTATGTGGTGAAAGAACAAGGCTTTTAATTGAAAGATAAAGCACGCAGTCACACAGTAGAAATGTTCAATATTTCGAGTTTACCCCTTCATCAGGAGATTAGAAGACTAAAAACACACTTGGCGGTCAACTGCACTGGTTAATAATCCACAACATGTTTGAACCTGGGGATGTTTAGAAGTTATTTCATTTGTAATGCCACATTATGTGAGTGAGCCACTCTACCATTTGTACTTTAGTGTTACTGTGAGCATGCGCTTATCTGTTTGGACCATATGGTATGGGGCATTTTCCATAACGAAAACACGGGATTTTAAGAAGTAACTGATCCTGAAACCATCTGTAGAAATGATAATGGTTCATGGTAATGCCCAGATCTTCTTGAATTGAAGAGCTGTAGGTGGCCATAAAAAAATTGGAGGTTCCAGCATGGGCAATGATAAAGTCCTGCAGTTGACTTAATGGAGCTTTCAATTCTGTCATCAGTCCAGCCCTTTGGCATTCAACCATGTTTCAACCAGCAATCCATTTCCCTCAAATTCTTATTTGGTACTTATCTTAAAAATAATGCTTTTAGGACTACAATATTGGAACTTTTGAGTACCTGTTACTTGACTTGAACTAAAATCTGAGATCGTGGAGGACCTTGTTCGAAGAGCTAAGGTTTCCCTGAAATAGCTCTGCTTTTTTAAGAAGAAATGAGTTTGCGTGTCATAGGATGCTCATTTCAGGAAGTAGTAGTCATAGATATGCCTTCTTATTGCATTTAATTCAAAGTTGTTTAATTGAGTTTCTCTGGAGTTGAAAGCAGTAGTTGTTAACAAAGTAGGCTAACAGCACAAGAAGTAACTGAATGCACAAACGACTAGGATGATAACTGACCTAAGAGGTTCGTGAGTTGCCAATGCAAGCAAATTAACTCTAGTGACTTGAAGCACTCTTGTTTATAAATGTGATGTTTGTTGTTGAACACCTATCATGCATGGAGTATTTTGACGATCATCAATGAGGATTACATTCAAATCATTCTGAAGCTTCATTTGTCACCAGTTTCATAACAGAAGATCTCCAGAAAGTTGCTAGATTTTAAGCATGATTTGTAATTCCATCATATTTTCAGATACCTTCTTCGTGTTTTAAGATTTTGCTGCCCTGGCCAGTGACACAACTCGACCCTCCCTTGAGTGGGCACTGAATACAATCCCCACGAGACTAGATGATACAGAGCAACATGATGTACCCATGCTTTCCCCTCAGATATTACAAGTATATTTCATTTGTCTTAAAAATGCAATATTCACAATACTAAACTAATTTTAACGATAGCTAATGGATGTTTGGCTGGAACCAGAATGTGAATTAAAATGTATGAAAATAATCATTAAATAAATAATTCTCAAGCTTTAGATTCAAAGTTTTGCCATGAAGGGAGGTTTAAATAAAGACATAACCAAATTCTTTATATTGATTTATCAGAATCCAACAATTTATTTTAAGTGCTCAATAAGTATCACTCTTAACAGCTCTTTTTTGGTTTTTAATCATATTCTCTTATCAATATGCACTGAAATAAACAAAACTAGTACTGAAATTCATGCTTCTAACACCAGAAGCAAGTGTATCATCCATACTAAAGGGTTGAATACTTAAACATTAATGTTATTGGGCATATCTGTTATATAATTGCCAACAGGTTTGAAAATCAAAAACAAGTTGCTCTGTATTTCATGTATGAAATTACATATGAATAGAAGTATTTCCAGTGTAATGAAATTAACATTGGTGTCGATTTGTAACTCCTATACATAACATTCTTCAGAATATGTTTCAAAAGCCCTCGCTTTCTTCATTAGCTTTTTGTCAACAACAGTATTGCTCAAAGTAGATGTACTTCTCCCTGATGTTGTAATGGTTGAATCTTCTGTGTAGAGGTGACCAGGTGGGATTTCAAAGATCATCCAAATGTGTATGTTTTCCCATGTTGCTGGTTCTATTGTGCTTCTTGTATGTTGTTGTGTTGCTAATTTTGTTCCTCTTTCATTCTTATATTTCTGAAATGTTCCTCTGTTCTTATTTGTAGGTTTCTTTTTATCACCATGTAAAAGAATAATGCAAACTTACCAAATAAAAATATAAAAACTTGTCTAAAAGTTAAAACAAAATGTTGTTGTATAATTTGTGAATGTGAAAGCTCCGCAGCTGTTATGGGGACAAGCCATCCTTGGTCCTCGAGTTACTCCTTCTAAAGGTTACTTTAATATAAAAACTATATGAAAGCAATCTTTGTAAATCCTATTTTCATTTCTGTAACCAGTGATGTCAGAAGAGAGAGTGAAGGTATCGATCATGATAGCTCAGCATGGTGATACGAAGATCATGGTTTAAGTCCCAGCCATGAAAATTCGTTCATTTAATTCAACCTTAGTTACACATGACTAATGTTTTTGCTTCTTGCAATATTAGTTTCCCCAAAAAAAAAAAAGAAACCGAGGGAGGAGAATTCAAGCCATTGCAGGGTTACCTGTTTTGCTCTCCCTCCCCCTCTCTCTTCTCACAATGGTTTTAAGTGCAGTGGTTTATCTGTGATAGGTTTCTAGTCTCACTCAAGAAGACAGGTGTGTGTTGCAAGTTTTAAATATTAATGTACATAGGGATGCATGTTTTTTTAAAGAAAGTGATGGCAGCATTATTTTATTATACCAAAACATATGAAGAATACATAGATATATATACAAAGGATAATTGTTTTGTAGTTATTTTGATATAAAAAGATCCATGATTGTGCTAATATGTAAGTTTGTTGTACATTTAGTCTCTCTTACCACTAATGTATTCAACCAGTTAGTATTTCTGTCATGGAGTTGTACATTTGTAATATTACATGTCATGCAATAGTTGGCCTGTAGAATAGCAAATAACAGTAGAATGGAACTGAGCATTGTGTTTTGTGCTTCTGAAGTGGAAGGACTAAGGACCATTTAGCTGATAAGGAGTTTCTTTGCCAATAGCAAATCAGAATGTTTATTTCTGTTTTACTAACGTACCTGCAGACAGTGCACAGGTTACATTGGTCCAGATCTTATCTTTGTCTTTTGGATAAGTTACACAGCATTTAAATTGGGGGATGTGAGCATAAACCATGATAACCAACATCCAGTGCAGAATTGAGATATTTTAAAATGTTTGCTGCTATTTATTGTGCAAACAATAACTTTATAGTGCTAATTCCATCTTGCAATAATCTTAATTACCCTCCAAAGGCCTTCCAAACAACGTGCAATTTGAGACCATTTGCATAAGTTATTGTCTTGTTTACATTTACCAATAAGTCTGCTAACACCGCTGAATGTTGACAAGGCTCCTTTTAGCTTTCTGTGAATACAGAGTAGAACAAGCCGACATGGGTAGCCGAGGTCATTAAGCCACAGATTTGTTAATGGGAGATCTGAGGTTCAAGTCTGCCAGGAGCATCCTCCCTGGCTGATTTTTCCAGGTTTTCTTCAGTCCTTGTAACTGGCAAATACCCAGGAGATATCCTCAATGTAGGCCTGGAAAATTTCCTTTCCCAATAAAAGCCATAAACACCCAGTCATTAGATCAAAACAGCACAATCCAAAGAGCACATTGTTGTAACAAGAATAAAACCAAACTGTAAATGACAACCAAAGAAGGCAGTGCAGTGACAACTTTGTCATTTGGTTTAACTGAAAGCTTTAATGTATATTTAACTGTCATGTAGTTGCTAATTTAATACATACCTCAATTTGTATAAATTGCTATCCTTCTATTCAAATTTTCCAAAACGTTGAGCTCATTCCAGTGTAATGAGCGGAGTACTCTGGCGACATTTTTCAAAACTTTAGTGATAACTTTCTCAACATCCATTAATAGTTCGCTAGAAACTCAAGAAACAGTAATAGATTACTGGGTGCCAGTAGTTTTGTTTCTGGCTCTCGTACTCACGGTTTGGGGTTGAATTTCCAGCTCAGCCCTATCCATGCCTTCACCTCTTGACTTGTTCATGTGAGTATCCCCAAGGTCCAGTATGGTTCAGAGTCCACAGTAAAAGCTGTAGGTCCTCTCATTCCATCGTCATCCTCATCAGCACCATAACATTAGAAGCCTTGGATCCTAGCCACTTGATGCCTTCACCTCAGAAATGGGTCCAGTTATTGCTTGGGGAATGAGGCATCCCCCAAAGGTCACAAGCCATATGGGGAGCATTAGAAACGACTATAGATTTATTTATGCCTTTGTTGTGGTTTGGAAGAAAGGTAATTCAGACATTCATTTATAAAATGAATTGCATTGTGCTACTGAATTTCTGTTTAATGTTTTTCTAAAGTTGAATAGGACCTCTCTTATATCTAATTTAGGAGTTTCTGAATTTTAGAGTTGAAATTCCTGCATTTGCTTTATCTATTAGGAAAATTTTTGTCAAAGGCAACAGATGGGACATAATGAATGGAACAAATGGTCTCAATTATTTTTCTAATATGCTTTACTGAAAGTTGCACTTTATTATACAGTTTAATCACTTCCATTTTGTAATATTTGTAATAAAAGCATTTATCAATTGATCTGTAACCAAGCACAAAAGCTTGTTATATTTCAAACAACATTATATGCATTCCTCTCTTCTCGACAGCTACTAGTTTAACTAGTCTACCAAAAATAATAAAATGCCATACTCTTGAAACAAATTTGGCATATTACAGTCACACTCATTTTCCTAAACACAATATACTTTCATGTCTATTTTACTAAGCATTCTTAGAAAAATATTGTATTTCTACTTCTTGTTAACGACAATAAATGTTTGCCAAAATGGTTTCAATACACATTTTATTGTAGCTACAAACAGACATATAGGATGCTAGTAAGACAATCAGATGTTTAGAATGCGACAGTTTGTACGGATGGTAATAACATTTTAGAAGTGTTAGCTTGAAATACTAGTAAATTCTTGCCAACAACAGGAAATGTCTTGTAAGGCTACAAAAAAAGTGATTTAACAAAAATGATCTCTATGCTTTCTGTATATCTTATGGTTATCATAGTTATACAAGATCAATCAGAATGAAGGGTTCTTTAGGTTTTTCACAGAAAATTCCAGATATACCTCCCATTCTTTCTTCTTTTAATGCAACATGTGTAACATTTTAGATTGTGTCAGCAGCTTTGACTCTGCAGTGGTACTCAGTTGTTTTCATTTGGTTTTAATCATTAGGTTTATGTTGCTTTAGAACACACACATATTCTCTCTCTCTCTCCCCCCCCTATCCCTCCCCCCTCCAGATTCTTAGGAGTAATAGAAATAACCCTGGTTAAAGAAAATAGCTGACCCTCCAACTGAACCCGGGATCTTATGATTTGGAGGCTAGCAGCTAAACACCACACTACAGAGGCAATTGTATACATTTCATTCCTCATGTCAGTATGTCAAACATGATATTTTAATCTGAATTGTTAAAACAGTTTTTGAGTAAATGAAAGATAATGAAAAATTCTCTATGTAAAGGGAAGTTTGGAATGGTATAAATTTTGTGAGAACCTTTGTGTCACATCCTTGGAAGATAATAGACTCCAAGGTTCCAAGACATATCTATTCAATTTTTTTCCATTTCTAAATTTTTTTTGTGGTTGGGGGGTGGTAGGGGTGACTTACAGATCTCAAAACATGTATTTGTGGTGAAACCTCTATATTGAGATATTGGTTGGAATGCAGCACTTTTCTGTTCTATGATAGGTAAGCAGTAGGGAAATTAAAGAGGACACATTTAGTATAGCAAAGGTATTAGCTGGTTTTGTCTCTATTTAAACATTGAAAACATACAAAAAGTATAATCTCGGAGAAAAAGAGAAACGCTTTTGCAGATAATGGATTAGCTTTTTCTGATAAGAGTGTAAAAAGAAAGCATTCTGGTTGATTTTTCTGCAGAATGAAATGTCAGTTATCATGTTTTATGCCAAAGTATGCCATTTATTTACAGAAAATAAAGAAAAGAATAAGTTACATAATTAAAAAATACATTTCCTGTCTAATTCTTTCAGAAATTATTTTTGATATGAGAGAGTAACGAAAAAAGTAAAACAAGCAAAAAAATAACCAACATTAAAATGATTAAATGAACTACAACCTGAAAATCTTCAAATGCAGTTAAACTTGCAATACCAATAACCAAGTATGCAGCTTTCAAGTGAATTAGATAATGACTTATGCAGGAACGTAAATAGCAGAGGGACCAGCAAAATAAAGACCTAAGTATCTGTGCACATGATTCTGTGATTTACACTTAGACGTGTTTTTCTTATCTTCACAATTTCAACATTACTTTTGAGATAGGCTTAAATGCTATCAAAACAAGTTCTATAGATATTTAGAAAAAACACAGAATTGTACACCTCCCTCATTATTTTATGTCAATTTAAGAAGAGAGTAGTTATTTCTAGAAACAGTACAATCTTTTCAAAAATAATATTAGTATGTTCATGTTGTTTGATAGCACAGAACACCTTGTCTCAAATTTTGGCAGCATCTTTCAAGATACACATGACTTTTTTTAATATCACAGCATTTTTTACAAGAAAAGGAAGATTATATAAATATATATATATACACACACACACACACACATTCACTCACAAAATCGATATATTATTCCTAAGACATTTGTACATTTCATACATAATGGCACTATATTAACCTGTACATTCTAGATATTAATTTCAAAAATAAAAATGATTGTAAATAAATATTTTTGTGTTCATGTTGAAAATCCCAATGTTGCATTTTTTTTTGTTTGTTTGTTTTGTAATCAATTTTTTTGTAGTCAGTTTAAATTAAAGTTCCAAGATTCTGAAAGTATTCTACTAGCAAAGCTACTTGAAGGCAGCTAAGGCAGTACTGCCCAAAATAATTAAACCAAATTGTTTTAAATGAAAGTTGAATAAATAAATATAGGTTTCCATTTAACCCTTTCCAGTCCAATGGTGCCATCTAGCATCATTACATATGTTTGGTTTTGGACAAGGAAGGAATTAAGAGCAAAATTTTGGGAAACGTGCAGAAATGCATCTTTCCCCAGAAGACATAGAAATTAAAAATAATTCTCTATCTTTATTGGTAAAATTTCATGTTTTCTTTCAATTTATTGGTATTAATATAGCTTAAAATGCACAAAAAATTAAAATAATTTTCATTAATACTTTTTTAAGCATGTATGTTGAAGTCTAGTCAACATCTATGCATGCCTATCAACATTTATTGTATGGGGGTACACCCCATGCTTTATCGCAGACTTGGTAGAGCCATAATGAGAATTCAAATTTAGGTAACCTCTGATCTGGCCAGTTACGTTCACTGTTTTAGCCAATTGAGCTACAAATCCAAGATCAGTTAAGGAAAGTTTCTAAGAGCACAAGTATCATTGCATGCCATGCAGTTTAGGAATACATTTCAGACAAAAATAAGTTGAGATGGAAAGGGTTAAGCTGCTTTAATTCAATAGTTTTAGCTGTAATAAAACATACTACTGCTTTAAATTTCCTCAAGATAACAAGATTTGATGAGAGAAGAATAACTGCATAGTATAAAAGCTGTTCCAGAGTTAGCACCAAGGAATTCATTGGTGCAACTTGGAAACTAGGTTGGGGAAGGCAAAGAAAGTGAAAGCCTTTTAGTAATTTTTTAGAGAAATCAAATATTGTTTTAATGTTAATAATAGTAATAAAGTGACAAATGGTTTAGATCGATTATCAAACTGATTTTTTATTCCTTATTTCTTTCAGTTAGTATGTTAATCTGTGGTTAGTATCCTTAAGAAAGAAAAGAGAGAGAGAAAAAATTTGAAGTACTGCAACCGGCTTTAGATTTAATTTCATGGCTAGTCTGCAAGTTTGTATAAAAAAGTTTATATTTATTTGTCTCTCTACTGTTGCTCATCGTAAATATTCACCGAAACAGTTACAAATAGTTAATACTATGGTTCTTCCACTCAAAAACAAATCAGTGTAATTACATTAGCCATGATGTTTTAAACTCTAATGATAAACAAAGGAAGTAAATGCTAACAATTGGTCTGCAATGCCACTTTAACATTAGCACTAAAAACATAATGCTACATGGCAAAAAAAAAAAAAAAGCTCTCTGTCAGCTTACTGATAGCAAAAATAGCAGTGAACCCAGTCCCTTTGTGATAATAGGTTTCATGATGCACAGATATTTTAGCTGAAAACTACTCCATTAATTTAACAAAATACAATTGTATGCTTTTACTTAAACTCAAAAATAAAATTACTGGGATACATTGGAGGGTGAAGTGTTTGCCCCCCCCCCCTAAAGTTACGCCTATGTTCAGTTCTGTCTTGCAACCAGATATGAAGTGTGGGGTTTTATAATTGAGGTTAACTTGCTTTAGAACAATTTGATATGCAGAGAAGCATAAGTAGCAACTGTTATTGTGGCCTAAGACCATCTCCGAGCTTCTCGATGCATTGCATTCTCATGTGACGTCATTAGGAAATGGACCAATGAGATGAAAGAAAATGTAGAATTTTGACCTATCACAGCCGGATTTCCCAGTGAAATTACCAAATCTCTTTACCGCACAGCGCGCATTTGTTTTCTAATTCAGTTTAATCGACAATCGTCTGTTGCAAGATGGCTTGAAGAGGTTAAGTGAGTATTCATAATACAAGTATACAATTACTATTATTTTGTAAGCCGATTTTAAAGGAATCGTATTTAAGATTATATGTTATTCGTTAAATAGACCTAAGAAATACCACTAGAGCGTCTGAGCTCGCCACTTTCGTGAATTTAGCTGCAATATCGGACGCACTCGTAATATTAAAAAATTAATTCTGTGGCGTGGGGTCTGGGCCTTGGCCTTCCAGCCTCACGGCTACTTATGCACGGCCACAGATTAACGGCAGAGATGGCGATCATCCAACCGACACGGGGAGGTGATGTGGGATGGGTGGAATCGAATCCTTGCGCACTCCATGGCTGGGAACCAGAGCTCCACGCTTTAGCCCGCAGGACCTCCTGTGATATTACTTGTGACAATTCATTAAAATATGACCAGTCATAGAAATGCTGAAGAGAGGCACCAATGCCTCTAGAAACCAGAAATGTACAAATGTCACTTTTTAACTCACCAACCTACCTGGAGCGAAATCGAACAAGGGAGTACATCAGGTGTCATCGGCTATCTATTCCCCTGCTCGGAATGTGGTTCATGTCCTTGTCCGGTACGCCTGGCTGCATTTGCGTAGAACAGAGAACTCAAATCTAGCTATTGTTTATATACATGGAATATGTAATTGGATGCTGTCAACAAAATTGTATGGGAGTTTCCCACAACACCGGAGCAGACTTGTTAATCTCAGAACTCGCAAGTTCAGGATTCACCGAATTCCTTGTACGGTATGCGGGTACCTCAGGCAACCAATGAGCTCATCCACAAGCAAGTTACAGATGAGCTCCTTTTCATTCCGAAAAGAGTTTTGTGTAATTATTATTATTAACGCCGCTCTATTTTCTTGGTCATATCGCGACGGTTAGTGTAGGTTCATTGGTAAACTTGAGACAATGCGTATCATCTGTTTGAGGAGCTGCTGATAGGTGACCTTAGTTGTATAATTGCCTTCCTGTTACATCTATTTTGTTGATTATCTTTCTGCGAAATGTGGACTTTGAAATCGTGGAATGCTGTTCTCTGAGTGTACATGCAGTTATTGTGAGCTCGACAGATGGACAACTTGCATAGTCGACTCTATTAATTTTTTATTCCTACTGCTTCTGTTCTGTAGGTGGAACTTTGTGTCGTTATATTGAATATCCCACCCGATATTTACCTGACAATTGGGGGAAACTACGAAAGAACAAAACAACAATTAGATTTGCGGATACACGGCATTTAAAATCGAATGCGAGACACGGACGCTCCACCTGAGCCATGTCTTTCAAAATGTGTTACACATCCCCAAAACACTTTTGGGACTGATAATATACTAGCCATAGACGTAACATTTGCCCTCCTCCAACTTAACACATTTCACACTGAGTTGCATTAAGTATACACAAAATTGTGTCTTTTATCATGTAGTGGTGTATTTGTTCGAGATATTGTTTTTTTATTTATTTATTTTTTTATGCACTTCCCATTCATACTGTCATGCTGGAAAGTTGAATTTCCTGCATTTATTGCTGATAACCAGGGTTAGGATTTTTAGGTGCACATTTCAGATGAAAGAAGGAAGGAAAAAGGTGCTCAAATAAGGTGAAAAAAGGGACAATAAGGTGCTGGTTTATTTAAGGGGATGCACAACTAAAATTGCTATTTTCTAAACTATCCATTCAATTGGGCTGAAATTTTAACCACATGTCAGTCTTCTTTAGATATAATTGTTTTGTGAATTTCAATCCCAAATCTTAGTTTTCAAGCTATTAATTTTCAAAATATAAAATTATGGGTATATGCAAAATGCAATACATGATGCATTTTAAAAAAAATATTACGTTGCTTCTATGTCAAGGAACTACAAATCTGTCTATATTTAAGAGAAAAAAGTTTTGCAGTTTTGCATTTGCATTTTTTTCGTGTTTTTTTGTTGTATAGATTGTTCTAAAAAATTAGTAGTGTAAAAACTATTCATTACACAGAAAAAAAATCTGATGTGTTACACTCACACGACTTTCTCTACTCTTGTACAAACTATTTTTACAAACGCTTATTCTCCATATGCTTTGTTAATCGAGATGTTAATCTTATTGCTAATTTTCTTGTAGATGCAAAGGGAGTTGGTAGGCTTTAAGCGATAGTCAAATATTTTCAGAGCCGGTTGCTATGTGGAGTATTGCATTCTCTTTGCATTACCAGGACAGAAAAAAAATTAATAACGAATTTGAGAAAAAGTATAAGTATTGGAAAATTTAAGGGAATAACAAGCAATATCTCTAAAACGGTTCACTCAACATCAAAAATGTATATGACATAAATTGTGTATTTTAACGCGATCTACATTTTTTTTGTGTAGCAAAATTTTGTCTATCTCTTATGGTTTACCAGTTATGCAAAAGTCGTTCACAATAAAGAATACTTTTGGAGACATTCCCAGAAAATTTGAGATATACATTTCATTTGTCATAAAAATATCTTAAACATATGATATTTTAATCAAAATCGTTAGAGCCATTTTTGAGAAAATTAAAATTTTCTAAAAATGTTCCATGTAAAGGGTAATCTGGGGTGGGGGATTTTCTTGAAAACCTCCGTGTCGCATCTCTGGAAGATACTGAACCTAAATACCAAGTTTGGTGTTTATCCGACTGTTCGTTTCTGAGTTATGCTGTTCACAGACACACACACACACACACACGGACATATTTCCAAAAATGCTTTTTTTGGATTCAGGGGGTCTCAAAACATGTATTTCCGGTGAAATCTCGGTATGGAATTTTTGGGTGGAATACAATACTTCCCCTACTTACTATACGTAGTAGAGAAAGTAATTATATGACAGTTTTATTATTTGGGGTTTTTTAAATAAGCATAAAAAATGCCGATATGAATGGATGAAAACTACATCGTGTGGAACATTTTGAATATGCAGCAATGCTGAAAATAAGAAACGCCTTAAAATGAAGTTTTAAAAATATAAACACCTAGCAACCAAATGCGCAAGAGTATTTCAAAAGTCTCGTAACGATCCTGAAGCGTTCGCTAGGTCAAGAATAAAAGTGGATTCTAAAACTACAAGCAATGGAGAAATTTTTGGCAACTTTTTTTTTGTTTTGTTTAGATTTTGGGTTAATTTCAGTTGTGCATTCCCTTAACTAATTCAATGATTTCTCTTTCTTCTATTCTAATTTATTGAACTACAAACAAGTACATCAAATTATCACTCATCAAAAGAAGGGAAAAACATGAAGGTGTTGTACTTCAAGACATTAAGCATCTCCACATTTTTAAAAGTAAGTCTGTTTCTATTAGGAGATAGAATGTCTTTTTAGATGCTAAAGCTTCTTTCAACATCCACAGAAACCAGTGGGGCAAACCTTGTATTCATTCGGAATGGCAAGTCTACAGATGTGGCGAATTCCTCAATATCTGGATTCTTCTGAAGACTAGATTCAAGTTTGTCTTTGGCAAAGCCATCTAACTGCTCCCTCACGGAAGTAAAAATATCCCATTGTTTTTCCTTTTCCAGACCTTGTTCTTCCAATCGTTTAATAGCTGCAGGCAGGTACTTGTAACTATGGACACAATATAGTTCTCTCTGCAAATTATATATTTTCTCCGGTAACAGCCTTGGAAATTGCTTCTGCGTCGGATGGATCCAAAGAAAGCACAAACTCCTTTAATTTTGTCAAAATTCTCATACAACATAGCAGCACACTCAATCCAAGATCCCCAGCGAGTAATGACCGAGAAATTTGGAAGGGGCAGGCCAGTGATTTCCCTGTAGTAAACAACCGGCTCGGAGCTTTCAGTAGAATCTTCTTCAGGGTAGAGATGAATTGATTTGCGATGTCGTATTCGTTCCTTATGGACTCACAAACCCTGTGAAGGGCATGAGCCAAGCATATCACATGCTTCAAGTTAGGAAATAAAGGTTACAATTGATTAACAACTGAAACCATGTATGGAGCCTGGTCCGTAACCACAAGAAGATTTTCAAATTCGATACCAGTAGGCCAGAGTTTTTGGCAGAAGTCATAATGGATTGCATTACTGTACTGGCATTGGCTTTCTGCAGCTCGTAAATTTTTAACAACATGGGGTCAACTTTTTCCCCTGCTAAGGGAAAAACTAAAATGTTCAAAACATATCGTTCCATTGAGTCTATGGTTTCATCCACAATGATTCCCACATCGCAGTCAGACACTTTCTCCTTGATTCTTTCTATGGTTTCTTGGTAAAGAGGCTCCATGTAGTTTTTTCTTAAAGTACTCTCATCGGGCATTGACATCTTTGTGTATTTTTCAAGAAATTCCTTGAAGGCTGGATGGTTCATCTTATTGAGTGGAATTCCTGCTTGTGTAAGAGCTACACACAAATAAATGTTTAATACCTTCAAATTTTGGCTTTTTGAAGAACTCTGTTGAAACGCATTTCGTAATAGAGGTTGAGTGATTTGTTTGCTTGATGAGTCTTGTTCATTTGATGCTTAGAGCTGGAAATGTGTTGTTTGATGCGATCTCGCTGGTGTTTTTCATCTAACAAAATTCCTGAATCATAAATAGTACATCGCATAATAGTTCCATCAGTGTCAATGAAATCTTGTTTGAATTCCTCAGTCAGAACAATAAATCGAGACTGAACACCTTTGGCATGGTAAAATCTAGTACTAGTACACTCGTTTGGTAATGTAACATAGAGCTAACACTAGTTCACTTGCTAACACAATGCGACTATCACACAACTCACACTGGTGCCCATTAGCTGTCCACATTCTCTTATAACACCGCAATACTTACCAGAATGTTATTCATGCTGGAACTTCAGTCTCAGCGATTTCTAGTAGTTTCGAGCAGAACCCAGTCTTAGTAATTCTCGGAACCGCGCGGGTGAGGTTACTGCCGTCTCTGCGTGCCCAGTCTTCACCTCCACGCAAACAGATGACGTCTCTCACAGTAACAAACGCACATTCACGAGCAGCAGGCTACTGATTCTGGTGGGATAGAATCATTCATTGTCAATTACATTATTGTGGGTTACTTTATAGCGGTAAAGCGAGAGAAAGAGGTTTTCTTCGAACACACAATTATTTTCCATTGTTGCGGGTGTGCTTTCAATTCCCGCGCGGCGTTTACTGAAAGAGGTAGGCTTTTTATTCGCACGTACACAGCAAGCTGAGGAGACGTTAATTGAAAGTTAAAGAATAAATTGGAATGAAACTTAAAAGAAAAAGGGGGAAAAGGGGAATTATGGGCTTGGTTGGGGGAAAATGGGAAAAAGGTGCCAAAAAAGGGTAAAGGTCCCAAAAAAGGAAAAAAAGGTGCGAGAAAAAAGGCCTCTTTTCGCAACTAGAAACAAAATTTCACACTGTGATATCTTTCCGCACAGCTTTAACTTACTCTAAGAAAAACGGTGCGCACCTAAAAATCCTAACCCTGCTGATAACCAAACCTATCTGCGTGTTTTGTTTATATTAAACGTACGTACACGAGCTATATTAAATTCTCTAAGTTTTTATATATTATTATTATCATCATCATCATCATCATCATCATTGCAGACATGAAATAGTCACATTTTATAGTTGAATTTTATCAATTAAATCTTACCTGTGTCTTTACTTCATTTTTATTTGTTAATATTTGAATAATATTTAATTCATGCAGTAGCTAAGTATGAGCTGCAAGTAATTGATTTTTAAGGTCAACATCAGGCATACCTAATTGATCGTGACCAACATTAATGTTGGTAGCCTTGCTACTGGAACCATCATGTTCAACAGTTATTAATAACTATATTTTCGTGTACGTAATATTTCTATTATTCACTATCGTCGAAAACGTATGCATATGCAGTGGAGAATCTCAGAAGTAGAGAATACTCGACTTCGTCTCGTATTTTAAAACTCTTCCTCGTTCTTCAAACATGTAGGTACTTATCACACGTGTATCGCAATATATTATTAAGACATTCCGGATGTGCAGACCAATTGTTAGTGCTTACTTCGTTTGTTTCGGTCAGCGTTGGTAGCATTTGCTTTCTAGCGGTCTCAGCGGACAAACCGTGGTATTATTACTATCTCAAACCATTTATTGCAAATATTTAGGATGAATGACACTAACAGTGAACTATTTATGTGAACAACTTGTAGACTAGCTATGTAAATAAATGTAAACAAAGTCTTACGACTTTACACACAGGATGTTTTTTTACTAAGGGTGCTAATTGACAGAAATGAGGAAAATAATTAGTTTGATAATCGAACTTATTTTATATTTGAATCAATAGATTATTGCACCATCCACCACTGAATTAGAATTAAATATTAGCTTCTAAAGACGAATCCTAAAACTCTGTGGTTCCATAGTTCATTTCCGCATATTTAACGCAGTTTAGGGAATGTTAATGATGAGGGTATTTTGTAAAATAAAATATATGATGTGCCTGAAATTGTTGATTATAGTGTCTGATGAGTTCGTCTTACTTTTTGTAACACAACCAGGATTTGGTTATGGGAGGGGTTTTACATTCCTAGGCGTACTGGCTACTGCAGAGCGCCTATTAGTGTCACTTCGTCTGTCGTCCGCAAGCATGAAACAGCTCTCAAATTGCTGAAAGTGTGTGTGTGTGTGTGTGTGTGTGTGCGCGCGCGCGCGCACACACACACACACACACACACACACACACACACACACACACACACAAGAGTTTTGGGTAAGCCGATGCACCTACAGATTTGGCATTTTGTATACACAAGTTTGAACATTTTTAATGTGATTGTAATCGGAACAAAATGAAGGGTAATTTATGAAAAGCCTGCTAAAATCCACGACTTCTAGGCAAGTTGCAGCAGATAGGCGAGTGGAAATCTCTAAATTGAACATTTTTGTATTATTTGGTTGAAATCTATACAAAATTATGGGTAGTTTATGTGGAGGGCCTCCTAAGTAGGCATAAAATTAGTCCCTGTTGCTTATGCTTGCAGAGGTCACAGAAATGGCGTAAAGTGATTTTAACGATTTCGAACAGAAAATAGTTTGGAATAGATTCATTTGACTTTCAAGTCTTACAAAATGGAATATTACGCAAAAAAGAAGAGTGGTTCAAAATGTGTAAAGTAATACCAAGGATGGTGTGGTAAAATTTGGAAAAAGAAGTTATACATTAAAACTAGTACAAGATTGTTTGCTTCAAGGAAAATGCTAGAAATAGTAGGTTTCAAAACCACATATCAATTTCCGGTCAGTATGAACAAAAGTACAAAATTAAGTGTTAATTAATAAAATTGATATTATTACTGAATATAAAAGTAAAGTTTTATGAAGTAAAAATATGATATAGGAAATTATAAACGCATTTGAGACAAAACAAAGGACATCTTTAACAAAGTAAATAAAGTATGCGTCCATAAGAAGAATTAAACCAAGATTTATAAGTAAATGAAGAAACAAACGAGAAAACGGAAGATGAAAAATAGTTTTAATGATATTAAAGATAAATGAAGTGATTAGTGTGAATATTAAATTGGTCGATACTGAAAAATTAAACAGAAAAATTTAATGTAATGAATAATAAAATATTGTTGGTATATAGACGTTAAAGAGACTATGGTTATCTCAGGATGTCATTAAATAAGAAGAGGAAGAAGAAGCTTATATTTGTAATGCGATAAGAACTATACGTTATCCCTGGTAACTGATTTATGACACGAATAATAGTAAAACATTGTTTAGTTTATTAAATATGCATTCTATTGAAGAACTGTAAATAATAAAACGTGTAACAAACATAATGTGTATAAGATTTTCACATAAAATAGCTTTAAAAAACGTCAAACAAGTGTTTGTATTTTTTTTACTAGTGCCCCATTTGAACCCCCTTCCCCACTGGGGAAAGTAATTAGGTAAGTCTATAGGCTTTTCTCTGAATTGAAAGGTAACACATACGCACATTCAAACAACTTTTCAAAGCCCTTTTTTGGCTTCATTTTAGACCATTTCACACGTTAACATCGACCAATTAACAAAAAACAAACTTATGTGCTACATTCGTGTGCCCTTGTTTACTCACTATTCTACAAATTGCTCTTGGAAAAACTTATTCTTTTATCTACGTGTTGTTGATCGAGATAAACCACCTTCACACGCACACACATTCACACGATTTTGTATTTACACACACACACACACACACACACACACACTGGTGTGCAAAACCTAAGGACGAAAGTAATGTTCGCATGCTGTGACACTGCCAAGTAACATAGCTCGATGAAACTTGAATCACACATAGAGGGAACTGCTACAGTAGGCAACTAAACGAAATATGCAATGAGACGAACAGAAATGGCACTTTTATTCATAGACCATAAGCTACACTAAAGTCAATACGACATATGATGGCTCTCTAGATTTACAGAAACAGATACATGGTGCTTAAAAGGGTGTATGATCATCACGGACAGCAATGCATGCTCTGAATCGTGCTCCCACAAGGTTGGTAAGCAGTTCTTGTGGTAGGGCGTTCCATTCCTCCACCAGCGCTGTTGAGAACTGTTGGGTGGTCGTTGGTGCATGTGGGTGTGCTGCAATGCGTTCCATTCCTCCACCAGCGCTGTTGACAACTGTTGAATGGTCGTTGGTGCATGTGGGTGTAATACAATGCGTCTCCCCAAAGCATCCCACACGTGTTCGATGGGATTTAAATCGGGGGAACAAGCAGGCCAGTCCATTCGCCGAATATCCTCTCGTTCCAAGAGGTCCTCCACCTGTTCGATGCGGTCGCGTATTGTAGTCCATAAAAATGAAGTCAGGGCCGATTGCACCCCTGAAAAGACGCACTTAGGGAAGGAGTACAGTATCACAATAACATTGACCAGTGAGCGTACGTGTTCAAAGATTTGGAGGTCGGTGCGCCCATGCAACATTATGCCTCCCCAAATCATAACATTCGGGCCACCAAAACGAAAATGTTCAACGATGTTCCTGGGTTCATTGCGTGTTCCCACCTCTCGCCAGATGAGGGTACGTCGAGAATCACTACTTAGACTGAATCTGCTCACATCCGAGAAGAGCACGCGACCCCATTCCTCGTTGGTTCAAATTTGATGCTCTTGGGACCATCGCAAACGTTGCCGCCGATGTGCGGATGTCAATGGAACATAACCTACTGGCCGTCAGGCAAAGAGACCACCTCTGTGTAGTCACCGTGCCACTGTGTATCGTGAGATGCGTGCCTAGCTGTCCTGTTAAATGTGGTTGCAATTGCACCCGCTGTTGGCGTGGATCCCTTCTTGCCTGTTGCACAATGTAGCGGTCATCTGCTGCTGTAGCTGAGCATGGTCGACCACCACCTCTCCTTGGGACAGCAGTGCCTGTGGTTTGGAAGGTTCCCCATGCAGATGAAACAATGCTGTGAGCAATTCCAAACTCTTGAGCAACACTCGTCACACTTCGCCCTTCTTCCAGTTTCCCGATGCTTCTTCCTCATGTGAAGTCATCCAAATGGAGTCTACGGGCCATGTTGCAATGAAGAACACCACTACAGTGCACCATAAAAGCTCGCTAATTGCCACACACCGTCTTGTCCTGTTTCGTCAACTGCCCCGTGTTGCGAGACCAGACCCATTTGGCACTATAGGCTCGCTACAGTCACGCCATGTGAGTCCAGCTTTCTGTGTACGTGTGAGAGACCTCTGGCCAACATGCTCCCGCACCTTCATCTAGTTCCACCAAGTAGTTAATTTGTTATGTTACTTTACCCACCTCGTCCTTAGGTTTTGCATACCAGTGTGTGTGTATATATATATATTTTTTTTCTTTCCAGGTATAAGGTAGGCTACAGCGATAGTCAAATTTTCATCGTTATGTGATAGTTTTGAAATGCCATTCTCTTTGACTACCACGAGAGAGAGAGAGAGAGAGAGAGAGAGAGAGAGCGAAACGAATAGCGAATTAACACTTGAAAAAACCATAAGTATTTGAAGATTCTGACACTTATATTTAAAAATAGCGTCACAAACATTTTTGACACAAATTGTGTACTTTAACAAGATCTATAGTTTTTTTGTGTAGTAAGATTTTGTCTATCTCTTACGGTTTACCAGTTATTCAAAAGTCATTCAGAATGAAGACAAGTTCACAGACTTGAACATTCAAGATACACATTTTTATTTGTCAGGAACATAACTTAAACGTATGGCATTTTAATCGAAATTTTGAAAGCCAGTTTTGAGAAAACCAAAAATAACGAAAAATTTTCCAAGTTTTCCTATAAAGCAGTTTGATTGGGGGGGAATTTTCTTGAAAACCGCCATGTCACAACCTTGGAAGACGTTGAACTTAAATACCAAGTTTGATTTTAAGCGACTTTTCATTTTGTAATTATGCTGTTCACAGACTCACACGTGCGCGCATGAATTTCTTTTTTCTAAAAATTCTCTTTTTGGATTCAGGGAGCCTGAAATCGTATATTCCCGGTGAATAATTGGTATGGGATTTTTGGGTTGAATGCAACACTTCGTCTACTTACTAGGTACATGGCAGAGAAAGTAAATATGGTATAATTTCTTAAATATGCATCATATTAAAGGATTGTAAATTAAAATACTTATAAGAAACATCATATCTGTAAGATTTTGACATAATCAGGTTTCAAAAAAAATCAACGGAGAACGACTATATATCTTGTTTTCTTTTTAATCTGTGACACGATATGTAGTCTTCCTCCTGGTCTAAGCGCACCATCTTAGCCTCTAATTCCCGAGGTCGCGGGTTCAAACCCGGCGGAGGACGATGTATTTTTTCGGGCGTAAAAATCCTTAGTGTGGCTTCTTTCGGAAGAGAAGTAAAGCCGGTGGTCCCGTGTCGTAGACTTACGACACGTAAAAGAACCTCAAACCTGATAAAGAGGCCTCTGAGCAAAATTTCCGGTCTTTCACGCCCAATATATGTATAATGGGACGCTAGGAACCATAGTTGTTAGAGAGCGTCCATAAACAATTAATAAAAAAATATATTTGAACTTTTTGACTCAGTGCCCCATTGGAACTCCCTCTCCGTTGGGAAAGTAGTTATGTTATACAGCATTTTCTTTAAATTGAAAAGGTAGCATGTACTCGCTTTCAAATAAGCTCGTAATGCTCCTTTTTGGCTTAAACATAATTCATTATACACGATAACATCAATAATAATTTATACATATATATCTGTGACGCAGCGACTATGGCTCAAGATTATAGGGAGGTCGGCGCCGAGCAGCAGAAATAAACAGAGATAAGTAGCGCTATCGCCCAGCGTAAACACCAGAGGGGCTATCGAGAGATAACCAGAATGCTCAGGAAGCTTCCCTTCTGTCTGCATCTAGGACGTTCTGGAACTCTAACCAGCGAGCACTCTCTTGAGTTGCGAGTTGATGAGTGCGTTTCTGATGCGACATCAAATGCGGTCCCACAAGTGAGTTGGCGATGACAGTTTTGGCGTACTGTGAGTGCTGCTTTCGCGAGAGATCAGAGACGTCTTGTGTTCGATTCCCCAGCGAATGAAGCGGACAGAAGAAGAGGCTACGTCGTGCGTATGCCATTACGTCGCGAAGAAAATGAAGTGACAGGGAAAATTGAACTAATTCACATTAATGAAGTGACAGTGTGAACTAAGTGAAGTCATAGTGAAAGTTGAAACGTAGTGACAGCAGAACTTAGTCAGTAATTTAAAAATTGGACAGTGACAATATATGTTTACCACAAAATATTTCAGATAGAATTCCATTGTATTATATACATTGTTGGAATGTGTGTGTGTGTTTACTGTTTACTAATAGCACCTCTGTCTCAGTTTCCATCATGCATGCGTGTAATAAAACGTTTCAGACTCTGAAAACCAAACATCGCAGGATAGCATGGCAAGTTGGAATTCATTCATGTTCAATGCGTCCTCATATCTAGGTCCGTGTTCAAACGGTTGGACAACCCTTAAGTGTTCCGTGGCTGTAATCTTGTTTTATGTACCATGTCCTCTTAATAACATCTCTCCATAAAACCCAGTATCTTGAGAAGACGTAATAACATGTCCACGGTTTTAATGACCTAGAAACCATTACTTCTTGGAGCGCATACGACATTAAAACTCAAGACAGTTGACGATTATTGTGATTGGCAAGTGAAATTATTATATGCTTAAGTATCTGCAACTGGATATAGATTAGTGTAAGTAAAAATCTGATGTGTTGCATCTTTCTTTACTCATTCTCCTACTAACTATTCTTAAAAAAACCTGATTATTCTATCTACTTTTTTTGGGAGGGAGACTTGGTTTAACGTCCTTTAACCTGGTAAGGCGTATCGGACGATAAATGAAATGATGCTCAAACGAGCCCCAGAGCTTAGAGTTACTCGACATTCGTCTTTTCAGGATAAGGGAAAAGCCCCGGATAAAAGCCTTATCTGGGTAAACCGAGATTCCAACTCGAGACCTGTTGAATGTAAGGCAGACACGTTATCCCCACCACAAACGGGGATGTCATTGTCGATTTGCATTGACGTCCTGTTCCCTAATTATTTCCACACAACATTATGAATTTGGCATGGATTTTCTGATGGTAGCAGTATGTTAAAGATCTTTGTCTTTTAACTTAAATATAGTATGGGGCGCATAAAAACTCAGGAAAATACCACATCATTTATTGAGGTTATGTGCGATGATTATTTTGATTGTGAATTAACACATGAGTTTCTTGGCAGGTTACCAGCTGCTATTTGTAATGGTTAAAGAAGGGGTTTATTTGCTCAGCAAATTTGCTACAGGACGAAGCTGTTGCTATTGATAAATATGGGTGTTGTCTTATTTTGTCGCATTCATTGTGTAAAATAAATTAATAAAGCAAATACTGTTCATAGAAAAGCCCAGAGCTTTACACCAACTAAATAGAACATTTTTTTTTGTAAATAATTCTGTGAAACGCAACCTACTAAAATCAGTGTTAACTATGACATAGACTACCACAAATACATCAGCATTATAACTTACAGCTGATTATGAACCCATTACAGTATACCAGTTTCAGGGAACGTTAAAGTTTAATCAATGATGATACGGATGCTTAATAGTATAGAAATTAAACAGTAGCCGAGCAGTCTCCAGCATGGGTCCTTTGAACCCTACCCATCTCCGTGGATGGACGTGATTGCTACGATTGCTCGTATATACCGCTCGTCTGTAGTGCTGAGTGGGTGCACTGTCCAGTGAAGCTAGTGATTCATAGTGTAATAAACACATTGCCCAGGTATTTTATGGAAAAGTAGCTGTTTCCAGCGCTCAAGTAGTACAGTTGCGTGCGCGGAATCATGTCGTGTCGATATAATGATCAGTGATTTGTGTTGTTAATTAAATATTAAAGCGCCTCTGCCACGCCCAGCCCCAACTCTCACCTGGTTCTAGCATTGTACTTAATAATAATTTACTTCCCCCTTTTCTTTCGCTCCTGAGCCTACTTGTGTTCAGAGGTTAATATATGAGGGCAGACTTTTGGCATCAAACCAGTACGAAACGAACACATCCAGGAGCTGGTGTGGACTTATTGCGAAGCATGCCTGGCAGCCACTCAGGTGAAGTGTTTCCGTTTTCCGGCTACCAAGGCTTCACCTTGTTCCTAGATGTGTGTGTCGCACTTGAATTCAAACCAATAAGAGATTGGCTCACTCAGGGCTTGTGTGAAATGCAAATGATAAGGAGATTCTGCCAATATTAAATAAAAAATAGAAAATCAGAAGCAGGGCACTCGACTGTACACGTAAGTGGTATGCTGACCACATCCCACGTCTACTCCGTCATCTGCTCGTGATATCCTGTGTGAACGCATAAAGCGACCGTGGAGTGGGCCTTAAGCCTGCTGTGGGTTGCTTCATCACAAGAAGGTAAGTAGTTACTGAGATACTGAAGTACGTCATGGAGATACATCTTGTAATACAGTTGCAGGTTCGAGATGGATCACACGTCAACGGCGACCCAATACGCTCTTCCTCCATCGCTACTTGGTCGCGATCAAATGCAGTCTGGAGGTAAGAACTTTATCTGCTTATGTTTGTTTATCTGAAGAGGGCTCGTCGTAGGTACACTAATGCATTTAACATCTATCCGGCTGTGGATAAGTGTTAAAGGCAATGCAACCAATTTAGCTGAAATTTATATCACACATTTGTTCAACATGATTGTAACACATAATTTATATCCATGGTTTTGTGTGTCTAACCTTCTAAAGAATGAGAATCAGGTCTCATGTGTAATGCTGCATATCATGAAAATATGAAAATTTTAAGGTTTCAAATTTTGCATACTATCTCTCCAATAAATTTCTTTTCACAATTTGTACTAGAGTCATCTGTTCGGTATCACAGTGACTACTGTAGCAAAAACTCCAAAACACCAATTTCATGACCGCAAAGTCCACCTCACGATTAAATCAATAATGATTAACAGGTATAGGAATTCTTAAGCAGTTGGCTTCAAGTTATATACACTGTAACAATTATATCAATATTAGAATATAAATTGCACTGACGGACAGGTGAACACTGGTGAGTGCTGTATGCAAACGCCAGCGCACTTTTCTAGGAATGAGGTGGTTTGCAACCCGTGACGTCACTGCGTAAAGTCCACTAACAGTTCAACTTCATTTCCTTCGTCCTGGCTTTAATGCATAGAAATTCGTATTCCCGGTCATCAAATATATAGCAATTACACATCTGAGGTCATCTACCAAGTTGTTTAAGCAAATGCTATAGAAGGCGACTACCCAATGAGACCATCTATTTGGCTCTTAAAGGCCATGTGTGTATCAATATATAACAAAAATAGATAAGAGCAAGTCTACACTAATAAAATCATATTTGGAAATTATATCTGTGTTTTTTGGTTTCTCGCCATTTCTCGTGCAGTGTGTTCTTAAGTCCTTGATTGATGTTTATGTTACAGGCTTGCTTCTGCTACAACTACTCTTCTTACAGCGTGCTCTTCAAGATAAAGGTTTTTACAGTGCTAGTGTTCGAAACCTGTTCAACGCTGTTTATCAAGCTGGCCAGCTTGAAAAGCTCTCCTGTAGCAAGGTAATGAAATCCATACTAATATTAAAAACAGAGAAGGCGCGTGCATGTGTGTATGTCAAGATATATTTAATGTAATGTGTTTTGTCCCATGGCAGGCATTGGCAGCAAAGCACGAGCAGCTGGTGAAGATGCAAAAGAAAGTGGAAAATATGGAAAGTGTATACAAAAGATCTCCAGTACAGGGAGACCTAAGTCCTAAGTCTTGTGATCAAGATGTTTTTCCTCGCCAAAGACAGCTAATCCGTAATGACACACGAAGAGCTATGGTGCAGAACCCCATAAAGGTCGAGCAGGTAAATCTCTGAAGAGTTACTGTTAATACATCGCTGAACTGTCATTGAAAACAGAACAAGTTCGGAATTTAAATGCATTTTCTCCCTAAGGTCGTAAAGGATCAGAACATGTATTGTTGAGAAGAATGAACATCCATGCAGATTATACGTTTATAAAATACATCTCTAGCAGATAGCCAGTTATGCTGCACTTCTTATTTCAAGGTATTGGGCCCAAATTCTCATGTTCTATATCAGTATTCTTAATAAATATTTCCCTTTTTACGCTCGTTTTATTTATAAGAAGGAATGATTAGATTAGATTGCATTCTATGAGTTCACTAGCAGCCAATAAAGGCTTGTGAACATAGAACATGTCAAGGAAATGTACAAAAATTACATATAAACATAAATATTACACAGAATATAGAACATTTGAAATAAAATAGACACATACTCTATGCGTGTCAAGGAAATGTACAATATAGTTACATATATACATAAATATTAAATAGAATACAGAACATTTAAAATAAAATAAAGACTCATTATATACAAAATGAAACAAATCAGGTGTAATTTTGTACAAAGTCGAATACCTCCCTACCGTTATAAGGTTAACATACGTATAGGCAAGAACAGTTATTTTAACATTCACTAGGCTTGTACCTTTGTTCGTCTCATCATTTTGTTCTATTTTATTTGTAATGCATAGCATTTACTGTCAGTTCTTAATATACATTTAAATAGCTTCATTAATTCTAGAGCAGACATCAAATATAACTGGCAATTGTCATTAATATTACTAATACTACTTATAGAGCTATATATATATATATATATTATCATCAGGATAATTTGTCATTCAGATAATCTTGTACAGAATAATATGCTTTTGAGCATAGGTACTCTTTAACAGCAGTTTTAAAGACACTGAAATTGTCAACTTCTCTTAAGATCATTAGGGAGAGTATTAAATATTTTTATGGTCTCATAATATACACCTTTCTGGAAGCAAGAAGGCATAGCTTTATCCAAGTGAATTCGGGTTTAGAATTGGATAAATCACTACATTAATATGAATAACATTTAAAGCAGAAAGGAGTCATAGAATGAAATAAAAATATCGGTGCCATATGTAACTGCAGGACAGGCAAGTTGCGGCCCAGTGTTCGTCCTGAAAGAACAGGTGACCCAAAGCGGCAGTTATCTGTAGGGCTGATAAAGCGGCATGGTGTTCTTGAAAGAATGGGTGTCTACAGAGTAGCAGTTTCAATATTCACTCTTTCTACAAATGCGTAGTGGAACAAAGGCGTGTTTTCAGCAGCTAGAAAGATGTTTAGCAATACGCATGGGCTAAAGTTTAGAAATTTTCTCACAAACAGAGAGAGTAAATTTATATTTAGTGTTAATAAAGGCATGAAAAATTGAAAGTTTTGCAAAACTTCTAATCAACACGTAATAACATTTTAGGTTGTTCATGTCATATACTTGTAATTTACGAAACGATTATTTGTGGTCTTCGGACCATTTATTCTGTATGGCGTTCCTTTCCCGCGAGATACTTCAGGAAAGCTCGTTTCTTCCATACGTGGAGGATAAAATTAGCCGCCGCGCCGCAAAATTTTACAACAGATTGTTTTTGCATCGGAGCGCCCTCCTTAGGATTATAACCCCAGACAACGCCGCTTGAGGTGACATCGGGGTTCCCCGTATGAGGCTACCACGGTAACAGAAGGGATTTTACCGCAGCTAAAGCTGATCTTCTATATAAACCTTCCAAAAGATGCACTCAAAATTAAAATAGTAAATCCATAAATAAACATACATTTCTTGAAAACTCATAACACCAGCGGTGCAGAAGACACGTTGCACCCAGATCAGCAGCCGCCGAGAAGCAAAACTGACTACGTCTTTTCACTCACCCTGCAACCCTCATCCGATCGAACATGCGGTTAAACCCATCAAAGATAGATACGCTTATAACACTCTCCCGGGCTGGTCCTCACTCCTGGACTGGGCGGCTGTTTGTGTTCTTTAAATTAAAATGTTTCATATACGGAGTTTGACATTCAGAGCAAAAATGACACATCAGTTATCAAAAAACCATACTTCGAAATTTCTTGGACTCGATTTAGACTAATATTCTAACATTTCTATGACCTCAAAGAATAGATAAGTGTAAGAAACCGGTCTGAGTAGACGAAAAACCACTTGCTGACAGTAGCGACGCGCCAGCTCTTAATTCAACGCTCGTGACATTGAGGATGCTGTGGGAACGATGTCATTTTCGAAGCGAAGTTGATATGAGGTGAGGCGACCGTGTTTGCTTTGCGTTTATTTTCTAAAGTTTATCTATGCGATATATACAAAATTAAAGTATTTAATACAGCAAGTGTTTTTATAAGACCTGAAAGTCCCATTAAAATGCTATTTAAAACTCCGGAGGAATAATTTTGGAAATCACAAAAATCGAGGAATTAAGGAGGAAGTTTAGCAAAATCGTCAATTATTGACAACTTTTAAGTTTTTTTCCTCCGTAGGGTCAAAACAAATATTGATAAAAAACACAAACCCAGGACAAATGCTCTACGAAATGTATTTAATTTGATTTTGGAAATAGCGCATATTAAAACGTTGGCAACGTGGTTTAATTTCAAGCACATTATGAGACTAACAAGGTAAAAATACTTGAAAACTGCCAGAACACGTTAGCTACATTATCGTTTGTTCTTTAGCAGAGTTTTCTTTCCGTTAATTTATCTGCTAGAATTTTAAAGTAGCAAACAAGTACATTCCAGAGGTACTATGTGGTGAACTTCAGCCCTAAGGCAGTGAAACAAGGATGACAGAGGAGAAGGAGAAGAGTGGTGACTAACAGCGCATAACAGATGAGATGACTTGCCAAACAAGAGGAAGGAATGGAACAAACGAACAAACGCTCACCTTCGCGAATCAAACTTCAATTGCATTCACGCTCACAAACATAAAATGAAGGTATTCGGCTCTATGCACGACACTAGTACCTACTGTTTAATGTCTTGCTGACAATGGAGAGACATGGCGATGCGGTATGAGACACGAATTGTCTCCTCAAAATCTAGTGTTCACAATGAGGCGACACAAGTTAACATTACCGCGCGATGTTCGGGCGAAAGCACACACACCTTTTCGTTGTACTTTTCGTATTCATATAAACTCAAGTCATATAACTCAAGAATAATTTAATGTTTTTTTTTTAAAAAAAAAATAATGCATTTCCCTGAAGTTGTATGTGATCTTAACAAGAACACACTGTGAATAGCCTCATGTCGTGCAATAAAAATTAATTCCAGTTCAACTTTCATCGCAAGGATTTCGTCACGTTTATCGAGAATTCCTATTGGTCAAACGTCTTATCGCTCCACTGTGAATTACTTCAACAGAGTACTGGGCCGCAACTTACTCACTGCCTGCTCAGACCGCGATTGAAACTTCACATGTTCCAAAACTTCCATCGCCTCAAGCGAGGTAAGCAACCACAGTTCCTTATGTGTTGACAGGGAAAAGAGATCAACCTCCTTCAAAGTATGACCCAGTTTCTCGACGCCTTCTCTAAGGACACGGGAGGACTTTGCGACAAGAACAACGCTCTTATTACTGCAGTGAGACTTGGAGATGCAGTCGTTACTCAACTGATTCTCGACACAGGCGCTAATGCCTCTATGGTCCCAACAAGAGCCAATCCTTACCAGCGCACCGCACTTCACTGGGCAGCTGCTGAAGGTAACCGATCTATTAGCATTAGCAAGCAAACACGTGCTGAGATTGAAACATATGTACAAGAGAGAAAACATCACAACTTCATTGTCTCTGAATGAATTGTCAGTGCCCTAGGTCGTCAACTCAGAGGTTCCGGATTGAGACGGAGGAATAAAAGTTTCGTTTAACTAGAATCATTTCCTACACTTCGCAGAGTTTAAAAGCACGAATGAGAGAGTGAACGTGAGGGAGGGGTTTCATAATAAAAACGAAAAATACTAGAAATCTACAATTCAATGAGTAGTAACACCACTAGTAACGTTTCTAAAGCCAAAGACCCCAATATACCATAAACGTTAAAGGGTGACACAAATTGTATATATTAGTTTTGAGTGACAGTTTCTTAAAACGGCATCAGTCATAATTTTGGCATGTTTGAAACGTGTATCTATTCTTATTTATGATATAGATGTGACACTTTATAAAATAAACATATTAATGCATAGATTTAAGGCTAAGAAACAAAACTGTCCTATACAGTTTTGATAAAATAAAAATGAAATTTTATTTATGGGCGTTCTTTAACTGTTGTGGTTCTTAGCGTCCCATTCTATATTGGGCGTGAAAGACCGGTAATTTTGCTCAGAGGCCTCTTTATCAGGCTTGAGGTTCTTTTACGTGCCGTAATTCTACGACACTGGACCACAGGCTTTACTTCCCTTCTGAAGGAAGCCATGCTAAACAAACTCCATCGCCCTCCGCCGAGTTTGAACCCACGACCTCAGGAACTAGAGGCTAGCATGGTAACCACTACACCACGGAGGACGACTATACAGTTTTGAGGCTGCTATGGCTGCTTCGGAAAAAAAATCTTGAAATTTCTAATATTAAAATTAACAGTGCTTTTAACTCTAACTAAATTCAAATGACTGGAGTAATATAAACATGCAAGTATAATATTACAAATTTATCTTCATTATTTCTGAGTTTCTGTTGAAAATTTGAAGAAATTTGAGTAAAATGTACATTGTGTGGAAGATTTTGAATGCAACAAAACGTAAGCAGATTCAAATGCGAGAAAAACACGCTTGAAACGGTGTCCTATGTGGACGGATATTTAGAAAGTTACTTCATCATAGATAAAAAGGAACATATATCAAATCAGAAGAAAAAATATGATTTGTTACACTCACATGACTTTCTGTACTCTTGTACAAACTATTTTTCATGCTTCATGTTAATCGAGATATCGAAATGTCAATCTTATTGCTAATTTTCTTGTAGATGCAAGGAGAATATGGTAGACTTAAGCGATAGTCAAATATTTTAAGCGCTGGTTGGTATGTGGCGCATTCCATTCTCTTTGCATGTCCAGGACAAAAAAAATCTGATGTGTTACACTCACATGACTTTCTCTACTCTTGTACAAACTATTTTTACAAACGCTTATTCTCCATCTACTTCATGTTAATAGAGATAAACATTTGCAGACTCTATTTTATTGCTAATTTTCTTGTAGATGTAAGGGGAATATATATTTACAAGGGCAATATAGAAATACAGCAGCCTTTAAGCACATACATATCTCTTAATAGCTGGTTGCTAGGTGCAACACCATTCCCTTTCCCACAGATTAATACTCTTTGCATATCCAAGACAAAAAAATGAATAACGAATTCCCATTTGAGAAAATAAGTATTGAAAAATTTAAGGGAATAACAAGCAATATCTCGAAAATGGTTCACTCAACAACAAAAATGTATATGACATAAATTGTGTATTTTAACGCGATCTACATTTTTTGTGCAGTAAAATTTTGTGTATCTCTTATGGTTTACCAGTTATGCAAAAGTCGTTCACAATGAAGAATACGTTTGGAGACATTCCCAGAAAATTCGAGATATACGTTTCATTTGTCATGAAAATATGTTAAACATATGATATTTTAATCAAAATCGTTGGAGCCATTTTTGAGAAAATTAAAATTTTCCATGTAAAGGGTAGTTTGGGGTGGGGGGTTTTTCTTGAAAACCTTCGTGTCGCATCTCTGGAAGATTCTGAACCTAAATACCAAGTTTGGTGTTTATCCGACTGTTCGTTTCTGAGTTATGCTGTTCACAGACACACACACACACGGACATGTTTCCAAAAATTCTTTTTTTTCTGGATTCAGGGGGTCTCAAAACATGTATTTCCGGTGAAATCTCGGTATCGAATTTTTGGGTGGAATACAATACTTCCCCTACTTACTATACGTAAGTAGGGAAAGTAAAAAGCTTTGGAAAACACTTTTTTTTAAGACTTCGATGTTTTTTGCTTTCTTTTTCGCTGTAGCGTCCTCTACCTCAAAATCTTCCAATGATGCGACTCAAGATGTTCAAGAAGGTTCCCCTTCCATCCTAAACCACTCTTCAAATGGAAATATTTTCGTATTTTTTAAATTTTTCAAGAGCCACATAATGATTTTGATTAAAATGGCACACGTTTTACATGACTAATAACATGTACCTCCATATTGAATGTATTTGAGAATCGCCTGATATTCTCTTTACTTTGAATGAATTTTATATAGTGTAATGACTTTCATGCCCTTGTTTATGAACCTCAAACTAGCGTTTGCTTACAGGGCACAAGGATGTAGCGGAGGCGTTGCTGGAATTTGGCGCAAATCTCGAGGCCAAAACTACTGGTGGTGCAACACCACTGCATCTGGCAGTACGCGACAATGCTGACAAAGATGCAATCGGGACGCTGTTGAAAAACGGTGCTGATATAGACGCCCGTGATAATCAAGGTCGTACAGCATTACATATTGCAGCACAATCAGGTGATCTTGATCTAATGCAGTTACTTATAGAATATGGTGCAGACCCTCAATCTCGTTACAGCAAGCAACACATTACTCCCCGAAAACTAGCCTCAATACATGGACATAGGCACCTTGCTGATTGGCTCAAGCAGTTCGAGAACCAACACACTGCCGACATTCCTAGCAAAAAGCAGAAGGAAGAGCCTCTACATTCTCCACTGTATCGCCAACTGCTATTCCCTGAAAGTGATATTGCATTTAGTGAGGTCCCGGACAAATTTCATTCTGAAGAACCAATCGCTACTATGTCAAAGGCTTTTCCTGGTCCACAGATTCACATGTCTCCTCTGACAACTGCCGATGCAATGTTTTCAAATGCAACTCATCTTTCACATTTTGGAAATAGTGAAGATCAGGAAGATACGCCATATTCACCCGACAAAACCGCAAACTAGACACAGAACAACTGAGAACTTTACATAAAGAATGGAACGAATCCCTTCTTCAAGAATATCTGGAAATGACCAATCTCTTGAAATCCGAGGTTCAAACTTATACTTTGCTTTTAGGACAATCATAATAACTCAGCTATTGTCACAAGGTTATCAGTTCCCACTGTGCGCTCGGATATGAGTGTGAATTGAATGCTTTTCGTAAGTCTATCAAATACTACGACATACGGAGTTAATATCTAACTAATACTGTTTTTCTGTATGCCGGGTCATAAGACCACAAATTAAAGTTTAATTATGTATGCACTTCTGCTCATATTGTAAGAATGTGCAAATATTAAATACGGCCAGTGCTCTGTCTTCTAGTCTATGTAGGTATGACAAAGTCATTGTAATAAAATGTATTCTGCTCTTCTGAAGTCTCAGAAATTAGTGAACTAATTTCAGTTTTCTGCATAAAAATCTGATGTGTTACACTCACATGACTTTCTCTACTCTTGTACAAACTATTTATGCAAACGCTTATTCTCCATCTACTTCATGTTAATCGAGATAAACATTTGCAGACTCTATCTTATTGCTGATTTTCTTGTAGATGTAAGGGGAATATATATTTACAAGGGCAATATAGAAATACAGTAGCCTTTAAGCACATACATATCTCTTAATAGCTGGTTGCTAGGTGCAGCACCATTCCCTTTGCCACAGATTAATACTCTTTGCATATCCAAGACAAAAAATGAATAACGAATTCCCATTTGAGAAAATAAGTATTGAAAAATTTAAGGGAATAACAAGCAATATCTCGAAAATGGTTCACTCAACAACAAAAATGTATATGACATAAATTGTGTATTTTAACGCGATCTACATTTTTTGTGCAGTAAAATTTTGTCTATCTCTTATGTTTTACCAGTTATGCAAAAGTCGTTCACAATGAAGAATACTTTTGGAGACATTCCCAGGAAATTCAAGATATACATTTTATTTGTCATAAAAATATCTTAAACATATGATATTTTAATAAAAATCGTTAGAGCCATTTTTGAGAAAATTAATTTTCGAATAATCTTCCATGTAAAGGGTAATTTGGGGTGGGGAGATTTTCTTGAAAACCTTCGTGTCGCATCCTTGTAAGATACTGACCTAAATACCAAGTTTGGTGTTTATCCGAGTGTTCGTTTCTGAGTTATGCTGTTCACAGACAGACAGACAGACACACAGACAGATAGACACGGACATGTTTCCAAAAATGCTTTTTTTGGATTCAGGGGGTCTAAAAACATGTATTTCCGGTGAAATCTCGGTATCGAATTTTTGGGTGGAATACAATACTTCCCCTACTTACTATACGTAGTAGAGAAAGTAAAAAGTATAGGTATATTTTGTTTGTTAATGACGCTGTCAATTGCTAGGATCATATCAGCGCCGCCGTTGTGCCGGAATTTCGTCCCGCAGGAGTTCCTTTACATGCTAGTAAATATACTGACATGGGGCTGCCACTTTTAAACGCACTTAAAAAACTATCGGTCTGGGCCAGGTTGAATCCGCTACCTTGGGATCAGGAGGCCAGAATGTCTTGGCAGCATTGCGCGTGTGTCGGGTGGAATCCTGTTCCTGCCATGTGTTGACGTGTTGCAGGTAGTGGTGTGGCAGGCCCAAAAGGCTTAAGATAACTTATTTTCGCATGTTTAGTCCGCATACGCGTAGCATCTTTTAAGATTGTAAATTCAGGAAAAAGTAGCTTTCTTGGAATTTCGGGAGTATTGAAGTATGACAATATTGCGAATTCTCTAATCCTGACGCCAAAATAACGGTACCACGACGAACAAAAGCATGGAAGGACTGGTTAGAATGGTTTGTTTCATTGTTACTTGAATTTACTGTCAACGGTCAATTAGCAAACTCAAATAGTTTTCCTCTGTGCCTCGTGTCAATCTGCTGTATTAGTGATAGTGTAGGAGGAGTGTAGTACTGCTACATCAATATGTTGTGAAAGTTGAAAATGGTCTTGTTCTGACTGAAAATTAATTATATGCACCGGTAAAATATTTTAATTTCATAAGTTGACTACTCTGTTTAATTGATATTATGTCGAGTAAGCGTGTGTACTTTAGTGAAGCGGCGAAAAGAAAACGAACTAAAGAAAGAGGTCTTGGTAACGAAGCTTACATAAGTTTCCTCACATTTTTCACTGATAAAATAAGTGGATAAAGTGTTTCAATAAAAACTGGAGAAAAGTTGGCGTTTCTGAAATCGATGATTGCGCTAATTTCGTGGGCGAGTCGATAACATGTGAATATAACACTTATTTTCCCACGGGTTCTAAGAGTAAAGGTGAGATAATAAATTGTGAAAGTAGCACTAGTTTTCACTTCACTTCCATTTCGCAAAACGAATATCGAAAATGATATAAATTTATGTCACAAGAAACCCACTGATCGAGGCGATTTTCACAAACAACTCACAGATAATTTAAAGAAGCGTATAGTGAGCTATAGTCCCTGCAAACTATCGGATCCTTTTATTAGCGATGAAAAAATTTGACGTTTTTCTTCTGTGTGTTGTTTTAAAACGACATAGCATAGCAAAATACCACGCGAATGGTTATGTAACGTTATTCAGAAACATTAATCTGTGCATATTCTGAACCTTGTTGGTTCTTTGGAGACAAGAAGGCTTCTCATTTTCATTTACCAAGGGTTGATGAAATAAATGATAGCCAAGGATTAGGGGAGAAAATAGAAGAACATAAAGTAGCTCAATAATACATGCAGACATGTGTTATGTACACAATGTGGAAAAACGTAGTGTGAGAGAACCTTTAGTAACTTTTTTGTTTTGTTTAAAGAAATAGTCAGAAAGGTAGTAGACCTTTTGGTGACCTTAGCAATGTGTAATATGGCCTGTCATGCGCATTGAGAAAACGTAGGTGTATCATACAGTGGCAATTTTTTTGCTATCATTGAGCTTCTTTGAAAACATGATATCATTTTATGTCGATTAATGAGCGAGAAGTGAAAAAGTAGAAATGCTTCTCGTGTCAAAAATATCCAGTCACCTAATGAAGATATACAGCGTTGCAAAATTGCTGGATGGAGCATTTACTTCACTTCAACAATTTAGACATTGCTTTAGCCAAATAAAACAAGACGCTGAAGAAATGGCAAACGTGTGGGGAATCGAAGGTCATTTTGCAAGTAAACGCAAAAGAAAATGTTCGACGGATTGTGTGGGGATGAAAGGCTGGGTGAGCCCGAACAGTATTTCAAAGTTAATGTGTTTCGTGGTTATTTGAATATTGTGTTAGGTCAATTACGACTCAGGTCTAAAAACATGATGGACATCATTGAAAAGTTCAAGTGTTTTCAGCCAGGGATGTTATTTCAGGGTATAGGGGGCAATTGCCCCTTCCCAAGTTATGATAAACAAGTAGGCTACTGGTTATTATTGCTCTATTATAAGAAAAAATACTAGAACTGTACTTTTAATACAAATATTTTACATTTAAAGGATAAAAAATTATTTTCTCTTAGTTTACATGTGTCGTTAAAATTAGTATGAAAATTCGGACAACTGCTTCAGACAATCTTGCCCCCCCAAGCAGAAACTGAAATGATGCTCCTGTTTTCATCCCAATATATTGGTGGTTAGTAGTGACAGTGAACTTTATTCAATTACAGAAAAACTTGTAATGAGCTATCCGAATTATATTTTACCAGAATTTCCTCACCAGATACCCATGGTCCGTAATGTACTTCAGAGCGATATCAAAGGTATGAATAGTGGATCAGTGAAAGAGATAGCTGACGTAATCTTACAAAAAAGTCACATAATTTAATAATTCTTTCTAGTGTTCCTGATGTCTCAGTGGCAATGAAATTGTTTCTAATTGTGCGAAGTTCGGTGATGCAGGAGCATTTGTCTTCTCTTAGTATGATTGTAGCATCGAAGTGGAAAGAGCACACACATTAAATCCTGATGGATGCTAGTGGATGACTTCCCTAGGAAGAATACTACAACAAAACGGCGATTCAACATTCAAGATTAACTGTAAGTGAGACGTGCATGTAGTTTATTATTATTATTTATCATAGACTATTTAATATTTAGGTCTCTTCTCATTCTGCGGAGAGGTCCCAGAATAGTCCGCTTCGCCACTGGCTGCAGGATATACGTTCTGAGCTTTCAAATGCTTTTAATATGTCTCAGAATTTGTACTATAGAATTATTACTGATTGCATTTGTGATTTTAATTCGACCAGGAAAACCTTAACTGTATTCACTTCAAAATCTAATGGGCAGGGTTAGTCTGCAGTTTCGCAACAGCCATGAAAGTGCGAAGGATATCATAAAAATTAGCTTGCACGTATTTCTCGTCGGGCTAGGGTTTCGTCAGAGTGTATAGATTTAAAGGCTATACTCTGTGTCTTGTGAAGAGTACCGCTTAATGAGATCTGTTCACCATTTTTGTTAGTCATGGTCTAGTGAATGAAAGCCTGTAATATATTGGGATATTATAGAATCCGATCAAAAGTGCATCGTTTCTTACAGCTTTGTGTAGGTTTTGGCATTAAAGGTCATTTATCATTAGATCAATGCATTCTGGGGACAAAGGGCGAAAATTTAATATGAATCGTATATGCTTAAAAACCCAGGCATCCATTACTCTTGAGAGAAGCATAATTAATTTCCCGCCAATAGATGGGCTCCAAAAGTTTCAAACAGAATGACGCAGGGTTCTCTGGGCTTTCTGAATAATCAGAGGTGTTGCATACAATACAGTGGCTACAACGTCTTAAAAATATATTAGATAGGTACCAGCAAACTTTCGTATAACTTACGGAATCTTTTTAACGAATGAAAATAACTTATGTTTATATAGCGAGCGAGCAATCTCGTAATAAAATTAGGTATTTACTTCCTTTTTTGACACCGAGAACTGTAATGGAGTGCCCTCGCGAAATAATTCATAGAAACAAAAATTGTATGGATTAAATGACCTTCAATTTTTACAAGAGCGCTAGTTCTCCAATAATAAACTGCTTGTCATTTATTTTTCATACTTATCCAGTGCTTAGATAACATTAGTATCAGTACTAGCAAGCAATGAACTATCGTTATACATTTAACAGAGGCAGCCTCTAAATGGAAAAACCTTGGGTAAGTATTGCATATAAGTACCACACTATTTGAAAAGCAAGAATTAAATCCATTAATCATTGTCATTTGGTAACATCAAAAAAGAGAGAAAAGATTTGATTCAAATTCAGTAGGTACCGAAGCACATTGAAATCCTGCTACCCATTTATGATTCTGGAGATAAAACTATGATATTGAATTATGGCCGGTGTCACTATACAATGTAATACACGCATACACTGCGCAACTTTTATTGATTTCAAAACATCATTGTATGTAATAAAGAACAAATAACATGTTGCTTTAGTTATTTTCATGAATATATGGCATGTTTCGCCACTTTTGTTCCATATTACTGACTCTCAGAAACTGCGTTATCTTTCCGCTGCCAACATTTGAAATCCCAACATAGCTGAAATCGCGATTGAGGACCTTCAGCCTCAAGGCGTAGCCGAGGGATGTTTTTTTTTAGAAAGAAAGGAGTGGAACGGCTGACGACAGGGCGTAGCCGAGGGATCTACGCGTAGGTATAAAACTCAATGATTCACGGGCAGCAATCCTGTCAAAAGTCGCCAAAACCCGCCAAAAACGAGTACCTATATAAGAACGGTCGTATAAAAGACAGGGTAGTTGGGCAATATATTACCGCCGGAGCAACATCTAGTAGAGTAAAACGTCCTCATTAACCAACAATTACTGTGGATAGCTAAACACCCCGATTTCATAAGCTAAAAGCTTCTATTTTCACCATAATCCAATATCAAAGTACCGTTTTCTGTAATACAATAGGTACATCCACTACCTGACTGTGTAAATGGTGGAGAATGTAAAGCAAAAAGGTTAACACTTGTTTTGTGGTCCAAGGAATACCTGCATACCACAAATTGCTTGGAGTAAAGTTTCAGTGCAGCAGTAAAAGCCATGGCATATCAAAATTGGCTTTTAAGGTTCATTACATTAATTTACTTTCCCAGAATTCACTGTCTACAAAATGCTGAAACTAGAAGAAATATTTCTTAAAATAACATACTAATGTAAAATAAAACCATTAGATGTCATCAAACTTTCTAAAAATGAGTAAAGACATATTAAAGTGTAAAATACTATAAAACATATAATTCTATAGCTCAGAACATTAAACTTTCTTTAAAAGGTCCAGAACTCAATTTCCAAATGGAAGAAATAAACAAACAAACAAACTCCGCCCAAAAAAATATTGATTTCAACATAGTATGTGGCATGGTTCCCTGGAACACATGCTTCTCTGTTTGTTCTTTGTTAAATGTGGAAGAATTGCCAAACAGAGAGAGAGAGAGAGAGAGAGAGAGAGAGAGAGAGAGAGAGAGAGAGAGAGAGAGCGAGAGAGAGAGAGAGAAAATAATTCTTTCTCCCTTGATTTAATTTAACGTCAAGATGTGATTTATAGAAATGCAAAAACTAAATAACCTAGTTTTGGGATATAATAACAAAATATAACTCATTCTTTTAATAATTGTTGCAAGAAGTTGGAAGACACTCTAAAGTTTATTTAACCAATCTACTTGAAATTGTCTTCACAAATGAGGAAGTAAATGTCAACAAACAAAGTAAGAACATTTTGAGAACCTCCAGAAATTATAGGTAAGGTTTACCAGAACAACTTAAGAGTGTGTTTAGAAGGCAAATCCAGGATTCATTAGGGAGGGTAACACATTTCAAAGATACCTTACCAATGAGCAAAATGCATCAGTAATAGAGCACTCACATTTCTAAATTTTCTAACTTAATATAAGTGATCCACAGATTATCCCTTGGATCTAGTGGTTAATTAACATTTTGAGAAAACTTATAAAATTATTTGTTAAATAAAGAAGCATTTTAAATGTAATATTTAAGCAGTTTGATTAGTCAGTTTTGCCGTAAGTTATTGATCCTTGTTGTTTGAAAGCTTGATTCTTGCTCAGAAGCTATTTAATAGTAAATGTAAAGCATATTTGATTCCGTCTATCTGGTTCTTTTCAAGATAGCGGAACATACTTTGAGGTATAATCCACTGTTATGTTAAGTTCACCCATTGATTGAATGAATAGATTTCATCTGGTTTGAATAAATAAAATAGAAATAAAAGAAATATAACAATTGTCATCTTTCTTGTATAATTGTGGAGGCTATAGTCCCGCTTAGACCTTTCCGTATCTGCCTATGAGTATATTGGAACTGAAACTTCTTTTTGTATGTTTGGACAGGAAAGGCCTCCAGAGAGTGGAGTTGCCGGATGCCAGCGTGTGGCTCAGACAAAACTCTTGACCTTAGAGTACCTTAGTAGACTAGATGTACATTCTGAACCTTTGAACCAATGTGGTACTCACATCATATGCAACATTGGTAAGTACACCATGACTAATTGGGTTCTCATTAACATATATTAGGACAAATTCTAATGGTTAAAATGAGCAAATTAAAGTATATGATATTGGGAAAACTGTTATCACATTACATAATTTCCTATACATCTGCATCTCAGCTTTTGTGGGATATTATGGGAAAACAGGCACTCTTGGTTACTTTAATTCATACAAGTGACATCTGCCTGTATTGTCGTTGTGTTGGCCTCAGGTACAGACACCACGAATCTGGAAGAGTTGATAGAAGCAGGAATGAGGATTGCTGTAGTGAAGTGCCACGAAAACACACACGAGCTGATCAAGAAACTGAGAGAGGCTGCTAACAATTGTGGCAAACGTATGCAACGCATGTGCCCTCTTGGTATAGCTCTTGAAACTTGGGGTTGCACATCTCATATTGGAGGACTTCAGGGGGTGAGTAGATTCACTGCTTATTGCTGAGGTTATGGCAATCACATGTACCCACTCGCTATAGCTCTTGAAACTTAGGGTTGCCATCTCATATTGGAGGACTTCAGGGGGTGAGTAGATTCACTGCTTATTGCTGAGGTTATGGCAAGCACATGTACCCACTTGCTATAGCTCTTGAAACTTGGGGTTGCACATCTCATATTGGAGGACTTCAGGGGGTGAGTAGATTCACTGCTTATTGCTGAGGTTATGGCAAGCACATGTACCCACTTGCTATAGCTCTTGAAACTTGGGGTTGCACATCTCATATTGGAGGACTTCAGGGGGTGAGTAGATTCACTGTTTATTGCTGAGGTTATGGCAAGCACATGTACCCACTTGCTATAGCTCTTGAAACTTGGGGTTGCACATCTCATATTGGAGGACTTCAGGGGGTGAGTAGATTCACTGCTTATTGCTGAGGTTATGGCAAGCACATGTACCCACTTGCTATAGCTCTTGAAACTTGGGGTTGCACATCTCATATTGGAGGACTTCAGGGGGTGAGTAGATTCACTGTTTATTGCTGAGGTTATGGCAAGCACATGTACCCACTTGCTATAGCTCTTGAAACTTGGGGTTGCACATCTCATATTGGAGGACTTCAGGGGGTGAGTAGATTCACTGCTTATTGGTGAGGTTATGGCAAGCACATGCAACACATGTACCCATTCGCTATATCTCTTGAAACTTAGAGTTGCCATCTCATATTGGGGGACTTCAGGGGGTGAGTAGATTCACTGCTTATTGCTGAGGTTATGGCAAGCACATGTACCCACTTGCTATAGCTCTTGAAACTTGGGGTTGCACATCTCATATTGGAGGACTTCAGGGGGTGAGTAGATTCACTGTTTATTGCTGAGGTTATGGCAAGCACATGTACCCACTTGCTATAGCTCTTGAAACTTAGAGTTGCCATCTCATATTGGGGGACTTCAGGGGGTGAGTAGATTCACTGTTTATTGCTGAGGTTATGGCAAGCACATGTACCCACTTGCTATAGCTCTTGAAACTTGGGGTTGCACATCTCATATTGGAGGACTTCAGGGGGTGAGTAGATTCACTGTTTATTGCTGAGGTTATGGCAAGCACATGTACCCACTTGCTATAGCTCTTGAAACTTAGAGTTGCCATCTCATATTGGAGGACTTCAGGGGGTGAGTAGATTCACTGCTTATTGCTGAGGTTATGGCAAGCACATGTACCCACTTGCTATAGCTCTTGAAACTTGGGGTTGCACATCTCATATTGGAGGACTTCAGGGGGTGAGTAGATTCACTGTTTATTGCTGAGGTTATGGCAAGCACATGTACCCACTTGCTATAGCTCTTGAAACTTGGGGTTGCACATCTCATATTGGAGGACTTCAGGGGGTGAGTAGATTCACTGCTTATTGCTGAGGTTATGGCAAGCACATGTACCCACTTGCTATAGCTCTTGAAACTTGGGGTTGCACGTCTCATATTGGAGGACTTCAGGGGGTGAGTAGATTAACTGCTTATTGCTGAGGTTATGGCAAGCACATGTACCCACTTGCTATAGCTCTTCAAACTTGGGGTTGCACATCTCATATTGGAGGACTTCAGGGGGTGAGTAGATTCACTGCTTATTGGTGAGGTTATGGCAAGCACATGCAACACATGTACCCATTCGCTATATCTCTTGAAACTTAGAGTTGCCATCTCATATTGGGGGACTTCAGGGGGTGAGTAGATTCACTGCTTATTGCTGAGGTTATGGCAAGCACATGTACCCACTTGCTATAGCTCTTGAAACTTGGGGTTGCACATCTCATATTGGAGGACTTCAGGGGGTGAGTAGATTCACTGCTTATTGCTGAGGTTATGGCAAGCACATGCAACACATGTACCCATTCGCTATATCTCTTGAAACTTAGGGTTGCACATCTCATATTGGAGGACTTCAGGGGGTGAGTAGATTCACTGCTTATTGCTGAGGTTATGGCAAGCACATGTACCCATTCGCTATAGCTCTTGAAACTTAGGGTTGCCATCTCATATTGGAGGACTTCAGGGGGTGAGTAGATTCACTGCTTATTGCTGAGGTTATGCCAAGCACATGCAACACATGTACCCATTCGCTATATCTCTTGAAACTTAGAGTTGCCATCTCATATTGGGGGACTTCAGGGGGTGAGTAGATTCACTGCTTATTGCTGAGGTTATGGCAAGCACATGCAACACACGTACCCACTCACTATATCTCTTGAAACTTAGGGTTGCCATCTCATATTGGGGGACTTTAGGGGGTGAGTAGATTCACTGCTTATTGCTGAGGTTATGGCAAGCACATACAACACATGTACATACCCTCTTGCAATAGCTGTTGAAACTTGGGGTTGTACATCTCATATTGGGGGACTTTAGGGGGTGAGTAGATTCACTGCTTATTGCTGAGGTTATGGCAAGCACATACAACACATGTACATACCCTCTTGGTATATCTCTTGAAACTTGGGGTTGTACATCTCATATTGGGGGACTTCAGGGGGTGAGTAGATTCACTGCTTATTGCTGAGGTTATAGCAAGCACATACAACACATGTACATACCCTCTTGGTATATCTCTTGAAACTTGGGGTTGTACATCTCATATTGGGGGACTTCAGGGGGTGAGTAGATTCACTGCTTATTGCTGAGGTTATGGCAAGCACATGAAACACATGTACCCTCTTGGTATATCTCTTGAAACTTGGGGTTGTACATCTCATATTGGGGGACTTCAGGGGGTGAGTAGATTCACTTCTTATTGCTGAGGTTATGGCAAGCACATACAACACATGTACATACCCTCTTGCAATAGCTGTTGAAACTTGGGGTTGCACATCTCATATTGGGGGACTTCAGGGGGTGAGTAGATTCACTGCTTATTGCTGAGGTTATGGCAAGCACATACAACACATGTACATACCCTCTTGCAATAGCTGTTGAAACTTGGGGTTGTACATCTCATATTGGGGGACTTCAGGGGGTGAGTAGATTCACTGCTTATTGCTGAGGTTATGGCAAGCACATGCAACACATGTACATACCCTCTTGCAATAGCTGTTGAAATTTGGGGTTGCACATCTCATATTGGGGGACTTCAGGGGGTGAGTAGATTCACTGCTTATTGCTGAGGTTATGGCAAGCACATGTACATACCCTCTTGCAATAGCTGTTGAAACTTGGGGTTGTACATCTCATATTGGGGGACTTCAGGGGGTGAGTAGATTCACTGCTTATTGCTGAGGTTATGGCAAGCACATACAACACATGTACATACCCTCTTGCAATAGCTGTTGAAACTTGGGGTTGCACATCTCATATTGGAGGACTTCAGGGGGTGAGTAGATTCACTGCTTATTGCTGAGCTTATGGCAAGCATATGCAATGCATGTACCCAGTCGCTATAGCTCTTGAAACCTGGAGTTGCACATCTCACATTTGAAGGAATTCAGGGGGTGAGTAGATTTACCGCTCATAATTGACGTTGCAGCAAGCATAAATTGTTAGGCACACATGAAACAGCAATGGAAATTCATGTTGTAAACCTTGAAGTGTATCTATTAAGATAATCACAGAATATTTCCAAACTGTTTTGTAACAATGAGCATATTGCCATACCAAACTCAGCGACCTGTGGTTCTTTTCTATTTAAAATAAGAAAATCAGAGGGAGGAGAAATTAAGGAAGTCAGAGATTGTAACAATGTTTTAATGAATATCAGGTGATTTTTCATTGTTATTAGGAATAGTTGGGCTACTATGAGATTACAATTATAAGAAGTAAAGGGAAGGATTTACCATAAAAGTCCCCTATATAATTGTATAATAATTCCATTAAGAACAGGCGGAGGTAAATGAAATTAATTAAATCTTAATTTGAGTTTAAAAGACTAATCTTGCAATGTCAGGTAAGGCAACTAGTTTAATTCTAAAGGGTTTATAAACTCAGTTATCAGAAAACAAAACAGCACAACAGTCAGAAGTTTACTTAAATGGTATTGAATAATAGGTTTGTGTAAATCTTCAACATACATATATTCCAGAATTTAATCCAACTAAGTTTTGACAAGATATGGAACAGTAGGTATGTAACTAGAAATGAAGTGCCATTTCCTTATTTGTATCAAAATTGCAACCTTGACTACACCTTATTCATAAACATGTCACATGTAAGAAAATTCGTCACTTTTCATTAGTAGTTCCACAAATAAGTATTAATGTAAAGTGTGTTGTTAAAGTCTTTTACCTTAAAATAGATGTGGGGTCTAAATTTGCACATAGCCATCAGTTATGGAAATTAAACTCATGCCTGATTGTTGTGATTAATGTTAAAAGTGGGTAAGTTTGCTGTAAAACATTTTATACTTTGGCACACATAAGGGAAATAAAATTATTGGCATGAAATTGATAAAAATTACAGCAATGCCAAATTTCTAGAAATGTGACTTAATTAGCTTTTCTGCACTATTTTATATCATTATGTAACTCTCTTAAAAATAGTACATTACAGGGATGGATGAAGTTAAATGAAGGAGAGCGTATCATACTAACCGCGGAAAAAGAATGGGAAGATAAGGGAAACTATGAACAACTTTATGTGGACTATCCTAACATGTGTGATATTTGTCCAATTGGCACCAAGATACATTTGGATAATGGTATTATTACACTAGCAGTCAAAGAAGTCATTGGTTAGTAACTACTTCTTTGTAACTTTATTTTTTGTAAATGCCGCAAATTGGAGTGCACATTTGAACACTCTTTTTATAGAGCAATTACTAAAATACCCAGTGTTGCCCATGGTTTGACATTTTATCACAACACTTAGCTTTAGGTTGCACTTACTCAATAGCCTTGCATTTCTTTGGAGACATTTAACAATTATTACACAAGACACTTAAACAATGAATTAATTAATACTCTCAGGACACTATAAAGAACTAAAAATGCAGAAAGCTCTATGCTAAAGCACTGTTGAAGCACAAACACCACAGTTTACAACGATGATTTCTTTTGAATGCAGCTGAGTGACATTACGTTACATTCAGGCTGCCTTGTCGTTATTTATAGAGAAAATTTGAGTTGGAAAGAAATAATAGCAGTTTAAGCAATGACAATATAATCTCACTTATTTGCAGTAATCATCATATATAAAACTACTAAAAAAAAACAAAAAAGACAAAACAAGAGAAAGGCCAAAATTATAAAAAGAAGAAGGAAGAAGTAGAAAAAGAAGAAGAAAGTGGTACTTCGTCACTTTTGATGCTATTGCTGTTATGCCTCCATTTGCATATGCTATTTAGTTTTTGTTTTTCTGCTTATGAAAGAATCTTACACTTCCTATTTTATTTATTTATTTATTAGGCTAGCAATCTTCCTTAGAATATGGCTATACATCAGCCCAAGCTGTTATCTTGCCATATTCTACCCATATTACTTTATAATAATAATAATAATAATAATAATAATAATAATAATAATAATAATAATAATAATAATAATAATAATAATAATAATAATAATAATAATAATATAGTAATAATACCAAAATGATAATCTAATAATACTAATTTTATAATAATAATAATATAATTACATATCTTAACATCTCATGATGAAATTAATTCACATCTCTTTTTATTCTCCATAACCATTTCTTTTTTACTTTGGACATGTACTCTCCTACCTTTTTATTATCCTTGTTAAAAATCTTGCTTAAGGCTACTTTCCTGTCCAGTTTTAACCATTTTCCATTTATAGCTTGCTTTCTCCAATGCTGTGCACCTTTACATTCAAACATGGTATGTTCTAAATCTTCTCTTTCCCCACATATTGGACACTGGTTCTGTGGGAACCCATTTCTCATTCCTATTAGTCTCCATACACCTGCTCGAACCCAAGCTATACTCTCTCTTTTTCCTTATTTGAGTTATCCACATACTGTTCTCTACCTCATACATTTTTTATTAATATATATGATTCCAAGGAACTTTTCTTCCCCATGATACTAAATTAATTTTGTATCTCTATATCTTCAAACCTCAGCCTAACTTCTTTCCAAAAACCCTTAACATTATTTTCCCTCCTCCTCCTCCTCCAAATTTCTCCCAGACCACTATTTTCCAAGTTAGTTTGTATACTATAACTCCACCCGTTTTTCTTTAAGCTCCTTTCTTGAAATTCCAGACACTGCCTCAACAAGTTTTTCTCTTCTAAATTTAATAGTCTATACCAATATTTAAGAGCTCTCTCCATTATTACCCCTTTTCTCCCCACTCTTTGCATTTCGATTACAGCAAATTCCTTTACTGTAGCATTTAGCAGGCCTAAAACTTCTCTACAAAAACTCCTATGTACCATATCTATCACTTCCCAGCCTCCTTCTACTCCCCATATTTCACTTCCATATAACATTTTTGCTTCAACTACTGTGTTATATATTTTCTCTAGCCATTTAACATTTATATTTGATATTCTATATTCACACCCTCTAATTTGCTGACATTGCCCCTTTCCCCTTCATCAATACCAGTTTCTTCTGTTTCTCCCATTTTCCACCCCCATCCATTTTGACCCCTAAGTATATACAATCTTTGACCACTTTATATTCCTTCTCTCCATTCTTCCACTTCTCATACTTGCTCAGTTTGGCACCTTTCTTATACATTATGAGTTGAGCCTTTTCTTGGTTTACTTTCAGATTCCATTCATCACAGTATTTATTCATTTGCTGTAGGGACTGCTTCAGACCAATCGTTGAAACAGATCCTAGCATTAAATCATCAGCAAATAATAACCGAGGAATTGATACCTTATTTATCACACTCAACCAATTATTATTTCTTCCTATGTCAGTGAGGATATCATCAATATACAGATTAAATAACACTGGACTTAGCTTAAATCCTTGTCGCAACCCCTTCCTTTGATTTACTTCTTTTGTTACCAATCCTACTCCTACTTTCACACAGAATGTTTTCTCCTTTTATGGAGGTTTAAGTAATTTCACAATCTGTTGGCTTACTGCCTTCCTCAAGATTTTGTGCCAAAACAAATTTAAATTAATGCGGTCATACACTTTCTCCAAATCAACAAATGCCATGTACAATTTACCCCTTTTTTCTTTTAAATACTTATCCACCAGGGTTTTAATTATGAATAACTTATCTACCGTTCTTCTCCTCTTACGGAAACCCATTTGAAACTCCTCTACCCAAACTTCCTATAGCAAAACAAACTGGTTGCTTACGAAAATGAGAAACTATAAATTATAATAAGTGAATATCAAAACTTCTTGACTGTGTTATTACTCCATGATCATTGAGAAAAGGTCAATGAATAATATGCGAACACGGCATACCTTTGTCATTTTATGAGGCCGTGAAAATCTAAGTAATTATTATGTTGGCAATGAGCTATTATGATTATTGTTGAGAAAAATACAGATGGTCTTGTGAGCTTTTGTAGGTATAACATAAAACTAAATAAATGAAATCTTGTGAAATGGTGCGGAATTTTGAATTCTAAGCTAGACAGTCATTTTTGCCTTGTGTCAAAGGTTAACTGTGCTAAGTTTGATTGCAATCGGTGCTGTGGTGCAGAATCTTATAAGAAACACAATGACTTTGATAGATTAAGATTTATAAATTACTCATTGGTTGAAATGAATAAAACAAGGATTTTGTTTTGATTTTATTTTTGCTGTTTGCTTGGGATATACCTTACATGAAGAAAAACAGAAAATACTTGTTGATTTTTCAGTTATCTTTAGTTACTCTCAAGGTCTTAATCAATTATTGAACACCCAAGAAATTACTTCTAACACTAGGTTGCTTGTTTAGTAATACTATATTGCAATACAAGTGAGATAAGTGCATCTTGGAGAATAACACAGAGTTTTTACTAGGATTCTCCAATGCACTTAACATATGTGTATTCATTCTTTTTTTCGAAGATAATGAGTAATAGAAATAGTACTTACACAAAAATAGAATTAATTAATTACTAACATCTGTTCAGCACAGTGGTTCTAGCAGTAAGGTCATGAACATAAACATTGGTGACAAACTGGTGATTGATTATCCATGACTGGTTGTTTACCATTAAAAAAATCTGATGTGTTACACTCACATGACTTTCTCTACTCTTGTACAAACTATTTTTACAAACGTTTATTCTCCATATGCTTCATGTTAATGGAGATATCGAGATGTCAAACCTATTGGTAATTTTCTTGTAGATGCAAGGGGAATATGGTAGGTTTTAAGCGATAGTCAAATATTTTAACGCTGGTTGCTATGTGGCGCATTCCATTCTCTTTGCAAGTCCAGGACATAAAAAAATCTGATGTGTTACACTCACATGACTTTCTCTACTCTTGTACAATCTATTTTTACAAACGCCTATTCTCCATATGCTTTATGTTAATCGAGATATCGAGATGTCAATCTTATTGCTAATTTTCTTGTAGATGCAAGGGGAATATGGTAGCTTTTAAGCGATAGTCAAATATTTTATCGCTGGTTGCTATGCGGCGCATTCCATTCTCTTTGCAAGTCCAGGACATAAAAAAATGAATAACGAATTTGAGAAAAAGTATAAGTATTGGAAAATTTAAGGGAATAACAAGCAATATCTCGAAAACGGTTCACTCAACAAAAGAAACGTATATGACATAAGTTGTGTATTTTAACGAGATCTACATTTTTTGTGTAGTAAAATTTTGTCTATCTCTTATGGTTTACCAGTTATGCAAAAGTCGTTCACAATGAAGAATCCTTTTGGAGACATTCCCAGAAAATTCGAGATATACATTTCATTTCTCATGACATTATCTTAAACATATGATATTTTCATCAAAATCGTTAGAGCCATTTGTGAGAAAATTAAAATTTTCGAAAAATGTTCCATGTAAAGGGTAGTCTGGGGTGGGGGGATTTTCTTGAAAACCTTCGTGTCGCATCTCTGGAAGATACTGAACCTAAATACCAAGTTTGGTGTTTATCCGACTGTTCGTTTTTGAGTTATGCTGTTCACAGACACACACACAGACACACACACAGACACACAGACACACACACAGACACACACACGGACATGTTTCCAAAAATGCTTTTTTTGGATTCAGGAGGTCTCAAAACATGTATTTCCGGTGAAATCTCGGTATCGAATTTTTGGGTGGAATGCAATACTTCCCCTACTTACTATACGTAGTAGAGAAAGTAAAAATCAATAACTTGCAGCTCATACTTAGCTGCTGCATGAATTAAATTGCAAGTAAATGTCAGCAACTAAAAAGTAAAGACCCAGGTAAGATTTAAATGGTAAAATTCAACTATCAAACATGATAATATTCCATGTTCCACAATAATCACATCAAATCATTTATTTGCAGCCTATGTACTCATACAAGTTTCTGGCTTTGTCAATAACAAGAAAATAACTATTTACAAATATCAATATAGAACATAGATGTTACAATAAGAATACAGAAGCAAAATAGAAATACATACGATGTTCACAAATCATTGGGTTTGTGCAGACATTTTTCTATTAGGAATGATTTCAGTTTACTTTGAAACTGTTTTGTGCTGTTTATTGCCTTAATTTCGTTGGTAGTTATACAGAATTTGTCCCATTACAAAAACATCCTTGTCAGGTGATTTTTACTTTCTCTACTACGTACATTAAGTAGGGGAAGTATTGTATTCCACCCAAAAGTTTGATACCGAGATTTCACCGGAAATACATGTTTTGAGACACCCTGAATCCAAAAAAAGGATTTTTGGAAACATGTCCGTGTGTGTGTCTGTGTGTGTGTCTGTGAACAGCATAATTCAGAAACGAACAGTCGGATAAACACCAAACTTGGTACTTGGGTTCAGTATTTTCCAAGGATGCGACACGAAGGTTTTCAAGAAAATCCTCCCACCCCAGAGTACCCTTTACATGGAAGATTTTTCGAAAAGTTTAATTTTCTCAAAAATGGCTCTAATGATTTTGATTAAAATATCATATGTTTAAGATATTTTTATGACAAATAAAATGTATATCTTGAATTTCCTGGGAATGTCTCCAAAAGTATTCTTCGTTATGAACGACTTTTGCATAACTGGCAAACCATAAGAGATAGACAAAATTTTACTACACAAAAAATGTAGATCGCGTTAAAATACACAATTTATGTCATATACATTTTTTTTGTTGAGTGAACCATTTTCGAGATATTACTTGTTATTCCCTTAAATTTTTCAATACTTATTTTCTCAAATGGGAATTCGTTATTCATTTTTTTTTGTCTTGGATATGCAAAGAGTATTAATCTGTGGCAAAGAGAATGGTGCTGCACCTAGCAACCAGCTATTAAGAGATATGTATGTGCTTAAAGGCTACTGTTTTTCTATATTGCCCTTGTAAATATATATTCCCCTTACATCTACAAGAAAATTAGCAATAAGATAGACCCTGCAAATGTTTATCTCGATTAACATGAAGCATATGGAGAATAAGCGTTTGTAAAAATAGTTTGTGCAAGGGTAGAGAAAGTCATATGAGTGTAACACATCAGAATTTTTTTTGTTGGTTCGTTTCCGAAAGTAGCCATTGTTGTGTCTAGTATAGTAAGTATGTACTTAGTTATTCTTTTTATTTAACTTATTTACAGCAAAGATAAATTGCCTTAAATACATAGAGTGAATAGAGTGTCAACATTTTATTTTGTTTAAACATATTTACACAGGAGTCAGATTGTCTTAAATTAAAAATTAACCTAATGCATTTTTTCTGTAAGATGAATACTCTGTCCAGATGTACCCTTGGACAGCTTCCCGTAATTTTATACCATATGACAGATATGCAAACATAACCCCATAATAAATAATTTTCTGCAGATTTGAATCACCAATGTCTCATTATAAATATAAATTTACTAATTTTTTTGCATATGTGATCAATGTGTGTAGACCATGTTAGATTTTTGTTCACACATATGCCCAAGAATTTGTGCATATTTATGTCTTCTATGTTACATTTATTTATCTGTAGATTAATATTTGAATGTGTCTTATTTGTCAGGCTAATTTGCATAGAAGTGGTTTTTTCCATGTTGCATTTGAGGTTATTTGAGTCAAAGAATTTGATTATATTTTGTCCAAGAGAGCTCATATCCTGTATTAATTTACCTTCATTTTCAGCAGAGCAGATAGCTGAAGTATCATCTGCATATGATATTACATTAACATTATCCATAATTGGTAAGTCATTTATATATAAAATAAATAATACTGGCCCTAACACACTACCCTGAGGAATGCCATATTTTACAACTTTACTGGTAGAGTTATAGTTATTAAGATAGTTAGCATTTTTATATTGGATTTGGGTGTATTGTGTCTTATCTTTCAGGTATGAGGTAATTAAGTCCTTGGGTAACCCTCGTGCACCATAATTATGTAATTTTTTAATGAGAATATCATGATCGACGCAGTCAAATGCTAATATATTTAAAGTTAGAGGATTTAATATAGTTCATGCATATATGCATAGTAAAATAGGAACAATGTGCAAGTAGATTAGGTTACCAACACTGAATGTAGGAAATTCAACTTTCCTCCATCAATAGTTTGAAGGGAAGTGGATGAAAAAATATTAAAGGGACAAGAATGTGTCATTTAAGTCTGTGAATGAATATTCAATAACAAGCTACAGTAATGCAACTACATTATTCATAAATTATTTTATATGGGTTTTGCTGTCACTAATTTAATTTTAACCCTGCATTGCACATTCTAGAAGCAAGGTGTCTGAATTTCAAGAAGCAACTTTACACAACACAGCTATATTAGTTCACATAAAACAGAAGAGTTGTATTACAAAGCTTGTTTGGGGAGAGGGGGGGCAGAATCTGATGTGTTACATAACTATGTAACAACTATGTTATTCTTATATCTCTTTTACAAAATATTCTTAAAGTTTATTATTCTGCATACTTCATGTTAATTAAGATAAATATTTGCAGAAATTATTTCATTACGCATCTCATTGTAGATACAAGAGAGATACAGGAGACTCAAGCAATAAATCTTTACAGCCAGGTTGCTCTATACTGTCTTTGATATTCCTTACTCTTTGCACATCACAAGAAGCAAAAGAATCATGGCTACACACACTTAAAAATGATACAGTATTGGAAAATTCAAACCAAGAGCAATTAATATCTCAGAAATGGTTAATACCACAAAAAATATTGACATAAAATTGAGTGTTTTAACAAGTTTTACATTTTTCTGTATAGTATAAGTATTTGTTTACCAGTTATACAAAACTGTACAAAATTCATTCAAAATCAAGACTTTGCAGGTTATTCACAGAGTATTCAAGATATACATTTTATTAACCATGTAAACATTTTAAATACGTGATATTTTAATCAAAATTGTTAGAACTATTTTTTGAAAGAATAAGAAGTAATGAAAAATTTTCCAAGTAAACGGATTTTGGAGTGGGAGATTTTCTTGAAAATCTCTCATCGTATCTTTGGAAGATGCTGAATACCAAGTTTGATATTTATCTGACATTTTGTTTAAAAGTTATGCTGTTCACACACACAAACAGATGTGCTTTTTACTTTCTCTACTATGTATAGTAAGTAGGGGAAGTATTGCATTCCACCCAAAAATTCGATACCGAGATTTCACCGGAAATACATGTTTTGAGACCCCCTGAATCCAAAGAAAGCATTTTCAGAAATATGTCCGTGTGTGTGTCTGTGTGTCTGTGAACAGCATAACTCAGAAACGAACAGTCGGATAAACACCAAACTTGGTATTTAGGTTCAGTATCTTCCAGAGATGCGACACGAAGGTTTTCAAGAAAATTCCCCCACCCCAGATTGCACTTTACATGGAACATTTTTCAAATATTTTAATTTTCTCTTAAATGGCTCCAACAATTTTGATTAAAATATCATATGTTTAAGATATTTTTATGACAAATGAAATGTATATCTCGAATTTTCTGGGAATGTCTCCAAAAGTATTCTTCATTGTGAACGACTTTTGCATAACTAGTAAACCAATAGGGATAGACAAAATGTTACTGCACAAAAAATGTAGATCACCTTAAAATACACAATTTATGTCATATAAAGTTTTGTTGTTGAGTGAACCATTTTCGAGATATTGCTTGTTATTCACTTAAATTTTTCAATACTTATACTTTTTCTCAAATTCGTTATTCATTTTTTTTATATCCTGGACATGCAAAGAGATTGGAATGCGCCACATAGCAACTAGCGCTTAAAAGATTTGACTATCGCTTAAAGCCTACCATATTCCCCTTGCATCTACAAGAAAATTTGCAATAAGATTGACATCTCGATATCTTGATTAACATGAACCATATGGAGAATAAGTGTTTGTAAAAATAGTTTGTAAGTGTAGTCATGTGAGTCATGTGAGTGTAACACATCAGATTTTTAATAAACTGTATAAGGCTTCTCCTTTCTAGGAGATTATAAATAATGGTGTAATTTAATACTACTTTTGGGTAAATAAATAACCATTATATACCATTTACACTAATAACTAGGAGCACATTTTGGAGATTAGTTGTCTCCATTTTCAATCTACATTTGAGGCTTTCAGAATCACTCTTTCCTTTCCAGGAGCCAATAAACTGAACTGTAATGTGGAGGTTGGAGGCGAACTGAATGGCTATGAGCTCATTACCTTCCCAGGAACTTCAGAGGACCTACCTGAACTATCCACAAAAGATAAAAATGATATTTTATTTGGTGCTAAACAACAAGTAGATTTTATTTTCGCCTCTTTTGTTCAGAATGTCGACGTCCTTAAGAACATACGTGAAGTCTTAGGTACGATAATCTGTACATACAAAACATTTGCTGGTATTTTTCTGGTGATATTTTATTTTGTATGAATAACTGATGTTGATCTGTATGCCCTGAAACCAAAAATCTAAATTTAAATACGCACGTGTGTGTATGTGGTTTTTTGTTTTTTTTGCCTGAGATTAACATTTAGGTTAATCACCAAATAAGTGAATGATTTGGTAATGTAGTTATGCAATATACAGACAGTGGTTTTGGTTTACAACTTTTAAATTCAATCATTTTCAGACACTGGTAAATTGTTAAAATGGTGTATATTGTTAGGAATGCAACACATTGTATGTTATGTCAATACATGTTGCTTTCTGGTGTTTTCATAATTTTCAAAAGCAAAACTTTATTCGTCACTTTTATAAAATTCTAGATTTTGTTTAAACATATATCAGGGTTTTCAACCAACCTAAGCTCCCTATCCCCACAATAAAGTTGTGCTCATTTTATTGCGCTTTGTTTTCATTTAAATTCATTAGAGTATACTGAGTATACTTTATAGCATCTTTTAAACTTAGTGTTTTATCATATTTCATTTGTTTTCATTGATATGTTTGTTATCAAAGAAAAAAGAGAACTTAAAGGTTGTATTTCCAAGCTAAAAATGTTGTTCTCTGAATAGGTTATGGATAGAATGAATTCAGTTGCACTGACAGAGTGACTGAAGTCATGGCATAACCGAATGGAATATGTCTGTATTTGAGATGTCTTATGTTTACCCTTTTCTAATATAAGTATTTAATTGTGTAGTAATTTACTAAATAACTACAATACAACTTAAACTCCGGATTTCTAGATAAACTGTAGATTTCTTATTGCATTACTACAAATAAGTATTAGGTATTGTGGGACTTTTAGAAGCAAATTTACTAATGAGTAAGTTTATTTACTCTAAATAAGAAATCCCATAATCATTTTATTCATACATTTAAAGTTAAGTTGCTAGTATCTAATCTTCTAGTATGAAATTGAAAAGTGACTGCTCTAATGAATGTTCATTCATTCATTCATTCATTATCTGTTTACCCTCCTCTTATGTAGGGCTTACACCCCTCAGGACTTACAAGCAGGTGCCTGGGGTCAGAGGCCTGTCGAGGAGCAGACACTCATGGATCAGACAGAGCATCCAGGATGGGTGATCAGCCCGATGCCTGGTATGGGATGAAGGAAGTAGATGAAACGAAATGTTGGTGAAATGGATGAAAGGAAAGGTGATGATGGAGCAGTTGGTGGAATGAATGGCAGGGGAAACCGGAGAACCCGGAGAAAACCCGCCCAGACGCCGCTTCGTCCACCACAAATCCCACATGCAGGTCCCTGGGATTGAACCCGGGCCGCCTTGGTGGGAGGCAAGCGGTCTAACCACTCGGCCATGGCGCCGCCCTCTAATGAATGTTGCTTGTTTAAAATCAGACATTCTTTCACTTTTATGTAGCAGCCCTATTACATAAGTTATGATATTTAACAGTACTTTGAGAACATTAGGATAATAATTATATTGCTGCTTTTTAATGCTGTCCCATCAAGTTGTCACTAAAGCCAAGAAGTGTTGCTTGAAAGTTAACACTGAAGGGACTGCTAAAAATTCCCCATTGCTATCTACAAATCATATAGTCAATGAAAAGTGACCTTGACGTTCATCTAAAGCATTTTAGATATAAAATGCAACACTTTCTTATATTGGGTTGCATGCATAATGCACAAAATTCTGTTGAATAAATTCCCTCAAATAGAGCTACTGTACTTTTTTTTTGTCAGAAAGACCCACAGCACATTGAAATATACAGACTTCAATACATCTATGAATATACTTTTCTTGAACATTTTCAAGCATTTATTGTACTACCAAGAGAACTCTTTATCAGCAGATTTGTTCTTGTTACTTGTTTCCCATGAATATGGTTGTCAATTTTTGTTGTCTCTTGTGTATATTTATTCCAGTGTTTCAGTAATCACCTGCAGCAAAATTTCACATTATGTGTACACCTACCTGACCTCTCCTGAACCCTGGTTCCCGAGGTCACGGGTTCAAACCCGGCAGAGGGCGATGAATTTTTTTGGGTGTAAAAATCCTTAGCATGGCTTCCTTTGGAAGGGAAGTAAAGCTGGTGGTCTCATGTTGTAGATTGATGGCACGTAAAAGAACCTTAAGCCTGATAAAAAAGGTCTCTGAGCAAAATTACCAGTCTTTCACGCCCAATATAGAATGGGACGCTAAGGACCACAGCAGTTAAAGAGCGTTCATAAATAAAACTCAATTTTAATTTTCTCTCCTGAACCTTGAATTTTCTGCTTATGTCATTGTTTGGAACAGCAGTCAGTGATTTATGCACCATTTACTTAATTATTTTTGTCTCAAATTCTGAATGTTCAATTTGTTTTGTATTGGCTTATGACTTGTAGTATGTTTGATACTATGATGCCATTAAAGCTAGTGAGGTTCCAATTTGAAAGTGACATTTAAAGCATATATAAATATATTCTGTTTCTGTTTCATGAAATGCAAAAGGCGAAGCTGGAAGGAAGGTAATGGTCGTTTCAAAGATAGAGAATGCTCAAGGTTTATATAATATTGATCAAATAATAAAAGCCTCAGATGCAGTAGTTCTGGCTAGAGATCATTTAGCATTGCAGATTCCTCCAGAGAAGGTTATCATTGCACAGAAGACTATTGTTGCTACATGTAATGTGGTATGTTCTTTGCAAGATTATTCTTATTATTATTATTATTACTACTACTACTACTTCTAATGGCAAAGGAATAAAGTTCCCTCATTCAAGCATTATGCAGTATGTTGACAGTAACAATGAAGAATGGGAAAAATGCATAAGCGAGAATATTTTTAAAATAAGCCCCTGTCCCAGCTTTGAGCTCACTTCATCATAAAACTTGGTGAAGTTTTAACTTTGCTGTTCTCAGTTTCTTTCATTGCTTACAGGATTCTTCAGTGATTATAATACTGGATCATGATTATCAATTTAACAAGATGTGTTTAAGAAAACTGTAACATATCAAAGCTCTGATGCGAAACTTGTAAGCAGACAAAATGTTTATATTAGAATTGTTGGTATATTACAGTTGAATCAGATATTGCAAAACAGGACCATGGACTTTTTCTTATAGTGTTGAGTTAATTAAAAAAAAGAGTTTCATTTCAGAATGTTTTTACTTAAGGTAAGGTTATAAGCCCATTCTCACTGATGCTAAAGTCATGACCCATTATTATCTAAGAAACTATTTAACATGTCGGAATGAAAGTTTACAGGATGTGAATATATACTTTCTAAGTTCACTGATTCTGCTTTTATACAATACTTTGTTTATTGACAAAAATAGGATTTCTATCTATAGCACTTTTTATTAAAATGTATGAGAAATTATATATATGTAAAATAACAAACCGGGTTATTAACGCCAAAGTAGATTCACAATAGCAGCATGTTGAGGTCGTTTTTATCACCCTAAATTCAATTTAGGTATCTTCAATAACTTCTAAGAAAATGGATCATTTATATCAGAAATGTGATTCATAGAAAAATCTGTACGAAGCAAAAATGGGGAAAACAAACTTGCATATATTTGTAAAAAAAAAAAAAAAAAGCCACTTGGTTCTAGCACACAGAAGCCCTAAAAGTTGGGCCAATGTTTACCACTACGCTCCCAAGTGTGTAGGAGTTAAAAGGTTTTTCTGTGATGTGGTGCAGAATTCAAGGTACAAAATAGCAGATACAGTATGATTTTGAAAAATATATTAGTATTGTACTTATAATGATAAAATATAATATATCTCAGATTAAAGAGGAAATTCCAATTAATAAGATGCACAAAAAGTTAAAAATTTCATTTTTGGCAATATTTGCCATTTAATCTCCCCTTAAGTAAATTATGACATTGAATCAAAAAGAATATACCCAACAAAAAAAAGCAAAATGATTTTCAAGAAATTCACTTTCCACCCAAGGACTCACTAAAAATTCCACAACATCTTCAAAAAACACAACATTTGCCTGGCTCCACAAAACAGATTAAGTATTGAGAAATTACTCTACAACAAATCAAAGGACCAAATGCTTCAAAAACAAAAAAGCAGGAATCTATCAAATTAATTGCCCAGAATGTGACCAAATATACACAGGTAAAACAAAAAGCAGTTTAGAGACCAGATTAAAAGAACATATGAGACACATCAAATACAAATAGATGGACAAATCTGCAGATGCACATCACTTTTGGACAACAAATCACAACATCACATCAAATATAACACTCTTAAAACCGACAAAACACACTGCAGAGTTGGATACTTGGGAAAAGTTATTAATCACAAAACATAAAGACCATGTGCTGAATTTTGAATTGTCACCACTGAACCCACTATGGAGTTTTATCATTACAACAGATTTCACACACACAGACGCATATGGGACAACACCACGAGGAACCAGTCAGCCACTTCCGAAACCGGTCAAGTTGTAAAACATGTAAGTGATGTTAAGTGTTTCAACTCTGACTCAGATTTTCTATATAATTCCAAATTCACATCACTGTTACTAGCCTATCCATATTTTATACCAAGACTTTTCATGTTTATTTATGATTTCTCAAAGGGCATACTCAGCCACATCCTAAAGCAGACACAGTTTTAATCCGTTATGTACCTATTTGATATAAACCAAACAAATTTAAAGTGATTTTGTGCATTGTTATCAGGATCTAAAATAAGAATATTATTAATAAAATTCTAGTGGCAACACACTCTGACATCACTCTTTCAAGATAATTACCTTGAACGCGTTTTGAACAACACCTTTCTTCATCATCAGCTAAGAGCCTTAAAGAGAAAGTTACACCAAAATTTGTCTGTAAGGTAGTTAAACATAAGCACAACGGTAAAGCGCAAACAGCCACCATAAAGAAAGTTAGTGAAATAGAAAAGAGGAAACAGTATAACAACCTATGTGATTTAGATATAAAAACGTATGGATTACACCTAAAGTTAATACAGTGCATCGGTTACACAGGATGGATAAATCTGGAGCAAAAACTTTTTGATCACATTTGCGTTCGTGTAAAACAAAAAACAGAAAAACTAAATAAAAAGTTAACAAATCTTAAAAATGCAAATAAGAAGATATTGGATTTAAGAAGGATAAAAAACGCATCACAAATTCAGGAAGACGTAGTCAACTTGTCCCAGGTGTCGCTCAACCAAAGGGAAATGCATGTGTTAAATCGGGGCAAAAAACTTGTATTGATATGGCTCTTAGCTGATGATGAAGACAAGGTCTCTTCGAAATACGTACAAGGTGATTATCTTGAAAGACTGAAGTTAGAGTGTGTTGCCACTAGAATTTTATTAATATTTTAATCACTTCACTGTATTTCCCATAAAGTGTTATGTTAAAAAAGAATATTATTGTTGAATGCATTAACATTTTTGTAAAATGCAAGGCATTTTTACTTTCTCTACTACGTATAGTAAGTAGGGGAAGTATTGTATTCCACCCAAAAATTCGATACCGAGATTTCACCGGAAATACATGTTTTGAGACCCCCTGAATCCAATAAAAGCATTTTTGGAAACATGTCTGTGTGTGTGTGTGTGTGTGTGTGTGTGTGTGTGTGTGTGTGTGTGTGTGTGTGTGTGTGTGTGTGTGTGTGTGTGTGTGTGTCTGTCTGTCTGTGAACAGCATAACTCAGAAACGAACAGTCGGATAAACACCAAACTTGGTATTTAGGTTCAGTATCTTCCAAGGATGCGACACAAAGGTTTTCAAGAAAATCCCCCACCCCAGATTACCCTTTACATGGAAGATTTTTCGAAAAGTTTAATTTTCTCAAAAATGACTCTAACGATTTTGATTAAAATATCATATGTTTAAGATATTTTTATGAAAAATAAAATGTATATCTTGAATTTCCTGGGAATGTCTCCAAAAGTATTCTTCATTGTGAACGACTTTTGCATAACTGGTAAACCATAAGAGAAAGACAAAATTTTACCACACAAAAAATGTAGATCGCGTTAAAATGCACAATTTATGTCATATACATTTTTTTTGTTGAGTGAACCATTTTCGAGATATTACTTGTTATTCCCTTAAATTTTTCAATACTTATTTTCTCAAATGGGAATTCGTTATTCATTTTTACTTTCTCTACTACGTATAGTAAGTAGGGGAAGTATTGTATTCCACCCAAAATTTCGATACCGAGATTTCACCTGAAATACATGTTTTGAGACTCACTGAATCCAAAAAAAGCATTTTTGGAAACATGTCCGTGTGTGTGTCTGTCTCTGTGTCTGTCTGTGTGTCTGTCTGTGTGTCTGTGAACAGCAGCATAACTCAAAAACGAAGAGTCGGATAAACACCAAACTTGGTATTTAGGTTCAGTATCTTTCAGAGATGCGACACGAAGGTTTTCAAGAAAATCCCCCCACCCCAGACTACCCTTTACATGGAACATTTTTCGAAAATTTTAATTTTCTCAAAAACGGCTCTAACGATTTTGATTAAAATATCATATGTTTAAGATATTGTCATGACAAATAAAATGTATATCTCGAATTTTCTGGGAATGTCTCCAAAAGGATTCTTCGTTATGAACGACTTTTTTATAACTGGTAAACCATAAGAGATAGACAAAATTTTACTACACAAAAAATGTAGATCGCGTTAAAATACACAATTTGTCATATACATTTCTTTTGTTGAGTGAACCGTTTGCGAGATATTGCTTGTTATTCCCTTAAATTTTCCAATACTTATACTTTTTCTCAAATTCGTTATTCATTTTTTTTATGTCCTGGACAGGCAAAGAGAATGGAATGCGCCACATAGCAACCAGCGTTAAAATATTTGACTATCGCTTAAAACCTACCATATTCCCCTTGCATCTACAAGAAAATTATCAATAAGATTGACATCTCGATATCTCCATTAACATGAAGCAGATGGAGAATAAGCGTTAGTAAAAATAGTTTGTACAAGAGTAGAGAAAGTCATGTGAGTGTAACACATCAGATTTTTTTGTCTTGGATATGCAAAAAGTATTAATCTGTAGCAAAGAGAATGGTGTTGCACCTAGCAACCAGCTATTAAGAGATATGTATGTGCTTAAAGGCTACTGTTTTTCTATATTGCCCTTGTAAATATATATTCCCCTTACATCTACAAGAAAATTAGCAATAAGATAGAGTCTGCAAATGTTTATCTCGATTAACATGAAGTAGATGGAGAATAAGCGTTTGTATAAATAGTTTGTACAAGAGTAGAGAAAGCCATGTGAGTGTAACACATCAGATTTTTATGCCTTCAATTGCAATTCTGATAGTATTTTTTCTTCCTCCTTTAAAACTAGTGAAATATCACATAGTGGTTTTTGGTGCAGTGACGATATCTTGAGTTTTCTGGGAATAACCTGTGAAGTCCTCTTCATTTTGAATAACTTTTGTATAATTGGTAAACCGTAAGAGTAGACAAAATCGTACTACACAAAAACTCTAAATCTCTTTAAAGCGCACAATTATTCATATCAAATAAATGTTTTGTGGCATTAACTATTTCGTTGTTATTCTTTGTTATTGTTTAGAATTTTCAAATACTTATACTTTTTTCATGTATTAAGATGCTATTCACTTTTTCTAATGGTCATGGAAACAGCATGGAATTTCAAAGCCATCACATAGCCATCCCATTTTTTAAAATCTATCACATTAACCTACTTATCCTTCTTACGCCTACAACAAAATGTGTAAATGCATAATGAAAGTTTATCTCAGTCAACAAGAAGTGGAAAGAAGAATAAGATTTTGAAGAATAACTTGTAGAAAAGTGAGAGAGAAAATCATGTGAATGCAACACATATTTTGTGCAGTCTAATATTAGCACTACTACTTACGCATGTTGCCACATGGAAGTTTTCAGGTGTATGGAAGCCCTGAATTCTTGTGCACATGTCTGAGACATGCCATTGCTATCCAGGCATGAATCCATAGAATAGTAAGTATAGTATTTATTAACCCAGTTAATTGTACAAATTTTACAAATTTGTTCTTAACCTAATTACTAAAAATAACAATAAAATAAAATATAAAAAAAAAACTAACCTCTTAACTACTGGTATCCAGCATTCCTCCTAATCTAAAAGTACAATTATCAATTTATTTAATCTCCAATACTAACTCTAACTTGAGTTGCTTTACCTTGGACCCCAACAAACTCAAACCTTGAGGTTGTCGAGTTGTTGGGTCCTACTTGCAACATATCAAATAAAAAATACTGTAATTTAATACTCATTTACCTCTTCCTTGCTAATTTTCCTCATCCATTTTGTTCGTACTCTGCCCAAAAAGTTTCCTACTTCTATCATATTTTTCCTAGATTTTGATTTACTAACATTTTAGCTTGAATTTCTATTGGTAAATTTAACCATTCTCTCTTCCCTATCCTGTTTCTAAGCAACTTTGTTTCTTCACACTCTAAAACTATATGCCACTCTTTGACTTTCCGGTGGCATAGTGGGCATTTCTCCAAATCAATCTCTTTTCTCAAACTTTTCAAATTCACCACCCCTGTCCTAGCCCATGCAAATCCTGCTCTTGCTGTTTTATCACATATATCAACATAGTACTGTTCCCTGCTTCATACTACTTTCATTTCTCTGTATAATCTCAGTGAGCTTTTAAAAGTTAAAGCTCGCTAATAAATCTTGTTTTTCCATATCCTCTATTCTTGTCCTAATTTCATTCCAGAAACCTTTTGTAATAATTCTTTAGCTCTCCAAATCTCCCCAAAATCTATCTTTATCAAGGTTTCCTTTATCTTACCTAGCCAAGACTCTTTCTGATTAAGTCTTTCCTGCACTATCAAACATTGATATAGAATGCTCTGCTCATCAAAATTTCTAATTCTAATCCAATATTTTAGCACTCTTTCCACAATTTTTCCTTTAATTCCCATTCTTCCTAATTTGGCTTGAGCTACTCCATTGGGTGATGATCTTGGTAAGCCCAATATTTGTTTACAAAAGCTCTGTGGATCATGTCTATATTTACCCACCGTTCTTCCAGGCCCCAAATCTCTGCTCCATATAACATTTTTGCTTCTACTACAGTAGTATAAATTCTCTCTAACCATTTTAATTGCATTTCTGCTAATTTATCTATACAAGTTTTGATGGCTTTCATTGCCATTTTTCCTTTAGCGAATACTATTCTCTTTCATAGAATAGCAATGTTACATTGTATCTTCTTAGCTAGTTTCTTTGAGTAACTAGTGCATGTATGTCAAATTACTCATTGGGAAATGTATTCTTGTTCTACAGGACATATATGAAATTAAAAAAATATATATTTATTTAATAATATGCATTTTTATGTGTTTTTATTTAAATAGTGCCATGACAAGGCACAACTCTTGCAGCTGTCCCTACTAATAAAACAGTTAGAAATTTGCAGAGTGAACAAATTGAAGTGTAAACAAGTCATTGGCACAGATTCCTTCTTACACCCACATGTATTTAACAACTACACAAATGCAAACAGAGAACCCTTTAATAGTCAAAGAGAGTAATTACAAAAATATATTGAACTCAGAATTACTGAAATGATGACCAGATCCCTTTAACAAAATCACACTTCAGTAACTGTACAACTCTGGGGAGTAACTGTGTGGGATTTCAACACTAATTCAACATTTCATGGCCAGCTTAATATAAAATAAAACAAGAATATATATTTTTTAATGTTAGGAGTTATTTTTGATGAGTTAGAGCTTCAAGCATTATAATATACAGCTTTTCTCATATTAAATGAGGTGAATATGTGGTTAATGTGACAATTGTTAAAAGGCAAATATTGCAATAAAAATGGGATTATTATCTCAGAAAATGAACACTATGATAATACCTTACATTTGAAGCTGAATCTTAATTGCTCAACAGCAGAAATCTTGAAGGTCAGAAAATATGACTAAGGATATGTCTGTAGAATTTTCTTATCTGGGAATATATCTGAATAGGCCTCTTTATGTTATTTATCTATAAACCTTTTATTCTAAGTTACTAAGTGTTTCTGAACTTTGTTGAAACAGATCCAGATGCACCAAGCAGGATATTTTCAACACTAGGATTTGAAGCCAGTATTGGTATAGTAATTGGAGTTAGATTAATTGTATCCTACTTTCAGAAAAACAAACCAATTGCTTGTTCGGGAATGATATTGGAATCAATGCTTCAAAGAGCAAAACCACTACAAGCTGAAGTCACTGATGTTGGTAATGCTGTGATGGATGGTTATGATATGTTGGTATTATCTCAAGAAGTTTGCGAAGGCCCATTCAGTATTGATAGTGTAGAGTTAGCAGCTTCTATATGTTGTGAGGCCGAGGCTTGTTTCCTTACCAGGCATTATTTCAGAAACATGATGCAACTGGTGAGATTTCCTTTTATGTACATAACATCACTGGCTGCATAATAATGATAGTGTCTGTCGATAATAGTAGTAATGTTAGTGATAGTAGCGATGGTGATGATAGCAGTGGTATCAGTAGCAGTTATATTCATAGTAGTGATGGTAATGGTAGTAGTGATAGTGGTGGTGATGATAGCAGTGGTATCAGTAGCAGTTATATTCATAGTAGTGATGGTAATGGTACTTGTAATAGTGATCGTGGTGGTAAGGTGGTACTGATAATGATAGTAGTGTTGGTGATAGTAGTAGTGATAGTGATGGCACTAGTAGTTGTGGTAATGGTTTCTTTTTACTATTGCTGGAGTAAAATCCTAGAAAGCCTTTCGCAATAGTAGTAGTACATATAGATAGATGGTAGTAGTGGTAGTGATAGTGGTAGTAGTTGGTGGTAATGGTAGTGGTGATAGTAGTGGTAGTAGTTATAGTAGTGGAAATAGTAATAGTGGTAGTGGTAGTAATGTAATGGTGGTAGTGGTAGTAATCATAGGCTTTGTAACAGTAGTAGTGGTAGAGGTAGTAGATACATAACTTTATTTGTACATTTTTTATACACAACCCTTTTTACAATATTCCACTTATAAACTAACTTAACCTATGTACAAATTTTCTTACCAGCTATTCTGCTGCTTTTGCCTGGCACCCTGGCCTTCTGGTTCATCTGAGCATCCCTTGCTACCCTTAATCCCTATTTCCCATCCTCTCCCTCCTCCGTTTGCCTTTCTACCTTTCTTATTTCTCTTACTTTTCTAATCCATTTCTCTTTTACTTTCTTTAAGAATTTCCCCATATTCTTATTTTTCTTTTCTTCTTTTCTTGTCAACATTTTAATTGCTACTATTTTTTTCCCATTTTTCCTCCCATATTTCTTGTCTCCATTCTGCTAATTCTTTGCATTCTGTCATATAATGCTCTGTGTTTTCACTACCTCCACATAATTCACAAATTCAGTTTTTTCTGCCTCTTAGCCCTCTCAGATACATTGATTCTGTTCTCATCCATGCAAACGCTTCTTTTTCTGCTCTATTACTATAATCCATGTACCCTTCTCTTCCCCATTTCGCTTTTACTAATCTATAGAACCCTAGTGAATTTTTATTCTCTAAGCTTCCCCTAATCTCTTGTCTTTATACGTCCTCCACTCTGTTTTTTACTGTTATCCAGAAGCCGTTGCTATTTCTTTCTCCTGTTCTCTAAGTATCTCCCATTTCTATCTTCTCCATAATTTTTTCTACCCCTGTTCACTAGCTATTTTTATTTTTCGTACTCTTTTGTTGTTCCATGCATATCTTTAAAATCTTCCCTTCATCTTTTCTCAGGCATCTAAACCAAAATTCTCTTTATCTTTTCCAGTATCACTCCCTTTCTTCTTGCTCTTCCTAATTCCACTAATGCTACTTCCCCTGGTGCTGATCTTGGTAAGTGCAACAGCTCTTTACAGAATGCTCTATACCTCTGGTCTATTTTTCTGCTTAATTCAGATTCCCCCCCCCCCAAATTTCTACTGCATATAGCATTCTTGCTTCTACCAATGCTTCATAGATTCTTTCTATCCATTTAGTTGGCATTTCTAATTTATATTTGCACATCCTTAATCCTGTCATTGCCACCTTTCCTTTAGCCATAACCTTTCTGCTATGCACCGCCCATTCACCATTACTGCTCATCCTCATCCCCAAATAATCCAACTCCTTGACAACTTCTAACTTTAAACCCCCATCTGCCATTTCTCTTTTGTTTTTAGTTTATTTCTTGTTTTAAATACCATAACTTTTGATTTATTTATATTTACTTTAATTCCCCATTCTTCGCAGAATTCATGTATTCCGTTGATTGCTTTCTGTAGCCCAATTACCATAAGATCATCTGTGTATAGTAAACCTGGTATCTCTATTTGTTATTATGGGGCAGTGCAGAATTGTTTCTTTCACTCTTTCTAGTATGTTAATTATGAATATATTAAATAATATAGGGCTCAATTTACACCCTTGACTTAATCCTAATTTTTGCTCCATCATTTCTGTAATTCCATTATTTTTATATCTTATACAAAATCTTATATCTTTATAAATGTTCTTGATTTCTTTTATAAAATTTTCGCTTACCCCTTTCTTGCTTAATTTATAAGCTAATGCTTCTCTATTTATTGTATCAAATGCTTTTTCAAAATCTGCAAAAAACATGTATATCCTTCCTCTTTTCCTGCTCAGATACTTATCTATTATAGTCTTTATTATAAATATATTATCTACTGTTTGTTTACCTTTCCTAAATCCTGCTTGATATTCTGACAGTTTTCCTTCCTCTTTCACCCAGTTTCTTAATCTGTTGGCCAATATACCTGGTATATTTGTAGAGGTAGTAATTATAGTGGTGGTAATGGTAGTACTGATTCATGATGGTGGTGGTATATTTTTATAGGGGTATAGCTACAACAAGAGTTAACCAGAGCAAATGGTCCCTCTAAAATTGAACATATCTTTTGGAATTGTTTTAATATTACATCAAGAGACAGAGTGGTGGTGGTGGTGGCATGTCAACCACCTTCTATAGGTATAGTAGAGAAAGTAATAAAAATAAAAACATAGGAATATTTAAATTTCCTAAAGAAACAATTGTACAACATAAGGAAATTGTTGATTAAGAGACACAATCCCAGCAAAACAAGGACAACTGCCAATAGTAGGTATCTGAAAGAGGAACGGGAAGAGAGAGATTGGTCAGTGATTGTTTTTTTTTAGATCCTGACAATTCTGTAAAACAACAAATGTAATTAGGGCCTCTTCTTTTGATTTTGTAGGAGATGCCCAGAAATGTCACCAATGGCACTGTGTTACTATACTAAATTGTAAATGTCATGCTTGATTTTATCATCCCACCAGTGCACATACTTATTTCTTAAAATTGTCATAGATGAAAGAAAAAGCTAACCCGGAACAAGCAATTGCAATGGCAGCTGTCAAAACAGCATTGAAGACAGAAGCAGCAGCAATAGTTGTGCTTACCCGCTCAGGGAATTCTGCATGGGCCATATCACAGATGAGGCCCAGATGTCCTATCTTAGCTGTGACACGAAGTGGTACATCTTCACGACAGATGTGGCTGCGACGAGGAGTCATACCGCTCTACTACCTCAGTGAGTATTACAGTCATACCACAATAGGACCAGATTGTGACTGAACTCTAACTCTCCTCATCTTAACAGTAAACTAAACTAGGGTGTAAGTGCCAAAAGTGAAAACATCAGAAATTATTTTTCGGTCAGAAATCAAGTTTATTCACTAAAGGGGGATTGCAGAAATGATATTTAGACAATGCTTAAAGTTAGACATTGTATAAGTATGACTGCTATGTTGCAAAGACCATATTTAGTATTAAAGTTGATGTTTAAGAGACAATATTTGAACACCATTGAGAACACTGTTTAACCTCAAAATTCATACTGCAATGTGAAGTTAGTGCCTGCATGTAATGGATCACATTAACCATATCATTATGTGGAGACAATGCCAGAGAGATATATTGGAAGTTAGAAGACATCCTCTTTGTTGCATCTTGTGATTGATCACAGCAGTCCTTTCCAGTTATATGGAAGTGAAAATCAAAGCTTTGATTTCGCTCCTCAAAGGAAACTGGAAATATTATGTGAAATCAGGCATCTACTACAGCATGTTACGAGAGGTTGTCCATTGCCCACAACTTTGTAGCTTTTTCTAGTACTACAGTGCTTTGGCAGCCAGTGCATTTATGACCTAAATGGTGACATAAGTATTGTTCATATTTCCGTTCTGCCTTTTATTAAACATGAGTTTTCTGCCCTTTCCATTTATGCATTATCTTGAGTATCTTATATAGCCTCTTTATTATACACTAGCTGGCTTACTCAACATTGATGGTTAGCTTTTCAAACTCAAATGCTGATTTAATTAATTTCATTTAACTCTTCCTATTCTTTATGAAATTACTGTACAACAATCTAGAAGCTTTTTATGGTAAATCCTCCTGTTTACCCCTTATAATTATAATTTTGTAGAGCTTTGCTTTGTACTATATAGTTGATATGTTTAGAGGTATCTGTGTCCATAGAGTTTGATATATTGTTTTAAAATTCTTATATTTATAAAAAAAATATTTTAGGTTTATAGTCTTGCAATATAGACAATATACTTCCACATCATGAGTGCTAAATACTTCAAAATTTTGCAGATTAAAAGGAAATGCTGTTCAGATTTTTACTTTCTCCACTACTTAACTCTACCAAGTAGAGGAAGTTGCATTCCACCAGAAATTCTGTATGCAGAGTTTATTGGAAATACATGTTTTAAGGTCACCTAAATAAAAAAAAAGTTTTTTAGAAAACAAGGTGCGTGTATATGCATGTGTGTATACACGCATAATTCCCCCAGCCCAAACTACCTTTGTATGGAAAATTTTTCATAATGATTTTCTAAAAAATTTCTCTAAAATTTTTATCAAAATATGTTAAGATATATGCATGACGAAATGTGTATCTTGCATTTTCTGGGAATAGTCCGCAAAGTCCTCTTTACTCTGAATGACCTTTGTATAATTGCTAAACCGTAAGAGATGGACAATATCTTTCTACACCAAAAATTTAGATCTCATTAAAGTACACAATTTATGTCAAATACAATTTTATTGTTTGTTATTGGTTTTAATTTTCAAATACTTACACTTTTTCCAAATAGTAAGTTGCTATTTGTTTTTTCTCATGGTCACACAAGGATCATGGAATTTCAAACACATCACATAGCTATCTGCTTTTTAAAAATCTGACTATCACTTTAACCTACTGTATCCTTATACCTGCAGTGTAATGTGTAAGTGTGTAATGAGAGTTTATCTCAACTATCAAGAAGTGGGAGAATAGTTTGTAGAAGAGAGAGTAGAGAAAATCATGAGAATGCAACTCCTCAGATTTTTTAAAAAGGTATATCAGAATTGTATATAATTTTGAAAAAGCAATGAATTTAAATAACATATGCCTGTAAACTGAATAAGCCTTAATATAAATATTCCTTTCCTGGCAAATTGATAATTTAGTGTGTTGTCAGACTTCCAGCCAGAGCATCAACTGTTGGAATACCAGTATTTCCTGGACTTATCTTAGGGAAGTTCCACTTTTCCATTTTTTTTTATGCTCCTGCACTGTAGGATTGAATAGGAAGCTAAAATTGTAATTGTATGTTATCGTAGCGAATAACACTCTGTAGCCATCATCTTGGGCACAAACCTGTAGAAAACTTCACTGTGTTCATGTCCATCTTTAGCACAGCCTGGAAAATTCCAACAGACAAATTTTGCTGTGTTCTGTGAAGACTGTGTGCCAAGTTTGAATGTTGGAGGTGCCTGATAGCTGATGCAGAGGCAGTGTTGAATTGCAGGCTGGAATCATGCTTACATTAGATGGCAAGGACCTCCAACCTTCCTATCCTGGTAGGCAGAGCTTTTAGCCACTACTGTAGTATGAATAATAGATAGCTCTGTATTTGTTTATCCGTGGCCAAAGTAGGAACTATGTGTGTTATGAATGATGGCTTACCGGCCACTACACGTAAACACAATAACAGTAACACCAAACCAAGTGCAAAGTTATATGTCCTGTGTATTGTTCACCAATGGCACTGGAGATTAATTGATCTGCAGCATTTTCCCTCTGGTTTCCCAATATAAAGTCTGTAAGTTATCACTTTTAAGGCCTTTGCATTTGTTTGTTCAGGATGACATCTTCTTCACAGAGAGTGCACTTGGGTGTAGGTAGGCATCGTATCTTGTAGAGGTGTTCTGTGAGGCAATTGTGGCCAGTTGTCATCCTAAATAAGGCCACTGCAGTCTTCCTTGGCATTTTTGTATATCAACTCTATCTTTAATATTCTTATAACCTTTATCCTTTAATTTATCTTCATCAAGTCTCTGCTGTCTTTTCAAAAGTTGTTTAATGTTATTTAATTGTTTATTTATTTCTATTTGTCCTACAGGTTTTATTTGTTGTATTGCACCTTTTTTTGCTAATTGATCTGCATGTTCATTGCCCAAAAGTCCGACATGAGCTGGGATCCCTTGTAGAGTGACATGATTTCTAGTTTCAACTGCTTAATTACACTTCTTATTTCTTTAATATTTCTTGTTGTTTTATTATTGTAATTTACTATCCCATCTATGGCTGATTTTGAGTTTGATAACATGACTATTTTTTTAATTTATACTAAATTGAATTTATACTTTGTGGTGACTTAAATATAGACTTCATTAAAGACAGCAACCAAAAGGAACAAATTTGTTCATTATTAAGAACATACAACCTTATGCATACAGTCAACTTTCCAACTAGAATTCAAAAAAATTCCAAAACAGCTATTGATAATATTTTCATAGATATGTCTAAAAATGAGTACCATGAAATCCAACCCTTAACTAATGGACTTTCAGACCATGATGGACAGTTGCTTAAAATCAATTATAACATTCCCCATTCCCAAATAACGAATCATGTATCCAACTACCGAGTCATTAACAATGAGAACATAAAACTCTTTAATTACCAGCTTTCAGAACAAACCTGGGAAGAAATATACAAAAAGAACAATATGAATGACAAGTTTAACTCCTTTTCTAAATACTTTCATAAGGATTCATAACTCAAGTTTTCCATCTCATGTAAAGAAAATTATTAACACACCTAGAAATGGCTGGTTAACACAAGGTATTAAGATATCCTGCAAACACAAAAGAGAACTCTACTTGGCTACTAGAGAAAGCAACTTTGAGAAAGATAGACAACACTATAAAAAATATTGTAAAATTTTAAAAAAGGTTATAAATGTAGCTAAAAAACTCTGCTATGAAAAGCAGATACAGTCTTCAAATAACAAGCCTAATACAATATGGAAAATTATAAAAAAAGAGACTGGTAAACATCACACAAAAAGTGAAATAAAAGAAATTACAGTAAATCATATCAGCACAAAAGAACCACAAGAAATAGCAGCATTATTTAATGAGTAATATATTCAGTTAGCAGAAAATTTACTGTTACAGTGGAGGACCCTATTTCATATTTGAAAAAAGCAAGCTTAGAACAGCTTATTTGTACAGAAATAGTACCCATGAGCACGATAGAAGTAAATAAAATGATAAAATCCCTCAAAAGCAAGAATTCATCGGGTTATGACGAAATAACTACTAAGATATTAAAACTATGCGCCGATAAAATTAGCAAACCTTTAAGTCATGTATGTAACTTCTCCTTTGTAACAGGAATTTTTCCTGACAGGCTAAAATATTCTATAGTTAAACCACTATACAAGAAAGGGCAAAAGTCGCAACTGTCAAACTATAGACCAGTATCATTACTAACTGCTTTCTCTAAAGTATTTGAAAAACTTATGTTAAAACGAATATGTCACCCTCTAATTAAAAATAATATTTTAGCAAAGGAGCAGTTTGGATTTAGGAAAAGCATGTCAACCAATGATGCCACTTTCAACTTAACAAATGAAATTTTGAAATCACTTGATAATAAATGTAATACACTAGGAATATTCTGTGACCTATCAAAGGCACTTGCCTGTGTAAATCATAATATACTCTTATCAAAATTATCATATTATGGCATTAAGAATAAAACATATCAATGGATCGCATCTTACCTATCAAACAGATATCAAAAGGTCATAATAAATACGGCAGTTAATTCCAAAATATACTCCAAATGGTCAGAAATAAAGCACGGTGTTCCACAAGGTTCGATTTTGGGTCCATTATTGTTTCTAATAAATGTCAACGACCTCCCCAGAGTAATAAATGAACATGCTCACCCAGTTCTTTTTGCTGATGATACAAGTATTTATTATAATTAAATAACACAACATCAGTCACCTCTCAGAGTTATCCAATGGTATTTTCAGTGTGTTAAATAATTGGTTCGATAGTAACAAAACTCATATAAACTTTGAAAAAACTAAGTATATCAATTTTCGCACAAAAAATAAAAGTATTGCAGACATAAGTATTGAACATGAAGGCAATGAAATTACTGAAACTTGTAGCATAAGATTTCTTGGTCTTATTATAGATCATAATATGAATTGGAAAGACCATATTGACTACATCCTACTGAAACTAAGCTCTGCATGTTTTGCAATTAGATCATTAATTCATTTTACAAATAAAAGCATCCTAAAAACAGTATATTATGCTTATTTTCATTCCATTATGACTTATGGAATAACATTTTGGGGAAATTCAGTAGACGCAAAAAAAAAATATTTCTTTTGCAAAAAAAGGTAATAAGAATAATGGCAGGTATAAAGAAATCAACTCATTGTAAATCACTATTCAAAACATTTGGAATTCTACCATTAGCCTGCGAGTATATTTTAGCTGTACTTTTAACCGTGGTTGACCACCCAGAAGTGTTCATAAAAAATTCAGACATACACAGCAAACAAACCAGAAATGGGCAGGACTTGCACAGGCCAAGCAATAACTTACAAGTATTCCAAAAAGGGGCTTACTACAATGGTATAGTATTATTTAATTCACTTCCATCATATATTAAGGAACTGAAAACTAATAAAAATAAATTCAAGTTAGCATTAAAAAGATATCTCATCACTCACACCTTCTATACAGAGGATAATTTCTTTCATTCAAAAAAATAACTGACTATAAAATGTTACCAAATTTTATAACTACATTAAGTATAAATAATATTGTTTTACAATTTTTTAGCTCTAACGTACTCTACATAAGAGCTACAACTTTTTTTACATACAAGTACACAATGTAATTATGTATTTATGTTTTAATCTACATCCTAGAGTAGACTAGCTTTTTTTAAGCTGGTCTAGCTCACAATAGGGTCTATAGATTGAGATCTTATGTTATGTTATGTTTTGTGTATGGTCTATATAAAATGTTCTGTAATGCTGCTTTTATAGCTGTTAATTCTCCATCATAGTGGTTTGACGTTTCATTTAATGTTAGGTACTGTGCAAAATGTTGCCAGTGAAATTATAGTCAGCAACAAATTGAAATCATCTTTCACTATTAGAAAATTCTTGAAGCTGAATGAATCTACTCTTGACATAGTTTCAATTCAGACAAGATGCTATTTACATTATTTCTGTTGCTTCAAAAAGGGCGTATCCATAACTTTCTTAGTTCATTCTTATGTCTCTTTCACCAAGCACACACTGTGATTACAAAGGCTAATCATCATAATCAGAATCCATGTGGTTATTGATACTAACAAACAACATGTTTACACTTTGCCTCACTTGTTAATGCAGTGGAGATGGAATGTTGATGGGGATTGCAACTATATGTATGACTCGTGTTTTGCATTACATGCTTTTAAAGTTGTTTATGTTTAGCGTTGAGCATTGTGTGTTGATTGTTAAGGCAGCGGAGACACACCTTTGCTAAGTTTACACTCAGAACATGTTTCGAAGACATCCATCATCAACCAGTAGTTCCCATTTATGGCCAACAGAACAAAACATTAAATCCAAAATAAAGCTTTCAAAACATGCCGAAACACCAGCATAACTCATATGGGAAAATATCCACATCACCAAAAGTGCACACATAGTAATGAATTTTGAAATTCTGCCAGTAGATGGCAATATACCCACACAGAATTAGGAGATTGTCTTCCAGGCACCAGTGGACAGACAGTTGACAATGGAGATGTACGTGTTTGAAACATGTTCTGAGTGAAAAACTTATTAATTGAAACTAAAGTGTCACCAAAACTCTGACTGTTTCGTATGTTAAGAAGTTTCACCATTTATACTCTGCTCCAGTAACTTGGTGTATGAGGCATTTGCTTGAAAAATAAAAATTATGTTAATACTTATATATAAAATATTGCATGGATATTAATGATATGCTAGTGCTTTTATCTCAGATGAAGTTGTTCTAATTTAGTTTGTGTATGTAGCTAAGCGACAGGATGAAACATCTTGGACCAAGGATGTGGATATCAGATTGCAGTATGCTATAAACTTTGGCAAGAAGAGTGGATTTATTAAAAAGAATGATGCAGTCATCCTTGTGACAGGGTGGCGACTTGGGGGAGGATTTACCAACACCATACGTTTAGTGTATGCTACAGAACAACTGCCTGAATAAAACTGAAGTGAGTTCTCCGCTTTTCTTTCTTCTTTAGTTTGTTTTACATGTTTATGAAAATAAAGAATAATGTCATGATATGTTATTACTTGTTTGCATCTAATTGCATCAACAAATATAAATACAAACATTTTTATTTTATCTGCTGCATACCTATGTTCGATAAGGGAAATATTGCATTCCACACAACAATTTAATGTTAACATTTCACCAGATTTATTTATTTGTTTATTTATTTGATTTATTTTCCTTCTTTCTTTTTTTTTTATTGACGAACCCACAAAAAAATTATGAGTTGCATTCATGTGACTCTCTCTACTTACTTTTCTACAAACTATTCATGCAAACGCTTTTTTGTGTATTTCTTGTTGAGATAAACTTTCATTGCACATTTACACATTTAGTTGTAGGTGTAAGAAGAATACACCAGGTTAAAGTGATGTTCAGATTTTTTAAAAAGCAGATTATTGTGTGAGGGCTTTGTAATTTCATGCTCTTTGGATGACAATGAGAAAAGCAAATAGTGACTTACGACTTAAAAAAAGTAGAAGCATTTGAAGTTCAAACCAATAATAAAAAGACTCCAAAATGATTACCTGTACAAAATTTTTATGTTACATAAATTGTGTGCTCTAAAAAGATCTACATTTTTTGTGTATTAAGATTTTGTCTGTTTCTTACAGTTTACCAATTATACAAACATTAATCAGAATGAGGAGGACTTTGCAAACTATTTGCAGAAAACCCAAGATATGCATTTTATTTGTTATGTGCAGATCTTAAACATATGGTATTCTAAACAAAATTGTTAGAGCATTTTTGAGAAAATAAAAAATCTGATGTGTTACACTCACATGACCTTCTACTCTTGTACAAACTATTTTTACAAATGCTTATTCTCCATATGCTTCATGTTAATCGAGATGTTAATCTTATTGCTAATTTTCTTGTAGATGCAAGGGAAATTGGTAGGCTTTAAGCGATAGTCAAATATTTCAAGAGCTGGTTGCTAAATGCAGTATTCCATTCTCTTTGCATTACCAGGACAAAGAAAAATGAACAACAAATTCCCATTTGAGAAAAAGTATAAGTATTAGAAAATTTAAGGGAATAACCTGCAGTATCTCGAAAATGGTTCACTCAACAAATAAAATATATATATGACATAAATTGTGTATTTTAATGCAATCTATATTTTTTATGTAGTAAAATTTTGTCTATCTCTTATGGTTTATCAGTTATGCAAAAGTTGTTCACAATGAAGAATACTTTTGGAGACATTCCCAGAAAATTCAAGATATACATTTTATTTGTCATGAAAGTATCTTAAATATATGATATTTTAATCAAAATCGTTAGAGCCATTTTTGAGAAAATTAAAATTTTCTAAAAATGTTCCAAGTAAAGGGTAATCTGGGGTTGGGGGGAATTTTTTTGAAAACCTTTGTGTCGCATCTCTGGAAGATACTGAACCTAAATACCAAGTTTGGTGTTTTTTCAACTGTTCATTTCTGAGTTATGCTGATCACAGACAGACACACATGCGGACATGTTTCCAAAAATGTTTGTTTGGATTCAGGGGGCCTCAAAACATATATTTCCTGTGAAAACTCGGTATCAAATTTTTGGGTGGAATACAATACTTCCCCTACTTGTGTAAAGTAAAAAATACATGGCTTTGGACAGTGGAAAGAGAAAAGTAAGAGGTAGCGCATCTTACTTTAAATGGAAAACTATAGTGAATATGTGATGGTTAAGTAATCAATAAATGAAAAGTGAAAAACATGTGGAAATGGGACATGAAAAAAAAAGCAAGATAATTTATTGACAAGAAATTGTAAAATGTAAATAATCTGTAGTGATTGTCTACAGAATGCATTGACGGGAAATTGTAAAATGTAAATAAACAGTAGTGATTGTCTACTGAATGAGTGACCAGGGTCAAAGTGCAGTAGACAAACAAATTGTAAAACTCTTAGTACTATACATAGTAGAGAAAGTAAAAATAATGAACATTTTACTATGTAAAGGATATTGTGTAGGGAGATTTTCTTGAAAATCTTCATCTTACATCCATGGAAGATCCTGAACTTAAATATCAAGTTGGGTATTTAACCAACCTTTTGTGCATGTGCATGCACATGTGCGCATGCGCACACACACATACAGGCTTTTTCATTTTGATTTGGACAGCAGGAAAACTTGCCTTTTTTGGGGGGGGTTAAATTTTCTTTCATCTAAAGTATGTTAACTTAATATCTTTTGCAAAATCGCAACTATGTTAAACAAGTGGTTCTGGGTTTTTTCCAGGATAAAAGTCACCATAACTTAATAACATTGCATGATTCTGAGACTCCTAGCTCAGAAACTATTCAAAGTAAAACTGTCAAATAAAATTAAAAATGAAGGTAAGATTGTATAGTTTGTGGTGGTATTTATTCAATGTTTTTAGAAATTAATTTAATATAATCTTCATCATATTTCTTATTTTTTTCTTAATAACCCAATTTTCAATCAAATACAAATTATGCCATATTGTTCAGCAATTAATTTCAAAACAATATTAGTTAACATTTTTATGGTATCTTCAATGGAAAGCTGTAGAAAAAATAAAAAGTAAATAAAACAGTGTGAAACCTGCTAGCCATGCTGCACCATATCATGCAACACCTATGAGTCATGACGAGGACATTGTCGATTGTCTGCTGTTACATGTTTTGCTGTGAACAATCCTCTTTTGTTCGCCTGACCTAAGCAAGCCATTTTCTTGTCAGGTGTGGTTGTGGTATGTCCATGTGAATTGTATTTTAGTTATAAAATTATTTTTGAGCGTATAATAGTTTTTAGACAATTTTGTATGAAAATCTACTGCATTAAGGTAAGAAAAAGATCCATTTAATTATACAATAAGTTGTTAGATAAAGAGTTGGAGTGCTATTTGTAATAAACGACCTCTCCTCCTAACATTGCTTTATACAATGCAATACATACTGCACACAGATTGTGTAAAATGGAAGGAGACAAATGTTATGTAAATCATTGTGCATCAATCCCTTGGAATTACTATACCACAAAACAGTATAAGTTAAATCTTTCCAAAAGTTAACGCCTCAAATGATGGAAAAGTATGATATCCCAGACCAATATAAAAGAACTGTAAAAATTTGTTCTACCTGTAGAACTAAATTGAGATGAACTGAAAGTGTTAGTACTGCTACTTGTACAAGACATCCAAGTAAATGCTCAACCTAGTTCTACTTTTAGGTAGTGTAATGAAAGTAGTAGTGAGAACAATCCAAATAACAATATATAAAGAGACATAACCAACCAACCTTGAAGCCTGCTGGTGACCCTGATTTGCTGTAAGCTTCTTCCCATGTTGTGGCAGACCAGCTGACAGCTTGATGTAAGTGTACAGTGTAAGCTTAAATGTTTATTCTTTATTTTTTTACATGTTTCATACAAGTGGCTCCATAAAACTCAAAACTGAAATCAATGGGTAATAAAAAGAGGTTCAAACCTGTAGAATTGTTATGTTATTGATATAGACCACCATCAGGCAACAGACATTCAGCTTCAAAAGGAATTCTAGTTTGTTGGAATCCAATATAGGGTTCTTCAGTTACATGCCACAGAAATTGTCTTGTTTGGAAAATAATGCAAATTTTACCAAATTTTAACTTGAAAACTATAAACATTTAAGAGATAACCTTATAAAAGTTATTATTCTTTTACAATAATTGACACATAGAAATTATTATTAATGATTTAAAAAATACGAGGTCAATTTTCTGATTTTTGTACGATTTGAAATGGAATAGCTCACACACACACCACACAGGTATGAAATATTATGTATTAAAAAATGTATAAAAATAAGAGAATGCAACGCATAAAAAATCTATACATGATAAACAAGAAACACATGGTTAAAGACTCAAAGCATTTTATTCTCTAGATGAGTATATGTCAAAAAAATAAAAATATACACATATAAAAAAAATTGGTGGACAGTATGAATTTTGTAGGAATATCAATGTATACAGTGCCATGTTTTCACTTGGTGGCAAGACTTGGAACTAATTGTCTTTAGCATAATTTGTGGTTTCATTAGCATATCTACAAATTTTCAGACTCCTATGACCTATGATCATTATAATTCTGTGTCATACTGAACACCGTCACTTTAATTATAACCCCCAAGTTTGCTAAGCAGTATTTAATGCACTTTCTTACCGCATACCCTACCACAGGAGGCAGGACATGCTAATACATGTAATGAAATGATAACTGGGAAAGGAAATTTGGCAAGGAATCATTCCAGGCCTAAATTTTAGGCCTTGGCATTTGCCAATTATGAAAAGAGAAAAACCTGGAAAAAAAACTTAGTCAGGAAGGATGGTCCTTGCAGGATTTGAACCATGGACCTCCCATTCAGGAGTACATATCTTAACAACCTAGTTTGTTGAAGAATGGATAGAGAAACTAATGTGAATGTAAGACATTAAGTGGTTGTTTTTATTTATTCTAAAACACAATAATCTTTTAAGTAGACTATTGTGATAGTGATCCTATTGTTGTTTTCCTGATAAAGCTTTCCTTTCTTTACTTAAATATTGTTCATATTAAAATTAAATTCAGTTTTATTTATGAATACTCTTTAATTACAATGATCCTTAGCATCACATTCTGTATTTTTGCTCACAGGCCTATTTATCAGGCTTGAAGTTCTTTTACATGCCATAAATCTACAACACGGACTACTGGCTTTACTTCCCTTTCAAAGAAAGCCATACTAAGGTCAAATTAAAATGCATAATTTCTGTACAAATAAGTATAATTCTTAATTGTATTCTGGAATAATGATCAGCATTTTAGATGTACTCACCCTAAAAGCATATACAAAATTTCTCTTTCTATATGGAATACTTTTTGAGACATGCACATAAATAAAATACTAAATTTTGAAACATTTAAGTTGAAGCATTAGCTTAAATCAAATTCAAATGTTAGCTTAAAATGTTGCTAAACAATTTTTGTGTACCTGAAGCTTAACAATGATTAACAAGATTGTAATTTATATTTTACTGCTTCCATTTGTTCATATACTAGTCCTTTAATAAAAACTCTGTTATCAATTTTGGTATGTTTCATAATTTTGGACCTTAATGTATAAACAGCATGCTGTGGCATTTAAAACTTGCAACATATCTACACATATCCACTCTGTCACACGTTCCCAAGAGAATTCCTACTTTTAACATTAATTTCTGAGGAAGTAAAAGTGTAAGAGACAGTTTTTTTGGTGGAAATTTTTATAGCCATCCTGGGTTAACAGATACAGTAGCAGTCAGCTTCTAATTATAGTATCATCTTCACGGCATAAGCCTTTTGGCTTGTTCCATCTTTAGGAAAACTGATATGCCCACCTCATTCATGGTCTACCAACAGTCCTTCTATCTATTGGTTTATACTTAGTATTATTTTCGATGTTTGGCTAATTATAGTATATTTTTACACGAACAGAAATCATGTTCATCCATTAAGTAGTACTAGGCTCTTCTGTTCACTTAGTAGCAAAGTATTACCCCTTAAAAGGAGCATCCTCTATAGTCTTCCATCCTGTATACAGGGTGTATCATAATCAATAGCAAAAACAAACCAGTTGCAAGTATATGATTACAGAATCAAAAATGTTCCAGTAAACATGGGTCTGCAAATAAACTCTGTGCGAGATTTATTATTGAAAATATGTGGTTCTGAGCCGCCACTGATTTCATTAAGAAACATCATCCTAATAAGTACAAATGAATTTGAAAAGTGGACTGTTTGTTTGTTTGCCATTTTAAGTTGCCTCACAATTCACTCATAGCTGAACTTAACAAGGAATAAATTCTACTTTAGTATGTTACATGTTATTAATACTGTACACCCTTCCTGTTAAAGGAGATGCTCAAAGTGTCGTCCTTGCACCTGGATGTAACACTGCACTTGTCTCTCTGCAGTGAGTTTCAAATGCTTTCAAACACTCCCAGATCATCTCGGAATTCTTGACAAGCACATACAATTCTCTGCACCAGTACTTCAACAGTATCAACGGAGTGCTCTACACTACACTTTTGAGGTGACCCCATACAGCAAAATACAAGGGATTGAGATCAGGCGATTGAGGAGGCCATGGTACAGGCCCTCCTCGGCCTATCCATCTTGGACCATATCTCCATATTAGATGTCTTCTTACAGTAGCAGCAAAATGTGCCAGTGCTCCATCATGCATGTACCACATACTCTGACACATACTTGCTCAAGTGAACATCCTCAAGCAATTCTGGAAGATTCTACCACAGAAAGTGAAGGTAGCTCTGTCCTTGAACTGTTGGAAGAATGTATCACCCTATGAGACAATCACTTAGTACCCCTAACCACACATTCAAGAGAAATATTGCTGATGTGGTGACTCATGGAATGGCATGTGGATATACTTCGCACCATGCATGTGTATTATGATAATTAAAAATACTATTGTGTGTGAACCCTGCTTCACGGGTAAATAAAGTATGTGTAAAACTTAAGGGTTGACTACAGCTGGTTGTTACAACCACTGACAAAAATTCACTCTAGGACCAAAGTCCCGATCATTGAAACATTGAACTCTTTGAAGGTGGTAAGGGTACAGTGCATTGTGATTTAAAATTCTCCACTGTGGTTTAGTGCAGGCACTTTTGTGGCAATTCTTCTGGTTGAAGTTTCTGGAGAGATTTTTACTGCGTGCAACACCATCTCCTCAACTGCAGGTCTAATGTGTGCAGACCCTCTTGCTCCCCTACCAATTGTGAAACTACCCTGTTCCCTTAGGCACTTATGGATCCTTGTAAATGTGCGACTTTCTGGGTGTCTTCAATCAGGGTATTTTTCACTGTACAAAAGTGCAGCCTCCCATGCACTGCCATCAGTTAAACCATACGTCAAATGCATGTCTGCATACTCTTCGTTGTTGTATGGTTCCATTTTGATTATGTAGAGTTCAGCACACCTGACACTGTTCAGACAAGTGATCTAACTGCTTCAACTGTGTGGTGTACCCATTGTATGTCGTGTATGGCATGATTACAACTCCACCTGGTGAAAATGCTCAGTTTTGTAAACAAGAGCACATCACGGACTGCATCTAAGTTCACAACAAGTAATGCACAACTAAGGGCATCAATGGTGGCTCATAACCACACATTTGCAATAATAAATCTTGGAGATGGTTTGTTTGCAGACCCATGTTTACTGGAACTTTCTTGCTTCTGCTACAGTATACTTTCAACTGTTTCAATTTGCACTATAAATTAGGATACACCTGGTATAAAGTACAGTTAAGAAAATGAAAAACCATAATCTGAATGTGTCCATATTTTCCAAGAGCTCATTTATCCAAGCATTTTCTTGTTAAGTAATTGCATTAAGAGAGATAATTATTTTGATATTTGAAAAGAAGCTAGAAACAGTGTTGTTTTATTGAATTTATTTAAAGATGAGTCGGAATTGTTACACTAACATCATTTAAGTTTACTCACTTAACATGTTTCAGAAAACGGTAGATCCCATCCTCAGAAGCTGGTCCGACTGGCCCGTGTTGTCAGTGTTTCCGTTTTGTGGAATGGATACTGTGGTGGCATCTTGTGGTGGTGAAATGTACTTCCAGAGGGGATTTGATGGCGGCAAATCAAAATTCATTAGATGTGTGTTGTGTTTTAAAATGGTGATCTTCTCCCATGAATCTAATTCAGCTGCAAATTTGGCTGGTTTGACTAATGTAATATTGGGTTTGATGTTTGATTAGTGATCCAAAAATGGTGTGAAACCACAGATTTGTCCATTTGTTTGTATTTGATACATTCCATGTGCTCCTTTAGCCTAGTTTCTAGGTTTCTTTTTGTCTTACCTATATAGAAAAGATCACCATTCTAAAACACAACACACATCTAATGAATTTTGATTTTCCGCCACCAAGTCCCCTTTGGAAGTACATTTCACCACCACAAAATGCCACCACAGTATCCAGTCCACAAAACAGAAACACCAACAACACGGGCCAGTTGGATTAGCTTCTGAGGTTGGGAACAACTGTTTCCTGAAACATGTTAAGTGAGTAAACTTAAGTGATGTTAGTGTAATAATTCTGACTCATCTTTAAATAAAGAGATAATTATGTTTGTTTTCATTTGTTGCATTAAATTTTAACCTCACTAAGTTCTTTAGAAATCAAAAGTTATGGTATTTAAAAGAGGAATTAAATTAAAAAAAGAAGAGAAGTGGCAGATGAGGGGGTTTAAAGTTAGAGGTTGTCAATGAGTTTGATTATTTAAGGGTGAGGATGAGCAGTAATGGAGAGTGGGAGGCACATGACAGGAAGGTGGTGGCTAAAGGTAATGACAGGAGTAAGGATGTGCAAATATAAATTAGAAATGCCAACTAAATGGATAGAAAGAATGTATGAGGCAATGCTAGGAGCAAGAATACTAAATGTAGGAAGTTTGGGGGGCATCCGAATTAAGCAGAAAAATAGACCAGAGCTACAGAATGTTTGTAAAGTACTATTGGGGTTACCAAGATTGGCATCAGGGGAAGTAGCGTTAGTGTAATTAGGAAGAACAAGAAGTAAAGGAATAATGCTGGAAAGGATATTGAAATTTTGGCTTAGATGCTTGAAAAAAGATGAAGGGGAAATTTTAAAGATGTGTATGGACCAACAAAGGAGAATGAAAAATAAAAATAGCTGGTGGACAGGGGTAAAAAAATTATAGACAAGATAGGAATGGGAGATATTTGGAGAGCAGGAGAAAGAAACAGCAACGGCTACTGGATAACAGTGAGAAATAGAGTTGAGGACATAGAAAGACAAAAGATATCTGGGAAGCCTGGAGAATAAAGAATCACTAAGGTTTTATAAGTTAATAAAAAGGAATGGTGAAGAGGAGGGTACATGGATTATTGTAATAATGCAGAAAAAAGAGTATTTGCATAGATGAGAACAGGGTCAATGTACTTGAGGGGGCTAAGGGGCAGAAAAAGTGGAATCTGTGAACTGTGTGGAGGTAGTGAAAGCACAGAGCATTATATGACAGAATGCAAGGAACTAGCGGAATGGAGACAAAAAGTATGGGAGGAAAATTGCCCCCCCCAGGGGGGAAAGATGGACAAATTGTAGCAATTAAAATGTTGACAGGAAAAGAAGAAAAGAAAAATACGCATTTGGGAGAGTTTTTAAGGAAAGCAAAGGAGAAATGGACCAGAAAAGTAAGGGAAATGAGAAAGGAAGGACAAATGGAGGAGGGGGAGGATGGATTACAGGTGGTTAAGGGTAGGAAAGAGCTGCTCAGTTGAGCCAGAAGGCAGAGTGCCAGGCAAACTGACTAGTACATGCAGAACATAGCTGGCTAGACAGTTTCTACATAGGTTAAGTTAGTTTATAAGGGAAACATTGTAAAAAAGGATTGTTTATAAAAACTTGTACAAATAAAATTCAATTCAAAAAGTTCTTTAGGGATCATACATCATTCATCCAAGTTACATATTGAGAAGGTGTCCAGTTCATAACATTGTCTTGCAAATCATTGGTGGCCCCATTCTGCAGCAATATTTTTGCAATATCTTTGCTTCTTACCACATGCAATGCAGTTCTTCCTCCCCAGTCTTGAATATTGATGTTATAAGAAGACAAATTTTCCACCATTACAATATCATCTAACATCACTGCTGTATGTAGTTCAAACTCTTGACAAAGAAACTGGTCCATCATTGCTCTAATTCCTTGAAACTCTTTTTCGAACATCTGTGACTCCAAAAATGTTCTGAAACCTTTAAATTGTGACCCAAACCAAATACCTGCATAATATTCTTTGAATGCATCGTGGATGAAACATATGTGTCCCTTTTTTTCAAAAATAATGCCAAATATGTCAGAACCATTTCTAATTGTCTGTAGAAACTTCCTTTGGAGTATATCAGGAATATATTTTATTTGAGGAAAATTCGTAATTGCCTTTAATGCATAGTGTGTATGAAGTCTTTCTGCCTGAAACATCAAGCTAGAAATATCTCTACGTGTTTTCTTTTGTACAAAGGCTTCCAGGCGTCTGCTTAGGAATGTTTTACATAGTTTAAAGATGTCTAGGCAGGTAGGTAGATGGTTGACATCTTGGTAAAGATCTGCTAGAATGTGCATGAAGAATGGTGATCCAGTGAAGTAGTTATGGGGATCTGGGATGTATTTCTGAAGGAGTTCCAACAGACTTTCTGCCAGGTGATGGAGAATGTCTGGAGATGTGGTCTTTCTGTATTGTATTTGCCAAAATTTCACTAAAAAGAGCTTTTGTTCTTCGACAGTAAAGGGTAATAGTTGAAGACTCCTGACTGAAATCACTTTTCCCAATTTCTTTTTAAGTGATGGTCGTGCTAGTATTATTACTTTAGCTAGCACCAGTTCTTTCTTTAAAAGTTTTAAAGTCCTAAGGCCTTCATCAATGTGATGTGGTTCTACGTCATCTAAACCATCTATCAGGAGAGCAACATTCCCATTTCTCTGCAGTTCATGAGAAAGTAGCGTAGCACTGAGTCCATTGTCACACACTCCTGCCTTCTTCAGTATAACATCCCTTGGGTTGGGCACATTGATAAAGTCAGAAAATGTGGTAACAATCACCCACGTGTAAGGTGAAACCTTTTGTATAATATTTGCAAATTCTGTTAGAAAAGTAGTCTTTCCTGATCCAACATCACCTAAAATTGCTACCCATTTCCTGGGATACTTCCAAACATCTCTAACAAACGCATTGTGATCAGTACCATCTTTGCTAGCCACCAAATTGCGTGGGATGTGGTATGAGGCTTCCATGCTTGCAGGTAGTGAAATACCAATATAAATTTCCTTGTCAGCTAGAACTTCTTGGAGTATTTCTTCACCAAGTTTTTCTTTAGGAAATTTTGAAAACTTCAAAATCTCACCTAAAATTACATTTTTACCTTGAAAGTACACCCTTGAACTAATGACCTTTGAGGCAGAGGATTCATGGAGGTGTAGCATGTTGGTGCAATCTTCATGCTGGATAGTTGGGTCCAACTTATGCAGAATAGGTTCACATGACACCACAATAAGTCTTCCATCTTTTGGTATACCTTTCGTATTTATGAGCTGTATAGCTTCATTATCAACATCCACAGACCCCAGCAATAATAATACAACATGCCTGTAGCCACCAGTAGGCAGTACCCAGAGAGCATACACCTGTTCTGATTGTGACAGTAAAGAATCACTTGTAAGAAGCACATTACAAGTCTCTGAAAGAAGTTGCAATATTTTCATTGTGCTCAACAAGGGTGACTTAGTCATAATGTGTAAACACTTAAAGGGCTTAGCCAAAATCTTCTTGAGCAGTCCAAGGTACTGATTCTTGAAAGTTACTCTGTGCAGATTTTCTAGTAACTTATTTGCACTTAAAGACAGATTCAGAACTAATGTCTTTGTAATGTTACACCAGAAGGACTCATTAGGCATGATGAAATTGTTTGATAAGAGCCACCAGTTGCAGAATGATGTTTCCATTCCTGATACAATTTCCTGTGAGTTAGTTTCACTGGTAGACAGTAGGGTCGTGACTTCTTGTTCTAGTAACTTACTTAGGTATCCTAGTTCAGATTGTTCTGTCAGAAACCATAGCTGGGAAAGAAATTCCTTATGCTGCTTCCATTCCTGATATATTTCTGGGAACGTCTGTTCAGTGATAGTAAAGCAGGTACCACAAGTATTTAGAAGAGAGAATTTTTCATCAGGGTGATGACAGTGGCGTGCATCTAGAACGCTGTCAGTGTATACAACCAGAATGCATTCATTGAACTCACCACAGGCTTGCAAATCTTTGCTGCTTGTCCAGTTTTCTTTCAATGTACAATAGGAATTGTAAATCCTCTGTAAACACATTCTTTCTGCATCCAAAGAACCATGTATTCTGATCCCATCAATATGACATCCAAGTTGTATCAGATATGTTCTGTTCAAACCACCTTCATCTCCAGTATTGAAAACTCTTACCACAAGGTCCCCAAATCTGCCAGCAGCAGACATATTGGCACCAAGTTGGAAGCGTTGTTGCCTTGCAGTACATCTGAGGAATATCATGGCTGCCAGCTTTGCACCATAACCATCATTCTTTAGAGGTTTGTGAAAAGTAAAATTGTATGTATCACCTGGCTGCACTGGTAAACCAAGCTGGAAACAAAAACAGTGCTTCACCTGAAGTATATAAATGTAAGAAAATTTATTTCCTGTTTTTCCTAAATTCATTATCTCAAAAAACATTCTCCTATAATAACTTTGTTGGAAAATTCATTTACTGAAACAAACAGAAAACAATATTAGAAATGTTCACATAGCATTACATTGTAATGTCAGGTTTCACCAACCATCAGCAGATTTATTTTGAGGGACATCAAACTAATGCTTCATCAGTTTTTGTCATCAATGATAATCACATCAAAATGTCAATTTGTCAACTGTGATGACTAGCTACATAAGTCTGTGAAGGTTGACAACAATAATGTTTGCTACATCTGTTTTCATTGGCTGAGATCTTGGCTTTAAAATTGAAAGATAAGCACAATGCATATGTTTAAACCTACGCTGCACCATTCTAACTTCATGCTTTCTCTGTGCGTCCTTTTCTGCTTGCACTGTGAAGTCAAGCTGTTTAACGTTTTTGGAATGATGGAAAGATTCAAATAAAGGTGAAGGAATTTCATACCAGAGAAAAAATAATGGTTATGAGTTTGATTACTGAAAAAAAGGATATCATTGAAAATAAAAGGACCCACAGTGCGACAATTAAGGAGAAAGAAATGGCTTGGGAGATGGTGGCAAATAAGTTCAACAGCAATCCCAGGTTTTTTAATTGTTATTTAGCTATACATCAATATAATTTTAAATATTAATATTTTCAGTTTACTTCTAATGGAATTTATTGTAGCAGACATTGGTAGCAGATGTTGAAAGCTGTGAAGCAATAGACATTCCCAATATATAGCCTTTTACTTAAATCTGACAAACATATAAGAATGTTCATATTCAAATTGAATGATGAATATTTTGTCTAGTGTTTAAAAATGGATGGGTATACATGTTTATTACATTTGACTTCAGCATTTTGAATGCTGTGGATTTAGGACAACTTACTATATAAAAAACAGAAAACAAAATCACGAACAAGACCTACTTTAATAGCTAATATCAATGTTACATGCCTGCTGCACCTTAGGCTTTCAGTGCTTGGAGTAACGTTAAGTAGTAGCTATATATTATGCATTACATTAGCTGTAATAATTATTGTTAACCTATTTTTAGAGTGTTAGAAAAAGGACCACAAAGCATTTAAAAGGAATCTGTGACAACTTTAACATTGCACAAAGCAAAAGAAGACACAAGAATAAGTAAATCTTCATAAAACATGTGGTGGGATGGCAGTTTCTCCTCTTCTGGATATACATCCTTACAGCTGCTGTCAATAATTAAAGATCAGGTGGAGCCTAATGCAAGCTCATTTGATGATGCTGAATATCATTTTGGTATGTTGCAACAGGTATGCAAAACGTTTAAACTATTTGCATGCTTATCAGAACTAACTTGCTTTGTTGTTTCTGATTACTTTATGGGTGCTTATTGGGATTGTAAAAAATGACTATTAGAAGGCAATGGAGTATCAGAAATATCTGTGTGTTATCATTAGGATAGGTCAAACTCTTGGAGCATGAAGTTTCAAAGCTGACTTCAGTGTGATTTTCTTGAACATATATATGTGTGTGTGTAGCTATTAACCGTGTGGTATAGCATGTTTTGCAAGTATTTCAAATGCTATATTTCAGGGGTAAGTGGAGCTTAATGTGGTCTCAGATTGGAAAGTCATTATTAATTGACATTGAAAATGGTATGCACCAGATGTAGAAAATTGAAGAGTGAGTTGAGTACAATGCATAGAGTGTAAAAATGTGACACCTCTTCCACAAGGTAAATTGCTTAAAATATTATTTCCTCCTACATTAGTATGTACCTCATTATACATAATGTTATGGCAAAATCAAACATTATTTAAAGAAAAGTAATAAGTATATATATTTTTTTCTTTTTCTTTTCTTTCTTCTTCTGTTCATGGGGTGGGGTTGTTGATTACAGAAAGCCGCTATTTAATGTAGAAGTTGAATTAATGAGAGAGAGACATGAAGGGGAATTAGAATTAATTAAAATGAAAAATTAAACAGGAAATGTACAAAGCAAAAATGCACCATTATAAATCAACTGCATTGTAAACAAGCAGCTTTTTCAATGATATTGTGTAATACTGATTTTCTATGTAATATGTACTTATTTACATTTAAAAGTAAAATTTGTTTGAATATTTTGATTGTGATACATACCGTCTATGTAAAATTATTTTGACAATCTTTTCCCTTGCAGTTGCTGGAGCAGCAATTGGGATTGGTACATGCAGTACTGGTATATCTTCAAAGGCAAGGCAATTCCTCTCCTGTTCCCTTTTCTTAGCAGAAATTTGTGTAAAATGAGATCCTGTGGTGGCTCAGCTCCTTTAGTTTGCACTGCAATGTTGTGCAGTAGGCAATGGTTTCTATCACAGCAAGCAGTTTCCATTGCAGTTCTCAGTCCTAAAAATAAAGCTGGAAATCTTCTTTTCCAGACTCCATATTGCCTTTCCACTGTGTTTCTAGTTCTAATATGGGCCCAATAGTAATTATTGTGGCTGTAATTTCTGCAGTACAGGATAGGCATCATTAAATATGGTGTCAATCGATAACCACTGCCACCAAGTAGAATAATATCATGTAGTCTCCCTGTCTCAAACAACATTCTCAATCAACTGTTGTCATATATAAAGCTGTTGTGGACAGAACCTTTCCAGCATGCCACAATATTGGTAATTAGTAAGCTTGCTGCAATCTGCCTGATTAAGCAAAAAATATGACTTCCTCTTTCAGTATACCTCTTTGCTATGCCCACTAGGTGACAGAATGGGCACATGGGTATAGTCAATGGTGTCTACAATGTCAGGGAAATTTGCAATTATGGTAAAACTCTTGGTCACTGCAGTCACTTCAGTTTCCTGAAACTCAACATATCGTGGCAGCAAGGAAGCAATTGCTTCTAATACTTTCTTCACGTAGCTGCAAATCATGGATTTTGAAATGCCATTGCAGTTATCATCAACAATATGGAATGATCCCATGGCAAAATATCTTTGTGTTAACAATAAACTATTGAATCGGTAAAAGTGGCCAATTTCTGCTTGAAGGATATTCCAGTTTCAGTTTCAGTTAACAGGAAATTCGGCGGTGAAAATGATGATACACATTGGTGAAATTAAACTTTGGCTTTTGACAAGGCATCAACAGCTTGATGATCTTCAAATGCCTTAACGATGGTTGGTGAAACCCTGGTTAAGTGTATTTGCTACACTTTGGGTCTTGAATTCTAATATTTAGTGGACATTTTAGAAAAAAAGCTCTAAAAATCTGATGTGTTACACATACATGACTCTCTCTACCTTTGTCATTTATTTGTATGTATTACTGAGCGAGATGGCTCTGGTAATGTGTGAGGCCCATAATTGGAAATGCCCACGATTCAAATCCTGCCAAGACTTTCCTCCCTGACTGAGGTTTTTTCCAGGTTTTCCTCAATCCTCATAACTGGTAAATGTTGGGAAGGTACTGTAAACTTAGGCTTGGAATGTTTCCTTGCATAAATATCATTTCACTGCTTGTATCATCAGTGTGTACCATCTGTGGTGCCATGTGTAGTAAGAACGGGTGTAAACACTACTACTTTGTACATAGCTTCCACAAACTATTCTTAAAAGCTTCTATCCACTTCATTATAAATGAGAGATTGCAGAAGTAGTTTCATTACACATTCTGTTTTAAGTACAAAGGGGGATACTGGAAACTGAATCAATAATCAGATATTTAAAAGCTAGTGGCTTATGCTGGCCTTTAAATTCCATACTCTTTGATAACATCATGAGAAACAAGTGAAATGACAAAGTATTGATAAAAATTGAAACAATAATGATGGATGCTTTGGGGATTGATCCTACAAAACAAATGTTATTTTAAATAAATTGTATGCTTTAAAGTGTTCTGCTGTTTTTGTGTAGTACATTTTTAACATTTACCAGTTACACAAAATTCCTTCCAAATGAAGAGGATTTCACAGGCCATTCCCAGAAAATTCAGAATATACATTTTATTTGTTATGTTAATATCTTAAATATATGATATTTTAATTAAAATCATTGGAGGTTTTTTCTTTTTTTGAGAAAACAAAACTTTTGAAAAATTCTCCATGTAGAGTATATTTGCGGTGGGTGGATTTTCTTGGAACATATTGGACTTGAATACCAAACTTGCTATTTATCCAGATTTTTGTTTTTGAGTTGTGCTGTTCATAGGGAGTCTCAAAACATGTATTTCTGATGAAATCTTGATATGGAATTTTTGGATGGAATGCAATACCTTCTATATCTACTAGGTTCATAGTAGAAAAAGTATGAATCATTGAACTTTTTTAGAATGCTCCTCATGTAAACTATGTTTAAATTTCTATCAGTTTCAAACAGATAATACCCATGAATATTTTCTTAGCATTTGTTACATTCTTGATTTAAAACCTCTTGTTTTCTTATCCTTGGCAGAGCATGTTTCGAGGACTTATTGTTCCCATTCTCATTTTCTGGTTGGGCACAATAGGTTCTTGAAGCATGTCCTGCCAGTAATTTGCTAAGCGGAGCAATATGAATGCTTAAAATTTATTTATTTTCCATGATTTAACTATTTGCTTCATTGTGCAAGTGCCAATATGTTAAATTTAAAATTTAGTATAATGTTTCATTACATACATCAGAGTGCAGCTTGGTTTTTGCAAGCCTATTTACTGTTATTGTAGGCTGTGTGATAGGATGTTTCATAAATCTACAAGATTCCCTAATTTAATGGTTGGTTCTGTATTCTTTTAATTTGTGAAGATTAGTTAAGGGGTGCTTAGGCAAACTTGGTATTTCTGGGTGCATGCTCATGGACCTGAGATGGTTTAAGAAGTTACAATTCATTGCAACAAATTTAAAACAAAAAGTTTAATTATGGTCTTTAGTTGAGTTGCAAAAAATCTATACTAATATTATAAAGAGAGAAAATGTTTATGTGCATGCATTATGAATTAATCTCAAAAACCACTCAAATGATTTTGATAATTCACCTATCATTGAAAAGCCCAAGTCTTTCTGATAGACATGAGGCCATAAACACCTAATTTGAATTCATAAATTACTAAAAGACTAACAACATTTACAAGGCCATGATGGAGCATGCCATGAGTAGAAAATTGTTTTGTTTCCTTTGTATTAAGTTGTATTAAAGTTTGTTAGTAGGGCATGGTAAATAACGGTACATACAGAGAACATTACTAACATTAGAAATCAGTGAACCAATATTTTATATTAACTTAGATTATTTTTCCCAATGGCCGCAAACTTGTGTGTCTTTCCCAAAGAGATTAACTTGGTGGCCTGAGAATGTGAAATCTTTATATTTACCAGCTTTACCTCTATTTCATTGTATATGTTAATGGTTTCTGTTTATGTAAAATGTATGTCGCTTTTATGTTATTAAATAACTATGGAACCAAAGAGAAGGTACACACCATAAGAGGAAGAGGAGCAACCGGGGATCAAAACCTAGGTCTCCTGTTTGCTCAAAAATTTGTGATAACGTTTTCAGGAAAGAATAAATAATTTCACTCATAGATGCTACAGGGATACACCAGACAAAATTAATTTGAATTTTATTTATAGATGCTCTTTAACTGCTGTGGTTCTTAGAGTCCCATTCTATATTGGGCGTGAAAGACCGGTAATTTTGCTCAGAGACCTCTTTATCAGGCTTGAGATTCTTTTACGTGCCATAAATCTATGATACGGGACCACCAGCTTTACTTCCCTTCCAAAGGAAGCCATGCTAAGAATTTTTACGTCCGAAAAAATCCATCGCCCTCCGCCGGGTTTGAACCTGCAACCTTGAGAACTAGAGGCCAGCACGGTACCACTAGTCCACGGAGGACGACTACACCAGACAATAATGGAAATGGGTATCCTATGAAGGACTTTATGAATATTTGTATCATATTTAATTTTGATACACTCAGGTGGCTATTATTTGAAGTGTATAAAAATAACTAGTAGTAGATGTCAAGTTAAGAGATGAACCCCTGGGGTTTTGTAAATCCCCAATAATAAACAGTGTAGCAATATTTTGAAAATTGAATGTTTACAGCAGCTGCTCAGTTTTACAAAAGTTGATTGTGTCTCTTAACATTTGCTTCTAGTTTCTATAGTAATGCATGAAGCAAATACAAATGTTTCACATGATTCTTGAGAATATCCACAGGAATATTTTGTTCCATTCGTATGCCACCTTAAACATCTAAGGTAAAATTGTTGGCTTTGGAACAATTCATTGTCAGATTGATGTTCACTCATTTACAATTGTATATCTTTGGGTTTGTTTTTATAAACATTACATTCAAACACATCAATCATATTTTCAGACTCTAGGGAGGATGGGGAATAATCCTGGCCAAATACAAATGCCCATCCTCCAGTCGGCAACCAAATCTTGAACCTCTGCATGCTAACCACCAGACTACAGAGGCACTCAGGAGTATTTTTATACTCTTGGGATGCACCATTTCAGCCCTAAACTGCTTGATGCATTGCAGCTACATTTAGGACTGCACCCTGGCAGAATACATGTAGTCGTTCTATGAGTCTCTGATGAACACAATAGGATCATTGTAGTTGGTTCAGAAATTATGGTAAGATGTGCAGAACAGTGTAGCCAAGTCAGTGGCAGGAGTTTCAACAAAACGCTTTTAAAACATATAATTACAACCTTATTTTTCATTCTAATTAATAAACATTTACTTGTGTTAAAAAGTTGTTTTGTGTTTTCATTGCTTCTGCTATAACACCGATCTATAGTTCTCTTTCTCTCCCTGCAACGCCTTGGCTTTCTTTACTACTTCTCAACAGTCTACTTGATCCTTTGCCAATTCCCAGCTAATTGGGATTTTCCTCTACAAGCTTAATTCATCGCTTCACTAGATACCCTGGTTGTATTTTCCCTCCTCTGGTTTACTGTACAAAACCTGCCTTTGCATCCACTCCTTGTGCCCTAGACAATGAATATGTGCTCCTATAATTTCTCCTTGATAGTTGGTTTCTGATGTAAATTATTTAAATCTTGCTTAGTTCATTGCCACCACTCATCTTATACTTATTTGATCCTATTCCTTCACTTATCTAATCATCATCACTTTCACATCCATGGCAACAATCAATTGCATTAGTATTCCATCTATTATTATTTTATTTGCCCTTGAGAAATTTTATTTATTCTCTGCCATTTACCTAAAGCAGGTAGAGGAAGCATTACATACCAGCTAAAATTTTGATATGAATATTTCACCAAATATACACCTTTGAGGACCCCTGAAACTCCCACTCAAAAAAAAAAAAATGAGAAAAGGCCTCTGAGTGCCTTTGTCTGTGTACAGCATAACTCAATATAAAATTTCATATTTGAGTCAGACACTGTTTAAGCAGCTGGGAGAGATTTTCAGAAAGAATCTCCCATCTTAAGCTATCCTTTACATGAAAAAGTATCATTTTTCATTTCTTCAAAATGTTCTAACAATTTTATTAAAATAGTATATGGTCAAGATATTTACATGACTAAAGTTGTGTAATTGTGAAACTATGAGAGATAGCCAAAATCTTATACCAAAAGCGTAGAGTTTATTGAAATATATAATTTACACAAAATAAGTTTTTCTATAGCATTAGCAGTTTTCTCAATATTTGTTGTTACCCCTTAAGATATCCCAGGCATCTATAGGCATGTGCCACCTATAAAGCACATTACACAATTCTTATTTTACGCTGCATGGGTTAGTCGTTAACAAAAACTGACTAAGAATATGCAAACAGTTATGTTTCATTTTCCATATCGTGCATGCAAGCAGGATGTCATTTGGGGGGGGGGGGTAGAGAAGTTCAATTGCCCCCTCTAAGTTATGAGAAATAATTACGCTGCTGGTTATTATTGCTCTACCAAAAGAAAAATTATGATAACTGTTCTTTTAATACAGGTATTTCACATTTATTAAATAAAAGATTTTGCTTTAATCTAAATGTGTTGTTAAAATTCACATGAAAATTTCAGAAACTGCTTCAGGAATCTTGCCACCCCCCCCCCCCAAGCAAATGATGCTCCTGCATGCCAGCAAGTACATATGGCTTAATTTGAGATTATTTCTAGTAAAAACTTTATTGCCAGTAATATAACATGAAAAGAAGAATGATTTTTGTATGAAGGGATTATATGAAGTAATGGGTAGAGAAAGTTGTGGAATGTGAGGCATTCGATTTTTAAAGCAAATATACTGTAAAGTTTTTTGATTTTTCACATAGAGTTTTCCCTTAATTTCTTCTTACATATATTTTTATTTTGTGATAATAGAACCCAGGTTTTTGAAATCCCAACCTTTTCTCCAATCACTAAGTCAGTTATCTGTCATTAAATAACAGTTCACCACATCAAACTCTTGCATGGGCATCCTAACATATTACACATAACATGTACAGTCATTTTGTGAACACTTCATAAAACACAGAGGAATTGAGGCAGTGTTTTTAACACTTAAATGATTTCAGTCTAATTATATAATATATAAATTCAATAACAGCCCGCCTTAAAGCATTATGTGTATGTAACAATATATAAAAGTGTATATTACAGTCATTGTATATGTTTATATTATTGTATACATGTGTAATAATGTTATGTGAATGTATTACATAATTTAATAATGTAGGAGCTGTGAGTATAATAGGTTAAAAGTTGCTAACAATGAGGTAACAATAAGGTAACCTTGAGGCAATAATGAATTTGAAAGTTTAACAATACTACTTGTAATTCTTGGAAGCAATAATGTAATTTTTGTGACAATCAACAACCAGAAAAAGCTTTAAGTTAAATAAAAGTATTCTATTGGATTAGGAATAGCCAATCAGAGACTTGAAATACAGAAATTTACAAATTTAGGCGGTAGAAATCAAGTCAGTTGCTGGTAGACAGTGCTCATAACTGGATGCATTGCTTGCGGACAGTGTTCCTAACCGGACACGAGATGTGTCCTCGAGAAATCTAATATGTATTTTGTGTGGGAAAATAGTTTACGTGTTTAAAAAGTACAAGTATTTAATAAAAGAATCTTACAGCTCTCTATATCAGTGAAGTGTTATTTAAATTGTGTCAAGAATTAATAAAAAGGAGTGAATAAAAAATTAAAACTTGTGTAAGCCTACATTCTTCAGTCCCTGCTAAGACATTCATGTCCCTAAAAAAATATAAATACTGACACAGCCGAGGCAAACATAAATATATAATATTTAAAGAAACAGTAAAAAATTACAAAGTTAATATTTTTAAATTTTTGGACAAAGGCTACCAGGTACCATATGTGCGGTTGCAACTACTTCAAGTTCGGCTCCCCAACATTCGAAATATAATACACCTTCTTCAAACTGACTTTCTATACGTATCAGCAACAAACATACTTCTTCAAATTAAGGTAGCAGATTATTTTCTTGTATGCTGCCTTGACATTAATAATTACAATGTCCCTCAGACAACCAAATGTATCTATTAGAGGGTATTTGTAAATGTAAATTTACCTGAAACAGATGAGATCCTACTTCTGTTAGAACTGTTATAGCTTCATCCCTTAGCTTATCCTGAAGTTTGTTTTCAGCCCTCTGTTTCATCAGCATGAACATGTCTTTCAGTAATTGTTCTTTAACTGCAACTACATTCAGATTTTCTTCACCCTGTGAAACATCATCAGTCCTGGTTATTTAGACCAATTAACTACTTTTATGCCAATTTCACCAACTAGATTAAACTCTTAATCTAGCTAAAGTCATATTTAATTTGTGCTTTGTTTCAGTTTGGAGGAGGTAGGTACTAATAGAGCTAATCTACAAATAAGTTCAGCAGAGATAATCTTCTACGTCCTCATGAGTGCAACAGCATTGTTAAAGATTCTTATGATACCCAATGGTTTCTCTCTCATATTTCATTTTTATTAGATGATCATCCAATTATTCCTCCCACTTCTTTTGTCACATAAAATGTGTCAGTGAACAGTTCTCTTGGTTAAACACATGTCCTAATTATCTTAAGCTATTAGGTCTAATGAGTATTATTGCATCCTGTTCTGTATGCAGGTTAGGAAATTTAGTATATTATATTTAAACATAAAATCCATTCCCATGCATTTTAAATGGGGATTTGAAAGACCCTTCATTCCATTGAAGCAGATGATCTAGAAGATGGTGATTTATCATAGGTACTTTAAGCCCTGGGCTTTGTAATTAACTACTACTAGGTCAGTCAGTCTAGTTCTACCTTTCCAACTTTCCTAGTCCTAGAAGCTTAAACAACCAACAAGATTTTATAAGAAAGTTAAAGCTCTAGAAAACCAATTCAGATTTTCGTTGAACATAAACAGTATGGAAAAGTTATCCCCTCTACCTTATCCTGTCAACACAATTAAAATTAATTGTAACACAGAATTGATGAAACAAGATGCAAACCTAATTCAACTAAAACAAGTAGCCTTAGAAACTATCTACACAATATTTCTAGAAAATGAATGGATCACATTTACACGATGGCTCTAAAATTGGCCATAATTTTAACAATACAAGAGGTGCTGGAATACACAGGAATTATTTTCCTCTTATATATCTCTTTGGTCACTAAGGTTAAGGTCATTCCATAACCATGTATGAACTTAGCACTTAAATAAATAAATTTCTTTGTGCAAACTCAACCTATTTTAATGGTGAGCTTGATGCCTGAAGTTCACCATTCCATATTGAAATAACTTTTCTACCATATTAATCTCTGCAATAAAACATCATCTTTAGGCACTCAAATTCTGCCATACAAGCCATTTATACCAGTGTATACATGTCAAAAACAACTGCTGAAATCTAAAAAAAGTATTAAATACCTACAATCTCTTCAATAAACTGACAGTTTTACAGTTGATTTCTTCATACTGTGGAATCTTTGGTAATGAAAACGCAGATGTCTTAGCAAGAAAAGGAACAGTGGTTTACCAAATTAGAAACCCACCTTTATCATTTCACATCAAAACTAATAATTCAGAAAACCATCCAACAAAATATATATGACAGTTTAATTCAAGAGAGTATAAATAAACAATGGAGAAAACTGTTGAACAAAACAACAATTCCAGAATATCCATGATTACAAGTTGTTGCTCTCTTCTGTTTACATACAGGATATGATTGTTTGGCTGCCCTCTACATAAATTAAACATCCTTCCTACACCAAATTGTGTGCTTTGTAGAGAGGAGGATTCTACAATGAATATGACTCATCTTCAGAAGTGTTAAAATTTAACAGCTGCAAATCTTTCATTATGCAAGAAGGCAAATGGAAGAACCCCATGCTGAGGGTTAGCAACCAAACTTTCCAACTTAAGCCTTCACATGGCACATGTGGAAGAACAATTAATTAACATTGTTTGACCTAATAGTGGTTAACTATGAAACCTGCTACTTATTTAAATACCCTAATGGGTATTATTTTGCTAACATTAGGCCACTGTTCTTGTAATTGCTAAAGTGGTTTATATATCCCTATCACAGGCACCCTTAATGGAAGCAATTTGAATAGCCATGATTGTTAATGGTGAGGTAAAATTGGCCACTCATTCAAAGCCAAACATCATGAGTTTGAATCCCTGTGATTGCAGTAAAGGATGGGAAGGGCCAATGTAAAATAACTGGTGTGACAGCACGTTTGAATGATGACAGCGTTACATTTGACTGCAGTTGAATGGATTTTGCTTCTTGTTCTAAAAAAACAACAAAGCACTACAATGGTATTGAAATAAATTAATATATTTATGATATAACATAGCAAAAAAATTTGTATTTTATTGTTAAAGACAAGTATAATATGAAAATAACGAAAAGAAACACATTGACTAAAACATTGCCATGCAATTTAAAGCCATTACTAACTTATCACTACAGCTCATCATGTGCGAATGTGTTAAAGTACTTATTGTAAGTCGCCATTGGAGTATGTTATCTCAGCATTAATTTGAGAAAACCTTGTAGTTTACCAGGAAAAATGTGAGTCATTTGGGGAATTTGATGTCGTTCCAGCATATTACCATGGTAGTTCGGTTGGTTAGAGCAACGCTATCGTGGTTCAAGTCCCGGCTATGGCACTGAATTGTTTTAGTCTGATTCTATCTTTCCATTCTGACAATTGTTTCACCAACAAAAAATACTTATTACATGCTAAACAACTTTACCAGAATTTGGAAGACTGTCATGGGGAGGGTAAAGAAATCTGAAATACAACAAACATCCATCTATATTTTATACCCATTTCCATTAACATAAAGGATTTTTCATCTGGTTAGGAATTTCATTGGGCTTTACAAAATTATGTTTATAAGGATTAAAGGTGAGGATTCACCATAAAAATCTTTTAGGACATTGTACAATACATTTATAAACAATACGGATGGAAGCAAAAATTAATGAAATAGTCATTGCGGTTTTAAAAAGTACTAGATTCCTGATGGCAGAAATCTTGCATTCTTTTCTATTTCTCATCACCATTGATGGTTATATTTAAAATACAAAGTAACAAATATTACTTACAGAACCTTCAAACTGAACAGCATTGTTAAATTCTTTCATTATGGTTTGGATCTTTTGCGAGAAGTGGAGAGATTGTTGTTCAAGCATGCTGCAGATGTTATCATTCATCTTCTGAAATAGCTCCCTCTCCAAGTGCTCCATGTGCTATGCAACAAAATATTACTCAAAACAACATATTATGAAGAAAACTGTCAGAGGCCTTAAAAATACAGAGCCTTCATTTGGATGCACAGCTGATCTAGCATACTGTTTCCTGGCGGAGTTGGAAATTCATATCCCCTTAAATTCAAGTGCATAGATATCTCTGGCAAATTATAACTACAATAGCCAAGTACTTTCATCATAGAAGAAGTTGGAAATTATGCAGTTGTACTGCCACACATCTCACACACCTTTTAAGAACAATTGACTTAACACTCATTAATTTTTTTTCTGAAATTGCAGCAGCTTTTTTCTATTGTCTTTCAGTTCTTCCAACATATGCACTTATTTGGATGCACTTTATTTTTAAGTTCTCCCATAAATAGAAATCGCATACGGATGAGAAATCTGTGCACTTCAATTTAAGGGTTTATGAATATGTGACTTTGCACAGAAACAGTGTGCTTTCCAATGCCAAGAAATTTCCCACTAGGCCAGCCTTGCATCCAAACAAAGAAATTGAGTTTTATTTATGGATGCTCTTTAACTGCTGTGGTCCTTAGCGTCCCCATTCTATATTGGGTATGAAAGACCGATAATTTTTTTCAGAGGCCTCTTTATCAGGCTTGAAGTTCTTTTACGTGCAGTAAATCTACAACACAGGACCACCGGCTTTACTTCCCTTCCGAAGGAAGCCATGCTAAGGATTTTTATGCCCAAAAAAAAAATCCATCATCCTTCACTGGTTTGAACCCACAACCTCAGGAATTAGAGGATAGCATGGTAACCACTACACCATGGAGGACAACACATCCAAACAAAGGCTGTGTGGTAGATTATCATAGAATTTTAATAGTAATCCTTCCAGAAACATTATAGTATCCACATCTATAGAAGTACATAGCATACCTTAATTCAAGTTTAAATAGTGCTTGGGATGAATTGCATGAACATAGGTTTCCCAGCATTTTCCCGTATTCCGAGGATAAAAAAAATCTGAAGTTTTACACTGACATAGCTTTCTCTACTGACTATCATTTATTTTTAAGTGTCTTCTACAGACCCTTCTTACAAAAGCTTATTTTCTCTCTACTCCATGTTAATTGAGATAAAAATTTGCAGAAATACTTTCACTACACATTTTGTTGCAGGTATACAAGAGGGATACAGCAGGCTTAAGCCAAAAGTTAGATCTTTAAAAAGAGAGACACTATATCCAGCTTAGAAATTGTGTTCTTTGAATGGCATTTCAAGGAACAAATGAATGGTGACCTAGTGCTTAAAAAATTAAGTATTGGAAAACTGAAACCAAGAAAACAAACATCTCAGAGGTGATTAATGTCATCAAAAAGGTATTTGCCCTAAACTTGTTTAAATAAGATCTACATTTGCTTGTATAGCGATCTTTTGTTTACCAGTTATACAAAATTATACAAAATTCATTCAGAATGAAAACATGACTTCACGGGTTATTCACAGAAAATGCAATATTTACATTTTATTAGGCATGCAATTATATTTAGACAATAATATTACAACATTTTAATCGAAAACGTTAGAGTCATTTTTGAGCAAGAAAAAATAGTGAAAAATTTACATGTAAGGAGTAGTTTGGGATGGGGGGGCCTGTTTGTTTTTTAAATCTTTGTGTTGCATCTTTGTAAGTGCTGAGCTTATTGGTATTTATCCTAAATTTTGTTTTTAAGTTATGTTTAAACTCACATGAATGTACCTTTTTCTAAAAACAACATTTTTTATTTAGGGAACCTCAAAAGTATATTTCCAGTGAAATCTCAACATTTAATTTTGGCTGGAGTACAATACTTCTTCCTTTACCTATTGCAGGGAGGGGTAGCATAAATAAAAATTCAGAATGTGCATACATGAGAAAGTCTTCACATATACGTTTTCTTGCATTGTAGTAGAAATATTACCCATGCTAGCTTAATGCAAATATGGTTGATGTAATGGCCCAAGTTTAGTTTTTGTCAAAATAATTATCCAATAATTAATGTTACTTATTTTGATTTAAAAAAAAAAATCTTCATATTTTGTGTAAGTTGCAATCTCTGCATCGTACCTTCTCGAAATCCAGTCTTTTGTAAATGTGACAGACATAACAGTTCTCTTCTGTGAGATTTGCCATCATTTCTCTGGAGAGTTTACAGGAGGTAAGTGATGATAAAATCACCAGACGTCTGTTGGAACTGAGTGTTGCCGTCTTCAGTTCCTCACATAGCGTACAAGTTCCTTCAACACAAAGAATTTGGTTATAGAAATGTTATATCAAGGGCTAAAACTTTTAAGTAAGGGTATATGATTCCTCATACTCTGAGGTGCCTTATTCAATAATAAAATGCTCACAAATAGCAAAGAATGAGGTTAATTTAATGCTAAAGATCTTGATGAATGCAAAACACAACAAAAAGCACACCAAAGTTTCTATTTTTAAACCACAAATTGTACAAAGTAAATGTTGGAATTTACATCAAATTTTTTTTTTTTTTTTTTTTTTTTTTTTTTTTTTTTTTTTTTTTTTTATTTGGCATTAGACCTTAGGTCTACCTTGTTACACAGTTTAAGTTTATTGCCCATAGACCCAATTACAAGTCTGGAGCATTGTCAAGTACAAAGATAAAAACTTAAATTACAGTTTAGAAAACATACGTGTCTGTTTACACTTTGTTGAAAGTATGAAATTGTATGCAGGCTCTTTCAAGTATTTTTAATTACAAAGAAGAAAATCATTAATATTATATACAGGATTGTTTAAAAGATATTTTTTTTACATTCTGTTTGAATCTAAAGCTGTTGCTTTCACATTTTACTTCAGTTGGTAGTCAGTTGTGCATATATAAACCAAATATAAAAGGATCATTGTTTATAGATTTTAAATTATAACTATCTTGGTGGAAGTCCAATTTACATCTTGTGTTGTGACCATGTATTTCACTATTTGTTTTAGGTTTGTGCAGTTCAGTCAGACAGATTACTTTATATATGTACAAAGACACTACAGTAAATAGTTTTTCTCTTTTGAAGCCTTCCTTACAGGACTCATGTTTTCCCATTTTTAACATTCTTCTGATACATTTCATTACATACAGTGATAAGCATTTCCAAATATAAAAATTTCTAAACAAGTTTTCTGGCTTCTTTTATACATATCACATATCATTGTCAGTCTGTTATGTTGAGCGTGAATAAAGTATCATAGTAACATAAATTAGGATGAAATTTCCTTCTAGATGCTGTGTTCACATCACATTACTAACAAAAAAGCATTTTTTTCTAAGTCGATGAATTTCCAGTAAAAGTGCATAAGGCCCAAGCTCTTGCTGCTTCGTATTGCCCTCAATTGATAGAGACACCTTGGGAATTGCCAAAGCAAGCATATTGAGAAGATGGCCAAAACACCAGCAGAAAGACAACGTGAATATAGACAGCATCTAAGAGAACAAGGTTGCTATGGAGAACCTAAAAGTAAAGAAAAAGCTACAAGAGAGAAAAAACTCAGTTAAACTCAGCAAGACTAAAAGGGGAAAAAGAACTGATTATGGCAAAGAACAGAATGTACAAACAGTTACAGCAAATCAGGAACAAGATGCATGGAAAGCAGGAAGTGAGAGATGTTGCCGTTATAACGACACCTGCAACAGCATTTAGTTCTAGGGTTTACAAAGTGCAGAAAACATGTTTCATAAGCAACTCCTGAGTCTCCACAGAAGAGGTTACAACTGATTGCAGACCTAGCAACAAGAGAAGGATTAACTGTTGGCAAGCCAGGGAAAACAGCATCAAAGCATAGACTTCAGAAGACATTAAAATGCAATCCTGAATTTCTACAAGGATGATTAAATATCATATCAGGTTCCAGGAGAAATGCATCCAAAAAAATCCATATCGATGGAGAAGTCACAGAGGGCCGGATCAGATATTTGATGTTTACCCTAAAATAGGCATATGCATTATTTATACAGATTAAAGAAGACATGTGTGCTACTTTTTGTATGTTTGAAGAATTACATTGTGTTAATGTGTATCTCCAAGGTGAGATTCCACAACAGCTAAAATCATATCCAGACTTGACCACACCTTGTTTGCACATGTATTGTGCATGAAAATGTTAAGTTCCTTTTGGCTGCATTGCACAGGAAACAGGTACCTGTTAAAACTGAATTTTGTGAGTTTATATCTCAAGTGGTTTGTGATCAGAATGAACAGGAATACATGCAGACAGGTTGTGAAAAATGTCCAGTTCTGAGTGAAATAGACATTACAGATGACCAGGCCAATTCACTACATCACTGGAATCAATGAACAATGCAGAATATAAGAGCTCAGAAATTCAGGTTGCCCATTGGAACAACACACACGTTTCCATCTTCTTTGCTGTTGCTTGGTTTAGAAAAGAAGTGTGGTGGAGAGATTCAGAAGAAGTCTTTTGCACTGGTGTCTGATTATCTTGCACATGATAAATATGCCATTGATATTTGCCTAATAAGTGTGTGTTCTCAACTACTGGAGATTCTGCCCTACCTTGAAGTCATCAAAATCTTTTCTGATGAGCTGCAGGCCATATTAAACAGAAGTGCCCTTTAAGCAAACTAACACTGTTTTGCAGCTTATTTAGAATCCAAATTGATTGGAACATCTTTGAATTTTATTGTGGGAAGGGGGCTGTGGTTGCAATTGAAGGACAAGTAAAAAGGATGCCATTACATTTGGAACTAGAATACAAAATGCAGAAGAGTTCATTTGTGCTGTGTGCAATAAAACCAAACATATTAGTGTTCAGAAGATATCCCAGAGTGATGAAGTGAAAAAAAAATATCTTCAGAAAAGGTTTCAACATCTTTTACCATTCCAGCCACTCAAAGGGTTCATTGTATGAAAGTGGTAGATGAATATGTTGAGTATGTCCATCTTTCATGTGAACAGTCAGTCAGACTGACTCACAAGTTCTGTGGTTCAGTATCAAAGCAATAGCAGGACTTTATGTACAGTGCCTATAGAAACTTAAATAACAATGAATAAAATAAATACATTATATATTTTATTTCCTTTAAGTGTCAGTTCGTTTTAACAATTACACATTGTCTTTATTGTGGTGCAATACAATATGCAAAATTTCACAGATGTCAGTCTCTTACTAAGAGAGGTCAGTCTGTTACTGAGCACATTTTGGATCCTAACTTCTTCAATAATTGGAATATTTGATTTTAAAAACTTGCAATAAAGCTTAAACCCTCCCCTACAAACAGTGTTTTTGGATTAAGCTTTCAGAGAAATTTAGAATTGCCCTACTCAACCTGTAAAGAGAGTTGACAAAATATCAGTTTGTTTCAGAATGTTAATGAATAAAATATTTCATATTAATTTGGTCCTAAACCCTTATTTTTGTTTTAATCCTGTGTGTTTTCTCTATCGAATGATGTGCTCAAAACTCATATTCCAAACTCCTCATGCATGTAAGACTTTGGTTAATCCAGAAAAACGTCAGTCTGTTCTACACGGAATTGCTCTATATTTTATATGCTACTAAACTGGCTATCTTATCTAGTGATGTGTTGTGAATCTTAAATAGCAATTTCATATTCCAGGATAAGGAAACATCATGCAGAGTGTTCGTTTGGATGCGTGGCTATATTGTAGGGAATTGCTTGCCTTGCACTTCACTGTTTCTAGTCTATTCTGTTGTCTCTCCATGTGCCAGCTATTCAGTTGACGCAAAGTCTGTGCACTACAGAGGTTAACCGTTGTGAGACCAGGTGTATCATTGTTATAGTGTGTTAGACCTGTATAATGCCAAAAAGTCAGTGTACTGTAGCACATAGAATCTTCATGTATGATCTTAAATCTCTTGTAGAGAAGTGAGATGGTGATTAATAAAGAGAGTCCCTGCTGTTCGTGCACCTCACAGAGAAACTATTCGTAATCTTGTTCAATACTTAGATTTAGGGAAACGGGGTGTATTCTTGGTAAAAATCCGAAAGTGGATCGCCATGTTCATACAGAGGGAAAAATCGGTGACATTGGAGAAAAGTTAGAACAAATTCCAAAGAAATCTCTGAGAAATCTGGCACAACAATCAGGAAGTTTGCAACCTCGGCTTAGAATGCCACTAAATGCTTAACATTAAAAGTCTATAAGATATCTATAGTTTAGGAATAGAAACCAATCGATAATGTGAGTAGAGTTAATTTCTGCAATTAGGTTTCGAATAATGTTAGTGATCGCTCCTTTGACCCGCGTTTAATTTTTTTTCCGAACGAAGCATGGTTTTATTTACATGGTCATTAATGAGAGTTAATACAAATTTTCTTAAAAGTGAGATATATGTGGCGCAACAAGGACATACTTTGCAACTTCTGTGATGAAGGTATGTGCTTACTGTAGATGTAATGTGCATGAGAAATTATGCGCTTGAATTTAAGGGGCTATGAGTATCCGGCTCCGGCCGCAAACAGCATGCTTCCCGGTGCCAAGAAAATTTTCGTTAGGACGGCTTATTAGCGTCCAAACAAAGCATATGTACCAGTGGCGGCTGGCGATGGAGAACTCTGGGGCGGCTCCCTCATAGATAAACGCTCCGTTAATAAAAAAAAAACAGGAAAGGAAGGATAACATCATCTATCATTACAGTATTAATTTCTGCACTCCTCGATTTAGTTTTATAGCTTTTGTTTTGTTTGATTTGTTTTTGCAACGCTTACAGACTGAGTAGCGCGAATGTTTTCATTGCGGAGTGTATTTTGGACTACACCAAGTCCGTCCGGGAAGCCTTGCGTTTGAGAGCACTGATAGAAGTGAGACATGCGGAGGGGAATGTTTCGAATGAGGGCGAGGGGTGCAGAGAGGTAATAACAGCTCGGTGGAGTCCGAAACGCTTCGCTATTGGTTCTTTCTGCGCACAGTCTCTTCCGTGAGTCATTCAATTTTACTGCTGCCAATATAAGGAAAAAACAATATACTCAGCCCTGTCTAAACTTTAACTCTGTTTTATGAATTTATTTAAAATTTAACTGAATTAAGTTATACTGCAATTTAAAGTATAGCATTGCAGGTTTCAAACGATTCAGCGCAGAAAATAAATAATTCCCCTTATACTACAATGTATGTTGGTGACTTTTATTTGCGCGTCAAATAATCGCAGTGTAGGCGTCCACACACCTTATTGGGTTCGGAAGTACGTGTTGTGTAAAATACCAACTTAATTAGTTAATTCAGTGCAAGTGAAGTTAAATTAATTAGTCAAGAAATCGTAATGAACAGTGTACATGGCAAAAAGACAGACTAATGCTTTAGCCACATGTTATATTGAGAAGGCTCTGATTTCAACCATTTTGCTGAAAAAAGGTGAGGAGAATGGACTTTATCTACAAGAATATTAATGAGGTTAGTTTAGTTATAGTCAAATTTTATTTTATTTGAAGGCAAATAGATGCACAATAAATTTCTTACAGTTCATTTTATAATCCTGAACGTTTTTCCTATGCGTGTTGATTGCTTGCATCACATACACGTTTAAACATGAGATAAGATTGAGCAAAAATAAATTCTACGCATTCCCGCTTAAGAATTTATGTTCTTACTCTTACGTCTGAATAAATATTATTGAAGGTTGAACCTTAGAAGAAATATGTTAACGAAACACAGACTTGTCGATGTGCAAGTATGTGTGATTAAGATTTGTAAATCATTTATGTTGTGAAAACAAAGCACAGAATAGTCGTTTGTTATAAAACTTTGTATTTTCCACTGACATTTTAACCGATATTCATAAACGCACGAGTGCACAGTCTAATATAAATAAAAACTTTCTGTTATTGAAGGGAATAATACAATAATTACTAATATAGTTTAATTTATGCTCGCTTTGATAGATGCGTTTTATTTCTGAATTGAGCTAATGCATAGAATTTACTACGTGCTGAAAAATACATGCAGTAAACTGAACAAACGAGTAATTATATGCAGAATATTTTAGATTATATAGTTGTTTTGTTCACATATATCTGTTTGTAAATTGTAGAAAAAAACCTGTCGTGTAAAGGTCATCAATACGGAAACATCACCTGCCACCCTCCCAAACTTGTAAATAACGAGCCGCCACTGCCATGTACTTCAGAACCAAACAATATAAGAACCACACTGTATTTTTAAATAAACATTCTGAAGAGAAGCAACTGATGAAAGGTTTGGTACTTGAAACCATAAATTTAAAATATTGGTGTACATAGTGACTGCATAGATTCACTGAAAAGGTGCCGTTCCTGGAATTAATATATTAAAATGTTAGATCCTATTTGACTAGAAGTGAACTATTCATATAAACATACAAAATATGTGTAATAGAATAAATTCATTCGGAAAAAACTAATTTAGACAACTGCCTTCCTAGAAATGGTTTCAAAAGGATGTGTATATCATCTTATCAGTTTAAAGAAAGCTACCAATTTTCAGTGGATTCGCTCATACTTTAACACAAAGGAAAATGAGTAAGCAGATATCTGGTCAGAAATGAAGTTCACCATTCCTATTCCACTCTAATAAACACATTATCAACACTAGATATTATTTAAACCGGAAACAATTCCACAAAAATTGAGGCAAGTTTTGCAAAATATTACTTTAAGAAGTTTCATAAGTCCCAAGAAAATCTTTTGCATTGATTACACTGGTGGCATTCAACGATTGCATGTGAAACTACTCGTACTCGGTAGAGATTACACCCTCATGTATCCCTGTGGTGTCTTAAAATCTTGACAAATAACGACTCAAAAGGTACTGGAGTGCAAGAAGATTAATGGCTTCGTTGTCAAATGTCTACGCATTGAACTGAATTCGTTATTTTTCAGCATAGTCTCCCTTGACATCAATGCACTTGCTGTAGCGATGCTTCATGGACTTTATCCGCCACGGAAGTCAGACTCAAACACTCAACTGGAAATTTAAGTTCTCCATAGGACAATAAAAATTTCTTTCCAACAAGGAACTTCCTCAGTTTATGGAACAGATGGAAGTAATTCAGATGAATAAGGTGGATGTGGTAGCAAATCATATACCACTTCCTTGATTTTCGCCATTGCAACAGCACATGTAAGAGTGATTATTGTCATGGTGGCAAAATGGCTTTCTTCATTGCCAAACCTGGCCTTTTCTCGCGTATTTGGGTCTTCATTGTTCCAGGTGGTTAGCTTAACACGCTCAGGTGACAGACTTTCTAAGGGGAAGGTAATCAATTAGCAGCACATCCTTGACATTCCATAAAATCGACATCAGGAACTTCCCAGCCGATTTCACACATTGCCTTCTTGGGTGGTGGAGAATGCTGAGCTTCCATTGCCTTAAACTGTTGTGTTTGGTGCGCAGTAGTACAACCATGTTTCGTCGTTTGTTACAAATGTGTGGAACCTCTATTGTCTCTCTAAAAACGAGTCAAACTTTGCTCAGAGATTTGCACTCTGAGTCAGCAGTCGCGACAGCACTTGCAGATCCAACTCTTCTCTCACGTTCCTCTGAAAGGTCCAGAGCTTCAGCAATTTTGGACACCTGCAGAACCATGTCGTGTACTTTATTGATTATTTCTATTGTCGTGGCGGATTTCGGTTTTCCGCTGCGTGGGTCATTTTCCAAGCTTCCATTGCAGTGTTTGAATTCCTTGTCCACTTGGAAGTGGTTGAAAAGATGATACAGAGTCCCTTTAGAATGTTTGTCATATCGGTACGAAGTACTTAACTGCACGATATTCGATATTTGCCACGTTTCCCGTATACAGATTTCTACACTGTAACAAATAGCTCTGCCTATTCTATGTTATTACACACATATTTTATAAAAGATGACTGGTTTTGGAAATGCTGCTCCAATCTGTGGGTCATACCAAGAAATTTTCAAATGATTCTCGTATAATATAGCACCTGGTAAGTCATCGGTTACCTTACAGCTACCAGAAACTACCAACCGTAATTTTATATCATATAAACCTCGGAATTTTTAAAAGCTACCTCTATAGGCAAACTAATGTTGGTCAATCAGGATACAAATATATGCACTTGAGCTCTGGGATACCTTAAACTTTAAGAAACTATCTTACTCATAGTTTCAACCCCCTTATGTACTTCTGACCAATCTGAATTAAACTTTGGACACTAAGTACAATTGAAAGTAAGAGGCTACTTACGACTTTAAAAAACCATCCATATAAGACAGCCAGTATCTCACAGAAATTTGCAAAACTCAGTGGTGGAGATGTGCATCTGTTAATTTACCTTTTTGATTGCAAATGGTAATGTTTTGTTCTTCAAGAATCAACAATGTTTCACTCCATGCTGCCAATACCTCGTCCATATTCCGCTGCAGATTAGACACCTTTGCCATGAGTAACTTTTCACCCAGCATCTGACACAACAACAGCACTACCATCGACTCTGATCCAGGCGAACATTCTATCATCACAATATTCTGTTTGCAAGTGAGACAGGATTCCAGAGTATCCTGCAGGACGTTTGTCTCTCTTCTGCAAAGTTCGTCCGCGTTCTTTGCAAACGTTTTTGTGGTGTACCTACAATAAAGATATGAGATTAAACATCGGTCCAGGATCAATCAAACAGTAGGCGCGCGAACTTCTCCATATTCAAAATTAAGTTTTCAAATACTTGTGCTACTCTGGGAGCTAAACAGACTTTCTCTCTGTATTGTTGGGACTCAGAACTACACGCATGCCTTATAGAAGAAGCCCCATTCTTACCATTCAACAATCTATACAGATAGATTATAAAGAGAGAAAATTTGGTTCGGGTACGTATGTAAAGGATAATCTCCGAAATCGTTCAACCGATTTTGTTAATTTTTTCACTACTGTAAAATATTGCTATTTTCAAGGAGACACAGGCTATAAGACAGATTTTGATTTCAACCCCCAAAGGGATGTACATACCCTGTATACTGGAAAATGAACAATACACTTGCGAATGTGGCTTTAATTTTTCGTTGAGAACGTCATGGAATAAAAATAGTTGCTGCTACGCTACAGGAAATAATACAAAATCCGCGGATATTTCATCCCAAGCAATAGACATTGATTGACTCGAACTAGCAACCAAGAAAACAAGACGCAGCAAAATAAAAGACCGTCGGATCTGCTTATAACGGTGCGATAGGTATGGGATACTTATGCCAAAACCGTTTAATGACACTTGTTAGGAAATTTTGGTGCATTTTTTCTGTGTGTTGTAATCGAGTTCATTAACAGTGTATGCGGTGTTTCTCTCTTATTACACATAGCCTTCGTTTGGACGCCAGACCGTTATACTAGAATTTCTTGTCCTACACTGCGCTGTTTCTAATCGGTTTTGTTCCTCTTCCACTTTCTCTCCCCGTGTGCCGGCTAATCAGTTGGCGCGAGGTCTTTGTACAAACATGATGGGTTGTCAGACCACGTGCTTTGTTGTGTATTGGTGAATCCGTATTCTTTAGAACAGAGAATCTTCATGGAAGATTCCTATGTGACGACAAATTCATCTCTGTACTCGCAAAGTCTTTGTACAAAGGATGATAGGTTATGAGACCACGTGTTTCAGTGTTATAGTTTGTTAATGCTGTTATAATGCCAAAAATTCCGTATACTTTACAACAAATAATCTTCATGTATGATTTCTATGTGACAACAAGCGATTTAAAGACACATTCCCTTCTGTTCGTGCGCTTCACAGATAAACGGTTCGCAATCTTGTGAATATATAGGGAATGGGATCTGTTATTGATAAGAAACCGAAAGTAAATCACCGTGTTCTTACAGAAGAAAAACTAAAACATGAGAAAAGTTACAACGAGTTCCAAAGAAATCTCTAAGAAAGTTTGCACAGAAGAATTTCTCAAACCTCGGCTTAGAATGCCACTAAAATTTAAAAAATGAAAACCCTTTAAAGATAAATGTAGTTCAGAAATTGCAATCACGCGCTAATATAATCAAGGCTTTATTTACACTCAAGAGTGTTAATGCAAGTATGATAGATATGTGGAGGTTCAAGGACATCATTTATAACACCTTCTCTGACAAAGGCATGTGGTCATTGTTATTATAGTTTGGATGAGAAATCTATGCACACGAATTTAAGGAGCTATGAATATCCGACTCCATCGGCCAATAGCGTGCCAAGAAAATTCACGTTAGGTCGATCGCGGGTCGAAACGATGGGGGAAGAAGAAAAAAATTCAATTGAGTTTTATTTATGGACGCTATTTAATGCTGTGGGTCTTAGCGTTCTATTCTATATTGGGCGTGAAAGACCGAATTTTGCTCAGAGGCCTCTATCAGGCTTGAGATTCTTTTACGTGCCGTAAATCTACGACACGGGACCACCGGCTTTACTTCCCTTCAGAAGGAAGCCATGCTAAGGATTTTTACGCCCGAAAAAAATTCATTGCTCTCCGCGGGGTTTAAACCCACGGCTTCGAGAACTAGAAGCTAGCATGTTAACCACTACACCACGGAGGACGACTTCAAACGAAGCCTTTGTATAAAGAGAGAATATTACGTTCAGGATAACACTAAGAGCTGCTCAGCCAATATTTATAATTATAACTGAAAAGACGATCTTTCTCGACGGTTACAGAATATGTGCAAATTCCAAAATGTTTAACTTGGTGACCTGGGAGTGGGAAATCTTCATATCCACCAGTTTTGCAAAGGTTTCCTTATTATGTGGAAACTGTGTAGTCTTTATGTTGTTAATAACTCCGGGACCAAAGAGAAAGAACAAAATTTCATATACTGCGATTATCTAAACATTACTCGACCATTCACTGCTGAAACATATTTCATCCGCCGATACCTCATACCCATTTCCACGAATGTCAGTGGACCTGTTGTCTGTTGTTAGGGATATCGCCAGGACTTAAAATTGCAGTTAAAATGGAAATGATAAGGATTTACCATAAAAGTCGTACAGACCGTTCCACGCCAATTTCATAACAAATACCAAAGTGTGTGATCGACATTAATGGTACTCGATCCGGAATTTTCGATAAAAATGTAAAAAGCACATTTTTTAGAATTTTCATAGAAAAGGCCCTCCAATGTTTTAAAAACAAGATCCAATTCTGACCATTTAAATATCCAAACATAACGTTTTAATGCACATTTGCAAACAGCTATGGAATTTTAAAACCTGATTTTCTTGTAATAATGTATTCTTGCAGTTTTGCCACTTTAAAACGTTTCTGATAATATTTTGGTTGTAAAGAATTATATTTGATAAATAATATTTAAAGCTTTGATGTTTAACATTTTTAAATTTTCATCAGAGGGGATATTTTATATAAGATTCGATTTTCATTTTTTCCCTTGTACAACCATGACAATTTTCCACTATAATTATGTTAAGCAAGTCTATAATAAGCTTCAAGTAAATCGGTTGAAATTTGTAGATGGCAGTATCAGTTACCCTTTTAATAACCCTTCATTCGAGGTTTAAAAGGTCACCTAGACAGTTTGGAAGGTAATTACCACTCCTCACCTCCATGCAGCATCAACAAGTTGCCGAGCGTCCTCTCCCGTCAAGTACTGATCCTTTTCCTTCCACCAGTCTTTCACCTGTTCCTTGAGACGAAGGAGCATGAAATGTCTGGCATAGGCGCTACGGGACAGCTGCAAGGACTCTATTTCTGCCAAGAGACACTTTTCTAGCTCGTCCATGTTTGCCTGGTTTGCAAGTATTACAACTTTCAGCTCGGAATATGACTCAGGGTCAGATTCAACGACTTCTGGACAACTGGAAACGTCACAGCAATATGGCTGTTGAGAAGAACTGGTGTTGAGCATCGCGATACTTCCATCGTCCTCATTTATGTAACTCAGAGCCGGAAAGTCCTCTCCAATTTCAGCCGTCGAGTAAATAACGAATCTGAAAACCAATTTATTTCATTTCAAATCCAAAGAAAGGCATTATTGTAAATTATAACGATTTTTCCTTCAAAAATAAAATGTTTCAACATTAAAGAACAATAGGCTGGTTTAGATCTCAATATATAGGGTAGTTAAATTATATTCGAACCCACTCGCAGCCTCTCTATAGTGCGCGAGACAGCCGGCAGTCGTAGGGGAATTACACCGGCAGAGGCGGACTAAAATCCTTACCTTATAATAGATGCTTGAAATGTTGACCTTCTGCTCTCAAACAGGCAGTATATCTCGTGTAAATATTCTCGCTCTCTCTCCGAAGCTCAGCAGCAGGAATTCTTGCGATTTCTTGCACATTTTTTCTCTAAGTTCCTGTAGTGTGCGAGGATTGGAACGATACACTGTCTTTTAAAGAACCCCATAAATAAAAATCACAACTCGTTAGGTCAGGAGAAGGAGGGGGCCACAAATCAACACTAATTATTCTGTCATCAAATACCTCTCTTATTGTATATAATGATTCGGCTGCCGTAGGTGCTGTTGCAGAATCTTGCAATAAGAGAGGTATTTGATGACAGAATAATTAGTCTTGATTTGTGGCGCCCTCCTTCTCCTGACCTAACGAGTTGTGATTTTTAATTATGGGGTTCTTTAAAAGACAAAGTGTATCGTTCCAATCCTCGCACACTACAGGAACTTAGAGAAAACATTGTGCAAGAAATTGCAAGAATTCCTGCTGCTGAGCTCCGGAGAGTGAGCGAGAATATTTACACGAGATATGCTGTCTGTTTGAGAGCAGAAGGTCAACATTTACAACACCAGGATTTTAGTCCGCCTCTGCTGGCGTAACTTCCCTGGCGACTGTCGGCTGTCTCGCGCAGTAGAGAGAGGCCGCGAGTGAGTTCGAATATAATTTGACTACCCTATATTTGGACCACAACGTTAACATGTCCAGCTCAAAGCCAAATGCGCCCGCGCATGCGTCTGTGTGCACGACGTTCTCTACCTAATTGTTTATTTTCATTATTTATAGAGCAGCTTAATATGTATCTGCCGTGTGGTTGTCATGCAAAATTCGTACTGTCTCCACCACTTACCGATAGTATGTAGAGGAGGTATTCTGTTCAATAACGAGATCTCTCCGAAAACGGATGTTTGAGGCCTCCACCAAAGAAGCGTTTTGGAAAAAAAATCCGCTTGCGCGCGTGCGTGTACGTGTCTTTTAACAGCTTAAGTCTAAAACCAAAAGTCAGATAAATACCAAACTTGATATTTAAGTTCAGCATCTTTCAAGCATGCGACACCATTTTTAAGAACCCTTCCCCACCTTAAACTATCATTTACTTACATTTTTCATTCCCCCCCCCCAAAAATGCTCTAAAGCTTTTGATTAAAACACCTATGTTTAAAATATTCACATGACTAACAAAATGTATATCTTGTATTATTCGGGAGTAACTTGTGAAGTCCTGTACATTGTAAATTAGTTTTGTATTATGGTAAACCATAAGATATTGAAGAAAAAAAATGTTACTACACAAGAAATGTATACCGTTGTCACTATGAGCTGAAAGGAGAAGTAACAAAACCACGTGACAAGACAGCACCTCATTGCTGGGCAAACTACAACCTTTCCCGCTTAGCATGTCGTCTCTTCCTCTACAAAAAACAGTTCGTTTCATATCGTAACATTTTGTGGTTATTTTCATGCAGAGAAATTTAAACTCATTATTGTAACAGTTCAATTTATTAAACTAAATGTGTTTGTTCAGATTTGCCTATAACTACATGAACCGTTACAGCAGAGGGTTTAAGAGGCTATGCGCAGGCGCTGCAGTTCGTTGCCGGTTGAGAATCTTCTGCCACTGTATAAAATATAAACGAGGAAAATGGAAAGAATACAATTGTGTTAAATGCTTTTAACAAATTCTGTGAAAAGTATCCACCTTTAATCGACAATGAATATGGTTGCCCATTGTTTAGCAATAATTGAACTTCTTTGTTAGTGATGCAGAAATGTTGCTCTGATAGCTTGGGTCGCGTTTGTTTTCTGTTGTGTTTTAACCTATAGCGCTAATCGTTATTTAATTTGTTGACTCACAAAAGGTTATAGCAAAAGTGGTATACTGATATTAGTCATTAAATGAATGATTTCTGAAGCCCTGAAGTTAAGAACAGTTTAATCCAGTACCTTTAATCACAGATGCAGAACTGTTCAGGTACAACTTTTATTTGTCTACTCTTAGTATTATGTGTTAGAAGTTTAGGATTCAGGGCAAAATATAGGACTAAGACAAACAGTGTTTAAAAGCTAATGATCCCCAAGCTGCACAATATACTGTATTCGCATTCTGTCTGAAGCAATTTCCTCTCACGGGTACGTCATCCTCCACGTGGTGCTGCCATGTGCTCAGCGGAGTGATACATTCAAGTTTTGTTTACTTCTCCTTTCAGCTTATAGTGAAAAAGGTATAGATCTCCTTAAAACACACAATTTATGTCATTGTTATTGGTTTGAATTTTCAGATATTTATGCTTTTTCAAGTTGCAATTCGATATTCGTTTCTTCTCGTTTTCATGCAAGGACCATGGAATTTCAAAGCTATCGCATTAGCGATCTGCTTTTCAAACATCTGACTATCGCTGTAGTATACCTTATTCTTCTTATACCTATCACGAAATAAGCAAATGTGCAATGCAGGCTTATCTGTATTAACAAGAAGTAGACACAAGAATAAGCTTTTGCAAGAAAAGTTTGTAGAAGAGAGTAGAAAAAGTCACGTGAATGCAACACGTCTACGGGTGGTGGTTCACCTGAAGTCTTTGAGTGACGTGGAAAGGCAATGAAGGTCTTCTCGTTGAAGCAGCGTCCTCTTCAATTTGAGATATGCCAGGCAGGCACTGCGCAGGGCTGTCAAGGATACAGGCATGTCGTCCTGTAGGCAGATATACACAAGCAATACCTGGGACGTCCCAGTTTGTGCAAGGTTGGCAATAAGCAGATGGCCAAAGGGCCCGATACCTGCGAGGTTGGCAGCCAGATAGAGCTGGAAGCCATCTTGTTTAAGGGCTCGCAAAACCTGCAGTACCATCATATCAATACCATACACAGCGTGCTGACGTGCTGCCAGACCTTGTAGCGCTGTTTCTTCATCTTCACTGGAGTCACTGCAGAGATAACAAACAAATGAGATCATAACCGTGTCTCCTACCGAAATAAACTTCAACCAATTTGGCTGAAATTCTTATCAATATTGCAGTATAATTATAGATTAATTTATTAGGTCCTGTGCACCTAACTTTCAAGAAAATAATTTCCAAAAGATGAAAATCGAGTCTTGTATAAAATGCACCGCGGAAAGTTTAAGCTTTTAAACGTTGAATATAATTCTTGAAAATCAAGGAGTAAATGTTGTGTAACATTAACAAATTTCCTGAAGAATAATAAATGACCTAACACTTTTCATCAACATCACGGTAGAGCACTGGTTGAAACCCGGCGGGGGGCGACGCATTTTTTCGGGCATAAAAATCCTTAGTATGGCTTCCTTCGGAAGGGAAGTACGAGTAGAGGCGGTGGTCCCGTGTCGTAGATTTACGGCACCTAAAAGAACCTCAAGTCTGATAAAGAGGCCTCTGAGCAAAATTACCAGTCTTTCACGCCCAATATAGAATGGGACGCTAAGGACCACAGCAGTTAAAGAGCGTCAATAAGTAAAACTCAATTTAATTTTTAACATCACGGTATATACCTCTCGGTCTGCTCCGTCCCCATTAGAATTGTTGCCTCCACCGGAGTACCTTACGACCAACATCTCTTGGAAACTAGTATAGTCCTTAGCGTCCTATTCTATATTGGGCGTGAAAGACCGGAAATTTTGCTGAGGCCTCTTTATCAGGCTTGAGGTTCTTTTGCGTGCTGTAAATCTACGACACGGGACCACCGGCTTTACTTCCCTTCCGAAGGAAGACATGTTAAGGATTTTTACCGAAAAAAAATCTATCGCCCTCCGCCGGGTTTGAACCCGCGACCTCGGGAACTAGAGCCTAAGCATGGTACCACTAGACAATGGAGGACGACCCCACAGAGTCTAGATGTATGAATGTGGGATTGTTAAAACCGATGTTAAGAAACCCTACAGTTCATTGAGCAGTAACACCATCAGTTGTTTCTCAAGTCAGAGCCCTCGATACGATCAAACAAGTCAAAAACAAAACAAAAAAGATTACGAAAAAATCATATTTTAAAATCTCACGTAGTATTTGCACACACCTACACAGTCCATGAATGGCCATAAAGGCAAAACAACTAACAGATACTCATTCTGCAAGTTTGAAAAAGTTACTCTTATTCGAAATATTGTTCGATAGTTCAGCACTTTCATTAAGTAGGAAGATAATGAATGAGCGATTTATTTAAATTTAAGTGTACAGATATTCATCTTTAACAATTGCACAGGTCCAACACCTTTTTACAGATTAACAAAGAAAGCGAAATAAAAGAAAGCTCAGCAGGAACGTCGCAGGTAGCAAACTGCCCCCATCCCTCGTACATTCTGTTTGCTTTTGTGCACGGTACTCACCAGATTTGTTTATCTGCCGTCAGTGATCCTTGGCACTGCTGTTTACGTTCTTTGTATTGGCATATGATTTGAGTGTAAGTAACATATAGCCAAGTGCTTTAAGATTTTCTACACCTGCTCATTACGATACATTATTGTACCGTACTACATTATGTAAAGAACATCAATAGCAATGTTTGAATAAGACATAAAATACCATAAAAATAAAGCACCCACACCCACATGTCTCCGTTAATATCAGTCTTCCCAGACCTCAGCTCTCAATGACTTAACAGAAATTTACCTATCCCTTACTTGTCTTACCTGACGGCCAGTATCCCTTCATTCCTCCGTACCCCCATGATAGGCACCCAGGATTCCTCTAGAAGCAATAAGTAACTCGCTTACCTTGTACTTCGGCTGGAAGACTGGAAAAGAAAGAAAAAGTGAAATGTTACATTCATACACTTTCTCCACACACTCTTCTAGAAACTATTCATACATGCTTATTCTATTCTACTTCATGATAACCCAGAGAAATGCTGGCTAAAACTATTCTATTACAGAGCATATTGTAAGTTCAGGAGGGATATGGGAGGCTGAGGCAATTGCCAAGACTTTAAAAAGCGGGTCGCAATATGCTGGCTTTGAAACTCCACTCTTTGAGAGACCACAAGAAATAAACTAGCAAATTAGCATCTCAAAAAAGTATAGCGTATCTGAAAATTCAAACCAATAACAACAAATTTTCTGGGAATAGCTTGTGAAGTCCCCTTCATTCTGAATGAATTTGGTATAACTTGCAAACCGTGAGACACAAATCTCGTTAAAACACACCATCTGTGTCAAATAGATCTTTTTTGTGGCATTAACCATTTCCAAGATGTTCGTTATTGGTTTGAATGGTTAAATGTTATACGTTTCTGAAATGCTAAATCACCATTCAGGTTTTTTTTCGCTATATCGTAGAAAGAATATGGAAAATCAAGGCCAACATATAGCGACTCGCTTTTAAACATCTGACTATCGTTTCAATTTCGTGTATCCCTCTTCTACCTACAAGAAATGTGCAATATTTCTACAGGCGTTTATCTAGAGAGAAGCTTAAGATTTTGTAAGAATAATTAGTAGAAGAATGTTTGGAGAAAGTCATGTGAATTTAACACATACGCTTTTTCAAGATACCAACCAACAAACGTATAATCATTTAGGAGGTTCCACGTGGTCTTTATACCAATAAAGCTCTTGTCATTTGCAGCTACGGAGAAAACGTTGCTTTTGTACTAAAAATGTAATGTGTTGCATACTTTCCCTACTAACTCTTCTACAAACCATTCTTACAAAAACTCATTCTTCTATCTACTCCTTATTAATCGACATAAACTCTCATTATAGATTTAGATACACATTTCGTTGTAACTGTAGGCCAAAGCAATAGTCAGATTTTTAAAAAGCGGATCGCTATGTGACGGCTCTGAAATTCCATGCTTTGCATTACCACAAGAAAAAAAATCTGATGTGTTACACTCACATGACTTTCTCTACTCTTGTACAAACTATTTTTACAAACGCTTATTCTCCATATGCTTCATGTTAATGGAGATATCGGGATGTCAATCTTATTGATAATTTTCTTGTAGATGCAAGGGGAATATGGTAGGTTTTAAGCGATAGTCAAATATTTTAACGCTGGTTGCTATGTGGCGCATTCCATTCTCTTTGCATGTCCAGAACATAAAAAAATCTGATGTGTTACACTCACATGACTTTCTCTACTCTTTTACAATCTATTTTTACAAACGCCTATTCTCCATATGCTTCAAGTTAATCGAGATATCGAGATGTCAATCTTATTGGTAATTTTCTTGTAGATGCAAGGGGAATATGGTAGGTTATAAGCGATAGTCAAATATTTTAACGCTGGTTGCTATGTGGTGCATCTCATTCTCTTTGCATGTCCAGGACATAAAAAAAATGAATAACGAATTTGAGAAAAAGTATAAGTATTGAAATATTTAAGGAAATAACAAGCAATATCTCGAAAACGGTTCACTCAACAAAAGAAATGTATATGACATAAGTTGTGTATTTTAACGCGATCTAAATTTTTTGTGTAGTAAAATTCTGTCTATCTCTTACGGTTTACCAGTTATGCAAAAGTCGTTCACAATGAAGAATACTTTTGGAGACATTCCCAGAAAATTCGAGATATACATTTCATTTCTCATGACATTATCTTAAACATATGAAATTTTCATCAAAATCGTTAGAGCCATTTTTGAGAAAATTAAAATTTTCGAAAAATGTTCCATGTAAAGGGTAGTCTGGGGTGGGGGGATTTTCTTGAAAACCTTCGTGTCGCATCTCTGGAAGATACTGAACCTAAATACCAAGTTTGGTGTTTATCCGACTGTTCGTTTTTGAGTTATGCTGTTCACAGACACACAGACACACACACACACACAGACACACACACGGACATGTTTCCAAAAATGCTTTTTTTGGATTCAGTGGGTCTCAAAACATGTATTTCCGGTGAAATCTCGGTATCGAATTTTTGGGTGGAATGCAATACTTCCCCTACTTACTATACGTAGTAGAGAAAGTAAAAATGAATAACGAATTTGAGAAAAAGTTTAAGTATTGGAAAATTTACGGGAATAACAAGCAATATCTCGCAAACGCTTCACTCAACAAAAGAAACGTATATGACATAAATTGTGTATTTTAACGCGATCTACATTTTTCGTGTAGTAACATTTTGTCTATCTCTTATGGTTTACCAGTTATGAAAAAGTCGTTCATAATGAAGAATACTTTTGGAGACATTCCCAGAAAATTCGAGATATACATTTTATTTGCCATGACAATATCGTAAACATATGATATTTTAATCAAAATCGTTAGAGCCGTTTTTGAGAAAATTAAAATTTTCGAAAAATGTTCCATGTAAAGGGTAGTCTGGGGTGAGGGGATTTTCTTGAAAACCTTCGTGTCGCATCTCTGAAAGATACTGAACCTAAATACCAAGTTTGGTGTTTATCCGACACTTCGTTTTTGAGTTATGCTGTTCACAGACACACAGACACACAGACAGACACACACACGGACATGTTTCCAAAAATGCTTTTTTTGGATTCAGTGAGTCTCAAAACATGTATTTCCGGTGAAATCTCGGTATTGAAATTTTGGGTGGAATACAATACTTCCCCTACTTACTATACGTAGTAGAGAAAGTAAAAAATCTGATGTGTTACTCACATGACTTTCTCAACTCTTGTACAAACTATTTTTACAAACGCTTATTCTCCATATGCTTCATGTTAATCGAGATATCGAGATGTTAATCTTATTGGTAATTTTCTTGTAGATGCAAGGGGAATATGCTAGGTTTAAAGCGATAGTCAAATATTTTAACGCTGGTTGCTATGTGGCGCATTCCATTCTCTTTACATGTCCAGGACATAAAAAAACGAATAACGAATTTGAGAAAAAGTATAAGTATTGGAAAATTTAAGGGAATAACAAGCAATATCTCGAAAACGGTTCACTCAACAAAAGAAATGTGTATGACATAAATTGTGTATTTTAACGCGATCTACATTTTTTGTGTAGTAAAATTTTGTCCATCTCTTATGGTTTACCAGTTATGCAAAAGTCGTTCACAATGAAGAATACTTTTGGAGACATTCCCAGAAAATTCGAGATATACATTTCATTTGTCATGAAAATATCTTAAACATATGATATTTTAATCAAAATCGTTAGAGCCATTTTTGAGAAAATTAAAATTTTCGAAAAATGTTCCATGTAAAGGGTAGTCTGGGGTGGGGGGATTTTCTTGTAAACCTTCGTGTCGCATCTCTGGAAGATACTGAACCTAAATACCAAGTTTGGTGCTTATCCAACTGTTCGTTTCTGAGTTATGCTGTTCACAGACACACACCGACACAGACAGACACACACACGGACATGTTTCCAAAAATGCTTTTTTTGGATTCAGTGAGTCTCAAAACATGTATTTCCGGTGAAATCTCGGTATCGAATTTTTGGGTGGAATGCAATACTTCCCCTACTTACTATACGTAGTAGAGAAAGTAAAAAAACGAACAGCGACCGAGCACTTCAAAAAAGTAAAATCTGATGTGTTACACTCACATGACTTTCTCTACTCTTGTACAATCTAATTTTACAAACGCTTATTCTCCATATGGTTCATGTTAATCGAGATATCGAGATGTCAATCTTATTGGTAATTTTCTTGTAGATGCAAGGGAAATATGGTAGCTTTTAAGCGATAGTCAAATATTTTAACGCTGGTTGCTATGTGGCGCATTCCATTCTCTTTGCATGTCCAGGACATAAAAAAATGAATAACGAATGTGAGAAAAAGTGTAAGTATTGTAAAATTTAAGGAAATAACAAGCAATATCTCGAAAACGGTTCACTCAACAAAAGAAATGTATATGACATAAGTTGTGTATTTTAACGCGATCTACATTTTTTGTGTAGTAAAATTTTGTCTATCTCTTATGGTTTACCAGTTATGCAAAAGTCGTTCACAATGAAGAATACTTTTGGAGACATTCCCAGAAAATTCGAGATATACATTTCATTTCTCATAACATTATCTTAAACATATGATATTTTAATCAAAATCGTTAGAGCCATTTTTGAGAAAATTAAAATTTTCGAAAAATCTTCCATGTAAAGGGTAGTCTGGGGTGGGGGGATTTTCTTGAAAACCTTCGTGTCGCATCTCTGGAAGATACTGAACCTAAATACCAACTTTGATGCTTATCCGACTGTTCGTTTTTGAGTTATGCTGTTCACAGACACACACACAGACACACACACAGACACACAGACACACACACAGACACACACACGGACATGTTTCCAAAAATGCTTTTTTTGGATTCAGGAGGTCTCAAAACATGTATTTCCGGTGAAATCTCGGTATCGAATTTTTGGGTGGAATGCAATACTTCCCCTACTTACTATACGTAGTAGAGAAAGTAATAAGCATTTGAGAATTGAGACCAATAACAAAGTATATTTCGGAAATGGTTAACGCACATAAATTGTGTGTTTTAACGAGATTTACATTCGTTGCTGGTATATTTTGTCTTATCTCTTGCGATTTACTCATTATACAAAAGTTATTCAGAATGAAGAGGAGTTCACAGGTTATTGCCAGAAAATTCAATATATACATTTTATTTGTCATACACATATCTTAAATATATGGTAGTTTAATCAAAATCGTTAGAGCCATTTTTGAGCAAATCAGAAATACGAGATGTTTCATGTAAAGGGTTGTTTGGAATGGGGGGATTTTCTTGAAAATCTTCTTGTTGCATCCTTGGAAGATGCTGAACTTAAATACCGAGCTTTTCGTTTTTGAGTTCACACACACACACACACACACACACACACACACACACACACGGACCATTTATTAATTTTTTTTTAATTCAGGAAGTTTCAAAAGTGTATTTCCGGTGAAATCGCGGTATCATATTTTTGTTTGGAATGCAATACTTCTATTTACTATAGTTAAGTAGAGAACTTCAGTATTGGGAATCTGTACGTAATAGAACTTTTTAAATACAAGGGATAAACCTACGGTTAGTGGTAAACTCTGAGATGTTATAGCAGTAATTTAGGTGTAATTTTAGAAAAACTGCGACTGCCGAACAAAGGCGGGAAAGCACAAAAAAGAAATTCCTCCGCCGGGATATAAACACAAACCTTTAGATTGCGTGACAAAGAAGTTGTGGAGAGGTGCTGTAAGAATAGCATAGCTTGGAGGTTTCTCCAGAGTGCGTCAATACGTCCAAGGTCTCGTGTGTGTAATGCTTTCCTGTACTTCCAGGAATTCTGATTTCAAATGAATTGAGTCACGCAAGTCTGTGTTGCCGCCACACGCTACTACTATTATGTCTAGTTCCTAACGATAAGATCGATGTGTATCTAACAAGTGCGATAAATCCGATTACAGATAATGCGGCATTCTCACTCATGTTTTGGTTCTGGTGTTTAGGTTTCAAATCATCTTCCCAACTCCTAGACATGCTCTTTTGGAAGTACTGAAAGATCGCAGCTTTAAACGGCGATTCCAATAATGAATGTATTTTAGTGTACCGCTTTTCCTCTCTTTGAAATGTATCAGCAAAAGTCTGGTGTGTTACACTCTCTCAATGCTTTATCGTTATTTTCAGACTTCTTCTACAAAATATTCCTATAAATGCTTATTTTTCTATCTACTCCATGTTAATAGAGATAAACGTTTACAGAAATGGCTTCATTACACATTTCGTTGTAATTACAAGGGGTGAATGGATAGTCAAATCTTTAAAAAGCGGGTCGCATTTTAAAGACACAAGCTTTGACATAACATACTATTTCCATGACAGGAAGAAACGAAGGTATGGTGCCTTAGCAAAATACAGGTATAAAGCATGGGAAACCCAAACTAAAAGCAAAGAATATCCCGGATTGCTTAATGCCACAAAAATGTGCTTATGCATTTCACAAAATGGCGTGTTTTAACGAGATGTATATGTTTTTGTCTATCTCGTGTGAGTTAGAGATTTCTTAATTATTGCCATCTCTTAAAGGCAGTATTGTATGCATTTTTCTTCCTTATGTTACTATTTTGTACCATATTAACTGAAAGGTAAATATGCAAGTCTTAACAATGTTAAATAAGAGGAAACTGCTGCTATCTTAACCACGAATCCGTTTGAAAGCAGGTTAGCGAGGTTCAGAGTTGTGGTAGTGAGCGTGGCTAAAATAAAGGCTTATTTTGGTAGAAAAGGAACAACATAAGGTCAAAAGGTTTGCAATACATCTACAAAACAATTTACCCACAATTTTACAAACATTATTTCAGAGCTAATATAGTCGTATTCGAATAGATGGGTTTTACCTGAAAAAGAATTACTCGAAAGTATTATCTGTAAAATTACTTCAAGTGTTTGGTAAATATGTATTCTAACGTTGCTGTTTGTAATTAAGTAAATCTTAAAACTCAGAAACTAATAATTGTCCAAATAATTATCGGTATTAAGTGAAGTGTTTCAAATTCATTTTACAAACAAGATACCGTCTTACCTTCATGATCGCTTACAATCACAGCCATTGCCTGCTACATGCCAATCATTAATCAATAATACAATGAATAAAGTTGGCCACGATCTCAAGCGATGTTTCGCTTCTTTAACTATTTACATAAGGATCATGTAAAAAAGCTAAATACACTCATCTCAGTATGAAGAAATATTTGCTAGATTGACACTGATCATTGTTGGAAAAATGAAATTGAGTTTATTTATGGACGCTCATTAACTACTATGGTTCTTAGCGTCCCATTCTATATTGGGCGTGAAAGATCGGAAATTTTGCTCAGAAGCCTCTTTAACAGGCTTGAGGTTCTTTTACGTGCAGTAAATCTACGACACGGGACCACCGGCTTTACTTCCCTTACGAAGGAAGCCATGCCAAGGATTTTTACGCCCGAAAAAAATCCATCGCCCTCCGCCGGGTTTGAACCCGCGACCTCGGGAACTAGAAGCTAGCACGGTACCACGACATCATTGCTGGAATCTCTGTGTTCATGAATTTAAATAAAAGCATAAACAGTGTCTTAGCTGGTTAGATGGAAATAATAGGTTTTCAACAAATATATTTTTATTCTAGGAATTTCATGTAAAAAGAGTTGGTATTGATAAAAATGAAAATGTGGATATTGCAATAAAAATACACCCAATATGCTCGTAGCAAGCTGGTTATGACTATGAGAAAAATCACTGCTTTTAACTTCAAACTTGTTAAGGAGAAGAACTTTAAAATACTTGCGTCCAAGGGTTCTAACAATCTAATGCATATGCATGCCATAATTTTGGAGAAAGTGGGATTTGAAAAACGACAATTCAACTCCCTTATATTTTCGAAAATATCTGTGATTGTATCTTTAGGTTGATCATTCGTTGTGGGAAGAGTGTGTTATTATTACTATTAATGTGTTTATTGCTGGCAGTTTTGAAGTATTTCAGCAGTTTCCAACCCCGCCAGGGAACACTAAACTATATGCGTGAATTGCTCAAGTAGGAATAATGAGTAAACTGAGAAGGTCAAAAGGTAGATAAAAATACAAAGAAGTAAAGATTGTATTCGATGACCGTGTGGGTACAGCACCCGTCGAGGCGTTTCATGCTTCCACTATGATGGCTTGTTCACTGAATTCACCAGTACGGAGGGGAACCTGTTTGGTTAAAGCAAAACTTTACCAATATGACAATGCCAAATACCAGGAAACGGAAGGGACAACTCGCACCTCGACCCAACGCGGATCTTTTGTGCTTACCACCCCAGGAGGAACCGCAAGAGGAGGCTGTAGGTCGATTCCAAACTTGATAACCCAGTCACACTGGCGGTGTGCTCAGAGAGGGTGAAAGGGGATATAATACACACACACACACACACACACACACATATGGACATATAAATCAATATTAAACAAGAATTATACATAATAGTAAAATTCAGCAAGAAAGATGTTAGAATATTTAGCAGCCAAGAAATGTAAAAAGCAGATTGTAACTTAGATAAGTAAGGCACGGGCGGGCTAGCTAATTCCAGATAAAAGATAATTCTAGGTAGAGCCCTTCTTTCACCAAAGTAATGAGCAAGGAACTGTAAGCAGTAAGGAGAAATAGAAAGGGACAGATATAGAAAGGAAAGAGACAGAGACATTGAATCTGCTTCCGGACGCGTCACTGGGACGCGTATGCGAAAAACTTTGGAGCAGAATACTTTCATACATAATAAGGTAACGCGGTCTGAGGACCAATTAGAAATGTCGTTACATTTTGAGGCGCAAAGGTGAACGTTACTAGGCTTAGGTATAAAAAGGGGAAGAAAGCCACACATTTTTTCTCTCATATAGAATCTCGTCGACACACAGTGATACTCTCTGGACGACAGATGCACGTGTGTGTACATAAGGGTGGGAATCATGTACAGTTACATTAGGCTTCTAATTTATTATTATGGTGGGAACTGTTACAATGGGAAAAGCTAGCCATCCATAAGTATTTATTTGATAATAAACCATATTTTTAAGGGAAATGCAGTGTATTTTAATTTGTCTCACTTACGAAAACCCTGAGACCAGTGAAATTAGTTAGATAGGTAATATAATAAGAATGGAACTCCCCAGCCGATGAGCAGCAATAGCCGGAGACCAGACACGGCAGCAGAGGGGCATCAACCAGAGGAAGAACGTTTTCCCGCTACAAGGGCTTCCCTCTGGCGGAACCGAGAAGTCGACCCATCTGAGGCGGCTCAGAGAAGGCTGATATCTGGCAGGGCCGAGAAAAACTCTCTAACGAACAAACATCTGCGCAATCTACCTGACACCGACCGTCGCTGCACAACAGTAGGATATATGGGACAGACCTGGCGCAGTTTTTGCGTTTATATGGGAAAGGATAGGGAAAACGAGGGTATATGCGGAGGTTCACGGAGGAAAATGCGTTTATATGGAGAAGATAGGGACTACGAGGATCGATGCTAGGCTAGATAGAGGTTGAAGGAATGAGGATGTGCTTTATATGAGAGATACGTGGAATACGAGGAGAAGTGTTGGACTAGATAGGGGTTGAGATATGGAATATGCATTTATATGGGAAAGATAAGGAAAACGTGAACAGAGGCTAGGATAGACAGATGCTGAAGCAGGGGGAATATGAACATATTTACAGGAGAGATAGGGGATACGTGGAGAGGTACTAGACTATTCAGGGTTTGAAGGGTAGAGTATGACTTTTTATATGAAGAGACGAGGAAAACGAGGGTATATGCTAGGTTGAGAGAACCTTCAAGGAGGAAAAAATGCGTTTATATGGGTGAGATAGGGAAAACGAGGAAAGTTCTGAGGTAGAGCAGGGACTGAAGGAGGGAGAGATATGCTTTATACGTCAGAGATAGGGCATGCGAGGGGAGGTGCTAGTGCAGACAGAGGTTAAGGAGTATGGTATACGTTTATATGAGGAATATATGGAAAACGGGGACAGGCGGTATGATAGACAGAAGCTGGACCACTTTTGCGTTTATATGGGAAAGGATAGGGAAAACGAGGGTAGATGCGACAGTTCAAGGAGGAAAATGCGTTTATAGGGGAGAGATAGGGAATACCAGGGCTGATGCTAGGCTAGTCAGATGCTAAAGGAGGGAGGGATATGCTTTATACGAGAGGGATAGGGAATACAAGGAAAGATGTTATACTAAACAGGACTTGAAGGGTAGAATATGGCGTTTTATATGAGCGAGATAGCGAACCGAGGAGAGGTATTAGGCTAGGAGTTTTGAATGATAGAGTAGGAGTTTATATGCGAGAGATAGGGTATACGAGGGTCGATGCTAGGCTAGACAGGGTTGAAGTAGGGAATGCGTCTTATATGAGAGAGGTAGGGGAATATGAGGAGAGGTGCTAGTCTAGACATGTGTCGAGGAGCAGAGTATACGTTTATATGGGAGAAATATGGAAAACGGGAGAGATACAAGGATAAACAGGGGTTGAAGGAGGAGGAATGTAGGTTTATACGGTAATATAGGGAGTAATTCGATTATAAAACTTTTATCATCCAACGTTACAACACTTTTATATACTTTTTCTAAACCTTACAAACTTTATATATGTTAAACTAGGGCGCGAAACGGAGAGAGACAAACTGTATATCGGTTTACAGTGAAGTATACGTCCTAACCTATGCCCACCATGTATGTTCGACATCTTCTCATTGTCTATTCATTCCTAACATAATCACGTAACAAGACGTAACCAACAAACGTAACCACGTAACAAGACGTAACACAACGTAACATAACGGCATGACAAGACGTCACACTAAGTAACATAAGCACGTATCCTCATAACATCACGTGAACATCACGTAACCAGAAACGTCACACGACGTAACAACACGTAGCAACTATGTAACCATGTAACAAAACGTAAGAACAACACGTAACCAGCCCATTGCTAAAGCGATCTAAACTAATTCATCCTTCATAACTTAGACAATAAGTACGAGAACCTAGCCTAGATTAACCCGATCAATCCTAAACGTTCCTCTCATCATCCATTCTAGTCAGGCATCGACTAACCTAATCTGTCTAACCAAAGATAACCTCAACTTTCTTTTAGTGAAATTGCAAGGTTTTATTCAGGTTTTATTATTCGAGAGTTTTAATTGAAAAGTTTACGTCAACATACCTTTATTTTAATTTGTTGTAGGCGTCTCTCCCCTTTTTATCTAGGCTTGAGACTAGCACTAGGATTGCTCCTAATGGCAGGGTTACCACCTTCCCTTCCATCTTCTTCTTTCTTCATCGGTCGTCAGCTAGCTGCATATACAGCACACGAATAACCTTCATTTTTTTTAAGATTGTAGACTCACGAGAAAATCTTCATATTCGACTTACATTCTCTTATGCACTACTTGTAATGCTGTAATGTCCATAGGCGTATGTCGTTATACCGTCCTCAGCAATAATTCTTTTATCGTCGTATGGTGTCAATGTAATTTTATTCACTTGTACTGTGGCAAGAGCATGCTGTCGCGACAGGATCAGATTCATGGGCGTTCTGATAATTTCTCTGGTTTTAAGGCAGTCAGTATAGCTCTCGAACGTGACGTACTGCTTAATAGCACTACGTTTTATGCCTTTAATCTTTTTTACCATTGAACCGTCGATATCTAGGGCATACATTTTAGGTCGTAGCCCTACAAAGCGTTGAATGATTTTACCATTAGCCTCATCTTTAAATTTCCCAAGCACCTTCTTGTTCTGTGTAGAGTAACATATATGGCTGACAGGATAATCAGCAGTATCGAGATGCTCAAGAAAACGTAACTTATCCTGGTACACATCTTCAGTTGTAACACGATGAATGAACGAATCAGTGTCCATATACATAAGCTTCATGTTTTCAGCTCCATAATACGGTAGCAACACATCATAGTGATACAGGTACATTAATGTCTTGGAGATATCCAACACACTCATACCAATGTATATAGGCTTGTTGAATACAATCTGTCGGGAGGCCATATGTACTGCAGCTAGATTAGAAGCATATATCGTCCTGTCGATAAACGTTGGCTTTGCAATTAACTTTTCCAGAGTCTTCTCATTTGTCACCAGCCGTATATCCATACGATTACGCAGGTTCTCCATAGTTTTTCCGAACATAGCATTGTTGAACAATTTATAGAGATCCTTCTCAAAATCATTTGCAGCTTGTTGTCGTAGTCTGTTGTTAAATTCCACATACGGTTTTAACCATCGAGACTGTTGGAATTGTAGCACACGATGGATTTTTGTTAACCGTAGTCCATGATCAAGAGCTTGCTTCAAAGCCATGTAATGCACTACATACTTATTTCGAGGTCCTAGATGAGGTATCAGTTTCTTTGTAGGAGAGTCCTTAGGCGTCATACACTCAGGCAGGAAAGGTAGATCGTTGTGTAGATCGTGAAGTTCAGCAGGATACTCGACGTCGACTTCTAATATGTAACCGTAAGGATCATCTTCTTGTAGTCTTTCTAAGTCAATTTTTTCAGGTGATACCCACTCAAATCCACCATAAGGGAGAGCGTGACTCATTGCCCACCCATATTGGTTGTTGGCGTCCTCATAGGTAATAAATTGGGTTGGTCTCGACGGATCATACTTCTCCATGTAGGTGTTATTAGCCTCTGCATAGCGGTGGGAAACTTGACATAAACCTCCTCTTATACCAGATTCCACCATGAGTAATTGATCATAATCCTGTAACAATTCCAGTTGAATTCCAGTGTACAGTAACATGGCATCCCATGTAAGTCCTGGAGAGGTGAAATAATGTGCAGGGTCGACTTTGTGTGTTTTGAGTGTTTGCTCCCTAAATGTCTCAAAGACATCAGCTAGGAGAAGCACATCAGAGATTAAGTAGAGGTCGCTGTACTCGCCCAGGTTTCTGACATTAAACACCTCCCATACATTTTTAGCATGATCGTAGTCAGCATCACTAATTTCCTCTTCATTTAATTTATTGTAGAAGGAGTCCTTAGGAGGTAAGCAGGTTTCGTTCAAGACGTCCCATGAAGTGATGTAATCATAGGGAAATACACCCTTACGGGTCATCAACTTCAATTTGTCTTCTCCAAAGTACTTTAGCGTTTCAGGATACGAGGTTAGATTTTTTACCAACTTATCCAAGCTTGTACTCGAACCGAAAACTATCTACAAACCGTAGCTTTATATCTCCGACATACTTGGAGAATGATATATAGCTTTCTTCAGAGCTAGGAATTACTTCCACCCGCTCACTTGTACAACCCAGCTCCTTAACAATGAAGTGTGAGTCATATCCACTGAGGTTGTGCATGAAGACAGGGATATATTTAGGTGTTTTACAGGCTAAATTACATTCATTATGAAGACTTCCACGATATTCACCGCTGATGTGATCATGGTCGCGTACTTTATAGTTCTCTTCTGTAAAGGGTTTTCCACACAAGTAGCATACTGTAGAGGCGCTGAAATCCAACTGCTGTTGATCTGTAAGTTTCAGGGGCATGACAGATTTGTATATATTGTTAATCTCCTTTGCAAGGAATGACAGGTATTCCATAAACTTCTGAGCAGCATCAACACCACGATATACATAGGGATGCTTAGGAAGACCAGTTTCCAGATGTCCAACGTTGGTTGATGGTTTAACGTAAACACAGAAGCTCATTGCTGTGTGCTCTTGATAAGGGATTGTATAGGAAGTTTCAGGACTGGGAATACACGTATGACATGGAGTGAGAATACTTTCAAAGTCTGCGTAGATGACGTAAGGTAGTTTCAACATCCTTTCAAAATTTTTAAACTGTACAATTGATTTCTCCTTTGTAGGCATAACTACCCTTGCAACACCATGTTGATTACAGATGGATGCATGTTCTTGCAGTTTTTCCAGCCCACTTTGTCCATATCGATTGTCAAAATGTGTAAAGCACCGCTTACAGGTATATATCACTCCATCATGCTTAGTTTTCTGGCGTCGAACGAGCTTCTCAAAATTCTTTATATACACGTAGTGATGTTTTCCACTACTGTCATTCAATAGTAACAGGTCACAGTGTTCAGCTAGTTCATTGTCAACAACCTTTATCGGATACACTTCATGCTTCTCATCCAGCCCGAAAACGTTAATAGACATCTTGTTAAGCTTCTCAAATTTAGGTATTTGAGAAAGTGGAGTAGGGTAAGAAACACAGCTGAAGTCGTACTTATCTTGAAGTTTCTTATATTTGCTCACCCGTTGTGCATCCTTCTCAACGAATTTGGCCAATACAGAGTACATGAAACATAGCTCATCAGTTAAATTCTGGATGTTAATGCAGGCTTTTCTTGCTTCAACAGAGGGAGGTAGGGGTATGTAGCTACTTCCTCGCAACGGGTTGTACTTGTTAATACGAAGGCGTACCCCTTCCACAGCAAGCAGAGACCAATTGCTTCCCTTAAGCTGAGACTCCTCCATTTCAGTAACCAATTTCTTCATTTTGGCTTCCAGCATAGAGTCCAGATCAGTTTCTAGGAAAACAGCTTGATTTCTGGTTTTAAATGTTTTGTCACAGGTTTCACCAATACTGTTAACAAATCGACACTCAGCCAGCAGATTAATTTTAACACTCTTATGAATGCTAAGCTCTTTATGCACAGCCTGGATTATCCGTTGTTTTGCCTCTTGCAGATACATATTCAGGTCCTTAGGTGACTCGCATCGTATAAAATACGATTTCAATCGTCCTTCGAATGAAGTTTCGTTTTCTTTCATATCACAGTCCTCCATTATTGACAGCAACTGATGTTTAGTTGGCTCCAATCTTCTTTTCTTCTGAGGGCTGCTTATTTCACATATATCTTCGTGTCGCTGCCCCTTATAACCATCTTTGAAGGTTACATTACAATGTTTACATTTGAAGAGCTTCTTGCAGCTCATCTCGTGTCTTCTCTTGTCATAACCTCGGAGGAACTTTTTCCCACATTTTCCGCATGCATATCCAGTAGCACTTGGAATAATATCCTTATACGCTGAGTTATTCATCTTTATTCTTGATGTAATAACGTATTAATCACTGATCAATGAAATGTAACCCTCTTCACCTTGATACCACTTTAGAAAGCTGATTATTCTTGGAGAGAACACGATGTTAACACCTCAGAGATGATCAACAGAATGAAGTCCAATGCCCTAGATCACCATATTTATAGAGGGAGCACGAACCTTTTAGATCAATCATAAACTCGTTTCATAACCAGATGTATATGATCACTCAACGTGTATTAACCCCCCAGCCATATAACCTCAAGTCCAGAGACAGGATGTTTATGACGTCACACCCAGAGACAGGATGTCTGGCAGCATCAAACACGTTTAAACTCGTCTCATAACTACCTGCTTATGATGTCACACCAGCAAGAGAAGTATTCCCACACGCTCATTCAGACATATATTTCAAATTCAAGCCTATCACCACTACCACCACCATCACCACCTATTGTACCAAGGTTAATTCAAGCTGTATTATCACAATACTTAAAAGTAAAAGCTTAAAAGGTAACGTAGAAGATTTTTCCCTTATTTACTTAATTATTTCATGTTTTCATTCCCTTTTCAATTCTTCCTTTCCATCTTCCCACAGAAAGACCATTACATTTCACTGCAATCACGAGAAAAGCAAACGCTCATTCAGGCATATATTTCAAATTCAAAGCCTACCACCACCACCACCACCACCACCACCACCACCACCACCACCACCACCACCACCACCACCACCACCACCACCACCACCACCACCACCACCACCACCACCACCACCACCACCACCACCACCACCACCACCACCACCACCACCACCACCATCACCACCACCACCACCACCACCACCACCACCACCACCACCATTACCTATTGTACGAAGGTTAATTCCAGCTGTATTATCACAATTCTTAAAGTAAAAGCTTAAAAGGTAACGTAGAAGATTTTCCCCCTTATTTACTTAATTATTTCATGTTTTTATTCCCTTTTCAATTCTTCCTTTCCATCTTCTCACAGAAAGACCATTACATTTCACTACAATCATGAGAAAAGCAATTTTTCCAGAGTTACACAGATTCTAAGCTTCTAGAATCGAACTCGGTAATACTTTTAATAAATGTGTTTTAGTAATTTAGCTTCCCCGCATCAGCATCTACCATTTAATCTTTACTCGAACCTGATAGGATTCATAGGCTTGAAGATATATGAAATCACCCCTTCGGGATTCGATCTGAGTACTTTAAAGTAGTTATTGTCATGAAAACGTTATTTAAGGACTAGATACTCTGTTTACGTTTACCTTGACATGTCTATCTAAATTAAATTACGAGTTATTAAATGTTTGCAAGTAAATTTCATTGAATCGGTATTCGAACCCTGAACACCAGGAACAAAATAATTTATAATATTAGCCTGACATGTTAAACAAAGCTGTATGCAGTTACATCATCGATCTAAGTGATATATTCTAGTGTACAGAGGAAAATTAAGGAAGTCATTAAAAAATCGGGATTCGAACTAGAGACAACTGATACAGTAAAAACAGACCTCATTAGCACTCGTCATGCTTAAGCACGTTAACTTTCACCATATGACGTCACAGTCGGGGACAGTTTGACTGTCGCCATCATGTCGGGACATGCATCTCAAATTCTAGCATCATACCAACGTACTCACTACGCTCGCAAAGATAATCTAAAATTTCATCGTTGAAATACTTTGGAAATAGTGTAGAAGTTTTTCCGCCCTTATTTAATTAAATTCATGTATATACCCTAATATTTAGTGATTTTTTCAATAATTTCTTCCTCTCATTCGTCAAAAATCAGTGTACAATACGCATTTTTATACGTTTTAATGTCCGTTTATTTTTAAAACCGCTGCATTTGTCCGTAATTACGAACAATAATTTTTTTCAGATTTACTCAGATGTGTAGCTTATAGAATGAATTAGGAAATGGTTTAATAAATGTATTGTATTTTTTAGGTTAAAGCATCTACATTTTAAAGCTGCCATAACCGTTATTTGTATTTAGTATAAAGATTGTTATATTTTCATTTTTAAGACTTCCTTTGTTAAAGATGTCTTGCAATCTATTTTTAAATTTCTTTTAAAACCACCCGAAACCTAGAAATTCACGTGAAAAAAAACAAATAAAAATGGTTGAAAGGGAATCGTAATAGCAAATACCGCTACTGCATTAGCCAGCAGACCAGCGAAAATCGTGAGAAACGTAAGGTCATGGTGCTCGTCCCTACGGGAATCGAATCCGGGACATCTCGAATGCAAAGTGCTGCCGTTATTGTCTGAACAAAACAGTAAAAACAGACCTCATTAGCAGTCGACAGTGCTTAAACACGTTAACTTTCACCATATGACGTCACAGTCGGGGACAGTTTGACTGTCGCCATCATGTCGGGACATGCATCTCAAATTCTAGCATCATACCAACGTACTCACTACGCTCGCAAAGATAGTCTAAGATTTCATCGTTGAAATACTTTGGAAATAGCGTAGAAGTTTTTCAGCCCTTATTTAATTAAATTCATGTATATACCCTATTATTTAGTGATTTTTTCAATAATTTCTCCCTCTCATTCGTCAAAAATCAGTGTACAATACGCATTTTTATACGTTTTAATGTCCGTTTATTTTTAAAACCGCTGCATTTGTCCGTAATTACGAACAATAATTTTTTTCAGATTTACTCAGATGTGTAGGTTATAGAATGAATTAGGAAATGGTTTAATAAATGTATTGTATTTTTTTAGGTTAAAGCATCTACATTTTAAAGCTGCCATAACCGTTATTTGTATTTAGTATAAAGATTGTTATATTTTCATTTTTAAGACTTCCTTTGTTAAAGATGTCTTACAATCTATTTTTAAATTTCTTTTGCAAAGATAATCTAAAATTTCATCGTTGAAATACTTTAGAAATAGTGTAGAAGTTTTTCCGCCCTTATTTAATTAAATTCATGTATATACCCTATTATTTAGTGATTTTTTCAATAATTTCTTCCTCTCATTCGTCAAAAATCAGTGTACAATATGCATTTTTATACGTTTTAATGTTCGATTATTTTTAAAACCGCTGCATTTGCCCGTAATTACGAGCAATAATTTTTTTTCAGATTTACCCAGATGTGTAGCTTGTAGAATCGAAATGTTTTAATAAATGTATTGTATTTTTAGGTGAAAAACAACGATCTTCTTCTGACTGTGTATAATTATAATCAAGACCGATTTGTATTTAGTATAAAGATTGTTATATTTTCATTTTTAAGACTTCCTTTGTTTAAGATAATGTCTTGCAATCTATTTTTAAATTTCTTTTAAAACCAAAGCGAACGTTATCAACTATAATGGCTGTCTTCATGTATCGGAAAGCTAACATGGCCGCTTCAGCCACCTTTTAGAAGCGTAACTTTCATGTGAGCATCGGACGGGTGCGAGCAGCTGGCGGAGAGGAGAAGGCTTGCGAAAGGCGGCTGAGGGGTGGCAGCTGGAGGGAGTATAGGTAGGATGAAAGGATGGCTTCATGAAGCGTTGAGAACTACAGGAGACCGCCAGTACGGCACGGAGCGCCGTAAGGTTCGGACCTATACGTAGTGGCATGCATATACAGCTGCAGCTCGCGCCAGCGTCTTACGTAATCTAGTTTTTACGCTCACTATACCATTTAAATATACATTCATCTAAGAGATATAATATTCGCAAGGATGACAGATGTCCAAATATACATAACAAAGAAATTAGTTACTGATATAAATGTAATATTGCACGTTCACCATTTTATTTTTAATTACTTTTTTTATTTTATTCGAGGATGAATTTGTATTCATGTCACGGGATTCAATCCTAGTCCTCCAACCCGACTTGGAACAACAATCAATAACGAGCTACAATCCAAGGATATAATCGGTAATAATACAAATATTTTTTTTGATAAAGACCGTCAAATAAAAAGGCCTGTAAACGTATGTATTTCCCCTCACTTCCCCTCTTCCCCCCACCCTACAGTAGATAATATATACCGACACGCAGCTTCAAAGCCGATGTCAACCACTGATAAGTTCCTTTCTTCTATGCCGCTGACTCCCACCCCCGCTTTTTGCTATTCCGACACCGCCATTTACGATGAGAACAATAATGCATTGTCCTGTGTCTCTGTTTTGCGGTGAAAGAATAGCACACGTGAAAACACTTAACCTTTGTGGTTTCACCCTTAAAAGCTACTGGAGCATGATACCCCTCCTCTCTGCTCTACTCCAACGCCGGCTTAGGCGATTTGAACAATAGCCCATTGTTCTCCAGAGAGGGCGTGCCCAGAGTACGGGATAGGATTAGAAAGGATGGGGTAGGGGGATCGGGTGTCCAGTAGCTTTTAAGGGTGAGGTCACAAGGGAAGGGGTGGGGGAGGGGTGGCCGCCAGCACGTGACCAGACCACATGGGGGGAGGGGCGGGGCTAGTGGCACGTGCGAGCAGGCGGCATATGAGGCCTCAAAGGGAGGCGGCGGGTCTTGTCGGCATAGATCAAAGAAGCTTATCAGTTTTTCGTCATCTCTCTATGCGCCAGAATCGGTATATATGATCTACTGTAGGGTGGGGGGAAGAGGGGAAGTGAGGGGAAATACATACGTTTACAGGCCTTTTTATTTGACGGTCTTTATCAAAAAAAATATTTGTATTATTACCGATTATATCCTTGGATTGTAGCTCGTTATTGATTGTTGTTCCAAGTCGGGTTGGAGGACTAGGATTGAATCCCGTGACATGAATACAAATTCATCCTCGAATAAAATAAAAAAAGTAATTAAAAATAAAATGGTGAACGTGCGATATTACATTTATATCAGTAACTAATTTCTTTGTTATGTATATTTGGACATCTGTCATCCTTGCGAATATTATATCTCTTAGATGAATGTATATTTAAATGGTATAGTGAGCGTAAAAACTAGATTACGTAAGACGCTGGCGCGAGCTGCAGCTGTATATGCATGCCACTACGTATAGGTCCGAACCTTACGGCGCTCCGTGCCGTACTGGCGGTCTCCTGTAGTTCTCAACGCTTCATGAAGCCATCCTTTCATCCTACCTATACTCCCTCCAGCTGCCACCCCTCAGCCGCCTTTCGCAAGCCTTCTCCTCTCCGCCAGCTGCTCGCACCCGTCCGATGCTGACATGAAAGTTACGCTTCTAAAAGGTGGCTGAAGCGGCCATGTTAGCTTTCCGATACATGAAGACAGCCATTATAGTTGATAACGTTCGCTTTGGTTTTAAAAGAAATTTAAAAATAGATTGCAAGACATTATCTTAAACAAAGGAAGTCTTAAAAATGAAAATATAACAATCTTTATACTAAATACAAATCGGTCTTGATTATAATTATACACAGTCAGAAGAAGATCGTTGTTTTTCACCTAAAAATACAATACATTTATTAAAACATTTCGATTCTACAAGCTACACATCTGGGTAAATCTGAAAAAAAATTATTGCTCGTAATTACGGGCAAATGCAGCGGTTTTAAAAATAATCGAACATTAAAACGTATAAAAATGCATATTGTACACTGATTTTTGACGAATGAGAGGAAGAAATTATTGAAAAAATCACTAAATAATAGGGTATATACATGAATTTAATTAAATAAGGGCGGAAAAACTTCTACACTATTTCTAAAGTATTTCAACGATGAAATTTTAGATTATCTTTGCAAAAGAAATTTAAAAATAGATTGTAAGACATCTTTAACAAAGGAAGTCTTAAAAATGAAAATATAACAATCTTTATACTAAATACAAATAACGGTTATGGCAGCTTTAAAATGTAGATGCTTTAACCTAAAAAAATACAATACATTTATTAAACCATTTCCTAATTCATTCTATAACCTACACATCTGAGTAAATCTGAAAAAAATTATTGTTCGTAATTACGGACAAATGCAGCGGTTTTAAAAATAAACGGACATTAAAACGTATAAAAATGCGTATTGTACACTGATTTTTGACGAATGAGAGGAAGAAATTATTGAAAAAATCACTAAATAATAGGGTATATACATGAATTTAATTAAATAAGGGCTGAAAAACTTCTAAGCTATTTCCAAAGTATTTCAACGATGAAATCTTAGACTATCTTTGCGAGCGTAGTGAGTACGTTGGTATGATGCTAGAATTTGAGATGCATGTCCCGACATGATGGCGACAGTCAAACTGTCCCCGACTGTGACGTCATATGGTGAAAGTTAACGTGTTTAAGCACTGTCGACTGCTAATGAGGTCTGTTTTTACTGTTTTGTTCAGACAATAACGGCAGCACTTTGCATTCGAGATGTCTCGGATTCGATTCCCGTAGGGACGAGCACTCTGACCTTACGTTTCTCACGATTTTCGCTGGTCTGCTGGCTAATGCGGTAGCGGTATTTGCTATTACGATTCCCTTTCAACCATTTTTATTTGTATTTTTTCACGTGAATTTCTAGGGTTCGGGTGGTTTTAAAAGAAATTTAAAAATAGATTGCAAGACATCTTTAACAAAGGAAGTCTTAAAAATGAAAATATAACAATCTTTATACTAAATACAAATAACGGTTATGGCAGTTTTAAAATGTAGATGCTTTAACCTAAAAAATACAATACATTTATTAAACCATTTCCTAATTCATTCTATAAGCTACACATCTGAGTAAATCTGAAAAAAATTATTGTTCGTAATTACGGACAAATGCAGCGGTTTTAAAATAAACGGACATTAAATCGTATAAAATGCATATTGTACACTGATTTTTGACGAATGAGAGGAAGAAATTATTGAAAAAATCACTAAATATTAGGGTATATACATGAATTTAATTAAATAAGGGCGGAAAAACTTCTACACTATTTCCAAAGTATTTCAACGATGAAATTTTAGATTATCTTTGCGAGCGTAGTGAGTACGTTGGTATGATGCTAGAATTTGAGATGCATGTCCCGACATGATGGCGACAGTCAAACTGTCCCCGACTGTGACGTCATATGGTGAAAGTTAACGTGCTTAAGCATGACGAGTGCTAATGAGGTCTGTTTTTACTGTATCAGTTGTCTCTAGTTCGAATCCCGATTTTTTAATGACTTCCTTAATTTTCCTCTGTACACTAGAATATATCACTTAGATCGATGATGTAACTGCATACAGCTTTGTTTAACATGTCAGGCTAATATTATAAATTATTTTGTTCCTGGTGTTCAGGGTTCGAATACCGATTCAATGAAATTTACTTGCAAACATTTAATAACTCGTAATTTAATTTAGATAGACATGTCAAGGTAAACGTAAACAGAGTATCTAGTCCTTAAATAACGTTTTCATGACAATAACTACTTTAAAGTACTCAGATCGAATCCCGAAGGGGTGATTTCATATATCTTCAAGCCTATGAATCCTATCAGGTTCGAGTAAAGATTAAATGGTAGATGCTGATGCGGGGAAGCTAAATTACTAAAACACATTTATTAAAAGTATTACCGAGTTCGATTCTAGAAGCTTAGAATCTGTGTAACTCTGGAAAAATTGCTTTTCTCATGATTGTAGTGAAATGTAATGGTCTTTCTGTGAGAAGATGGAAAGGAAGAATTGAAAAGGGAATAAAAACATGAAATAATTAAGTAAATAAGGGGGGAAATCTTCTACGTTACCTTTTAAGCTTTTACTTTAAGAATTGTGATAATACAGCTGGAATTAACCTTCGTACAATAGGTAATGGTGGTGGTGGTGGTGGTGGTGGTGGTGGTCGTGGTGGTGGTGGTGGTGGTGGTGGTGGTGGTGATAGGCTTTGAATTTGAAATATATGCCTGAATGAGCGTTTGCTTTTCTCGTGATTGCAGTGAAATGTAATGGTCTTTCTGTGGGAAGGTGGAAAGGAAGAATTGAAAAGGGAATGAAAACATGAAATAGTTAAGTAAATAAGGGAAAAATCTTCTACGTTACCTTTTAAGCTTTTACTTTAAGAATTGTGATAATACAGCTGGAATTAACCTTCGTACAATAGTTAATGGTAGTGGTGGTGGTGGTGGTGGTGGTAAGCTTTGAATTTGAAATATATGCCTGAATGAGCGTTTGCTTTTCTCGTGATTGCAGTGAAATGTAATGGTCTTTCTGTGGGAAGATGGAAAGGAAGAATTGAAAAGGGAATGAAAACATGAAATAATTAAGTAAATAAGGGAAAAATCTTCTACGTTACCTTTTAAGCTTTTACTTTTAAGTATTGTGATAATACAGCTTGAATTAACCTTGGTACAATAGGTGGTGATGGTGGTGGTAGTGGTGATAGGCTTGAATTTGAAATATATGTCTGAATGAGCGTGTGGGAATACTTCTCTTGCTGGTGTGACATCATAAGCAGGTAGTTATGAGACGAGTTTAAACGTGTTTGATGCTGCCAGACATCCTGTCTCTGGGTGTGACGTCATAAACATCCTGTCTCTGGACTTGAGGTTATATGGCTGGGGGGTTAATACACGTTGAGTGATCATATACATCTGGTTATGAAACGAGTTTATGATTGATCTAAAAGGTTCGTGCTCCCTCTATAAATATGGTGATCTAGGGCATTGGACTTCATTCTGTTGATCATCTCTGAGGTGTTAACATCGTGTTCTCTCCAAGAATAATCAGCTTTCTAAAGTGGTATCAAGGTGAAGAGGGTTACATTTCATTGATCAGTGATTAATACGTTATTACATCAAGAATAAAGATGAATAACTCAGCGTATAAGGATATTATTCCAAGTGCTACTGGATATGCATGCGGAAAATGTGGGAAAAAGTTCCTCCGAGGTTATGACAAGAGAAGACACGAGATGAGCTGCAAGAAGCTCTTCAAATGTAAACATTGTAATGTAACCTTCAAAGATGGTTATAAGGGGCAGCGACACGAAGATATATGTGAAATAAGCAGCCCTCAGAAGAAAAGAAGATTGGAGCCAACTAAACATCAGTTGCTGTCAATAATGGAGGACTGTGATATGAAAGAAAACGAAACTTCATTCGAAGGACGATTGAAATCGTATTTTATACGATGCGAGTCACCTAAGGACCTGAATATGTATCTGCAAGAGGCAAAACAACGGATAATCCAGGCTGTGCATAAAGAGCTTAGCATTCATAAGAGTGTTAAAATTAATCTGCTGGCTGAGTGTCGATTTGTTAACAGTATTGGTGAAACCTGTGACAAAACATTTAAAACCAGAAATCAAGCTGTTTTCCTAGAAACTGATCTGGACTCTATGCTGGAAGCCAAAATGAAGAAATTGGTTACTGAAATGGAGGAGTCTCAGCTTAAGGGAAGCAATTGGTCTCTGCTTGCTGTGGAAGGGGTACGCCTTCGTATTAACAAGTACAACCCGTTGCGAGGAAGTAGCTACATACCCCTACCTCCCTCTGTTGAAGCAAGAAAAGCCTGCATTAACATCCAGAATTTAACTGATGAGCTATGTTTCATGTACTCTGTATTGGCCAAATTCGTTGAGAAGGATGCACAACGGGTGAGCAAATATAAGAAACTTCAAGATAAGTACGACTTCAGCTGTGTTTCTTACCCTACTCCACTTTCTCAAATACCTAAATTTGAGAAGCTTAACAAGATGTCTATTAACGTTTTCGGGCTGGATGAGAAGCATGAAGTGTATCCGATAAAGGTTGTTGACAATGAACTAGCTGAACACTGTGACCTGTTACTATTGAATGACAGTAGTGGAAAACATCACTACGTGTATATAAAGAATTTTGAGAAGCTCGTTCGACGCCAGAAAACTAAGCATGATGGAGTGATATATACCTGTAAGCGGTGCTTTACACATTTTGACAATCGATATGGACAAAGTGGGCTGGAAAAACTGCAAGAACATGCATCCATCTGTAATCAACATGGTGTTGCAAGGGTAGTTATGCCTACAAAGGAGAAATCAATTGTACAGTTTAAAAATTTTGAAAGGATGTTGAAACTACCTTACGTCATCTACGCAGACTTTGAAAGTATTCTCACTCCATGTCATACGTGTATTCCCAGTCCTGAAACTTCCTATACAATCCCTTATCAAGAGCACACAGCAATGAGCTTCTGTGTTTACGTTAAACCATCAACCAACGTTGGACATCTGGAAACTGGTCTTCCTAAGCATCCCTATGTATATCGTGGTGTTGATGCTGCTCAGAAGTTTATGGAATACCTGTCATTCCTTGCAAAGGAGATTAACAATATATACAAATCTGTCATGCCCCTGAAACTTACAGATCAACAGCAGTTGGATTTCAGCGCCTCTACAGTATGCTACTTGTGTGGAAAACCCTTTACAGAAGAGAACTATAAAGTACGCGACCATGATCACATCAGCGGTGAATATCGTGGAAGTCTTCATAATGAATGTAATTTAGCCTGTAAAACACCTAAATATATCCCTGTCTTCATGCACAACCTCAGTGGATATGACTCACACTTCATTGTTAAGGAGCTGGGTTGTACAAGTGAGCGGGTGGAAGTAATTCCTAGCTCTGAAGAAAGCTATATATCATTCTCCAAGTATGTCGGAGATATAAAGCTACGGTTTGTAGATAGTTTTCGGTTCGAGTACAAGCTTGGATAAGTTGGTAAAAAATCTAACCTCGTATCCTGAAACGCTAAAGTACTTTGGAGAAGACAAATTGAAGTTGATGACCCGTAAGGGTGTATTTCCCTATGATTACATCACTTCATGGGACGTCTTGAACGAAACCTGCTTACCTCCTAAGGACTCCTTCTACAATAAATTAAATGAAGAGGAAATTAGTGATGCTGACTACGATCATGCTAAAAATGTATGGGAGGTGTTTAATGTCAGAAACCTGGGCGAGTACAGCGACCTCTACTTAATCTCTGATGTGCTTCTCCTAGCTGATGTCTTTGAGACATTTAGGGAGCAAACACTCAAAACACACAAAGTCGACCCTGCACATTATTTCACCTCTCCAGGACTTACATGGGATGCCATGTTACTGTACACTGGAATTCAGCTGGAATTGTTACAGGATTATGATCAATTACTCATGGTGGAATCTGGTATAAGAGGAGGTTTATGTCAAGTTTCCCACCGCTATGCAGAGGCTAATAACACCTACATGGAGAAGTATGATCCGTCGAGACCAACCCAATTTATTACCTATGAGGACGCCAACAACCAATATGGGTGGGCAATGAGTCACGCTCTCCCTTATGGTGGATTTGAGTGGGTATCACCTGAAAAAATTGACTTAGAAAGACTACAAGAAGATGATCCTTACGGTTACATATTAGAAGTCGACGTCGAGTATCCTGCTGAACTTCACGATCTACACAACGATCTACCTTTCCTGCCTGAGTGTATGACGCCTAAGGACTCTCCTACAAAGAAACTGATACCTCATCTAGGACCTCGAAATAAGTATGTAGTGCATTACATGGCTTTGAAGCAAGCTCTTGATCATGGACTACGGTTAACAAAAATCCATCGTGTGCTACAATTCCAACAGTCTCGATGGTTAAAACCGTATGTGGAATTTAACAACAGACTACGACAACAAGCTGCAAATGATTTTGAGAAGGATCTCTATAAATTGTTCAACAATGCTATGTTCGGAAAAACTATGGAGAACCTGCGTAATCGTATGGATATACGGCTGGTGACAAATGAGAAGACTCTGGAAAAGTTAATTGCAAAGCCAACGTTTATCGACAGGACGATATATGCTTCTAATCTAGCTGCAGTACATATGGCCTCCCGACAGATTGTATTCAACAAGCCTATATACATTGGTATGAGTGTGTTGGATATCTCCAAGACATTAATGTACCTGTATCACTATGATGTGTTGCTACCGTATTATGGAGCTGAAAACATGAAGCTTATGTATATGGACACTGATTCGTTCATTCATCGTGTTACAACTGAAGATGTGTACCAGGATAAGTTACGTTTTCTTGAGCATCTCGATACTGCTGATTATCCTGTCAGCCATATATGTTACTCTACACAGAACAAGAAGGTGCTTGGGAAATTTAAAGATGAGGCTAATGGTAAAATCATTCAACGCTTTGTAGGGCTACGACCTAAAATGTATGCCCTAGATATCGACGGTTCAATGATAAAAAAGATTAAAGGCATAAAACGTAGTGCTATTAAGCAGTACGTCACGTTCGAGAGCTATACTGACTGCCTTAAAACCAGAGAAATTATCAGAACGCCCATGAATCTGATCCTGTCGCGACAGCATGCTCTTGCCACAGTACAAGTGAATAAAATTACATTGACACCATACGACGATAAAAGAATTATTGCTGAGGACGGTATAACGACATACGCCTATGGACATTACAGCATTACAAGTAGTGCATAAGAGAATGTAAGTCGAATATGAAGATTTTCTCGTGAGTCTACAATCTTAAAAAAAATGAAGGTTATTCGTGTGCTGTATATGCAGCTAGCTGACGACCGATGAAGAAAGAAGAAGATGGAAGGGAAGGTGGTAACCCTGCCATTAGGAGCAATCCTAGTGCTAGTCTCAAGCCTAGATAAAAAGGGGAGAGACGCCTACAACAAATTAAAATAAAGGTATGTTGACGTAAACTTTTCAATTAAAACTCTCGAATAATAAAACCTGAATAAAACCTTGCAATTTCACTAAAGGAAAGTTGAGGTTATCTTTGGTTAGACAGATTAGGTTAGTCGATGCCTGACTAGAATGGATGATGAGAGGAACGTTTAGGATTGATCGGGTTAATCTAGGCTAGGTTCTCGTACTTATTGTCTAAGTTATGAAGGATGAATTAGTTTAGATCGCTTTAGCAATGGGCTGGTTACGTGTTGTTCTTACGTTTTGTTACATGGTTACATAGTTGCTACGTGTTGTTACGTCGTGTGACGTTTCTGGTTACGTGATGTTCACGTGATGTTATGAGGATACGTGCTTATGTTACTTAGTGTGACGTCTTGTCATGCCGTTATGTTACGTTGTGTTACGTCTTGTTACGTGGTTACGTTTGTTGGTTACGTCTTGTTACGTGATTATGTTAGGAATGAATAGACAATGAGAAGATGTCGAACATACATGGTGGGCATAGGTTAGGACGTATACTTCACTGTAAACCGATATACAGTTTGTCTCTCTCCGTTTCGCGCCCTAGTTTAACATATATAAAGTTTGTAAGGTTTAGAAAAAGTATATAAAAGTGTTGTAACGTTGGATGATAAAAGTTTTATAATCGAATTACTCCCTATATTACCGTATAAACCTACATTCCTCCTCCTTCAACCCCTGTTTATCCTTGTATCTCTCCCGTTTTCCATATTTCTCCCATATAAACGTATACTCTGCTCCTCGACACATGTCTAGACTAGCACCTCTCCTCATATTCCCCTACCTCTCTCATATAAGACGCATTCCCTACTTCAACCCTGTCTAGCCTAGCATCGACCCTCGTATACCCTATCTCTCGCATATAAACTCCTACTCTATCATTCAAAACTCCTAGCCTAATACCTCTCCTCGGTTCGCTATCTCGCTCATATAAAACGCCATATTCTACCCTTCAAGTCCTGTTTAGTATAACATCTTTCCTTGTATTCCCTATCTCTCTCGTATAAAGCATATCCCTCCCTCCTTTAGCATCTGACTAGCCTAGCATCAGCCCTGGTATTCCCTATCTCTCCCCTATAAACGCATTTTCCTCCTTGAACTGTCGCATCTACCCTCGTTTTCCCTATCCTTTCCCATATAAACGCAAAAGTGGTCCAGCTTCTGTCTATCATACCGCCTGTCCCCGTTTTCCATATATTCCTCATATAAACGTATACCATACTCCTTAACCTCTGTCTGCACTAGCACCTCCCCTCGCATGCCCTATCTCTGACGTATAAAGCATATCTCTCCCTCCTTCAGTCCCTGCTCTACCTCAGAACTCTCCTCGTTTTCCCTATCTCACCCATATAAACGCATTTTTTCCTCCTTGAAGGTTCTCTCAACCTAGCATATACCCTCGTTTTCCTCGTCTCTTCATATAAAAAGTCATACTCTACCCTTCAAACCCTGAATAGTCTAGTACCTCTCCACGTATCCCCTATCTCTCCTGTAAATATGTTCATATTCCCCCTGCTTCAGCATCTGTCTATCCTAGCCTCTGTTCACGTTTTCCTTATCTTTCCCATATAAATGCATATTCCATATCTCAACCCCTATCTAGTCCAACACTTCTCCTCGTATTCCACGTATCTCTCATATAAAGCACATCCTCATTCCTTCAACCTCTATCTAGCCTAGCATCGATCCTCGTAGTCCCTATCTTCTCCATATAAACGCATTTTCCTCCGTGAACCTCCGCATATACCCTCGTTTTCCCTATCCTTTCCCATATAAACGCAAAAACTGCGCCAGGTGTGTCCTATATATCCTACTCACAACTCCTAAGACTACCTGGAACATGAAAGGGGAAGCGAAATGATAGGAAACGAGGGAAAGGAAATTCGTAGTATAAGAGAAACCACTCCAGTATTCGCCTTGCCAACCAGGGAAAAACACGAAAAAAGTATGGTGAGAGTGACAGGGGCCTCGCAGGTTACCGCAGAGTCATTTCATTCGGTAACATTATCAGTAAGTATAATAATTTGTGCCAACCTCCATGGTATGAGAACAGCATGTCTGCCTCACATTCAAGAGGTCTGGGGTTCGAATCTCTGTTGCACTCAACTACCTTAATAATGTTCTCAGAAGACGACTGTCGGGTAACTGTAAGCTCTATGGACCCCTGTCTCATTTGAGAATCATTTTACCGTGTAAGATGAGCTATCGGTTTAAGAACCTTATGATTTTAACAAATTTGATGTGATATATTCACATGACTTTCTCTACCCTCTATCGTTTATTAGTGGGTATACAAATTATTCTTAGTAAAGCCTATTACTTTTTCTACTACCCAAAAGTTCGATATCGAGATTTCACCTGAAATACATGTTTTGAGGTGCCCTGAATCTAAATAAAGGATTGTTGGAAACTTGTCCGTGTGTGTGTCTGTCTGTGAACAGCATAGCTCAAAAACGTAAAGTCGAATAAATACAAAACTTCGTAGTTGAGTTTACTATCTTTCAAGGAAACCACATGAAGATTTTCAAGAAAATCCCCCACCTAGACTATCCTTCCATGTAAAAGGTAGTTTGGGGTGGGGGAATTTGTTGAAAATCTTCGTGTCGCAACTTTGGAATATATTGAAGCTATACATATACCAAGCTTGATATTTATCCGACTTTTCTTTTTGAGTTATGGTGTTCACAGACATACACTCACACGCACATACACACACACGGACATGTTTCCAAAAGGCTTTATTTGAATTCAGGGGGCCTCAAAACGTGTATTTCCGGTGAAATCCTGGGATAAAACTTTTAGTAGACAGCAACACTTCCCCTACTTACTATACGTAGTAGAGAAAGTAAAAATCGGATGTGTTGCATTCACATGATAATTTTTTTTTGTGAGCTCATATCGAAAAAATTGTGTCCTTGGGTTATTAACAAATTTTAAATTTATAAAATCACGCAGTAGTTATTTAACTCCTTTTAAAATTTAGAACATAAAATATTCTCTCTATCTACTATTGTTTATTCCTATATATGTATCTTCTACCGTCCAGTTTTATAAAAGCGTATTTTTATCGACTTCACGTTAATCGAGGTAGATTGATCAGAGGGATTCATCATAGAGGTACAAAAGTTAAATTGCAATTGTGAGAATAGGTATAGAAATGGTCATTGTACATTTTAAACAGAATTATAACGTCATATCGCGACGGATCTGTTGGTGAATAACTCTTAGAACGATATGTGATGGACAGTTAGTCTTCTAGGTCTCATCCCTGTAACCACCCGCTCGGTTACGTGTCACAGAGATCCTAGCGCAAAGCTACGAATCTTCTGCTTCCTACCGTGCAGACGGCATTAAGGTGCCGTCCAGTCCAACCGTCGCTCCAATATAATGGCAGACGTTACCCTTCTAGGTCTCATCCCTGTAACCACCTACTTCATGCCGTGCAGATGGCATTAGGGTGCCGTCCACTTCAACCGTCGCTCCAATATAAAGGCAGAAGTTAGCCTTCTAGGTCTCATCCCTGTAACCACATGCTTCATGCCGTGCAGATGGCATTTGGGTGCCGTCCACTCCAACCGTCGCTCCAATATAAAGGCAGAAGTTAGCCTTCTAGGTCTCATCCCTGTAACCACCTACTTCATGCCGTGCAGATGGCATTAGGGTGCCGTCCACTCCAACCGTCGCTCCGATATAAAGGCAGAAGTTAGCCTTCTAGGTCTCATCCCTGTAACCACCTACTTCATGCCGTGCAGATGGCATTAGGGTGCCGTCCACTCCAACCGTCGCTCCGATATAAAGGCAGAAGTTAGCCTTCTAGGTCTCATCCCTGTAACCACCTGCTTCATGCGGTGCAGATGGCATTAGGGTGCCGTCCACTCCAACCGTCGCTCCAATATAAAGGCAGAAGTTAGCTTTCTAGGTCTCATCCCTGTAACCACCTGCTTCATGCCGTGCAGATGGCATTTGGGTGGCGTCCAGTCCAACCGCCGCCCTCACACAGAAAGGCAGACAGTCTTCTAGATCTCATCCCTGTAACCACCTGCTTCATGCCGTGCAGATGGCATTAGGGTGCCGTCCAGTCCAACCGCCGCCCTCACACAGAAAGGCAGACAGACAGTCTTCTAGGTCTCATCCCTGTAACCACTGCTTGATGCCGTGCAGATGGCATTAGAGTGGAGCCCAGACCAACCGCCGCCCTCACACAGAAAGGCGGACAGTTAACCTTCTAGGTCTCATCCCTGTAACCACCTGCTTCATGCCGTGCAGATGGCATTAGGGTGGCGTCCAGTTCAACCGCCGCTTTCACACAGAAAGGCGGACAGTTAGTCTTCTATGTCTCATCCCTGTAACCACTGCTTGATGCCGTGCAGATGGCATTAGGGTGGCGCCCAGTCTATCCGTCGCCCCCACACAGAAAGGCGGACAGTTAGTCTTCTAGGTCTCATCCCTGTAACCACCTGCTTCATGCCGTGCAGATGGCATTAGGGTGCCGTCCAGTCCAACCGCCGCCCTCATACAGAAAGGCGGACAGTTAGTCTTCTAGGTCTCATCCCTGTAACCACTGCTTGATGCCGTGCAGATGGCATTAGGCTGCCGTCCAGTCTAACCGCCGCCCTCATACAGAAAGGCGGACAGTTAGTCTTCTAGGTCTCATCCCTGTAACCACCTGTTTCATGCCATACAGATGGCATTAGGTTGCCGTCCAGTCCAACCGTCGTCCCCACACAGAAATGCGGACAGTTAGTCTTCTAGGTCTCATCCCTGGAAATGCCATCCTGCTTCGTCACGTGCCCACAGAGACCCCCAGCGCATGGCAGCCGGATCTTCTGCTTCATTCCGTGCAGATGGCATTAGGGTGCCGTCCAGTCTAACCGCCGCCCTCATACAGAAAGGCGGACAGTTAATCTTCTAGGTCTCATCCCTGTAACCACTGCTTGATGCCGTGCAGATGGCATTAGGCTGCCGTCCAGTCTAACCGCCGCCCTCATACAGAAAGGCGGACAGTTAATCTTCTAGGTCTCATCCCTGTAACCACCTGCTTCATGCCGTGCAGATGGCATTAGGGTGCCGTCCAGTCCAACCGTCGTCCCCACACAGAAATGCGGACAGTTAGTCTTCTAGGTCTCATCCCTGGAAATGCCATCGTGCTTCGTCACGTGCCCACAGAGACCCCCAGCGCATGGCAGCCGGATCTTCTGCTTCGTGCCGTGCAGATTTAAACATGTCAGGCCATAGCCTTTAGTTCTGGGATGCCAAAGAATGATGTAATTTTCCTTGTACCTACTGTCAATCGAGATAAATGTTTGCGGAAATAGTTTCATTAAACATTTCGCTGTAGGTTCGAGAGGGATATACGAAGCTGAAGCGATAGTCAAATGTTTAAAAAACGGATCGCTATGTGCTCACTTTTATATTCAAAACTCTCTCCATGACAGCATGAGAAACAAACAAATGATGATGAAGTGCTTGAGAAAATACGAAGTACTAGAAAATCCAAACTAATAACAATGAATATGTCGGTTTGGCTGATGCTACAATAAAAGTTGTTCAAAATAAATGTGCCCTTTAAAGAGATCTAGATTCGTTGTAGTATGTTTTTGTCTTTCTCTTAGTTTACCAGTCACACAAAATTATACAGAACTCATTCTGAAGGCTATTCCCAGAAAATTCAACATATGCATTTTATTAGTCATGGAAATTTCTTAAACATATGGTATTGTAATAAAAATCGTTACAGCTATTTTTGAGAAAATGAAGAATAATTCTACGAACCGTATGTTGTTATTTTGGAGGAACAAGCGGTGTCTGGGCGGGTTTTCTCTGGGTTCTCCGGATTCCCCCATCATTCACTCCACCAATTTCTCTATCATCACCTTTCCTTTCATCCATTTCACCGCCATTTCATACCATCTTCTTCGTCGCATTCATAAGAGACTTCGGGATGATCACGCATCCTGGCTGTTCTATCCCATCTAATTAGTCTGTCTGGTCCCAAGTGGCCGCTTCTAAGTCCTTATAACGGGGAGGACAGAGAAAGAAGAAGAAGTAAAACGTAGTTCAGAGCGGGAAAGTTTAATTGAAAATCTTGTATCGCATCCGTGGTGTATTTCAAGGGACTTCTGAATATGTATCAGTATCGGAAATTCCTCCAAAGTTACTTGCCATCGTTAACGGAAGACATTCCACCTCTGGAACCACAGGAAATGTCCATCAAGGTACGCTACCGCAAGAAACGGATGCTGTTCGAAATGATCTCAAACAGTTCGGAGAAGTGACTTGAAGAACCTGAGCATGCATGGACTTTCTCCTGTGACATCAAGCCTGACACACAACAATCGAATCTCCCAGAAGCTAAGGCAAGGAAGGCATCCTGCGAGCGATAACACCTCATCCTGTGCCAGTTACTGTTGTCGGAAATAGCACGTGCAGTTTGTACACCTGCTCTCTGCACGTTTTCTATACTTACCTTTAGTAAGTAAAGAAGCACTGTGCTCCATCCATAAATTCTATATCGAAATTTCACCGAACATACGCGTTTTGGGGCTTCCCAAATAAAAACAAAAGCATGTTTAGAAAAAAATCAGTATGTGCGAACAAAGCTGTAAAGACATACATATTAAAGCAGCAACAATGATTAGAATCTAATAAAATGTGTACATATTTATTATGTTTAGGTTTAATATATATTTTGAATTACTGAGTTGTGTTTTCCTCCCGCTGCCTATGACAACAGTTGTTGTGGTCTGATTATTTTATTTGTTTTGATTATTTAATGTATAGCAATCTCACCTATTCCTAGCTCCTTATTTTGTTTTTACTAAATACTGTGTATTTGGAAATTCTGTATTTCTTTAGCAATTAATTTCATATTTATGTTACAAACTTTTTTCTTAGTTTTATTTATAGACTCTGTTTAACTGCTGTGGTCCTTACGTCCCATTCTATATTGGGCGTGAAAGTGCGGAAATTTTGCTTAGAGACCTCTTATCGGGCTTGAGGTTCTTTTACCGCCGTAAATTTACGACACGGACCACCCGCTTTACTTCCCTTCCGGAGGAAGCCATGCTAAGGATTGTTACGCAAAAAAAAGAAAAAAAGAAAAAAAAAAGAAGAAATGCATCGCCCTCCGCCGGTTGGAATCCGCGACCTCGGTACTAGATGGTACCACTAGTCCACGGAAGACATGTTACAAACGTGTCCGTCTTCCAAAGCTAAGAAAACTTGAATTACTGTAGAAAACAAATTCAAAAATTCTTGTTTTTCACAGTTTTTAATTAATAAACAATTATTCGTAATGTGATGTACGTCGTCATGTTTATATTCGTGAAAATTCCAACGATAATTACACGCGAGTGCCTTTCAACCAATGTACGGTCGCATTGATGCCTTACTCACCAATCAGAATCCAACTTAATCGATACTTTTAAAGCATGGTGCTAACAGTACATATAATACATGGGGTAAAAGTAGAGAGGAATGCTTGTGAAACGAAAGCCGTAAGCAGAGACGAACAAAATAAAACCACTTTTAACACGTGTGCCATATACTATTTTCTTAGACCGCGCTCGAATTTGTAAAATATCAATAATGCGATTATATTGGTTCCTGAAACTAAAAGAGATTACATTTGAAAAGCAGTTTTGATGTTTTATTGGTTCGCTAGCAGCCATTTTCAGTGAAATTATTTTCAACATGTTTTGGCTTACAGCGGCAATGAAGGGACTAAATGCTATATCATTATTGGTTTCTGGATTTTTTGGCTTAGTATTTCTAACATTAAATTAAATTGAGTTTTATTTATGGGCTCCCTTTAACTACTGTGGTCCTTAGCGTCCCATTCTATATTGGGCGTGAAAGACCGGTATTTTTGCTGTGAGGCCTCTTTATCAGGCTTGAGGTTCTTTTACGTGTCGTAAATCTACGACACGGGACCACCGGCTTTAGTTTCCTTCCGAAGGAAGACATGCTAAGGATTTTTTACGCCCTCCGCCGGGCTCTAATCCGCGACCGCGGGAATTAGAGGTTACCTTGGTAACCACTACACCACGGAGGACAAGTACTTTTAATGTTATTCTTTCTGCTGCTATTATAGAAAGGCGCGGATGAAACCAAACAACATTTTTAAAACTACTTTTAAAGGCTTTACTTACCAACTTTACGAAAGGAGAGGCTGAAATTGGCCACCGTCGTCGTCCATACATTTTTGACACCTCTTTAGGAAACTATCCATCAGAGAAAGTTTGGGGGGAATTTTCCAAACGATGACCGATGTCGTCTAATGTTTCTTCGGTAAGAACCGAACGCCGTCTTTTAGATTTATTAGCCTGAACACTTCCTGTGGGCTGAAATTTACTGTAAAGTTCATGGATTGTTGTACGGCCTGGAACTTTTACACCTGGAAATCTTTCTGCAAATCGTACTTTCACTTGGCGAGCTGACCGAGTTAACACATACGAATCATAAATAAATACACGCTGTGCAGTAGAAAACATATACTGAGCCATAATATACTTTGTGACTAAGTACAGGACAAAATAATAAATAACTCGTAATAACTGAACTACCTCACATCACCGTCAACTCAAAACTGCATTTCATACTGCACAGCAAAACCACAACAGTGTGACTTTGTTTATAGCAGTAGTGCGTTATCATGTTTTTATTATATTTCCAAACGCCCAGTGGAAAAATACCGGCAGCCGGTAATATTGCTCATAAAATACCCCTCCGGAGTAACTTAAAACATAAAGTGTACAAGACAAACCCACACACCCTGGAAGAATTAAAACAAAATATCCACCAGGAAATTTCTCAACGCGAACTACGGCGATGATGGATAGTTTCCTAAAGAGGTACCAAAAATGTATGAACAACGGTGGCCAGTTTCAGCATCTCCTTTCGTAAAGTTGGTAAGTAAACCCTTTAAAAGTAGTTTTAAAAATGTTGTATGGTTTCTTCCGCGCCTTTCTATAATAGCGGCAGACGGCAACAAGCGCCGAGGACGCGGACAGGAAAAACACGGCGCAGGCGGTTCGGAGTTTTATGGCTCACTTTGTAGATAAAGAACAACGTTTTAGACAAAGAAAAACAGAAGGCTGCCAGTATAACGTAGCTATAGGTTAACTGTACAACGAATTGCGATAAATTGAAGTATGACGAATTGTATTGTGAACAGGTAATGGAAGCGCCATGATAAATTAATGATTTAAAAAGACACATTGAAAAGTAAAACCTAATCATACCAAGTGAGTTATTAAACATGTGCAAATACAAAGGGTAATTGTCATGTGATTGGACTTGAAACCAAAGTTGACCACAATGAAGAATATCGCAACAGTGCGATAATCTAAAACTTTTAGCTCGTATGTGCACTATGTTAGAAGTTCTACTTTTAGGCTATGTTGTCTAAGGAAAAGTAATAACTACTGCTCACTTTTTTTTATCTATAATCTCTGCTTCGATTCAACTAGAATCTAGGAAGCCTGTTCTCAAGCATTTTTCTGCTCACTATTGGCGGTTGGTGGAAACTGTGAAAATGGCGAGATTTGGTGATCTGCGAATTCAAAACATAAAAGAAGCGATACAAGATCTAATGCCGCATAATACGAAATGAAACAGGTAAGACACTTCAGTGATTATACCAAAAGTATATGTAAAAAATGGCACGGTTCTCGCATTGTAATTATCTTACTGAATCGCCCTCTTGCTTATAATTATTCTTAGGTAATTTGATTGAGCTTTGAAACTCATGCATGTTCTCATTTGATAATTATATCGCCTTCGGTCTCGAAGTAATTGTATGACAACACATTCGTTAACCTCAGTTAAATTAGCGAAAAACTATCAACAGTCGTGGTATTATTGAAGATACTTTTATTGTAATCTAAGATTCCCTGGCACAATTTTCAAAGTAACTGGCAAAAGTTAACACTAGATGGAGGAATTTGATAACGAGTACTGCAAAAATAAAGTGGAAAAGAAAATTTAAGAGTAGAGTACAGGCAATCATAAGTTTTCTGACACTTGAATGATTTTAGTGTCTGTACAATTATATACCCATCCCTCGTAAAAATGTAAACTTGTATTACTGTGCAAAATCTGCACTTCAGAACCTTGGACAATTTTCACGTGATGGTGCATTGCAATTGGAATAAGGAAAAATAACGCAGCACACTTTCCTGGAGACATGACAAACCAGTTGGTGTGGGCGATAGCTTCGAGGTCGCACACAGGCTTACCAACTACTAGAATAAAGCTCGATCAGTGATCTCGAAAATAAACAAGGTCAAGGGCGGTACCAAAATACACACAAACACTAACGTTTAGCGCGTTTTTATATAGCATCGTTCCGCATTTTCCTTGCTGGGTAGCTAATGACTGTGTGGGAATATGAGAGGTGTTCAGCCCCCACATGTATATATGTGAGTGAAAGGTTCGTTTGTATATTGCAGTTAACGTCTATGGAAGTGGTGCAGGTGTGCTTTTAATAGAACCGCGAGCAATGGTAGTAGAGATACACAAACTTTACAACCCTTAGGAAGGAAACATCAGTTATTGTCTTCCTATAATTATAAACTTTAAAAATGAATATACTATCTTTCTATTTTTTATATTATTACCTACCGCGAGCTTCTGGTTTTGTGTTTGAAACATGTTATTGGAATCGTTTATTAAGTGAAAGATTGAAATATTGTTTTGCAAAAAGTTTTCAAATATGTTCCTCCGCACCTACAACATTAAAATGCGGGAGGGGTGGAATTTTACTGAAGTAAATTTATGATATCTTTTAGCGTTTGTGAACATTTAAAGCTGTATATCAACGTGTAGCTCTTGGGCTACAAGAAAACCGGAGGTTCTGTAAAACTGGATAATTTACCTGATTGTTGAACTTCCAGACAACGAAAGATAAATTTTGTTAAAAGAGTTACTAATTAATGTAAAAGAAAGCAACTTTCTTTGGAATCTGCATAACATTGCAGGAATTTGTTCTGGTTTCAGTTACATAGATCAGTTACCATCATTACGAACACCAGCAAATAATCACGAACACCATCACCAGTAATAGCACCATCATTATCACCACTGCCGTCATTAACACCGCCACCAACTCAATTAGTGAATTTCACTAACAACATCGCATCCCAACCATCAATATCAGTCTTCACCACCACCATTATGAACACTGTCACCAGCACCGTTACTGCCACAGTCAATTACACCACCACTGCCATTACCGATATCGCTACCAACACCACCGTCACAATATGCACCAGTTTCATCAATGCCACCATAAACACCATCACAATATTCACCACTATCAGCACCATCAATCCTCACCACCATTAACGTCACTGTCACAGAGTTCACCACCATCAACAACACCATCATAACGTTCACCACATTCACCAACGCCATCATAAACAGCATCATCACTATCGATACCACTATTACCACCATCACAATCTTCACCACCATCAACACCATCATAACATTCACCATAATCACCAACGCCACCATAAGCACTACCACCATAATCTTACCGCTACCATCACCACCAACACCACTATTACAATCTTCACCATCATCAACACCACTATCACAATCTTCACCACCAACACCACTATTACAATCTTCACCATCATCAACACCACTATCACAATCTTCACCACCAACACCACTATTACAATCTTCACCATATCCACTCCATCATAATCTTCATCATTATCACCACCGCTACCATCTACACCACCATCACAATGTTCACTGCCACTATCGATGTCACGATCTTCACCCATTAACAACAATAGCAGCAACAACAATAATAATAATAATCATTATAATAAACGAACTTCAAAACAGGAAGACGGTTGGAGCTGCCATCTACATTGGTGCTCTTATTAATGTGCACATACCTAAGGAATTTTGTTGAAGATGCCATCCCCATTTCTTAATCAATTTGAAGTGTAATCACTTGATCAAAGCAGTTAAAATTGAAATTGAGTTTTATTCGTGGACGCTCATCTACTATGGTCATAAGCGTCCCATTCTATAATGGGCGCGTAAGATCGGACATTTTCCTCAGAGGCCTCTTTATCAGGCTTGAGGTTCTTTTACGTGCTGTAAATGTACAACACGGGACCACCGGCTTTACTTCACTTCCGAAGGAAACCATGCTAGGGATTTTTACGCCCGAAAAAATCCATCGCCCTCCGCCAGATTTGAACCCGCGACCACGGAGGACGACAAGGATCGAAGCAGTGATTATATACTTTGGTAATAAGGTAGTGTCTTCTGTAGCTGCTATCGAGTATCGTTTTTATGAGTTAGATATCCCCAATATTCGCTTCCCTGTGCTCAACTCTTGTTAAGCATCTGCCCTTCTCAAGAGCAATAGAAAATTTATAACTGCCTTTCACGCAATGCTCATGATATGTTGTATCAGCGTTGCCAACTGCACGCAATGACATAGTCAAGTCAGCGAACAGAGTCGCACGCCCTTCTGCGACCATCATAATTATTTCAATACGAATTGAAACGCGTCCTTATAAAATGCATTTGCTTTTACCAGCTTAGATACTTGAGAAAGAGGAAGTATAATTCGACCCAAAAATTCGCTACTGAGACATAATTGGAAATACCTACATATTTTCAGGCCCATTGGATGCAGTAATGGTAGGTTTTAGAAAAAGTTCCAAATGAATATCGTGTTGATTCAAAACAAGTCAAGTAGGTAAATATCTCAGTCAGCCATTATTTAAACATACAAGCTGAAAAATTTCGGATAATTCCTCTCACAAAAAAAAAGCTTATATTTTTGTTTTGTCAAAGATAAAATGATATATTGAAATATGCACTGAAATAACGAATAAATGTTTATCTCAAGTTTTGTGTGAATAACCTTTGAAGTCCTCTTCGTTCTGAATTAATTTTATGTAACGAAATTCTTAACAGGTATGGGTAAGTAAGTGAGTGAGAATGAGTGAGTAAGTAAGTAATTTATCGTGATACTACAAGCACAAATTCTTGATACAAACAGAATAATATCAACATAAACCATAAACAACATTTACAATTTAATTATACATTTAACCTTCTTGCCTCTACAATGAGTTGCTGTGCCCCTAGGGCCCAAAAGACTCAAACCCTGTGGTTGCCGAGCTACCGGGTCCTACTTACAGCTTAAAATTCGACACCTACCATTATTTAACTTTCTTCTTCCTTTTGCTGACTAATTTTCCTCAGTCTTCTACCTAAAAGATTTCCAACTTCTATTATGTTTTTCCTTGATTTTACATTCATAAGCTTTTTCCCCTGAATTTGACCACTCCTTTATTCCAAGTCCCTGCCTAAGCATCTTGGTTCCCTCACAATCCAAAATTATGTGCCAATTATCCTCTTTCCTGTTACACAAAGGGCATTTCTCTATATCGTTTGCTATTCTTAAACCTTTCAGTTTCGTAACCCTTGTTCTAGCCCATGCAAAGCCTTCTATCGCTGCTTTGTCACAGATGTCAACATAATTCTCTCTGCTCCAGTCCATTTTCATTCCCCTGTATGTTCTCAAAGAACTTTTCAAAATAAAACTTGCGAATATTTCTTGTATTTCAACATCTTCCAGTCTCAGTCTAATATCTTTCCAGAAACCATTTTGTAACAGATCCCTATCTTCCCACATGTATCCAAAACCTGACTTCACCATAACTTCCTTTATCTTGTTGAGCCAAGTATCTTTCTTGTTAAGCCTTCCTTGTACTACCAAACATTCATGCATCTCTTCAATTTAGTCCAATGCTCTTTTCTCTCTCAGCTCTTCTACTCCAAAAACATTCATTTTTCTTCTCCTATCCTCTGCTTTTTCCAAATATGTAATCCTCTGATTGCACTCTGTCCATTCCCTATCGACCTCTCTTTCAAGTTTTCCCCATATAGTTTTCATTTCTTCAAATTTCCCGTCTATTTTATCGTCGATTGTCTTTCCCATTCCTTTCAGGTTTGTAATGTCGTCCGCAATACGCTTCAGCATTCCCATTATGTTTTCCACCTCCGGGCACAGGTTAAGCTCCACCCCACCGGTGATAAGCAACAGCGATATCACAAATACGTACCAAGTCGTCATTACGGGCCTTTCTTCTGAAGCACCGCCCCCTATCGTGAATCTGGAACCATTACATAGCTAATTCTAGCTCTATACAATTCCAGTTGGATTCCCATTTTCAATCGTTACGCGAGTGCGTGACTAAACACGTCGGTCTTGTATTACCTTCCGTCAGCAACTCCCAACAGCCATATTACTCAGAGGAAAACTGCATACGTATTTAAAGTATGGAATTCGAACCAAATAAAATGTTGGTGCAATTAATCAATTCCGAAATATCATAGGGTTTGCACATATTAAGCACTGCGCTTTGAAACTCTAAGTTGTTATTTTGTTTCACAAAGTAGTGTGGCAAGTCTATGGCACTTCTACAGAGTGAGCCAAAAGACTCCGAACCGCCTTCGCGATGTTTTTCCTGTCCGCATCCTCGGCGCTCGTTGCCGTCTGCCGCTATCATAGAAAGGCGCGGATGAAACCATACAACATTTTTAAAACTACTTTTAAAGGCTTTACTTACCAACTTTAGGAAAGGAAATGCTGAAACTGGCCACCGTCGTCGTCTATACATTTTTGGCACCTCTTTATGAAACTATCCATCACTCGCCATAGTTCACGTTGAGAAATTTCCTGGCGGATATTTTGTTTTAATTCTTCCAGGGTGTGTGAGTTTGCCTTGTACACTTTATGTTTTAAGTTACCCCGTAGGGGTATTTTATGAATAATATTACCGGCTGCGCGGTATTTTTCCACTGGGCGTTTGGAAATATAATAAAAACATGATAACACACTACTGCTATAAACAAAGTCATGCTGTTGTGGTTTAGCTGTGCAGTGTGAAGTGCAGTTTTGAGTTGACTGTGATGTGATGTAGTTCAGTTATTACGAGTTATTTATTATTTTGTCCTGTACTTAGTCACAAAGTATATTATGGCTCAGTATATGTTTTCTACCGCACAGCGTGTATTTATTTATGATTCGTATGTGTTAACTCGGTCAGCTCGCCAAGTGAAAGTACGATTTGCAGAAAGATTTGCAGCTGTAAAAGTTCCAGGCCGTACAACAATCCATGAACTTTATAGTAAATTTCAGGCCACAGGAAGTGTTGAGGCTAAGAAATTTAAAGATGGCGTTCGGTTCTTACCGAAGAAACATTATACATCGGTCATCGTTTGGAAAATTCCCCCCAAAAATTCCATGATGGATAGTTTCCTAAAGAGGTGCTAAAAATGTATGGACAACGACGGTGGCCAGTTTCAGCATTTTCTTTCGTAAAATTGTTAAGTAAAGCCTTTAAAAGTAGTTTTAAAAATGTTGTATGGTTTCATCCGCGCCTTTCTCTGATAGCAGCAGACGGTAACGAGCGCCGAGGACACGGACAGGAAAAACACCGCTAAAAAGCCTCTAAATGAAAATAGCAATTGAATATTTCTGAACTGAGGCTAAAGACTTTGAAACCTTGCCAGCTTAAGGAAATAATACAATGAAATATATATGCAGCTGACGGAGGGAGGAAATAAATGCGCTTATAATATTTAGTTTTTATTGTCATTAGTGGCAGAATGAAACCGTATAATCCAGGGCAGTGACCGAAACTCTGTTAACATATTTATAGCTCTCATTCGAAACAGTTGCTGCAAAGTGTAAGGGCTTGTGCTCGCGTTTGTGACGTAGGAGGTCGGATTTCGACTGTCCACGGAATATTACAAATGTAATCGATCTCATCAAATCTTAAATACATTAAACTCTTTTTAATTATTTGTAACTCGGCTGAAGGACATAACCGCACTTTATACTCGTATTTTAAATGTGCCATGAAGCGAGACTTTTTGAAACCTCTCAGGTCCACCGGTATGCGTCTGGGTATGCCAAGTTTGCTTGGACATATTTAAGATATACTCATAAATTAAAACAATACAAAAGCTGTCATTAAAAGTAAATAAAATCTTGGATCTTACAGATTTATAAAATATTACATCACACAATGTAACGTTAAAACCCCGCATATGTAGGTAGATTTACAAAACGCACACTGATGTGTGTAATGAAACGATATATACGTTATGTTGGTATTATTTAAATGACGAGAGAATTTTATTTAAACTGTTAAATAAAGAATGGTAACAAATGATAAGTGAATACAATTGATGTAATTTGTTTTAAATCGGTACAAGAATAGTTTCTATTGCGAGACTGCTAAAAATGTACGATTTTTAGAATTGTGTCCTAAAATTCTACAAAACAGAAAATGTTGGGAAGACACCTGAAATATACTTGGAAAAATCTGATGCGTTACACTCACATGACTTTCTCTACTCCGGTACAAACTATTTTTACAAACACTTATTCTCCATCTACTTCACGTTAATCGATTATAAACATTTGCAGAAACTTATTGCTAATTTTCTTGTAGATGCAAGGGTAATTGGCAGACTTTAAGTGATAGTCAAATGTTTTAAGAGCTGGTTGCTATGTGGAGTATAGCATTCTCTTTGTATGTCCAGGACATAAACAAAACAAAACAAAACAAAAAAAATCTGATGTGTTACACTCACATGACTTTCTCTACTCTTGTACAATCTATTTTTACAAACGCCTATTCTCCATATGCTTTATGTTAATCGAGATGTCAATCTTATTGCTAATTTTCTTGTAGATGCAAGGGGAATATGGTAGCTTTTAAGTGATAGTCAGATATTTTATCGCTGGTTGCTATGTGGCGCATTCCATTATCTTTGCATGTCCAGGACATAAAAAAATGAATAACGAATTTGAGAAAACGTTAGTATTGGAAAATTTAAGGAAATAACAAGCAATATCTCGAAAACGGTTCACTCAACAACAAAAATGTATATGGTATAAGTTGTGTATTTTAACGCGATCTACATTTTTTGTGTAGTAAAATTTTGTCTATCTCTTATGGTTTACCAGTTATGCAAAAGTCGTTCATAATGAAGAATACTTTTGGAGACATTCCCAGAAATTTCGAGATATACATTTCATTTCTCATGACATTATCTTAAACATATGATATTTTCATCAAAATCGTTAGAGCCATTTTTGAGAAAATTAAAATTTTCGAAAAATGTTCCATGTAAAGGGTAGTCTGGGGTGGGGGGATTTTCTTGAAAATCTTCGTGTCGCATTTCTGGAAGATACTGAACGTAAATACCAAGTTTGGCGTTTATCCGACTGTTAGTTTTTGAGTTATGCTGTTCACAGACACACACACACACACACACACACACACACACACACACACACAGACACACACACGGACATGTTTCCAAAAATGCTTTTTTTGGATTCAGGAGGTCTCAAAACATGTATTTCCGGTGAAATGTCGGTATCGAATTTTTGGGTGGAATGCAATACTTCCCCTACTTACTATACGTAGTAGAGAAAGTAAAAAAATCTGATGTGTTACACTCACATGACTTTCTCTACTCTTGTACAATCTATTTTTACAAACGCCTATTCTCCATATGCTTCATGTTAATCGAGTTATCGAGATGTCAATCTTATTGGTAATTTTCTTGTAGATGCAAGGGGAATATGGTAGGTTATAAGCGATAGTCAAATATTTTAACGCTGGTTGCTATGTGGCGCATTTCATTCTCTTTGCATGTCCAGGACATAAAAAATGAATAACGAATTTGAGAAAAAGTATAAGTATTGAAATATTTAAGGAAATAACAAGCAATATCTCGAAAACGGTTCACTCAACAAAAGAAATGTATATGACATAAGTTGTGTATTTTAACGCGATCTACATTTTTTGTGTAGTAAAATTCTGTCTATCTCTTACGGTTTACCAGTTATGCAAAAGTCGTTCACAATGAAGAATACTTTTGGAGACATTCCCAGAAAATTCGAGATATACATTTCATTTCTCATGACATTATCTTAAACATATGATATTTGCATCAAAATCGTTAGAGCCATTTTTGAGAAAATTAAAATTTTCGAAAAATGTTCCATGTAAAGGGTAGTCTGGGGTGGGGGGATTTTCTTGAAAACCTTCGTGTTGCATCTCTGGAAGATACTGAACCTAAATACCAAGTTTGGTGTTTATCCGACTGTTCGTTTTTGAGTTATGCTGTTCACAGACACACACACACACACACAGACACACACACACACACAGACACACACACGGACATGTTTCCAAAAATGCTTTTTTTGGATTCAGTGGGTCTCAAAACATATATTTCCGGTGAAATCTCGGTATCGAAGTTTTGGGTGGAATGCAATACTTCCCCTACTTACTATACGTAGTAGAGAAAGTAAAAAGAAACGAATAACGAATTCCCATTTGAGAAAAAGTATTGCAAAATTCAAAAAATAACAAGTTCTCTCGGAAATGGTTCGCTCCACGTAAAACATGTATATGACATAAATTGTGTGTTTTAACGAGCTCTACATTTTTTGTGGAAGTTTGTCTCTTACGGTTTACAGTTATGCAAAAGCCATTCAGAAAGAAGAGGACTTTTGGGGACATTCTCAGAAAATTCTAAATATACATTTTATAATGAAAATATCTTAAATATAGCGTATTCTAATTAAAATCGTTAGAGCCATTTTTGGGAAAATTAAAATTTTCGAAAACGTTCCATGTAGAGGGTAGTCTGGGGTAGGGGTTTTTCTTGAAAATCTTCGTGTCGCATCTTTGAAAGATACTGAATGTAAATACCAAGTTTGTTATTTGTCCGACTTTTCGTTTTTGAGTCATGCTCTTCACGGACACATACACGGACCTTTTTCTAAAAGTGCTTTTTTTTTTGGATTCTGGGGGCCTTAAAATATCTATTTCCAGTGAAATCGCGTTATCGAATTTTGAGTGGAATGTAATATTTCCCCCACTTACTATACGAGGTAGAGAAAGTAAAAATGTGTTTATTACACATTTCGTTGCCTATAACAATTTTGTTTAAAGTACTTGCATGGCAAAATGTACTATATCTTGAATTTTCTAGGAGTGGCCTGTAAAGTCCTCTTCATTCCGAATTACTTCTATATAATTGGTAAAACGTAAGAGATGGACAAAATCCTACAATGTGTAAAATGTAGGTTTGTTAAAACACACAATTTATCTGAAATATATTTTTTGTCGCATTAACCATTTCCGAGACATTCTTTATTATTGGTTTGCATTTTCTAATGTGTTATCTTATATTTTCGAAGTGTTAAGTCAGTATTCTTCAGCTCCTCGTGATGCGATGGACCTGTAACAAAATGTGTAATTCAAGTATTTCTGCAAACGTTTTTTCAGTTAACATTAAGTAGATATATAAATAAGTTTTAAAGAAACATTTATAGAAGAGATGTAGAAATAAACGATAGTGGGTAAAGAAAGTCACATGAATGTAACACATAAGACTCTTTTTCCAATAAGCAAAGCACACACACTTCATCATGAGATTTGAGTGGAGGCTAATTGCTGAAAACCTTGCGTAACGTATCATCTTGATCTATATGGCTATTAATTGGAGCACCCTTGGAATTTTATCGCCGTGCGGTTGGCAACGTCACACCCAGCACATGCCTCCCGCATAGCACATACATGCGATCAGCTGCAGGTTAGTTCCGCTTAGTAAATGCTAGTGAGAGCCAACAGTGCTGTTGATATCTGCAGTGGTGCTACTTTCAAATTACCAACATAGGAACGGAACAGACAGATCCACCCCCGGGTAAGTAAAACATTTGTGTCAGTTCCTGTTTGTTGCTTCTGTCAGACACAACAAACGACGTGCTCCTCTGCAATAATGTTTCTTTGGTTTAGCGTCAGTAAACAAATGCTCTCTTCTGTAGCTTGTTACCTCTGAAGAACGTTGTCAGTGTATAGCGAAGAAGGTGGAATAAACAAAACGCAGAAACCCCGTGAGTGCAGTTCTCAAAACCGGCTTTAAGAAAAGCGAATGTCAGAGTGATTCATCTGCGTGTATTCTGTCATCAGCTTATTTTATATCTACCGAAAAGCTTAGCGTAGATCAATCTATTAAACATATTGTCACATTCATATGAATTTCTGTACCATTGTCGTCTATTTTTATGTAATTTCTACAAACTTATCTTACGAAAACTTATTTATCTGTGTAATTCATGTTAATGAAGATAAACATTTACAGAAATGACTTCACTACACATTCCATTGTAGATACAAGGACGATAGAAAAAAAATCTAATTGGCAGTACGATTTAAAAAAGCGGGACGTTATATAAAGGATATCTCGGAAATGGCTGATGTTACGAAAAAAGTTGTGTGAAATAAAGTGTATGGCTAAAAGAGGCGTGCATTTCTTGTGTAGTACGTTTATGTCTATTTCCTACGGTTTCTCGTTATACAAAATTATGCTTGTAAAATTCCTTCCGAGTGAAGAGCACTTCACAGACTATTCGCTGAAAATTCAACACATTTTATTTGTCATGTAAGTATTTTAAATTAATGACATTTTAATAAAAATCGTGTCTATGAGAAAATAACAAATAACGAGAAAATGTTCTATGTAAGGGGTAGTTGAGGGTGAGGAGATTTTCTTAAAAATCTTCGCGTTGCTTCTTTGGAAGATACTGAACTTAAACACCAAGTTTTATCCGACTTTTCGTTTTTGAGTTATGCTGTTCACAGCCATACACACAGGAAAATGTCTATTTGGATTCAGGGAGTCTCAAAACGTATACTTGCAGTGAACTCTCGGTATCGAATTTTGGGTTGAATGTAGCAGCTACCTACTTCCTGTTCTTACTATAGATAAGTACAGGTGAGCCAAAAAGCTACGAACCGCCGGCGGTGTTTTTCCTGTCCGCAACCTCGGCGCTCGTCGAAGGCGCGGATGAAACCATGTATTTTTAAAGCTACTTTTAAAGGCTTCACTTACCAACTTTATGAAAGGAAATGTTGAAACTGGAAGTTTCAGCATTTCCTTTCATAAAGTTGGCAAGTGAAGCCTTTAAAAGTAGCTTCAAAAATGTTGTATGGTTTTATCCGCGCCTTTCTATGATAGCAGCAGACGGCAACGAGCGCCGAGGACGCGGACAGGAAAAACACCGCGCAGGCGGTTCGTAGTTTTTGGCTCACCTGTAGTAGAAAAAGTAAACATATGGATGAACAAAACATCAGAAACAATCCTGTGTGTTCTCGAAACCGGTTTTAAGAAAAGCGAATGCCAGAGTGATTCATCCGCGTTTATTCTCTCATCAGTTCATTTTATTGTCTATCGACTAAAAGGTTTACGTAGATCAATTTATTACATAGGAAATAAATACACAAAGTCGATAAGTCTTTTTAATTAAACTAGATAGTGTTGTATTTCACCCAAAAATTCGTATCGAGATTTCAGCTATGATACATGCTGCTATGAGGTTCCCTGAACCCTCTCTACAGAAAAAAAAAAAAACACTTTTAGAACAAAAAAAATGTGTATGTGCATCTGTTTGTGTATCTAAACATCATAACCCTAAAACGAAAAATCGGAATAGCAAACTTGATATTTAAAATGTTAGCATCTTTCAAGGAGCCCTCCACTCAAAACTACCCTTTGCTGGAATATACTTCACTTTATTTGATTTTCTCAAAAATAACTCTTAACGACTTTGATTAAAATACAATGAATTTTAAACATATGCATGACAGATAAAATGTTTATCTTGAAATTTCTGCGAGTAACCTGTGAAGTCCTCTTCTAGAACCTCAATTCTGATAGGCTTCTGAGCAAAATTACCGGTCTTTCACGCCCAATGTATCAGTTAAAGAGTGTCCATAAATGAAACTGTTTCAGTTTATTGTTAAAACTGCAATTTATGTTAAGTAAATGACCGGCATTTTCGAGATATTCGTTGCCATTGGTTTGAATTTTCAAATACTTTATACATACTTTCAAGTACTAAGGTCATAACTCTTTTCTTCCTCATGATGTCATTGCAAAGAGCCCATAGCGAGCCGCTGTTTAAACATTTGATTTATTACTTCAGTTTACTGTTTTCATTCTGTGCCTACAACGAAATTTCTAATGAAACTATTTCTGCAAACGTTTGCCTTGATTAGCGTGAAATAGAAACTTTAAGTTTTATAAGAATATTTCAAAACTGTAGGTATACAAGCAAACGATAGTGTGCAGAAAACATCCTGTGAACATAATACGTGATTTTTTTTGTTAATATTTTTGTAGTAGGAATGAATATTTCATAAGGTTTAGGTGTAGTTGAAGTATTTAAAAACATGTTATGTATCTCAGCACCTGGCTGCTAGCAACTGGCGATTTTCCAAGTGTCGGCCTGCTGTATCATCCGTCTGTCGGCAACGTTTTATAATTTGGGTTTTCATGGCAGAGAGAGAGAGAGAGAGAAGGAGAGAGAGAGAGAGAGAGAGAGACAGAAGTTCCTCATTGAAATCCATAATTTGTTTTTCGAATTTTCGTAGCTGCAGCCACTTCCGAAACATTCATTGCTCTATCTATACATCCTCTCAAACATCTGACGGAGCAGATAAGGAAGTTTGCGAGTTTTCTTTTTTTTTGTTTCACATGAGTTCGCTATTACGATTTATGGTATCAATATTTAAATGTTAAATAAATAAATAAATAAATCTTTTGTTTGTTAACTACGCTGTCAATTGTCAGAATCATATTATCAGCGCCGCTGGTGTGCCGGAATTTCGTCCCAGAGTAGTTCTTTTACATGCCTGTAAATCTACTGACATGGGGCTGTTGCTTTTAAGCACACTTAAAAACCATCGGTCTGGGCCGGGTTTGAACCCGAGACTACGGGATCAGAAAGCCAGCGCCCAACCAACTGAGTCACCCAGACCGACTTATTTGAATGTTGTAGATGTGTACTGTTTTATTGAAATCGTTTCTAAGCAAACCTTTGTCATGAATAACGTAAGTTGGACAGCTCTATTGGTTTTATAAATAGTGTAGATAATATACAGGATGTATATATATATATATATATATATATATATATATATATATATATATACACTGGTGTACAAAACCTAAGGACGAAAGTAATCTTCGCATGCTGTGACACATAGCTCGATGAATCATACATAGAGGGAACTGCTACAGTAGGCAACTAAACGAAATATGCAATGAGACGAACAGAAATGCCACTTTTATTCATAGACCATAAGCTACACTAAAGTCAATACAACGTATGATGGCTCTCTAGATTTACAGAAACAGATACATGGTGCTTAAAAGGATATATGATCACCACGGACAGCAATGCATGCTCTGCATCGTGCTCCCATGCTGGCCACAAGGTTGATAAGCAGTTCTTGTGGTAGGGCGTTCCATTCCTCCACCAGCGCTGTTGACAACTGTTGGATGGTCGTTGGTGCATGTGGATGTGCTGCAATGCGTCTCCCCAAAGCATCCCACGCGTGTTCGATGGTTTTTAAATCAGGGGAACGGGCAGGCCAGTCCATTCGTCGAATATCCTCTCGTTCCAAGAGATTCTCCACCTGCGCTGTTCGATGCGGTCGCGCTTTTTCATCGATAAAAATGAAGTCAGGGCCGACTGCACCCCTGAAAAGACGCACATGGGGAAGGAGTACAGTATCACAATGACGTTGAACAGTGAGCGTACCGTGTTCAAAGATTTGGAGGTCGGTGCGCCCATGCAACTTTATGCCTCCCCAAACCATAACACCCGGACCACCAAAACGATCATGTTCAAGGATGTTCCTGGGTTCATTATGTATTCCTACCTCTCGCCAGATGAGGGTACGTCGAGAATCACTATTTAGACTGAATCTGCTCTCCAAGATGACCTTTGAGTCAGGAGAACATGTGAAAATCGCTTGGGAAAAGATCTGGTGAATATAGAGGATGCGAGAAAACTTCCCAGTTGAATCTTTTGAGCTCCGCCTGGGTCAAGATTCAACTTGGAAGTTTTCTCGTATCCTCCGTATTCACCGGAGCTTGCCCCAAGTGATTTTCACATGTTCCCCTGGTTCAAAGGTAAGCACTTTTAACACCGATGATGAAGTCAAATCAGTGAACAGCTGATTGCGAGCACAGGACCCGACCTGGTACGACACTGGCTTGGAAAAACTTGTGTCACGTCCCCAAAAATGCTTGGAAAAACATGTTGACTATGTAGAAAGGTAACAGAAGGATTGTACAATATAAATACAATTAATTCAACATGATCAGTTGTGTGTAATGCTTTTTATAAAATAGGGAAACTTACTTATTGTACGCCCCTCGTACATATTTGAAATTCCGTTCGTTTTGCATGAAAAAACAAAAAGGAATAGCAATTTTCCACTTGAGAAAATTATGTTTTTGAAAATTCAAATCAATAACACGAAATATTTAAAACTGGTTAACTCGAAAAATAAAGAAAGAAAATAAAAGAAAATAAAATACTTAAATTGTCTGGCTTGAGAGATCTACAATTTTTTAAGTAATAAGATTTTGTCTATCTCTTAATGTTTACTAGTTACGCAAAAGTCATTCAGAATGAAGAGGATTTCAGAGGCTTTTTTCCAAGAAAACTCAACATTACATTTCATTTTAATGAAAATATCTGAAGCATGGTATTTTAATCAAAATCGTTAGATCCATTTTTGAGAAAATCAAAATTTTCGAAAAACTTTCCAGTAAATGGTAGTAGTTGGGGGATTTTCTTGAAAATCTTGTGTCGCATACTTGGAAGATGCTGAACTTAAATACTAAGTTTGGCATTTAATCGACTTTTGGTTTTTGAGGTATACTGTTCACAGACACAGGGGCCCTTTTCTAAAACTTTGGAGGGGGCCTCAAAACTTCTCAGAAATCTCAGTGTCGAACTTTTAGGTGGAATACAGTAATAAACATGGTGTTGTATGAAATTAAAGGACAGATTAAGCAACACATCTTTGGGATGAGAAGAGAAACGGAGAATTTCAAAATATAACTTATCGGTAAAGGATGAGCATATGGATGAATAAAAATAGGATGACAAAATTATTTTGGAAAAGTGTAAAAACTAGATTGGAAGCTATAGATACGAGGGCTGTCCCAGAAGTACCCTACCTGACGTATATATAGCGGTTGTTTCAAACAAAAGACTATGGTAGAAAGTACCACTGCTATAAAGCTTAAGTTTGAAGTTTGATATTGCTACGTCGTTTAGTAATTGTTTGGCAGCCAACAATACTGAACACTCTCAGCGAATTTGTAAACATGGATAAAACTGGCCATCGTTATGTGATACAATACTTTCGTTTGAAAGGTCTTAGTCCAACTAATATTAAAACTGAGCTAGATTCTACCCTGGGGGAGTCTGCTCCTTCGTTTACAACAGTAAAATATTGGGTGGCAGAGTTTAAGCGAGGCCGTACAAGATGCCAAGACGAACATCGCAGTGGTCGACCAAATGAGGTGACCACGTCAGAAATTATGAAGAAAATCCACAAAATGGTATTGGATGACCGTCGACTGAAAGTGCGCGAGCTAGCAGATACCGTAGGCATTTCAAAAAGTGCTGTACATCGCACACTAACTGAAAATTTAGACATGAGAAAGCTGTGCGTAAGATGGGTGCCGCGTTTACTCACAATGGAACAAAAGTAGCGTTATGAGGATGTTTCAGTCAAGTGTTTGACGATGTTTGCTGCAATAAAGCTGAGTTTTTGTGTCGATTCATAACCATGGATGAAACATAGGTCCATCACTTCACACCTGAGACAAAGGAACAGTCAAAACAGTGGAATGAAAGCGGAGAATCGGTTGCAAAGAAGGCGAAGAGCGTTCCATCTGTAGGCAAGGTCATGGGGTCAGTTTTTTGGGATTCGCGTGGGATAATTTTCATTAATTATCTTCAAAAAGGAAAAGCAATCGATGGCGGGTATTATGCAAACTTATTGCAGTGTTTGAATGATGGAATCAAGCAAAAACGGCCGCATTTAGCGAAAAAGAACGTTCTGTTTCATCAATACAGGGCACCAGTTCACACATCCATTATCGCCATGGCCAACATCAATGAGTTAAAGTTGAATTGCTTCCTCATGCACCCTATTCGACAGACTTAGACCCCTCCGATTATTTTCTGTTTCCAAAGTTGAAGAAATGACTTGGTGGTAAAAGATTTGCCAACAATGAAGAGGTGGAGTTTGCAGTTGATGGCTATTTTGCAGAACTCGACGGTTCTCACTATAAACAGGGTATCGAAGCTATTGAACATCACTGGGAAAAGTGTATCGAGCTGATAGGAGACTATGTAGAGAAATAAAGCTGTTTTTTCCCATATTTTTGTGTTTTCTTTGTTAGATGGGGTACTTCTGGGACAGGCCTCATACCTAGATAGCATATGTGGACATTAATGAGAGAGAAGAACTCTGAGAGTTTTGAGAGAATTAAAGATAGACTTCTGGAGAGAAAATACACAGATGTTTGCAGTAATTTGTAGAGAGAAGGGTTCATACTATGAGTTTGGAAGAAAACAGCAGAGTACGGAATCTGTCCCACGTATGAGCTAACAGAAGATGTAAATCATATTTTATTGAATGCCAAGAAACAGAGAATTGGACAAAATAATTTATTTTGAGAAACTGGAGTAGAACTGGAAATGTGTTAGCAGCAAAGACAATTTTTTATAACAACCAGCAAATAATACCGTTAGGAGAGTTTTTCTACAAAGTTAAAAAGAAATGGCTTTTTGTCAGTTGAAAATAAAAGTCAAGAAATCTGTAAAACATATATTATGCATACACTATAATTTCTAGTTTTTGCAACAAACATTTACCAAAATATTTCGGTACCTAATATTGTATGTATATAATTAATGTAAGGAGGATAGACCATCATACAATGGGCCAGGCCCAATGAAATAATGTAGATACTATCATTTTGGCATTAAACCAATAAGAACAAAGCTATAAAAGTGCACTGTTACTTCCGTTAATACCAGTAAAATGCATGAACTCAGTTGCTCAACCTTCTACGAGAAACTGCTCCTCGTTTATTATAGAAAAGACAAACGCGAGCTGGTTGTAGTATTTGAACCAATGTATTATACGTCAAGTTATTTGTGTATTCCTACTGGAGGTTAAAGACTGGGTACTGTGACCTCTTTTGTCCTTGGCATCACGTTGCGGTGAGGTCCCTTTGTTTTTATTACAAGTTGCTTGCTTCGTTGCTTTGTTTTACACTTATTGCTATTGCATGGCGAGATGCCGTTGCAAAGCGATACCAACAGCTTTAAATTTCAACCAAAAATATGTTTAAAGTTGAGAATGAAGAGGGGTGTAACAAACTGAAAATGTTCTTCTCAACTTTTAAATTAACTCAGAGAAATTGCCTGCTTTTAATATGCAGAAAGAACGGTATTGCACTTTGTGTGTTTCGGCGCGGTTTTTCTTTAAAAAATTTTCACGTTATTATTTTTATAAATTTTTATTTTCTCTGCCATTTACACAGTAGGTAGAGAAGGTATTGTATTCTACTCAAAAAGCCTATACCGAGATTTACTGGAAACACGTATTTTGTGACATTCTGAATCCAAATAAAGCATTTTTGGAAACATGTACATGCGTGTGTGTGAACAACATAACTCAAAAACGAAAAGTCGGATAAATACCAGGCGTGGTTGGAGAGGTAGAATCAGACAACTGAAAAAATGCAATGCCATAGCCGTGATTTGAACCACGGATCTCCCGGTCTCCGTCCGGTTGCTCTAACCACTGAGCTACCATGGCAATATCCAACTGATTCGCATTTTTTTTCCGGTAAACCACAAGGAGATCTCAAATTGTATTGAGATGACATACCCCAATGGCGACTTACAATGCTGTAAGTACTTTAAGTCCCGGGCTTCATAGCTCCAACCACTATTAGGTCAATTAATGGACAATTAGGTCAATTGAATGACTTGGTATTTAGGTTCAGCATCTTCCAAAGATGCGACACGAAAATTTTCAAGAAAATCCCCCACCCCCAAAGGATCAAACATGGTAACTTTTTCGAATTTTTTTATTTTCTAAAAAAATGGTTGTAATGGTTTTTATTAAAATACCACATATTAAACATATTTGCATGGCCGATAAAACACATATCTTGAATTATCTGGGAATAACCTATGAAGTCCTCTTCATTCGGAAGGAATTTTGTGTAACTGGTAAACGTCTAAGCGATAGACAAAAACGTATTTCACAAAAAATGTAGATCACTTTAAAACACACAATTTAATTTAAATAAGTTTATTTGTGGCACAGGCTGTTTCTGAGGTATCCATTATTAAAGGTTCGCAGTTGTTTCTTGGTTATTCTTTTCAAGTTCTGTCCACATTCAATTGTTTCCCGCGATTGCATGAAAACTGTATGGGATTTTAAGGCCAGCGTTTAGCGTGCAGTTCTTAAACATTTAACTATCGCTGTTCTCTTTGTATCCATAGGATATTTCAAAATTGAGGGCATAATTTCAGGTATGCGTTTCCCATATGCAGACAAAAAACGCCCATTACAACATGTGTCCGGAAATGCTGGTTTCTGATTTATGGTGTTCAAAACAGTGATATTCACTGGGACATATTTTTTACCACAAGGTAATTTTCTTAACAGAAAATGTTCAAAGTGTCCAGTTCCTGCTTGAATACAGGCCTCACATCGACGTCTCATGGCCGTGCGAACACAACTCCAAATTCCAGGAGTATTGCGTACTTCCTCACAACCTGCCACATTTCGATTCTGAAGGGATTCCATGTCAGGTACCGGAGACGAGTACACCAATGCTTTTAAATGGCCCCGCAAGTGGAAACCGATAGGGTAAAAATCAGGTGAGTGTGGTGGCCAAGCAATTGGGCCACCTCTACCCATCCATCGATCAGGAAACTTCCTATTCAAGTACCGGCTAGGGGTACGACTGAAGTTTGCAGGAGCGCCATCATGCAGAAGTGAGCTTGTTGACGAATGTTCAGTGGAGTGTCTTCATACACATGAGGTATGGTGTTTGTGTACGCCTGCTTCGTAAGTTGTTTACAAGTACATGGAATCCAACTAACCGATCACCACTGATACCAGCCCATATGTTGAGAGTAAACCGCACTTGGTGATGAGATGGAACAATTGCATGTGGGTTTACAAATGCCCATACATGCTGATTAATGCCATCCCGTGTGAACTGTGCTTCATCTGTAAAAGGCAGGGAAATTCGGATTTGTAGCACACTGCTGCACGAACCACTGGCAGATCATCAATCGAACAGGGTTATCTGCTGGTGACGGCCTGTGCACGTTGCAAATGATAAGGATGCAGCTGTTGCTCGCAACAGTCTCCAGACAGTCGAGGAACATTCACTTGCAACGCCAACCTTTGTGTGCTGATAGAACGAGTCGTGCGCACAGAACCCAGAATCTCCTCCTCTACATCTGGAGTTGTAGATCTCCAAACCAGGAGACGTAAACTTCCCATGAGCACAAAGATAGAGACGTTCAAATGTCTTGCGATCTGGACGTCTTCACTGTGAGTACGTCTCTTGGTACAAACGACGAGCCAGCGCAACATTGCCGTCCGTCTTACACATGAAGTGCATGTCTGCCAGCTCCTGATGAGTCCATATCGCTCAATCGAACGTCAAACACAACACCCAATGTACCCTTCGCCTCGGAATGAACTGTCAGCGTGTCTGTTAACATCTTCTGCCATGCAACTACCTGCGGGAAGAAAAACGTTACCGTGAATATCACTGTTTTGAAGGCCGTAACTCAGTAACAAGCATTGCAGGACACATGTAATGGACCTTTTTTTATTGTCTAGATATAGGGAATGCATACCTGAATTTATGCCCTCTATTTTTGAAACATTCTGTATAATGAAATGTTCTTGTTCCCGAGGTCGCAGGTTCAAATCCAGCGAAGGGCGATGGATTTTTTCATGCGTAAAAAACCTTAGCATAGCTTCCTCTGGAAGGGAAGTAAAGCCGGTGGTCCCGTGTCGTAGATTTACGGCACGTAAAAGAACCTCAAACCTGATAAAGAGGCCTCTGAGCAAAATTTCCGGTTTTTCACGCCCAATATAGATTGGGACGTTAAGGGCCACATCAGTTAAAGAACGTCCATAAATAAAACTCAATTTATTTTAATTTAGCTATTTGTGGAAAGATTTATTTGGATTAAAATGTAGTAGATAGAAAAATAAGCTTTAATAAGAATAACTTGTATACCCACTAATAAACGATAGAGGGCAGAGAAAGTCATGTGAATATATCACATAAGATTTTTGTAAAAATTGCATCGATTTTCAACTTTTTCGAGTGTGTTGTTTAAAACCTATTTTACATGTATTTAATAGAGCAGATTATTTGGTGTAACAGATCGGAGAAAATGTGTTTTTAATCTGACAGGAAACGTCAAAGTTACAAATTATCAACGTTTTACTGAACTTCCTCATTAACTCTTCAGTTTTTAGGACTTAAAAATGTACCTAACTCTCCTGGTGCATTGTCTAGTGTTATATGAGAATGTATGGTTTGTTACATTCATCTGGCTTTCTCTAGCCATTATCATTCACGATTGACATGCTATTCTTGCAAAAGCTTATTTTTCTGCTGGTTAAATATCTGACTGGAAAGAAGATAAAGTTTACAAGAATAGTGGGTAGAGAAAGTTATGTGATTATAGCACCAGATTCATTTCTTTATAACCGTTCGTTGGAAGTCGGTGAAGTGAGATTGAGTTGAACGCAGTTTTAAATATTTTATTCGGAGTATATAAAGAATGTGCAAGTATGAGCCCGTTCTAAATATTTCTTAATTGTTATGTTAAATGTGTTACAGCAAAATGCTGTTTCGTCTCCCCTGAAAACTTTATTTATGCTGTCTGTTGCACGAAGCCCTTGAATGTTTCGTGTTTTATTCTTCCAGCGTTGATGGAGGAGAAGAAGAAGACACATTACTTGTTTTACCCACCCGCTTTTTCTCCGGAGCTGCTACGAATCTAAAAACAGCAGCGTGTAACCAGTTTAAACCTAGGATTACGATGAACTTTATTTAACTGACTTAACGTTACATAAAGTTATGAAATGCTGCTGAACTAAAAGGTATAATTAGGATGCAATTAACTTACTGTAACGAGAATGACTCTCGATTGGTAGTTGGTTTTATTACTTCCTACTACTGCTCGACGCCGATTGCTTCTAGTTACGTCAAACTTAACATAACGGACAGGAAAAGTTTGGCATTGCCAAGCTCTTAAGTTACGTCGCATTAAATTAAGTTGATCCTAAATACCTCCATTTAATACCTTCTGTTGGACCTTCAAATTACGTCCCGTTAAGTCCATCGTAATCCCGGCATAAGAATAACGACGTAACGTCGAACACATTGTATTGAATGGAGCTGTTTATGATTGATTTCACGTCACTTAGACTAATCCGACGTAACGTGAAAGTCTAGCAGATTGTATTATACGAGGGTCACTAAATGTGTACTGAGACAGCAAAATATGAATAGTCACAGAAACGTTTTGTTTATCCCAGTTTCTCAAAGTATTCTTCCTGACATTGTATGCAGGTTCCATCCTCCGGAACCACTTCTGGAAGCATCCACGCCACTCAGTTTCTGGCACTGCAGATAACTCCTCTTCGTATGCAGAAATCGGTGATCTCGAGTCGGTTCTTCACCGTAAGGAACAGGAAGAAATCACATGGTGCCAGATCAGGACTATAGGGTGGATGAGTCAATAGTTTTGCCTCAGTTCCTTGCAGAAACTCCACGTGACAGCGGTGTGAGCTGATGCGTTGTCATTATGCAGAAATGTGCCCCTTAGACCTGTTTTTGGACGCTTTTCTTGGTGTTGCCAAGTGACCACTTGTGGAGAAGAAAGAAGCAACCAATTTCTTTCCGGCATTCCTTGCTCTCTTGACCTTGACGGGTGGTTGGTCACCTGGGCACACCCAAATGGAGGACTGGTGTTCTGTTTCAGGGTCAAACTGATAGATCCATGTTTCGTCACCCGTAACGATATCTGAAACACGCCGAGACTCTCCACAGTTAAATCTTTTCAGCATTTCTTCGCACCATTCCACCCTAGGGAGCTTCTGTGCTTCAGATAAATTATGGTCCAGCCATCTTGAAGAAGTTTTTTTACACGGAGTTGTTTATGAAGGATAGTTAAAGCACTTGGTGAACTAATCCCTAATGCCAACTCAATGTCCTTGTAGGTTAGTCTTGGATCTTCCCTAATCATTGTTTCCACAGCGGTTATATTTTTGTCAGTCGCTACTGCTGCTGGTCTGCCAACTCTTCTCTTCATCTTTAAGAGGTTGTCGCCCCCTCTTAAGTTCTGCAAACCAGCGGAACATAGTGGCACGTGACGGAAATAGTCCGCAAAAGCTCCCCTCAAACGCTCAAGTGACTGCGTTTCATTTGAAGTCGTACAAAATCACTGCACGAAAATGCTCTCTCTGAATCTCCATTGCACTTGAAAAACGTCCACAGGCGCAACAATGGTCTGCCTGCTACCGTTGCATTACCAATGAGTCAGCTATTTTGACAAAGCAACAATGCTTTCATGTCTCAATACATATCTAGTGACCCTCGACTTAACGTGACTTAGGTAAACGTGACGTAACGTGAAAGTCTAGCAAATTGTATTAAATGGAGCTATTTAGGGTTGATTTACCGAGCGGGATGGCTCAGGAGATTAGTCTGTGGCCCGCATTCGGGAGTTCTTGGGTTCGACGTGGCCGACCTTCCTGACCCATGAGCTTTTTTCGGGGGTTTCCCCGGGTCGCCAGGCGAATGCTGGGAAGGATCATTACATCCCCCGAATTTCCTGTCCCTCCATTTCATCTCCATTCTCATTTTACTTCACCCTTCATCTGCTTGCTGTCTTTTAGGGTTGCAAGTGTCGGCGGGAGGTCTCGGCGCGTACATGGCAGGGGAAAAGGATGCTTTAAGGACTCCGTCCTCCGGACTGCGAGCGATCTCCGGGTCCCGGACCCCCCAGGGGACGTGTAAGCCTAAGGGAGGAGGGAGTGACTGCATCAACCAGCACCCGGGGAGTTCAAATCTGTAAATGGTAGGGACCCTGCCCTCTGCCTGTCGTGCCTCCTGGTCCGGCCGCCCTCTGTCTCCTCTCAGTTCATGCCTCCCTCACGGGGGCGCCCTTCCAGGGGCATAGGTACAGAAGATCTGCGTAGGTCGAGGTGCTAGCTAAGTCCTCCTCCTATCCTAGGGTTAACTTAAATTGACTTAGATTAACGGATGTGGTTTAAGAGTTTGAAAATTTCAATACTTTCCTTCCCTTTACTTAAGTTGAACGTGGTGAAGCAATGGCCTGGAATAATAAAAAACAACTACCAATGAGAATAATTCCCGTTAAGTGCATTCTAATTAGATCTTTAGTTTATCCCATTTGTTAGTTCACGTGACGTCCCAGCAGTTAGTAATCCCGACTTAACGGCGTGCAGCACGCTGCCAAATGAAGAGAATCTATGTGCTCTCGTTGGTATTAAGTGCCTGTTATTATAAATTACAAGTGAACGACCTGTTGTCTGTGGTCACAAAACGGCGTGACTAGGTCGATAATGCACAACGTTTACTCCTTGTGCCTTCATGAACCAGGGCAAACCAATAAATCAACTCAGCTTTCACAATTGATATGCTCGATATGCAAATAGCAACACAGCTATTAAGGGTAGCTAGGTCTTCTACTCTTTCTAGAAGAATATTGTTTTTCTTTTCTAGTATGACTGCTGCTTGATGTCTGCCTTATTCTCCACTTGGCAAACCGAGAGCTGCGCCTTATCTTAATGATATGTAAGTACTTAACCCAGCGATAGCTGGACTCAAAGACAGTGACGAAGTTTTGCTTTTCAAATCAATAGCCAGGGCCCGGACTTTTATCACACAATATGTTTGAAAAATGACTCATAAAATAACTACACTGCCGTTTGTGAAAATTGCAACACCAAGAAGGAAACGCATGCATTTAATAGCACAGGTTAGGTACATGACAAGTAACAAATGATAAACTTTTCAAATCTATACATAACCTTTGAGTCCTAATATTCAGTATTTGGTGTGGCCTCCATTCGCTGCAATTAGAGCTGCTATACTCGTGGCATTGAATCAAAAAGTTCTGAATAAGTTCCTGAGGGATTTCCCTCCACGCAGTTTGTATTCTAGCCCACAAATCCGTGACACTGGTTACTGGAGGACCGTGACGCACCAACCATATCCCAGACATGTTCGAGGGGCGACATGTCAGGCAACGTGCAGGCCAGGGAAGCAATGGCAACCGTCGCTCCTTGAAGAAGGCTTGTACATTCCTCGCAATATGTGGCCGGGCATTGTCCTGTTGAAATGTGATCTGTGGAGATGCCTGAAGCAGGGGGAGTACCTCAGGCTGTACAAACACCGTTAGATACCGGTTGCTGTTCAAAGTGCCCTCAACTCCTAGGAGGCGAGATCAGTTGTAACCAATGGCGCCCCAACCCATCACACCTGGTCTGCTATGCCGCTCAACAATGCAACCCTCCAGGTTGCGCTCAGCACGGTACCGTCGGACACGTATGTGGCCATCACTGTAGGACACGTTGAAGCTGGAGTCGTCCGAAAGGACTAAATTTTGCCACTCAGCACCCCAATGACGGTGTTCAGTGCCCATTGCAGTCGGAGGAACTTGTGGTTTCTGGACAATGGAAGCCGACGTAATGGCATGCGTGCAACCAGTCCAAGCTGCAGCAGACGGCAACGAACCGTTGATGCAGACAAGTCCACACCTGCTGCAGTGCTCCAGCGTTGAGCCAACACTGTGGATGAAGCTGTACGGTCCGTTATGGCCATGTGGACAATATGAGGTTATGTTCCGTGGTCCAGTACCCGCTCTTCCCTGCGTACGACCTTCATCTATCCACTGCTTCCACACACACATCACTGTCGTATCAGCATGCCCTGTACGAGCCGAAATGTCACGGTATGACAAACTCGCTTCCCGGATACCGATCATTCTGCCCCGTTCAAACTCACTCACAAGCTGATATGGCTCTCTTTGACGTCGACGAGGTATACTGGTACTCACTTGTTTGACAGCTCTGCACTGACTACACTGGGCGCAACACTGACCTTGTCGGATCGACACGAGAGGGCTCTGCTCGGCCTACGTGTACCCCATCTCTCTGCAAACCTAATCACTTATTGCTTGCACACTCTTCTACACTTCCATCAAGTTTGGAGTTATTGGGGAAATACTTTCTTGGTGTTGCAATTTTCACAAACGGCAGTGTATAAACATTTTTAAACCTTACACAATAATTTAAAAAATGACCTACAATTAGTGCACAGAAAGGTATAAATTAATTTATACAGGGGCATAATTGCTATACAAGCAGAAAAAGTGGGTACAGGCATAATTATTAGAAATTTATTAAAAAGACATGCATTTGTTGAGTGTTCTTGTTTGAAAAATCTGAAAAGAAAATGAAGGAACTATTTTTGAACCAGGTCTTGCAAAATTGTAGCATTAATTCTTTTGATTTCTCAGATTATACAGAATTAATTGCGAACAAAGATGACTTCACAGTCACTGGCAGGATACAAGAGACCTGAAGGGAGAAGAACAGTAGATTATGATACAAGGGGCAGAAGTAGGGTTTTAAAACATTCCTATTCGCAAAGTACAACCAGTTTTAACACGTGTGGCATATATTTTTTTTAGACAGCGCTCGAATTTGTAGAATGTCAATAATACTATATTGATTCCTGAAAGTAAAAGAGATTACATTTAGAACGCTGTTCTTGAAACAAGAGAAATGAGGTTAAAAAAGCGAGGTGTCAGATGTTTTATTGATTCGCTAACAGTTAAGTTGAGTGAAATTATTTTCGACATGTTTTGCCTTAACCAACCAATGAAGCGATTAAATGCTATATCGTATTGCTTTCTGGATGTTTCCTGTAATACTTTGAGTGTTATTATTTCTGCTGCTTCTGTAATTCCACCTGACTCTTCCATTTCAGTTTCTTCTGAATTCAAAATTAAGCCTTTAATTTTTATGTAGGTTTTACTAGATAAAAGAGTAGCGTTTTAGAACAAAGGAAGCATAAGGCTGCTAATATAACTTATAGGTTAACTCTACAACGAATTGCGATAAATTGAAGTATGGCGGTTTGTATTGTGAACAAATAATGCAAGCGTCATGAGAAATTAACCACGGAAAAAGACATAATGAAAAGTAAAACCTAATCAAACCAAGCCGAGTTACTAAACATGTTCAAATACAAAGGGTAATTGCTATGTGATTGAACTTGAAACCAAAGTTTGTCACAGTGAAAATTGTCGCACTAGTGCGATAATCTAAAGCTTTTAACTCGTGTGCGCTGTGTTAGAAGCTCTATTTTAGATGATGCTCTCAAAAAACTATATTACGTATTCTAGCGTTTTTCTAGATTTTTCATTTGGTTAGCTTTATAATTTTTTGAACATTTCTCTGCGTTTTCACTTTTTCATATGTGGTATTTAGAAAGTTATATTACATGATTGATATTTAGAAAATAAAAGCGTTACAATTTTGTTAATTTTTCCAAGAAGTGCTTTAGTGTTGTACATAAATTAATCTTTGATTCTAAATGATTATTTTTTAGAAAAAGCATCAGAATTTAGCAATTTTAAACTTTAACGTTTTCATCACGTGGAGAATGTTGCAATTGAGTCTATTTTCATTTCTTTAAATAGTATTTTCTGCCAAAGTAAAATAACATAGAACCACAAAAATTAATTTTCTCTTATAATTATGTTGAAAAAATCTAAAAGAAAAGTTTCTATTGAACTGTTTGACATTTGTAGAAATTAGTAGGTATGCTTATAGTAATAGATGTCCTACTACAGGTAGAGTTAAGCTAGTAACTGTAAATAACCGGGTAACATGATCGTCTTGGAATATATCTTGATCTTAAAATACGCCGTGTCGATACATGTAGCTACAATGTGATACGTGTAACAAAATTAACTGTACCAGTAAACTGTGTTTTTCAAAACAGCTTCAAGGCCATGCGCACTGCTAAAACAAACTTTATAGCGTACAATATACAACTACTACACAAATCTGATGTTGCACTCCATGACTGTCTCTACTGATCTACAACAGAAGCCCTTCTGTTACTGCTTGTTAATCGAGATAAACGTTTACACATTTCATTTTAGGTGTAAGAAGGATAGAGTAGGCTAAAGCGATAGTCATGTTTTTAAAATGCTGGTCGCTATGTGATGGCTTTGAAATTCCATGCTCTTTGTATGACCACGGAAAAAAAAATGCATAGCTACATACTACATTAAAAATGAATAAAGTATAAGTATTTGAAAGCTGAAACCAAATAACAGGAATGTATTAAAAATGATTAACTGCATACAATAATTTATTTGAAATAAGTTTTGTGTCTTAGCGGCATCTACTTTTTTGTGTGTAATAAGAATCTGTATCTCTTATCGTTTACTAATTATTATATTAAGTCATTCAGAATGAAGAGGACTTCACAGGCTATTCCCATTAAATTCAAGATATGCATTTTATTTGCCATACAAATGTATTTTGTCAAAATCGTTAGAGCCAGTTTTTGAGAAAATCAAAATCTGAAGAAAAAAAAATCCGTATACAGGGTCGTTTGAGGTGGGGAGATTTTCTTGAAAATGTTCCTGTCGCATCTTTAGAAGATGCTAAACTTACATGCCAAGTTTGGTATTTAACCGACTTTTCGTTTTGCTGTTCACAGTCACGCGCGCACGGACCTTCTTTCTAAAAATGCTTTTTTGGATTCGTAGACTCTCAAAACGTATATTTCCGGTGAAATCTCGCTATCGAACTTTTGAGTGGAATACAATGCTTCCTTTACTTACTATAGGTAAGTAGTACAGAAAGTAAAAAGTCCTTCAGAATGAAGAGGACTTTCACATGCTATTCTCAGAAAATTCAAAATATAATTATAATTAATAAAGAAACGTGCTTCGTCTGTCCAACCAATGTGTTGTTCAACAAAACAGTAATATAGTACCTAACCTTGAAATACAAAAAGAAACAAGTGAAAAAATAAAACATTGCCCAACATATTCATATTTTTATCTTTTCTTAAATAAGATATGATATTAATAATACTTTAAAGTTTTAAACACTTTTAAAAGACACCATACATGCGGAAGCAGAGAGGTATATTCTCTTCATATTCTCATTCTAAATTTTTATTTTGTATTTCGAAGGAATTTCAGCAATTAACACTTGACAGGAATTAATTCGCAATCAGTGTACGGAAGAAGGTATAGGACGAGAAAATATATGCATAAAAGTACACGATAATTCCCATGTTTGTTACCCAGTTCCCTTGTAGGGGCAAAAGCGGATAGCAATAATCTGCATAATTCAGGGTGTCTCGCTTCAAACGTCAATAAAAGAAATTAGTGTCATTTAAAAGGGAGAAACAAATGTACGTAGATGTGATAGAGCACATCTTGCAATGTATGCAACAGTTGTCATGGAGATTGACAAATGAATAAATAATAACAAACTGGAGCTTGAGCAAAACCTCATGTTTCCCTTTGGCTAATAGAAACGAGGTTTAAGAAGAATGCACAACAAAGATTTCGTCGAGAATCAATATTCAAAGACAAATGCTCTGCTCCAACAAGCTGATGCTTAATACTAGAAAATCGCAGTGCATGCAACTCTGGTAGAAGTGACACAAGTGTAGCATCTAAAATTACATATAATAATGATGAAATACTTTATGTCCACGAGACCACATTTTTGGGAGTAACAATTGACAAATTCTTAACCTGGAAACCGTATATTCTGAACTTCAAAAATTAATAAAGTACACTATATAATATTTGTATTAAACTATTTGTAATATACAGACACTAAAAGTTATATATTCTTCTTATGTCGAATCTGCTCTTGCTTAGGGAGTTCTGCCACAGAAATAAAAGCTCTTTTTGTAGCACAAAAAAAATAATGAGAAAGATGTTTAGTATAAATAGAACGATTCACTGTAAAACTTATTTTAAGGAAAACAACATACTAACCTTACTCTGCTTATATATTTTAGAAACAACATTCAAAATTTCCACATGAATACTACAGTACCTGATCATAAAACAAGGAACAGCAATAAAATACATTTACAAGGTTCCAGATTTACTAAAAGAGTTAACTCCATTTTATATAAAGTATTCACGTGTACAACTTAATCACTGAGAAAATAAAATGTAACGATAAAAAAAAATCAGAAGAGATGCAGAAAGATTGCTAATAAATCACAGTTTCTATAGTACTCAAGAATTTTTTCAATATTTCAGATATATTTGTTAGCTGTAAGATAGCAGACTTGTATTTAACCGTTTGTTATTATATGTATATTTATATGAATAATATCTACAGATTTCACGTTTCAATTGTATTTGAACCAAAACTCTTCATTATGTACTATAGTAACCATTACGATTGTATTTTTCCTGTAATTTTCTTTTTTGGTTTTTACGTTTATGTTTTATGTGTTATTATATTAATAGTCTTCAAAAATATTTGAAAAAATTCCTAATACAGATTGTTTTTATTCAGTGGAAGAATATCTAGAAATGAATTCGTTTATAAGCTTTCTTATGGAATATACTATGTTTTGCAATTCCAAAATTTAATTAACGTACCTACTCATGCAAGAATTTAGGATTTCTGTATTTGCGTATTACATCTAATTAGACCTGTTCTTTTTACTTTCTCTACTACGTATAGTAAGTAGGGGAAGTATTGTATTCCACTCAAAAATTCGATACCGAGATTTCACCGGAAATATATGTTTTGAGATCCCCCGAATCCAAAAAAAAGCATTTTTGGAAACATGTCCGTGTGTGTGTCTGTCTGTGTGTGTGTCTGTGAACAGCATAACTCAGAAACGAACAGTCGGATAAACACCAAACTTGGTATTTAGGTTCAGTATCTTCCAGGGATGCGACACGAAGGTTTTCAAGGAAATCCCCCCCACCCCAGGATACCCTTTACATGGAAGATTTTTCGAAAATTTTAATTTTCTCAAAAACGGCTCTAACGATTTTGATTAAAATATTCTATGTTTAACATATTTTCATGACAAATATAACCTATATCTTGAATTTTCTGGGAATGTCTCCAAAAGTGTTCTTCATTGTGAACGAGTTTTGCATAACCGGTAAACCATAAGAAATAGAGAAAATCTTACTACACAAAAAATGTACATCGCGTTAAAATACACAATTTATGTCATATCCATTTTTTGTTGTTGAGTGAACCATTTTCGAGATATTGCTTGTTATTCTCTTAAATTTTTCAATACTTATTTTCTTAAAAGGGAATTCGTTATTCATTTTTTTGTCTTTGATATGCAAAGAGTATTAATCTGTGACAAAGGGAATGGTGCTGCACCTACCAACCAGCTATTAAGAGATATGTATATGCTTAAAGGATACTGTATTTCTATATTGCCCTTGTAAATATATATATTCCCCTTACATCTACAAGAAAATTAGCAATAAGATAGAGTCTGAAAATGTTTATCTCGATTAACATGAAGTAGATGGAGAATAAGCATTTGTAAAAATAGTTTGTACAAGAGTAGAGAAAGTCATGTGAGTGTAACACATCAGATTTTTGTATTAATAATTGTATTGTTGACGAAACCAATATTTCTGTATTGAAATCAAACGGTGAATTTAAATAAATAAATGTTCGCGTTTCTGATATAACACAATGGTATAAATTTCAAATAATGGGAGACTTGCTAACGAAAACTGATTCTAAGAAACACAACACAGTTGTAATGATAAGACTGCATTCAAACCTGTTTTACAAGAAGCCCAAGACCTTTTCTAATGGGGATTCGTAAACGAACAGGTGTATAAAACTCAGATGATTACCCCGCCTTGTGATACAATATATAACTGCTGAGGAATACTTGGAGAACATTTGACATCAGCGTGCTACAGATTGAAGCGGAATAAAGCACCCTTATAAATTAGTTTGATAAGATCGGCAAACAATAATAACACAGGAAATAAATCTTACAAGGGAAATAAACTAGGCAAAATAACTGAACTTAAATGTTGCAACAGCAAGCCTGCCTTACGGCATGTCCTCCGTGGTCTAGGGTTGCCATACTAGTCTCTAGCTGCCGAGGTCGCGGGTTCAAACCTGGTGGATGGCGATGGAGTTTTTCGGGCGTAAAATCTTCAGCATGGCTTCCTTCGGAAGGGAAGTAAAGTCGTGGTCTCCTGTGGTAGATTTACGGCACGTAAAAGAACCTCAAGCGTGATAAAGAGACCTCTTAGCATAATTTCCGGTCTTTCACGCCCAATATGGAATGGGACGCTAAGACCATATAGTTAAAGAGCGTCCGTAAATATACACTGGTGTGCAAAACCTAAGGACGAAAGTAATCTTCGCATGCTGTGACACATAGCTCGATGAAACTTGAATCATACATAGAGGGAACTGCAACAGTAGGCAACTAAACGAAATATGCAATAAGACGAACAGAAATGCCACTTTTATTCATAGACCATAAGCTACACTAAAGTCAATACGACATATGTTGGCTCTCTAGATTTACACAAACAGATACATGGTGCTTAAAAGGGTGTATGATCACCATGGACAGCAATACATGCTCTGCATCGTGCTCCCATGCTGGCCACAAGGTTGGTAAGCAGTGCTTATGGTAGGGCGTTGGATGATCGCTGGTGCATGTGGATGTGCTGCAGTGCGTCTCCCCAAAGCATCCCACACGTGTTCGATGGGATTTAAATCGGGGGATCGGGCAGGCCAGTCCATTCGCCGAATATCCTCTCGTTCCAAGAGATCCTCCACCTGCGTTGTTACATGCGGTCGCGCATTGCCACCCATAAAAATGAAGTCAGGGCCGACTGTACCCTTGAAAAGACGCACATGGCGAAGGAGTACAGTATCACAATAACGTTGACCAGTGAGCGCACCGTGTTCATAGATTTGGAGGTCGGTACGCCCATGCAACATTATGCCTCCCATAACTATAACACCCGGACCACCAAACCGATCATGTTCAAGGATGTTCCTGGGTTCATTACGTGTTCCCACTTCTCGCCAGATGAGGGTACGTCGAGAATCGCTACTTAGACTGAATCTGCTCTCATCCGAGAAGAGAACGCGACCCCATTCCTCGTTGGTCCAATTTTGAAGCTCTTGGGACCATCGCCTACGGTACCGCCGATGTGCGGATGTCAATGGAACACAAGTACTGGCCGTCGGGCAAACAGACCACCTCTGTGTAGTCGCCGTGCCACTGTGTATCGCGAGATTGTGTGCCTAGGTGTCCTGTTAAATGTGGTTGCAATTGCACCCGCTGTTTGGCGTGGATCCCTTCTTGCCTGTTGCACAATGTAGCGGTCATCTGCTGCTGTAGCTGAGCGTGGTCGACCAACAGCTCTCCTTGAGACAGCAGTGCCTGTGGTTTGGAAGCTTCTCCATGCACGTGAAACAATGCCGTGAGCAATTCCAAGCAACACACGTCACCTTCCCCTTCTTCCAGTTTCCCGATGATTCTTCCCCATGTGAAGTCATCCAAATGGTGTCTTGGGCCATGTTGCAATGAAGAACACTACTACAGTGCACCGTAACAGCTTGATAATTGCCACACATCGTCTTGTCCTGTTTCGTCAACTGCCCCGTATTGCGGGACCAGCCATTTGGCACGATAGGCTCGCTACACTCACACCATGCGACGTCCAGCTTTCTGTGTACGTGAGAGAGACCTCTGGCAACATGCTCCCACACCTTCATCTACTTCCACCAAGTAGTTCATTTGTTATGTTAATACCCATCTGGTCCTTAGGTTTTGCACACCAGTGTACGTCAATTTAACTTAATTTTGTACCAGAGCCGGATGTGGATTGTTTTCTTAAGAGGAATGCAGAAGTCACGTGATAGGGATGAGCTCCTGGTAAGAAGTGGATGTTGAGAAAAACGCTCTTAGCTAATGACCGTGAAACATGACGATGTCAAGTACCCTGTTCATAACGATGCTCGAGGTTTGAAGCACGAGCCAAGTGAAATGCCGGAAACGTGTGGTTGGTTCATGTATCCACTGGTAGGGAGTATACTACTGGTAGAACGCCAGAAAAATAAAGTTACTTCTAGTTAAACGGTTATTTTTCGACACTAGAGAGTCCACACCCTAGGTCAGTAGCGTAGCCAGAGAAATATTAAGGAGGGTCATGTACAGGGATCCATTTTTGAACAGTTTGTATCAATTCAAATTATAAATGTGAATTAATCCTGAGATGAACTATTTTAATAAATAGATGGTATATTCACAGATCAATGCAGAATTTGGAATTACAATTAAGATAGGATATTTTGCGTATTCTAAGAGACAAATGGTTGTGTTGTTTTTTGACAGCAAAATTAATGATCACTGTGAAATATTTTATATTACCGCTGCAGGTAGTTTTATTTAAAAAAGATAGAGTTCCTGTTATGTTCTAAACTGGGAGATATTGCACTCATTTGTAAACAACTGACATTTAGCACCAGAACGAAAACATGTCCCCGATATCTTCACATGGTTGTACCCACACTATCTAAAGTACAGTTTCTGTTGCTGTCACCCTTGGCGATACTGTCTAAGACATACGGTTTAAGTGATACGATTAGGTAGTACATCGTTCCCGCCAACCTATAAAGATGCTATTACTTTAATGAAGCTAGCTGGCAGTACAAAAAGGGTACTCGTGACTGAGATAATGGTGCATGGCGAGACGTGCATTAACAGATAGCAAGATGCAGCAACAGTGATCGTAATACATTCTTGTACATGTCCATTGGCCATCCCTTCTTCAATCCTCTCCTTACGTCATGGTACTCTTGGGTTAAAGCTGTAACTCTTAGGGTATAAGTAAATGCTAACTTAAACGAACTCTTTATTTAACAGCTATAGATATTTCTTTTATTCCTGTTTAACGGGATGCCTGTATATATTTCCTTATTGTTGCAGAAAGGCAAGTGGAGCCTGTCCGGGTCATGGAGACAGGTAGAGGGCGAAGTGGAAGGCCACCACTTATAGCCATGAACACAATGGACGGTCTTCGCGAGGACGACGTCCTGAATGTGCCCAACACGCCGCCCATCGCCGGCCCGGAGATCGACACCGACCTGGATATGGAGCCTGCAGACTCTGGGATTGATGACGGGCTTCTGCCACCCAAACCTCCATCAGGCTCTCCAAGACGAAGAGGTTCTACACCAGGAAGCCGCCGTCCCTCCGTACCTTTCCCTGCTTATCCAGTACATCCAGAAGACGGGCCGCACTTCAACCCGGTATGTTGATACACAACACTCGTTACTAAAGAGAGCGATTTTAAAGTTTGGTCGTGCCAGGTAACAGAGCCTGATCGCTGGTCCAATGAGAGGTCAGCTCTCATTGGAATTGTTAAATCTTTTGAAGCTGACCAGTAGTAAGAGGAAGCAACATCGGCCCATTCTCTGGCGAGTGATGTGATGCGCGAATTTTAGCCCGGGAACACAAACGAGAACCGGAACAGGAAAGATAAACACTCGTTTTCAAATGCAAGCATGCCCTAACAGGAAGGTTTCCGGAGCTGAGAACTGATACGGTAATTTGTATCACAAATTACTTAAATGTAAATAATGATTGTAATATGAATATGTATTTTTATGTGACATTGATTTCAGATGTTTATTAATTGTAATTATTATTGGGAAATAAGTTTATACGGCTTTACTGAAACTGTCAATAATATCGCAATAATGCAGCGAGGGGGTGAGTTGTTTATCGTTATTGGGAACAAGGAAGTTACGTAATGTTTCGCGCGTTTTCGGTAGAACCTTTTAGAATATTTCCTAAAGCATATGTATTCGTGGTTTTCATTGGATATTAAAATAGACGCTAATGTTGGCGCGTTTTATTAGCCAATAGCAGTTCATTTATAACCTTTAGGCATGTCGAGGAGTGGGAGTATATAAAGTCGAGTCCGTGGTAGATCGCCCCCAGTTCAACAAAATTCTCAATACCTTACACGTCGGTCGCCCAGTTCATCAAAATTTCTAGCACGTTACACGTTGTCTTCAGCCAGTCAGTTCGTCAAGTTACTCGCAGCAGAATTACGAGAATCTAAAGTATTATACAGTTAAATATACACAAAGTTGAAGTACGTGAGTTAAAAGTGAGAAGTTATTACAAACAGTTTCAGTTTGGCGAGTATCTAGATCAATATGTAAAAGTGTTAGTGAACGTGTTCGGCAATAAAAATTATAAAACAAATTTTCTTCATCAGTATAATTTCTGGACAAAAGATTCCTTTCCGCTTCACAACCTGTATAGAGATACATGTTCTACCAAGATAAGATGATAGCTAGCCGGAGGACAATATACAAAACTTTAAATTCTTTCGAACACTAATTGATGCAAATTGCTACGCCAGATGGAGCTACATAACCTAACAAAGAATGACGTCACAAGATGGCAACGCGTGAAGTAAACACACATACATAAACATCACAAGCATCAACATTATTTGTAATACCGCTACAGAACACCAAAAACTTCATGTTTCCCGTTTCCGATCGTAGCATACTGTAGGTTTATTGTACGTATCTCTCTTATTGCACAAGAGGTGATGATGATTATTTATACTTAAAGCCGCTCAACTTCGAGGTCATTAGCGCCCCTATAAAACAGATCATGGCAAAGACCAGAGATAAAGGTAAATGTAAAAACAACATGCCAAAAGTCTAAGATAAACACCCATATATAGAACTAATCATGGGAAAAGCCAGAGATAAAGAAATTTACAAAACTAAGCCGAGAGGTACGAAAAATGTGACATCAATGTTACTAAATCTTCATTTGAAAGTTTACCTTTGTCAAAAACTTAGAAACCCTTTCGACCGCTTGGTTATCGTCCACCAAGACCTCTGCAAGGCTGACCGGCCGACAATTCTTCACTGCACAACGGACAAAGAGGAGCAGGGTCCTCTTAAAAGGTAACCGTACGTAAAATTGCAGCGACCAGCTAATACACAACTAAGCCAAGATCATATCGTCACGAGATACACGAGAGGAAGTTACCCAGTTTATCGCAATGTGCTTCACTACTCTAAGCTTATTTCCGCGGTGAGCTGATCACATTTCGGGCCAGCACGATAGCACCGCTCTCCGCACAAGCCTGAATCTTCCGACGTTACACAAGATACTGCAACATTCGGTTCTGTGGTCGTTGCCTTTGCTGCCAAATGCGCCGGTTCATTCCCCGACAAGCCAACGTAACCAGGAAACCAAGCACAATCCACGTTAACGCCAGAAGCGTGTAAAACATGGAATGCATCCTAGATGCGCTGTACAATGGAATAGTAGTTGTACAGCTCACGAAGGCTCTGAGGTGCACCAACGGAATCAGTATAAACCAGACAGTCACCCAATTTTCGACGGGGCAATTTTCTTCTGCAGAAAAGGGTACGACCTATAATAACCACTAAGTTCTCTCTAGTTGCAGGTTGAAAAACAAAACCACAAAATGTGTTTCCATTCTCAGTTTCGTTTATGTTCTCGATAATTTCGTTTGATGTATGGCCAAGAGCAGAGGGGAACTTAGCACCTCGACTTCAGGAGATATTTTGTGTTTAGGCTCCTAACGGGGCGCTCCCGGGAGAAAGGGTGAAATGAGAGGAGACAGAGGGCGGCCGGATCAGGAGGCACGACAGAGCAGAGGGCAGGGTCCTCCCGGTGGCAGCTGGAACAACCGGCTCCCTTTCCCGCTGCAGGCTTGCACATCCCACTGGAGGGCCCGGTACTCGGAGACAGCTCCCATTCCGGGAGACGAAGTTAAACAGAGAGCATCCTTTTTCCACGCCATGCAACGTCGAGATCCCGCCGACACTTGCAACCTTGAAATAACCAAGTAGATGAAAGGTGAAGTGAAATAAAAAAGGATTTGAAATTCAGGGATGTAATTAGCTTCCCAGCATTCACCTAGCGACCCCGGGGAACCCTGAAAAAACCCATTAGTCAGGAAGGTCGGCTGCGGGAATCAAACCGACGACCTCCCTAATGTGAGTCACACGTGCTACCATCTGTGCCAGTTAATGTCGTTTAGTTTACGAACCACAAATGTAAAAGAAATTACTTTTTCAAAAGTTCACCATATCGATTGTCAAAGTTAGTAAACCTGCATTCGACAAAAACAATTGTTATTGGTCGGTTCTACAGAAATGATATCCGAATGTGCAAAATCAATTTCCTATATTGTTATCGAGATACCAATCGACGTGCATCTTCGTTTAGTTTCCAACTTAAATTTTCGTCTAGCCTTTCGCTTTCTCTTCTCGTTGTAGTTCATTTTTCCTATTTATTTTGGAGTAACCTTAGAAAGCGATAAATTCCAATTATCAAATTAGGTTAGAGTTGCTGCTTCCTGTTCCCGATTGATTGTGCATGGCGTATTCATCTTGCAGTTCTATTTCCGTTCCCGGGCACCAGTTTATACTTCTATGTCTCCACGGACAAGCTTTAAAACAGGAAGTCGTGTACGAATGTCACTTTTATTGTAAGCCCCTGAGTAGGTATATGCCTCTCCACGGCTGCGTGTTACTCTAAAGACCGGTTTCGCCGCTCTGCTGCCAGAATAAAACTGACTCGCTTTAGAGTGATATTCTTAAGTGTGAGCTTAAACAAATACAATGAGGAATTCAAGAAAAAACAAATAAAAAGGTAAAAAAAAAAAACAAAAAAAAAAAACAAAGCTGGCTGCGTCTTAAGGACACATAGGTTTAAGAATTTCTTGGTTATTACGTTTGGAGGCTCATTAAATATTTTCTGCTCCCAAGAAATTAACTTGCTATGGAATTTCATTCCTGCCGTTTGATTGCCATTAGTAATTAGAGGGCAGTATGTTTCAGTTTTCCATTCATGCTTGCTCTGTCAAAAGTGTAGTAGGCAACTCAGGGGAAAAATACTGAAAAGCGTTTCTGTAGCCAATGACGAAGCAAATAACCTTTAATAACGCCTTTAACTTTCAAAGGTTGGTTATAGTTAGGCAGCGTTAGTCTAAGTGGTTACTTCCCTATTCGATCCCCCCTGGGATGTTTTGACAATAAAAGCGGTCGTATATACTCACAAAGTAGGTGTACTTTCTTTCAGTCCTGCGGTGCTGGTAGTGCCGGGTTGATGGCGTGGATGTATGCGCTTTGGAAAAGATTTCTCCCCGTGAATGTCAGTGTGAGCTGTCCCGCCTGTTAGGGTCGTTGCGTCGCCCTCTTGGGATTTCTCGCCGAATGGTGCTTGTGTATTCAAAGTGAAAGTGTTAGGGACTTCTGCGCGTCTCTGTGGGCTTGTCTGCCTGCGGACCTAGTGTATCTTAGACTCCTTCACCTCATCCCTGTCTCCCGGTTGATGCAGCCACAATACCAGATGGCCCAAAGACGCCGTCCTTTGCAGTTTTATGCTTCCCGCATACATAGTTGCAAAGAAAGTTGCCGCATCACTGTTGTTCAAAGGGGCAGTGCAGGTACAAAGCGAAAGGTCACTGAGGTAGGCTGCTGTCTGCAGCTGTTTATGTGGTAGTTTCGTACTGATAAGCGTCGCGTGGTCGCCTGCATGCAGTTCTAGCCAGGTCATTCAGACAAAAAGATAGCGTTCACCAATAAACGAACACGCGGATATGGTTACGATCTGTGCGGAGATGGACCAAAATGCAGCTGAGACTTGAAGGCTGTGTTCTGAACATTTTCAGACGCGGCATCTCTCTTCTGCGCTCTTTATTAAGAAATGATGGATCATTGCAGGTAGAACGTGGGCCTTAGAGGCCCTTTAAATCAATTTGTTCACCAAGGCGGGCATGTTTTGTACATGTTTATTATGAATAATGCATTAAAAAGTAATTTAATTCTAACGCACGTTTAAGGGTAAATTGAAATTGAGTTTTATTTATGGACGCTCTTTAACTGCTACGCTTCTTAACGTCTCATTCTGTATTGGGCGTGAAAGACCGGTAATTTTGCTCAAAGGCTTCTTTATGAGACTTGAGGTTCTTTTACGTGCCGTAATCTACGACACGGGACCACCGGCGTTACTTACCGTCCGAAGGAAGCCATGCTAAGGATTTTACGCCCGAAAAAATCCATCGCCCTCCGCCGGGTTTGAATCCGCGACCTCGGAAACTAGGGGCTAGCATGGTAGTCACTACACCACGGAGGACGACCCCTTTAAGGGCACATAAATACCTACAAAAATAGAATTTTGTTTAATCTTGTTAACTTTGCGGCACCAATTTGTGCCATATAGCTGTACTGATTGTAGATTACCTGTCATGGAACTAAATGACATAAGACGTGTACTCAGGTTTGTGTCAAGTGGCAATCCTAAATTCTTGTTAATGGGCGAATTGCTTATTAAATAACCGATATGACCCCAATACACATAAGTACTCTCACATTCAAACATTACACCCTGGGCATACTTTTGAAATGCTTTTGTTTAAAGACAACTTTCTGGAGCCCAGCCGGGAATCGAACCTGGGACGCCTCTTATAGCAGGCAGTTTCTCTACCGAATGAGCTCTGGCACCAATAGCAGTTACAGTGTTATTTTCAAGTATTGGTCTTTCATTTAGCGGTTTCCTCTCTGTCGGCATGGAGTGCCCTTTGTAGTTCTGCTTAGGCAAACCTTTTGGCATCCGCGCTACCCGGTATAAACTAACTTCAACTAAGGATGGTTTGTGTGGGCCACCCGGTAGTTCAAAATGGTCGCAGTGCGCGTGGGTCGCAAAGCAACCAGGTAAAGTGCACAGTAAATTTCGGATAAATATAGCTTTGCATTCTGAAGGTTTAGAGGTAAATGTATTTTGGTTCCGTGTGCAAGAATCAATGGTATTTTACACATTTTTCTCCCCCACTCAAAGGCTTTTGAGATACTGTTGGTTTGTTTTATAATGGTAGTTGTATTTACTGTGACTTTATCTGTTCCATGCAGCAGGATCATTGGCATGTAAGTATCATTCATTGACATTTTAATAAGAGAATCATTCTAACATTCAAGAAAAAAGTATAGAAATAAGCATTACAAGATGACTTTCTCACGAGTTCGAATGTCGATTGGTGTGAGTTACCTGGATGAGGTCTTTTCCCTGGAGTTTTCCCTCGACAGCTCTCGGATAACTCTAAGCTCTCGGGACCCTAGGCCCATTTGAGTTCATTTCAACAATTTCGTTCATTCATCGTCCGATATGACCTGCTGGGTTAAAGAAAGGACCTTTTAAAAAGTTATACCAATTATCGTCGTCACACTAACAAGGACACACAGAGCATTCCCATATTTGAAGTTATATCAGTTGTGCTCCGGTAATGCTAGTTGTGTATTGCAACGGTTTCAGGGATGCTGCAAATTTTAATCAGTTCAGAGTTGTGACTCTGTACATGCATGTATGTTTATATACATAAAGTACACGTATTATAGATATAAAACTCTGCAGGTGAGCAACCCGCTGCCCTAACTGGTTGTACATAAAACAGCCACATAACAAGCCATCTTCAGACGTTGGATTATGATCATTATTATGTAATGTATTACGGAATATCACATTAGTAATACAGAAACATAATGTCCGTTAGATGGATATAACAATTAAAGCTAAATGTTAGTACACCAAATACAGTTTCCTCGCATGCAGTAACACGCTTTTAAACAACCGAAACTGAAGTAAGTGGTCCCACTGATCCTGATGATGCCATTTTCCTTGCCTATTCGAATAAAGTTGACGGCGATTTGGGAATACCGTGTTCATACTGTATCACAGTGAAAGTTTCAGCCTCAAGACTATTAATTTATAAATATGGTCCTTTTCCATGTCCTTAACACCATAACATTTATTTTGTATAAGAAATCAAACTAATAACAAGGAATATCTCGGGTAGTTGGGGTGAGTTGGGATGGGGCGGATTTTCTTGAAAATCTTCATGTCGCATCTTGGAAGATACTGAACCTAAACACCAACTTTGGTATTTAAACGACATCTCGTTTTTGAACTAAACCACTCACAGCACGCGCGCGCGGAACTTTTTAGGGGCTCAGAAGGTCTCAAAACATATATTTCTGGTAAAATCTCGACATCGAATTTTTGGGTGGAATACAATACTTCGCCTACTTTATTTATTTTAAGTTCCTTTAACCAAGTAGATCATATCGGACGATGAATGAATGAGATGGATGGAATCATGCTCCAACAACTCTGGAGTTCTTTAGACATTCGTCTTCTCAGGACAAGGGAAAACCCCAGGTAAATCACTTAAGCGAGATTTGAACTCGGGACCTCTTAAATGTGAGGTAGATACGCTACCCTCACACTATAGAGGTGGACAATCAATATCTGTAAAACTAAAGGGCCTGAAACTTTTCAATGTCGTTCATAAAATAATGGTAAAAAGGGCATACCTGCTAATTACAAGAGATACAAGCATGAAACTGCTCTGAATATTGCATTACGCATGAGAAAAAGCTCTCTCTCTCTCTCTCTCTCTCACACACACACACACACACACACACACACACACACACACACACACACACACACACACACACACTGCTGGCAGGCTGAGGTGCAGCCCAAATGCTCAGTGCCCACCCTCAATAGGCTTTTACAGCAGTGTTTATTTTAGGATGGGTCAGGATGGCGGTTTTTGTTTAGGATGGAGTGATGCGTAGGGGTTAGCATGTTGCTCCTTGCCGGCGTCTGTTAGGGTACAGCGCCCTTCTGCACCTCTGGTAGATATTGGGTTTAATTTATTTAGATGTGATTAATTTTGAAGTCAATCAGTTTTTGGGTGGTTTAGAAATTAGAACTCAGCTTTCCTGTTGATTAAGTGCCCCAGTGATACCTGGTGTGTCCGGGGAACTCGTGTCGCCTGAAGCGGCAAATTCTGTTGTAATCCCCAGGAGACCTAACCAGGGTATTCTGATGTTGAGACAAATTGTCGTAGATTTTGCAGCCCGGCGCCTAATTTCATCTTCCACACATGGAGGAGGTGAGGTTTCATGAAGTAGTCTCATCGGGAACAAATGGCCAAAAGAATAGATGCACAAAATTCCCATAGCAGCCAGCTATCTGAGGTCATGACCCAGATCTCGTAGGTGTACAGCATGAGGGGGGTGGCCACGTCTCGGAAAAGGTGTAAGTTTAGGCCAACAGGCATCCCTGACCTTAGCTTGGAGCACAGAGAGGCCGATATGATGTGTTCTCGAAAAGTGACGTTATCCAGTTTCATTCCCAGGTAGATGATTGAATTCTTCCATTCAATCCTTTGGTCTTGGTACCTGAATGTGGGGCAGTCTGCGGGGATAGGATGGCTCTTGTCCGCGTTAATGTCATGCGCCTGCACCACTCTTGGACGAGGTTGAGGTGTCGTTGTACTGGGATGAAGGTTTTGAGGATGTGTTTGTTGGTGCAGAACAGCAGCTGGTCTTCAGTATCCTGGGCTGTATTGACGTGCGACTGAGTTGGCAAGTCTGACATATAGATGCTGAAGAGAATAAGGGATAGCACAGAGTCTTCGAAAAAGTCACACTGCTTTAAGAGCTCACATTCATATGGCGTTCTCTACCAGTACCTAGTAGGTAGAGAAGGTATTCCACCCAAAATTTCGATATCCAGATTTCATGGAAAATATGCGTCTTGAAGCCCCCCGAATCCAAATAATGCATTTTGTGTGTGAACAGCATAACTCAAAAACGAAAAGTCGGATAAATACCAAACTTCATATTTAATTTTAGGTTCAGCATCTTCCAAAAACGCAACACAAAGATTTTCAATTAAATCCCCCCACCCTAAACTACCCCTCACATGGAACATTTTTTAAAATTGTTTATTTTCTAAAAAATCTGATGTGTTACACTCACATGACTTTCTCTACTTTTGTACAAACTATTTTTACAAACGCTTATTCTCCATATGCTTCATGTTAATCGAGATATCGAGATGTTAATCTTATTGCTAATTTTCTTAGATGCAAGGGGAATTGGTAGGCTTTAAGCGATAGTCAAATGTTTTAACAGCTGGTTGCTGTGTGGAGTATTCCATTCTCTTTGTATTACCAGGACAAAAAAAATGAATAACGAATTTCCATTTGAGAAAAAGCATAAGTATTGGAAAATTTAAGGGAATAACAAGCAATATCTCAAAAATGGTTCACTCAAGAAAAAATGTATTGACATAAATTGTGTATTTTAATGCGATCTACATTTTTTGTGTAGTAAAATTTTGTCTATCTCTTATGGTTTACCAGTTATGCAAAAGTCGTTCACAATGAAGAATACTTTTGGAGACATTCCCAGAAAATTCGAGATATACATTTCATTTATCATGAAAATATCTTAAACATATGATATTTTAATCAAAATTGTTAGAGCCATTTTTGAGAAAATTAAAATTTTCGAAAAATATTCGATGTAAAGGGTAGTCTGGGGTGGGGGGGGGGACAGACAGACACACACAGACATAGACACACGGACATGTTTACAAAAATGTTTTTTTTTTATTCAGGGGGTCTCAAAACATATATTTCCAGTGAAATCTTGGTATCAAATTTTTGGGTGGAATACAATACTTCCCCTACTTACTCTACGTAGTAGAGAAAGTAAAAATGACTTCAATGATTTGGATTAAAATACCATATATTCAATATATTTACATGACAAATAAAATGTACATCTTGAATTTTCTGGGAATAACCTATGAAGTCCTATTCATTTGGAAGGAATTTTGTATAACCTTGTATAAGTGGTAAATGTTAAGCTACAGACGAAAATGTGCTACACATAAAATACAGATCTCTTTAAAACCCACAATTTATTTCAAATAATTTTTTTGTGGCATAAGCCATTTTTAAGATATTCATTATTAAAGGTTCAAATTGTACATTTCTTGGTTATTCTCAAGTCCTGTCAACATTCAGTTGTTTCTCGTGAGCATGAAAACACTATGAAATTTTAAGACAGCATATAGAATCCACTTCTTAAACATTTGACTATCACTGTTGCATTTGATCATAACAGCATGTGAAATATAGCTATTTCTGCAAAGGTTTATTTCGATTAAAATGTAGTAGATAGAAAAATAAGCTTTGGTAAGAATAGTTTGTATACACACTAATAAACGATAGATGGCAGGGAAAGTCATGTGAATGTATCACATCAGATTTTTTTATATCTCTTGTACAAACTATTCTCATAAAACCTTATTGTTAATTGCTTAGCACACACCCCCTTCCAAATCTGGTCGCCCTTTGGTTTCCTTCATCTCACCCTTCCCTCCTGGGGATTGTTGTAAGGGCCAATGGGCTCGCATGTGCTTGCTCCAATGGTTTGGAGGCCTCCTCTTGACGTTCTCGGGCTTCAAGCCAGGTGAGGTGATATTGGTACATCGGCATTCCGGTAGTGTGCATCTCTCCCATCATCAGGATGCTGAATGATGCTGAATTCAGCATTCTGATGATGGGAGAGATTCACGAAACGTCGAGTACCAACATCACCTCACCTGGCTTGAAGCCCGAGAACGTCTAGAAGATGTCCATTGCCAGGAAAGCTTCAGCACTTATTTCTCTGCACTACTTTGCTTTCACATGATTTTCAGTATAATGTTTGATGTTTAATGCAGGCAGCTAAAATGAAACTCTTTGTTTCCTTGTACACATTCTTATTTCCTCCACTGTTGCTCTTAGAATAAAGATATTAAGTTTCACATCTGAATATTCAAGTTTGAACCCTGTTTAATACAATACATTGGTTTTGATTTTCCAGTCTGATCCCAGAGGTGGCGTGGATATCAATGTGTACCAGCATAAGAAGACGCTGGCCCAAGGCATGATGGACATCGCCCTTCTCTCAGCAAATGCAAATCAGTTGCGCTATGTCTTAGAAACGGGATCCTCTCACCCTTATTATTACCCAAGTCTTGTTATGATCAGCATGAGTTTACTACTTCAGGTAAGCCCCATTGAATCCAGTAGTCTGTTTTGTTGATAAAGATGCCTGTCTCAGCTTCCCTTTTTAAGAATTTCAATTCCTGTTAAAAAACTTGACACTTGTGCATTTCGTACTGGATTGAAACTTCACTGTTTAAGTGTATTACGCAATTTATGGTTGAACTAGAATATTTTTTACAAATGGAAAGATTTTCATATCAAGCATAATTAGCGATGAAAATCCCATGAGTATAAAAAAATGCCACATTCACAGTATTGTACATAATTTTATTTACAAATCATACAAAAATTCATAAATTTGTGAAGTCAGGATGAAAGTATATTGTGAGATTTATGTTTAGAACCTGTATTGAGCATAAATAATGAAGAACATATGCAATGTGTCTTAATCAGGAAGTTTATGACACTGAAATTGAAAAATCTCTACTTCTCACATCTTGAAACTGTTTAATTAAACTGTATTACTTTCTCTACTACGTAGAGTAAGTAGGGGAAGTATTGTATTCCACCCAAAAATTTGATACCGAGATTTCACCGGAAATACATGTTTTGAGACCCCATGAATCCAAAAAAAGCATATTTACAAACATGTCTGTGTGTGTGTCTGTGAACAGCATAACTCAGAAACGAACAGTCGGATAAACACCAAACTTGGTATTTAGGTTCAGTATCTTCCAGAGATGCGACACAAAGGTTTTCAAGAAAATCCCCCCATCCCAGATTACACTTTACATGGAACATTTTTTGAAAATTTTAATTTTCTCAAAAATGGCTCTAACGATTTTTATTAAAATATCATATGTTTAAGATATTTTCATGACAAATGAAATGTATATCTCGAATTTTCTGGGAATGTCTCCAAAAGTATTCTTCATTGTGAATGACTTTTGCATAACTGGTAAACAATAAGAGATAGACAAAATTTTACTACACAAAAAATGTAGATCACGTTAAAATACACAATTTATGTCAATACATTTTTTGTTATTGAGTAAACCATTTTCAAGATATTGCTTGTTATTCCCTTAAATTTTCCAATACTTATACTTTTTCTCAAATTCGTTATTCATTTTTTATGTCCTGGACATGCAAAGAGAATGGAATGCGCCACATAGCAACCAGCACTTAAAAGATTTGACTATCGCTTATAACCTACCATATTCCCCTTGCATCTACAAGAAAATTAGCAATAAGATTGACATCTCGAAATCTCAATTAACATGAAGCATATGCAGAATAAGCATTTGTATAAATAGTTTGCACAGGAGTAGAGAAAGTCATGTGAGTGTAACACATCAGATTTTTTTTGTTATGGTTGTAAATAAACATTAGCAATGGTGTGTTATGTTCACTTTACACATATTTGCAAGAGGACTTGATACACAATTTCTTCTTCTTCTTCTTCTTCTTCTTCTTCTTCTTCTTCTTCTTCTTCTTCTTCTTCTTCTTCTTCTTCTTCTTCTTCTTCTTCTTCTTCTTCTTCACTTCAAGGATTAGGTATTACACCTGTTCTGTCTTCGCATTATGTTTTTATTTCCATCTCTTTATTGATGTCTCTTTTTCCTAGTGGTTTATATTTATTAATATTGGTATGTTTTCTTGACTCATATGCTTCATGTGCTCTTTCCAACATTTATTTTCTTCAATTTTATCATATAATTTATAAATATTCAGTTCTTCTCTAATTGTTTCATTTCTTATTAAGTCTAATCTAGTACATCCTTTAGTTCTCCGTAAAAATCTCTTTCGATTGAATTTTACTTTTGACCTTTTCTTTTATTATCCAAGATTCGTTCACACACCTAATCACCGGAACTGCCATGGTCTTGTAAAACTCCAGCTTTGTTTCTTTCCTTGTTTTATGTTGTAGAGTTCTTGTTATTGTTCTACAAATTTGTTGAAATTTATTTATCTTATTATCTATATCCCTATCCACGTCAAAACTTATGTCACAACCCAAATAATTAAAATTCATGACTTGTTCAAGGAAATTATTTCTTTTTTAGGCTTAATTAATTAAACAGAGATTAAAATTTTGTAATTGATGGATATTTCACTCCTAATTTAAATTACAGCAATACCATTCTATGCAATGTCTCACCAGTGATTTATGTCTCATTCACTTTCTAGTCAAGTTGCAGTCACAGAAATTGCTGGCCAGTTCTATTCCAGCCATAATAATAATAATAATAATAATAATAATAATAATAATAATAATAATAATAATAATTATTATTATTATTATTATTATTATTATTATTATTATTATTATTATTATTATTATTTTACTAACTAGCCGTTTCTGTTATTAAGCTATACTAGACAGAAATATTAGTCTATCATGTCCGTCAACTTACATCATTAAGCACTTTAATTTTTCCCAGCATCTACTTAAGATACGTAGAGGAAGTGTTGGAGTCTACCCAAAAATTTAATATAAGATTTCACCAGAAAAGCATGTTTTGTTGTCCCTAGAATCCAGAAAATAAAACAATTCTTCTTAGAGAAAGCTGTGTGCGTGTACCTGCTTGGATCTTAATGATTTTGATTGAAATACTATATGTTTAAACATTTACATGAAAATAATCAAATTTCCTGAGAATAACTTCAGAAGTGCTCTTCATTTTGAATGAATTTTATATAATTTTGTATAACTGGTAACTCATAAGTTACACTAAAGCTTACTACATAAAAAGTACAGGTCCCTTTAAAACACATACTTTATTTAAAATAACTTTTTTATGTCATTAAGTATTTCTGTCAAATTTGTTGTCATTAGTTAAATTTTTCAATGGTTTCTCAACTTTTTAAGTTATGTCACCATTCAATTGTTTCTTGCATTGCCATGGAAAGAGTATGGAAAGCCAACATTTAGGAATCTGGGTTCTAAAGATTTTACTATTGCTTTAGACTCTTGTATATACAATGAAACATGTTGTTGTTGTTGTTGATCTAATGTGCAGGATTTTGATCCATCAATTATTCCCTTGCTAGCCAATATAAATTGTGTATCTTCCCATCTGGTACAGTTTTCCTCAATTCTAGGCATTCTAGTAGGTGTTCTCCATTTAAAATCTTGCAGCACTGCAAATCTTACATGCTTTGTCATTCATAAAACCAAACCTATGTAGATGTTCTGCCAGATAGTCATGTCTAGTGGCTAATCTGAAGTGAGCAACGGCTTCTTTCCTTGGGACATTTTTTATTTTTTGTACTATTTCTTTTATGTTGGAGTAATTTTTGTTAGTAATTTCCTTTTGAACATTATGTTGATATTTTTTTCTATATTAATTTTGACATTTTTTAGTTTCATATCTAGTCCACAAGTCTTTATAGATTTTGAATATAACACTGCACCCTTTTTGGCCAGAAAGTCTGCTGTCTCGTTACCATTCACTCCCACTTGTGCTGGTACCCACAGTAATATTATCTGTTGAAATTTTATTTGTAGTAATCTATAATAAGATCTCACATCCTTAATATTATAAGATTTATCTGGACTATCATATTGTTCTATTGCTTGAATGGCAGAAACTGAGTCTGTGAGAACAACTACTTTATTTTCTTTTATATCAGTCCTGTAGTATATCTGTTCTAATGCTTGTTTTATTGCAACAACTTCGCCATCAAAATTTTTGGATTGTCTAGGCAATGTAAAATAATATGAAAAGTATTTACAGTATACACCACCTCCCACATTACTTCTCAATTTGTCTGCAGAACCATCTGTATAAATTCTAAGCCACTCTGTTTCGGGGAATTGATTATGTAGATGTTCAAGTGTAGCAATTCTGCATACTTCTTGTTTATTTAGTTGTTCCGTCAGCTCTTTATTTGTTACTATATTGATAAAATCCATTGTATTAGTTCTAGGAGGATGAGGAGTGCATTTTCCTGATAAATTTAGGTAATTATAATTCTTCTCTAAAAGGATTTATTTGTAATCTGTGTTTTTAGCTTGTATTCTCTAGGTAGTTGTTGAAACCATTGATGTTTGCTTGGGTTTGTTTTTAATTTTACATATAATTGTGCAGCTTATATTTCAATGTTGGCTTTCATTGAAACCATACAGAAGCAGCCAGTATAATGCACAATGAAATGTGTAATGAAGCATTTCTATAAATGTTTATTTTCATTAACATGTAACAGCTAGTAAAATAGAGTTTTGTGAAAATATCTAGATTGCAATAGAGATATAAAAATAAATTATACTGGGTAGAGAAACTCATGTAAATGTATCACTTTAATATTGTTAAAGAAGTGCCATTTATGATTTGCAGATAGTAGTTGGCGTTGGACTCATCATCAACAGCCGATATAACATAAAGAAGGAAGGCCAAGTGTACAAGGCCAACAGAATCAACAATTGCACAGTAGTTGGTATATTCTTTGTCACCATCATCAACGTGTTCATCTCAGCTTTTGGCGTTGCAAACACACAGCTCATTGAACCCATAAGGCTTGTTGACGATACAGAGATAGAGAATGTTACTGTTGAACAAGAGGCCAATTTATGAGCATATCATAATTTTCATCATAGCGTGAAAGACCTTTGGTTCATGCTGAGATGTGCTATGGTAACACATAATAAAGAATGTGTTTAAATGCTGTTAATGTGTGAAATGGAATCAATCAGCAGGTTTGTGATGTTTGAAATGTTGCTCAGAATTGTTCACTGTGAAAGGAAAAACAAACACATTGGACAGCCCTCACATTCACATTTTGCTCATTCAGAAGCCATGATGGTTTTGTGTTTTAGGGGGACTAAATTGCCCAAAAATGATAATTTTAGCTTTTGTGCAGTCTTAGCAGCTGAAATTTCCTCTTTAATTTGATATAATATATTTTATCATTGTAGACACAATACTTATATGTATTTTAAATACATTTTTAAAAATGCTACTGTATCTTCAATTTTGTACTGCAAACTCAGCACCACTTCACAGACAAAAGTCATAACTAGCGACAGGCAAAATATGAAATTTCATGTTGCTTGATATGATTACGGGAACAAGTATTTTTACACTTCGCAGTGTAACTTTGCAAACTTTTTATATTTCATACTATTTAGGCAAAAACTTTATATTTTACCCTTCTTCACACTTCTTCGTATTTTGTAATATTTACAGATTTTTGCTTTCCAGATATTCTATTCAGCGAGTTTTCTGTAAAACACATTTAGAAAACCCAACTCACTCTTTCCTGGAAGCGCATCTGGAAAACCCACACCACCCTTTCCAAAGGTTAAGTAGAGTTGAGAAAATGTAGCATTTTCTTTGTGTGATATCACATGCAAAATTAAATGTCCTCTATTCTTCAAAGTTGCATTTAACACAGTATGGTGAGAAATGCTACTATACAAGATGAAGGCATATGGCATATCAGGCCACATGCTAAACTGGTTTCAAACCTTCCTATCCCAAAGATGGTTTGCACTACAATACATAACAGTCACATCTAAATGGAAACAAACAAGAGTTGGACTACCTCAAGGGTCTGTTACAAGTGCTATTCTGTTCAATATATATACGACCTAGTAGATGTACTATAGAAAACAGGTAACATACAAGTAGGAATGTTTGCCGACGATGTGGTAATATGGACTTCAGAAAAGAACATAAGATCTGGGAAACATTACAAAAAACTACAAACAACAATGGAGAATACAATCATAACCCTAGAACAGTGGACTAATAATAACAATATGGAAATAAATAGAAGAAAAACTCAGCATCAACTATTCACAATGAGCATAAAATAGAAAATATATGCCTGCAAACCAACAACAAAAAACTACAACAAGCAACTACAACAATGTATCTAGGGATAGAATTAGATAAAAAATGATCAATGAAAGAACATGTAAACAATGTTAGGAATAAAATCAACAAAAAGAACATTTTAAAGCATTTAGCAGGAATAAAATGGGGTGGAAACATGGATCTCCTTAATAATACATATAAAACATACATAAAACGTAACCTATTGTATGGAGGGGAACTTACTAGCAACAGTAAACAAGAGACTTAAAAAGTAAACTAGAAATTTCACAAAATAATTCACTAAGAATAATAACAGGAGCTGTAAAAACAACACCAATTACAATACTACAAAGCTTCACAAAAAACATGGCTATAGAATTGGAACATGAGTTGAAAGCAATTACTCTAGCACAAAAACTGCAAGTCAATAGAAAGAAAAACAGATACAGATACTATAAGTAATTTAAAAACTCAAATAAGCTTCAGAAGATATATTAATAACTTAAAATACAAGAATATAATTACAACAAATATAACTGCAACAGAGGTAACAAGACCAATAGAATATATTGATATACAATATCAGAATGACCTGATATATACAATACACAAACAAAACAATATACCAGATGAAATGAGAGCTATAGCAATAGCTACGGAAAATGAAAGATACCCAGAAAAAGAATGGCTCTGAATATATACAAATGCCGGTGCAGGAGTATACTGTAAACATTTTGTACAGTATCTAACATTAGATGAAACGTTAAATCACTATGATGGAGAATTAACAGCTATAAAAGCAGCATTACAGAACATTTTATATAGACCATACATAAAACAAAAAATAGTCATCAGACTCAAAATCAGCCATAAATGGGATAGTAAATTACAATAATAAAACAACAAGAAATATTAAAGAAATGAGAAGCCTAATTAAAGCAGTTGAAACTAGAAATCATTTCACTCTACAATAGATCCCAGCTCATGTCGGACTTTTGGGCAATGAACATGTGGATCAATTACCAAAGAAAGGTGCAATACAACAAATAAAACCTGCAGGACAAATAGAAATAAATAAACAATTAAATAACATTAAACAACATTTCAAAAGACAGCAGAGACTTGATGAAGAAGATAAATTAAAAGATAAAGATTATAAGAATATTAAAGATAGAGTTGATTTACAAAAAATGCCAAGGAAGACTGCAGTGGTCTTATTTAGGATGGCAACTGGCCACGATTGCCTCGCAGAACACCTCTACAAGATATGATGTGTACCTACACCCAAGTGCACTCTTTGTGAAGATGTCATCCTGAACAAACAACATCTCACCAAATGCAAAGACCTTAAAAGTGATAACTTACAGACTTTATATTGGGAAGCCAGAGGGAAAAATGATGTAGATTAATTAATCCCCAGTGCCATTGGTCAACAACAACAACTATTCTTGAAGAGCTTTTATTTTTGCAAATGGTGCTTTTAGTGGCATATTGTAGTTAGTATTAAGTTAGAAGAAAGCAACCAGCAACTTCTTTCTGGTTTTTTCTATATATAAGAGTTATGTAATGATTAAAATCTACAAACTCCATGTAATTTGTTGTATTTCATTTTATATTTAGTTATTAAATATAGATAAAAATCTATAAAGGCTATTTTTAAAGTAATGAAGTGAACTGCTCCAAATCTTTAAAGAATAAGATTTTTTGGCTTTAATGTATACAGTGCTTTCAATGTATGCCGAGGCCACAACCGCCTTATATGCGTATTGGCCAAGATGGCAGTGACCTTGGTATTATGCTGCTGCACAGAAGCAATTCAGAAAGTGTCAAGCGTACGGTTATCAGCTGGGAGCTGTATCAGTCATTGCTTTGTCTTCGTGTTGTGAAGTGTTTCGACAATACGTGTGTTGTGTGTGATTTCCTTAGGAGTGTTATTCTCTTATTAGTCTACGGAAGTGCCTGCCAACAAATTCACACTTGAGCAGCATATTTTGATGTAGGATACATACGTGTAAACTGAATAATGTAGACAGTGTGTAGACAATTTCAGCAGCAATTTCCTGGATATCCAGTTCAGGGTAGAGACACATGAGATGTTTGGTAAATAAATTTAGAACAACAGGATCACTAAATACTAAAAAATAAAGTTTATAGGAACAATCCCCATACCATAGACAAACATAAGGACAATATAAAAGCAGAAATTATGAACATTTCACATGTAGAATGTACATTGTGAATGGTAATCTCATCTGATCATGTCAAGAATGTCTTCACGCAGATGGACAACACTTATAACAAGGTTAGTACTCCTTACATATATGTTACTGACACTTGTGAGTAAGTAACATGGGGTTATGGAACGGAAAAGCCCGTAGTATAGTAGACAGTGTGGAGCATGCATTGATGTGATCTGTTGCCTTGGCATAAAAAAAAAGGCACTGTATATTTCATATTTTGAAACACTTTTCTTTATATTTTTATACTTTGGTAAAAGAGTTTTAAATGTTACAAATTTTTCTTCATATTTTGCCTTTCTCTAGCCACAGCTCCTACACACTTTGGGGTAGAGATGTAAATGTTAGCTCATCTTTTAAAGGAAGTTTTCCTCTACAAATTGGTACTGCTGCTGTTAAGCATATAGCCTCTGTGTGCTCAAGCTATATAGTTTCTTTCTGTGTACATATATGCATTAATTTTCTTCATTTTTGCTTTGAGTAGCTTTTTCTTCAATTATATTTTTGGTGCAAATGACCCATTATCCCAAAACTATTGAAGATACATCAATTAAATTTTAGGATGATAAGAACAACCTTTAAGTGCTGATATGACTCTACTTTGGTGTTAATAAAATGTTGCAGATAAATTTTAATCAAATATGTTATAATTAAGAAAATAATTCTATGTTCCTTAATAAACAAGACTTATACATTAAGGAAGACCAGTGAACTAGAAGGCATGCATCTACTTCTGTAAATGTTTCTGGCTCATAATTTCTGAGATAATGTGTCATGAAATTGACAGATTTAACATTGCTGGGATAGGACTTTTAATCTCCCCCTAATTCTATTCCTGTTAGTGCACAAGATGCAAGACATAATAATGATCTTATTTTATATATGTTTAAAATGCACAATGCTCAACTTCATATAGGTACTCTGTAAAATGTGATGAAGCCTAATAAAACCTTCAAGAAATAATTTAAAATGATACAATTCCTTCAACATCCATTGGCAGCATCTTCCAAACATAAGACACAAAGGTTTTCAAGAAAATCCTTCCATCCCAAGCAAACCTTTATATGAAAAAAAAAAAATTTTTTTTGTTGTTCCTGATGTTCTCATAAATGATTTTCTCTGAAATACCATGTGTTTTAACATACAGTAAAACCTCGTTAATCCAGACCACTTGGGGCTCAATGTTATCTGGATTATCAAAAGCCTGGATTAAGTGAAATAAAGACCACAGAGAAAAACTGTGAATGAAATTAGAGTACTGTATAATTGTATTAGAACATAAGATACAATAGGCTCATCTTATTTTAATTATACATTCTTTATTTGTTTGATTTGAAGAAACTATCAATTTTCTCGACAAAGTCTATTACACAATTCAGATACTGTTTGTTTTGCTATTCCATATTCTGCACATTCACACGAAACAGTGGCACCATTTTCAAGCCTTTCGATAATTTTCAGTTCCTTGTGTATTGTAAGTGATTTACTTACGTTTACCTGATGATATTTTAGGTTTACTAAACGACATTATGCAATTGATTTGTTTCTTAGCTTAATGACTGAGAAAGGCAAGTGTTAAACTAACCCTTCTGACAAGAGTTGCAAGCCCTATCGCAGGTACAGCAAGGGTGTGGGAAGGAGGGCAGCCTAACGTACCATTGTCACTAAAGTATTCCTAGTATTCTTAAGAAATGCCTATTGTACAGTCTGTGCAAAAATAAAATGGACAATTTCCTTAAGTTTGTCGTAGTGCAGTGCTATAATTTAAGTTAGCAATTCACAGAATTTTTTTTTTAAGGATGCTTGTCCGGATTAAGCCAAATCTGGTTTAAAGGTGTATGGATTAACGAGGTTTTATTGTATTTGCATTACCAATAAAATGTATATCTTGAATTTTCTGCACGTGAAGTTCTCTTTACTGGAATGAATTTTGTTTAATTTTTACTTTCTCTACTACGTATAGTAAGTAGGGGCAGTATTGCATTCCACCCAAAAACTCGATACCGAGATTTCACCAGAAATACATGTTTTGAGACCCCCTGAATCCAAAAAAAAGCATTTTTGGAAACATGTCTGTGTGTGTGTGTCTGTGAACAGCATAACTCAGAAACGAACAGTTGGATAAACACAAACCTCATATTTAGGTTCAGTATCTTCTAGAGATGCGACACAAAGGTTTTCAAGAAAATCCCCCCACCTCAGATTACCCTTTACATGGAACATTTTTCGAAAATTTTAATTTTCTCAAAAACGGCTCTAATGATTTTGATTAAAATATCATATGTTTAAGACATTTTCATGACAAATGAAATGTATATCTCTAATTTTCTGGGAATGTCTCCAAAAGTATTCTTCATTGTGAACAATTTTTGCATAACTGGTAAACCATAAGAGATAGACAAAATATTACTACACAAAAAATGTAGATCGCGTTAAAATACACAATTTATGTTATATACATTTTTTTTGTCATTGAGTGAACCATTTTCGAGATATTGCTTGTTGTTCCCTTAAATTTTGCAATACTTATACTTTTTCTCAAATTCGTTTTATTCATTTCTTTTTTTGTCCTGGTAATGCAAAGAGAATAGAATACTCCACATAGCAACCAGCTCTTAAAATATTGGACTATCGCTTAAAGCCTACAAATTCCCGTTGCATCTACAAGAAAATTAGCAATAAGATTAACATCTCGATTAACATGAAGCATATGGAGAATAAGCATTTGTAAAAATAGTTTGTACAAGAGTAGAGAAAGTCATGTGAGTGTAACACATCAGATTTTTTATACCTGGTAATACATAAGAAATAAATAAAAATATTTTACACAAAGAATATAGATCTCTTTAAAACACACATTTTATTTTGAATAACATTTTTGTGACCAGCTATTTCCTTTAGTTTTTCAATACTCCATTTTTATTTTCTCTGCCATACCCAGTAGATAGAGGAATTGCATTCTACCCAAAAATTTGATGGTGAAATTTCAATGAAAATAAATGTTGTGGCCCCTTAATTAAAAAAAAAAAGAAAGAAAGAAAAGCAGTTTAGAGAAAAGTCCATGTGTGCATGCATTTGTCTTTGAGCAGTGTAACTCAAAAGCAAAAAGCTATACTTTTAAAGATGCGACATGAGGGTTTTCAAGAAAATCCCCCCACTTCAAACTACCCTTTACAGAAAACTGTTTTGTTATTTTTTATTTTCTTGATTTTCTTAAAAGTGACTTATAACAATTTTATCTAAATTACCATATGTTTAAGATATTTGCATGACAAATGAAATATATCTTGAATTTTCTGGGAATAGTCTGTGAGGTCCTCTTTGCTATGCCTGAGCGGGATGGCTCAGGTGGTTATGCCTGTAGTTACTTGAATGATTAAACATAAGCCTAAAAGAGAACCGAAATTTCACCATGATCTAATATTTGATGGTGTTGGTAAATCTGTTAGGGCGTTATTAGAGATTTTGATAATAGGGTGAATTTTTCGTAAGGGGCGCATTCGGGAGGTCCCGGGATCGATCCCCCACTCTAGCCCATGGAATTTTTGTGGTTTCCCCAGGTCACCAGGTGAATGCTAGGGTGGTTCATCTTCTACCACAACTCTCCTTCCTCTCATTTCCTGTACCCATTACCTTGTCATATGTTTCAGGTTTGTAGGACCAGGTGTTCGGCGGGTTGCGGCTGGGCGGTGACTTGCGCTCTGTAAAGGTTTCTTCCCTGGTACCGCTCAGTAAGGTCTCTCCTCAGCGTCGGGCTCCGCTCCGGGGAACTCTGGAGTTTGGTGGCTTGTGAGCTGGGACCGTGAGGCGTTGGATGCGTTCTATCTGGAAGCCCGTTCATGCTTGCGTCCGTCGGCTTCCGAAACTGTTCGCCCATCGGGTCTCTCCCCACATCCTTCCCTTCCAGGGGTCACGTTGAAAGCAAAAAAGGGTGACCGGCTTGCGTGCGGTGCTCCTCCCCGGTTCCGGGAGCCCCTCCGCGCTATGTACCTTTACCTCTTCACTATAAATGATATTTGTATAGCAGGTAAACCATAAATAACAGACAAAAGCTTACTACACAAAAAATGTGCATCTTATTAAAAACTACATAATTTGTGCCAAACATTTTTTATGGAGTTAACTATCTCCAAGATGTTCTCTTATATTTGTTTGATTTTTTAAAAAAAATACTTTTATTTTTTAACTGGTTAACAACTGTTTACTTTTTTCTCAAGGTCATACAAAGAGCATAGAATACCAAACCCTTCATATAGCATTCTACATTTAAAACATCTGACTAGCGCTTTCTATACTGTATCCTACAGCAAAACGTGTTTAATTTAATTTTATTTGGATTAACAAACAGGCAAATAAAATAATAAGTCTTGTAAGAAAAGCTTGTAGAAAGTAAGCAGTGAAAGTCAAGTGAGTAATACATCACTTTTTCTTTTTAACTACGCTTACCGAAAATCAAATGTTCTAGGATGCCACCATTTTCTTTACAGGAAATGTTAAATTTTGTTGCATGTTCTGAAACTTATGTATGTATGTATTTATTTATTCTGCAATTGGGTACTTCTCGGTGGCAGAATTAAACCGTACAAAATTTACATCACCATGACTAGCTTACAATAATAATAATAAACAAGACTAACAATACAAAATGATTAATTTTAAATATTAACGAAGCTTTTAAAATCCCTAATTACTGAACCATTTATAGTTTACTTAACTATTCACAATTACTTAACTATTCACAATTTACTTAACTATTCACAATTTACTTAACTATTCTCAATTTACTTAACTATCTACAAAGTACTTAACAATTTACAAAGTACGTAACTATTTTCGAGGTACTTAACTATTTACAATTGGTCCTTATATTTAGTTACCAGTATTTTCAACCTGGTAATGTCAACTTTAATAGTATAGTTTGTGAAATGAGTACACTAGTTAATTAACCAACATTTATTCTGCTAATATTATTTCTGAACTGCTTTAAGGTCAGAGGACAGCCCTGAAAGGTTGCTACAGGCAATTCATTCCATTCCTCAATGGTTCTATTAACAAAAGAAAATTTTCCCACGTCGGTTCTGCACTTTCTACCCCTAATTTTAAACAGATGATCGTTTCGACCGTAGTGTGCTGGATTCTCTAACCTTTCTCTAACATCCGCCCAAGCATTTGAACCAGTATAAGCTTTAAATAACGCAACTAATCTATGTTTTTTACGCCTAACTTTTAGCGGTTCCCATTCATTCTCTTCACCTTTTGTAAACCCAAAATCTTTACCTCTCCTTATGAATTTTATAGCCCTTCTCTGTACTTTTTCTAAGGAATCAATCTGATTGACTCTGTATGGGTCCCAACATGCTACTCCATATTCCATAACCGGCCGCACTAAAGATTTGTAGGCTAGTTCCCTGGTCTTTGCGCTCCCCTTTTTCAGTATTCTCATTACGAAATGCAATGCTTTCCACGCTTTCCTAGATGTACTATTTATCTGTTCCCCCCATCCAGCATTACTTGACACACTCCCAAATATTTGCAGCTGTCCACCTGTGGAATTGGTTCCCCGCCTATTTGATAGTTATGTATAATCTTCCCCTTAGTTCTGCTAAAAACAATGGACTTACTTTTCCCAGCATTAATTGTCATTTTGTTTGCTTCGGCCCACCGCCTGATTTCATTGAGGTCGTCCTGAAGAGCAGTCTCATGCATAGAATTCCTAATCTTATTGTAAATAATACAATCGTCTGCGAACAGTCTTATCTGGCATTTAATGTTTATATGGATATCATTAACAAAGATAAGAAACAGTAACGGGCCCAGTACCGAGCCTTGGGGCACGCCCGAACTTACGGTCCCCCCTTCTGACAGTTCTCTACCTACTCTTACTCTTTGCGTCCTCCCTTTCAAAAATTGTTCTACCCACAATACAACGCGATTATCAAGTCCCGCATTTGCTAGTTTCCGGATGAGTAAACTATGTGGCACTACGTCAAAAGCTTTAGAAAAATCTATCACCACTGCATCAGTCCTTCCCCCTGCATCCACCTCATCTGCCAAATCTTGAATTAATGAAGTTGTTTGACTTTCCCATGAATACCCGGATCTAAACCCATGTTGCGCTTTGTTGAACCACTGTTTGTTTTCTAATTCCTCCCGTATGTATTCTGCAATTAGATGCTCCATTACTTTACACACTACCGACGTTAGGCTGACAGGCCGATAATTATTTATTTCTGTTTTATTACCCCCTTTGTATATTGGAAATCAATAGCGGATTTCCAGTCTTCCGGTAGTGCACGGTTGTTAATTGACATGTTAAACAAGAGCATTAGGTAGGGAATCATGGCTTCTCCCCCTATTTTTAATATTTCAGTAGGTACGTTGTCCGGCCCTCTTGATTTTCGATTCTGTAGCATCTTGATCCTTTTACGTAATTTTGGAGCCATTATTTGAAATAGCGATTCTCCACCACTCCTATTTTCCCGTTCAGGACTATCATCCATTTGATGAAAGACCGATACAAAATGTGCATTTAATATGTTCGCCTTTTCCTTATCATTTATTACGGCAGTCCCGTTAACTTTGAAATCTGGTATGCCTTCTTTATTACCCCTGCGTCTCCTCACATAATTGTAAAATGCTTTCCATCCATCACTTTCCTTATTTAAAATCTGTTCTAAGAACCGCTCCTGCGCTTGCAACTTTTCGTTTTGTAAATTCTTGGTTAATTCTTTAAATTTAATAAAATGCCATTCTGATTTCCTCCTTTTATGATACGCGCGCCTTGTTTTCCTTTTAAGTGACCTAATACGTTTTGTATAAAATTCTGGATCAGCGTTATTTTTCATAACTTTAAAAGGTACATGTTTCATAATTGCTTCCGAAGTAAGTGTTTTGAAACTAGCCCAGGCTTCATTTACACTAGTGGCAGATTTTACGAAAGACCAATATTGCTCGCGTAGAAAATTCTGAATAGCAGCCCCGTCCGCTTTCTGGAAATTCCAGCTAATTGATGTTTGTTCTAATTCAAACCGGTTCAATCGTACCCCCAGCTTACTTCTAATTGCACACAATGGTGGTCACTGATACCTGGCAAGACCTCACATTCAGCAAACAAAGACTGAGGCCTGCATAAAAATACATCTATACCCCCGCCGCTATAACGTTGCACTTGACAGCTAGCGTTTAAGTTGGTACACTCGCGAAAAAACAGATGAAAAGCTTCAACCGTTTGACTTCCTAAGCCAATCACAAGGCAGCATTCCGGATGGTCGATGACAAAGCGGAACCGGATCTAGAAACGGCTCTGTTGCCGGATGTAACTATTCCCAACCATGTGCTTCAGTTTGTGAATCTCTAGTAGAGCGTCGAGTTGTTCTTTGCAAGCTACATATTGTTCATTGTTATTTGTTATTTAGATTTGTGGTTATTGTTTGATAGTTTTGTTATTGTTCGTTTATACATTTATTTATTTATATTTATCTATTTTATATATATTTCATTCATATTATTTATTTAAACAAAACTTAAGTGCGGCAATGTCGGAAAAACGACGCCGATCGCCGAGTGATGATTCACGAAGTGAAAATCCTTTGCGCCGAGGTGTGCCACTTAATAGTCAGGCATTGGAACTATTATGGAGAACCCGGGAGTTCTTTGAACAGGAAAAGGAGTACGTGAAGCTTCACGGAAATCCCTCTATTCCTGCTGATAAAGCCGTACAACGAACTGCAGCAGCTCTTGGTTTAAGCAAGAGAACTGTTGTTCACAAAGGAGTGAAACTACAAGAGAAAGAGGACAAAATTCCTGAACCATCTGGAACACAACAGGTATTTCTATCAACTCCAGGGAAGAAGAAAAAAAAGAAGCCTCGTCCAGTCACAAATATTGATGCTTTCCAATTAGACGCCATACGTAGACACATTTATGCCTATTATCACAGAAAGGAGTATCCGACCATACCAAAGCTGCTTATATCGCTTATTTTCAATTAACAATAATAATACGAAATAGTTATTATTCAGTGACGTTCGCTACTTACGTAAACTTTTTGTATGGGGCTTAGACACGATAGAAATGAGAACAATCAGCTGTTGTTGTTTACTAGCCACTCTGGCAACGTCGCAACCACGATGTAGCCAACCTTACGCGAAGCCACACGAACTGTCAAGTGCAACGTTATAGCGGCGGGGGTATAGTAAGGCTGATTGCCGAGTACTTGTGTTAACGACTTGCAACAACCCCTGTTCCCAAACCAGAAAATTAACAAGATTTTGGTCTTCGCCTCCTATTAACTGACCTTTCCAGTTTACATTTGGCAGATTTACATCCCCTGCTACAATAACGTTTCCCTTTACGGAAGAGATTTTTTCTATTAATTTATGCAACGTTTTGTGATTAGTTTCGCTAGGTGGTCTGTAGCAAGCTATTATTGTTATATTATTACCTTCGTTTTTTTGATCAATAATTTCAATTGCCATAATCTCTACATCCTCTTCTACCCATAGCGCTTTGCTTTGTAACTCTGACTTAGCGCAAATAAAAATTCCCCCTCCCCTTCCGTCCCTGTCCCTCCTAAACACCCTGTAATCTGAGCTGAAAACTTCCGCATCATTTATATCAACATTTAGCCATGACTCCGTAGCTATAATTACATTTGGATTACATATCTCCATTAAATTCCAAAACTCTACAACTTTATTCATAATACTACGGCAATTTACCTGTAACAGCCTTAAAAAGCCAGCCCCTACCTGTGAATCTTCGTTTCTCCGAGGTTGTTGTCACTGTTGCTTCTGCCGCTTGCTGCCATCGCTCCACGTCGTCACCCTCCCGAACAAAGCTGCCAACTTCGAAGATCCACTTCGGTTTAAGTGCACACCGTCCCGTCCGTAGTCCCAGTCTTCAATCCACGAATTTGGGTCCAGAAACTTCGCGCCCAGTCGCTCCGCTACCCATGCATACGAGTCGTAAAGTTAAAGAAACTGCAGAAATCTACTTTGCATAAATGCAAATATTTTTTAATTAAAAAAATAAAATATTCCAGCTAGATTCTAGATATTGTGAGCTCCGGTAAGCGCATCCCAGCTCGGCACCTGCATGGGACCTCAACTGATCTTCAGAACAACGGGTGCACAATAAAGCCATTATGCACAACTTTTATTGCTCCAGAAGGTTGCTTTCAACCCTTTTCAGTAGCTTCTCCTTCTAGAACATTCCGTATTTTATGGGCGGCCTATATAAGGAAATACTCTGCCCATTAAGGGAGTTTAGTTAGTTACGAAGTTTATCAAGAAGTTCAACAGCTTGGATAGCACCTAGTGCAGTTCAGTTTTGAGTTGTGACTCAGCAGTTCAGTCGTGATTTGTAAGAGGCAGTTGCGTTCTGTTTTGAGTGTGTGTCGAAAGTGCCTCAAGTGTAAAGTTTTTGCTACGCTGAGCACCTAAGTGGCAAGGTGTGGTTAGCAACAATTGACGTTCTCATTTGTTATGTTGATGTCAGGAGTGGGATATAAACGCCGCAATGGAGCAACTACTTCAACAATTATTAAGCGAAGTGCAGACCAAGAAATTCAGAATGGAGAAGATGTGGACAAAAATGGACTCCGGGATGGAGAAGATGGGAAGCCAAATAACAACAGTGAATTTCGCATTGGAGAAAATGAAGGGTGTAAAATGAAGACAGAAAAATCCGCGATGAAGGCGAAGCTATCGACCAAACTAAAATTGACGAACAATTGGCTGGCATGAAAAACAACGTGGAAGAGCTCAGAGGAAAGGTGAAAAACCTTGGCCAATGCATTAACATCCTGGAGGGCTTTGGGGGACGGCTTGGCGCCCTGAAAGGAAAATTCGACGGCAGCGCCAAGGAACTGAACGCCAAGCTGGAAAAAGTGATTAACGGTAGACTTAAGAACTTTAAGGTCGCCGTCGCCGGTTCGAGAACCATCGCTTGGCGCAGCTTATCGTAGTTAGCTGAAGTCAAGGCTGCAACAGCTAGGGGAGATGCTGCAGGAATTCGCCCTGGCAATTGAACAGCTGTTGAACAAAGCTCTGGTAAACCTCAGCACAGTTACGTGTCCCAGAAAGCTGCCAATTCCTTTGTCGGCAGGGTACGTGACGCCGAAGTACGACAGCGTCTCATACTCGGCGATTACAAGACCATCCACGAGGCGCTAACGGTTAAGATAACAGCTGCTCCACCTTAGAGACCAGGAGTATTCGACACAATGGGGACAGGGGATCAATCCAGTGACGTCGACGGACATCAAGTGGTGAGTGTTGGGGTGGTGGCCAGCCAGGATACCTAGTGAAGGACTATCCACACCAAGCCAAAGAGCAGACGGTGCTGCAGATTGGGGGATAGGTAGGCCTGAGGAGGTAGCAGCTGCTCCCAACTTGGAGATCAAGAGTATTCGATACGACGGGGTATAGAGATGTGTGTGTAAATGTGGTCATACGTGGAAATGAATATTTGAATATATGATTAATAGCGGAATATTCCATTGTTGCTTGGATATTTCTACTTTTATTTTTCAACGTATGTGTTTTATGCAGAAAGGAAGTCAAAAGAATTTCTCGTTACATTAAAGGGACAATGCTATGTGTTAAAACAGTGTGTTATTGCGGCAATACATTCACTTGAAACTCACAAAATATATCAGGAAAGAAACCGGAAGGAAATGCTTTAATAGCAAGTTCTTTATTATTATCTGGTATACTGTTTTAGCAATTTAAGTCCTGTAAATCACTGGCTTTGGCATTGTTTTCAAGGCGTATTTTCGATAAAACCATTCGAAACATGGCAGCATCAGTTGTTAGAGCATTTTGGATTCAAGTAAGGAAAAAACAAAAACAAACTTGAATTCATTAAAACGTTGTGATATATCTACGAGGGTCGGCTAATAAGTCCCGGGCCTCTCAATGAAAACAACATTTAAATTTTTTTTATTTCTCAACATAATCTCCAGAAAGGTTAATATATTTGTCATACCGGTGTTCTAATTTAATTAAAGCATCTCTGTAGTGCGATTTATCAAGGTCCTCAAAATAGCTGTTTACCGCATCAATGGCCGCCTCGTTGCTGTGAAATCTTCGTCCTCCAAGAAATTTTTTGAGATTAGGGAACAGGGGTAGTCACTGGGTGCTATATCTGGCGAATAGGGTGGATGTTCAAGCAATTCGAACTTTAATTCGCAGATTTCCCCCAATGCAATGACTGAACGATGGGCCGGAGCATTGTCGTGATGAAACCTGTGCATCCTAAAAAGCACTCGCCATAACCTTGTTAGCTGACAAAATTGACTTTGTCTTTTTTGGAGTTGGTTCACCTGACGCAATCCACTGTTTTGACTATGATTTACTTTCTGTAGTGTAGTGATGTAACCAAGTTTCATCCATGGTAATAAGCCGTCACAAATTCATTGGGATTTTTGTGGTAGAGCTCCACATTCTTAACAGAAACGGCTTTTCTATGCAACTTTTGATCAGGTGTCAACAAACGCGGCACCCACGTCGCACAGACCTTGTGAAAGCCCAAAACATTACTTAAAATATTACCTGCACGTTCTTTTGATACGTTTACAGCCTCTGCTATCTCAATCAACTTTAATGTGCGGTCTTTCAGTACTAAACGATGAATGTTTTCAATCATCTCTGGAGTTGTGACTTCCACAGGGCGTCCAGAGCGAGGCTCATCACTAGTGCTCGTACGTCCCATTTTAAACTCTGCAACCCACCTTTTAATCATTGAATATGAAGGGGCAGAGTCTTTCAATGTACTGTCCATTTCCTCCTTGATTTCTTTAGGCATTAAGCCTTTCAAATGGAAGTATTTAATCACTGCTCATTTTTCCAAATCCTCCAATTTCGTGAAAACTCTAGTTTAAAATGCTGTCATTCAAAAACTAAACAAGCTATTGACCTGTAACTATGGATACAAGCTAGTCTAGAGTAAAACTATACGATGCTACCGTCTAACTGGCCTAATGGCGCCATCTCTGTGTGAGGCCCGGGACTTATCAGCCGATCCAGGTATATGGTTGACAGGCGATGCGCAGTATGACTCCCCAGGATTTTCAGCCAAATATTTAGTCTCTTCTGTCATAGATTTAAATTCCCGCAAAATTATTGATTTTGAACTTGTTCAAAGAAGTATGGAGAAAGGCGATTGGGAAAGGGCTGCTTGAGACAATATAATGACTAGGATTGCGAAATCGGAAATGTGCAGAGTTTAACTTTTTCTCTCCGACAGACATAAAGGTGTAAGATGTCTGTTAAAAACTCAGTATCCGGAAGTTGAACATGAATTTGACATATGACATTTGTATAAACTCTAATGAAAAAACAAATTAAATGACAGAAAAAAAAATACCCAGAGCTGATGGCACAGAAAGCCAATATAAATAACTACGTATGGTGAGCTGCGCAAAACTGTTATGAGAACGGTACCATATTAATTGAAAAATTCACATCAATTCATCGTATAACAAATGAACATAAATGACTAGGAAAGGTGAATGGAAATCTTGTGAACATGATGAATTTTTGGAAGAAGACCAAAGAAACTTTGCCGGCCGCCGTCGCCGTGGTCGCTGGAGCGTATAGCTTCGGTGCTCCGCCAAGCTAAGGATCGCGGGTTCGAGTTCCGCCATGGGCATGGGAGTTTGTGTGTGTGTGTCTTGTATGTGTAATTGTGGTAATAAGCGGCAAAGTAAACATTAAAACACAGTAATCTTAAACTGGATAAAGAAGGGAACTTAAAAAATAATAAATAATGGATTAAAGGCGAATCAAACGCCTAACATGATCTGAAGAAAATTATTTTGGATAGCACCTTCTTAAAAGATTTGGCTCATATTCGACATTATATACATACTGGCAGTTTAGAAAGTTATCACAGTCTTCGTCTCAGATATGCTCCAAAAAGAATACATTTTTCATATAATGGCTTTCAACTTAGATCAATGATAGCAGCACTAGATCACAATTTCAATGTAAATAAAAGAAGACTGGTGTCAAAACTGGGTACTCCAAAGCATCTGGGCCTTGGATCATGAAAAATAAATATGACGAATCTAACGAAGAATGGACACTGCTGATAACGCGTGAAATAAAAAAATTTCTCCACGCACATTGTGTAGATCCATTACCGGTCACAGCAATTGATCGGTCACTACCGAAGAATACAGGTTGGATCATTTAAGTTGAGACTGTACAATATCTCCAAAACTTGGCGCGGTAGAAAGAAATGTGTTGAATAAAAGTTGTTTGATATTATGGGGGAAAGTAAATGCCATTGGTCGTGTTTTATTTGGAGGACGTTTGATGATCATTTTAAGGCCAATTTCATTGTTTTTAAATGGGAACCTGCCTTTTTTATGTTGTTTTCTCACTCCTCATAAAAAACTAAACATTTGTATAAAGAAATGTGCAGTTGTTCTTACACCAACGTAAATAACAACAACAATTCTGGATGGCTGTGTACGAAGAGCGCAATGACTGGTTGGACTATCTATGGATGGTCATTTGAGGGCTAATTTATGTTTCGCAATTGGGAACCAACAATTTTTATTTTGTTCCCTTATTCCTCATCACAAAATAAACAGCTTTTTATAAACCATTTAAAAAAATTGACTTTAAAATGACTATCATAACGTCCATTTCTTTCTACAACGCTTAGTTTTGGAGATATTGTACATTCTCAACTTAAATGGTCCACCCTGTATAGTTCCCACGCTTCGACCTCCATTAGAGTTACTACGATTGAAGCATTTCTCACGTTTTCAGTCAACATAACAAGGTTGACCACCGATTCGTTATACAAATTTAAATAATAATAATAATAATAATAATAATAATAATAATAATAATAATAATGGTTGAATTTAAAACTTACTGTTTTTAATTTGTGTGTTTATTAATGAAGTTTGAAGCTTACATATATTTCGCTGGGTTCTAGAGAAATATTTCTAATACTAAGCACTACACATGATGGTATGACAGTTCTTCTTCTGTGTCCAATAGCAGTCCATGAATTAAGCCACGCTGTAGCTTGTTTGTATCAGGAATATCATCAGGTCTTATTAGCAGGATTGTTGGCGGTGAGTACCTAATTTCTTTTTAGCTCATGTTTGTTTTTAATTCAGCAAACATGTTATATGGAGCAGAGATTTGGGGCCGAGAAGAAGGGTGGGTAAATATAGACATGATCCATAGGAGCTTTTGTAAACTTACCAAGATCATCACCCAACGGTGTAGCTCTAGCCGAGTTAGGGAGAATGGGAATTAAAGGAAACATTGTGGAAAGAGTGCTAAAATATTGGATTAGAATTAGGAATTTCGATGATCAGAGCATTTTACATCAATGTTTGATACTGCAGGAAATATTTAATCATAAAGAGTCTTGGCTAGGTAAGATAAAGGAAACCTTGATGAAGATAGCTTTTGGGGAGATTTGGAGAGCTAAAGAATTATTACAAATAGGTTTCTGGAATGAAATTAGGACAAGAATAGAGGATATGGAAGAACAAGATTTATTAGCGAGCTTTACTTGTAAGAATTCACTTGAGATTATACAGAGAAATGAAAGTAGTATGGAGCAGGGAACAGTATGTTGATATATATGATAAAACAGCAAGAGCAGGATTTGCGTGGGCTAGGACAGGGGTGGTGAATTCGAAAGGTTTGAGAAAAGAGATTGATTTGGAGAAATGCCCACTATGCCACCGGAACGTTAAAGAGTGGCATATAATTTTAGAGTGTAAAGAAACGAAGTTGCCTAGAAAGAGGATAGAGAAGAGAGAATGGCTAAATTAACCAATAGAAATTCAAGCTAAAAAGTTAGTAAATGTAAAATCTAGGGAAAATATAATAGAAGTAGGAAACGTTTTGGGCAGAGTAAGAGGAAAATGGATGAGAAAAATTAGCAAGGAAGAGGTAAATGAGTATTAAATTACAATAGTTTTTATTTGATATGTTGCAAGTAGGACCCAACAACTCGACAACCTCAAGGTTTGAGTTTGTTGGAGTCCAAGGTAAAGCAACTCAAGGTAGAGTTAGAGTTAGTATTGGAGATTAAATAAATTGATAATTGTACTTGTAGATTAGGGGGAATGCTGGCTACCAGTAGTTAAGAGGTTGGTATGTTTTATATTTTATTGTTATGTTTAGTAATTGGTTTAAGAACAAATTTGTAAAATTGTTGTAAATTTGTACAATTAACTGGGTTAATAATAAAATTACTTACTGTTTTTAATGTTAAGTTATGCCTTATAATATTCAAAACACACGATCTGTAACTAATTTGTGAAAAGTAGGATGCTTTGTGATACAGACAAAATCACCCTTCACCAATTTTGTGTTTGCATAGTCCGAGCAACACACACTTTCCTCATCATTATTCATAGGTATACATTCCTTACTCTTACACCAATGGATGGAACCAGCACGGTTTTAGGTGTTCACACTGACTGTCTCCTAATTGCTAACAGAATGGTGTAAATCTTCAAAATCGCTCTTTTTTGGTTCAACTGATAAGGTCGGATACCATGTTCACTCATTTTCAAAGCAGATGCTGGGCTACTGTTTATCACCTAGTAGATATTAACTGAATTGTGAAAAGTAATTGGCTAGCTTTAGCTCTACTCTTTGTTATTCAGAGAAGTTGTGAAATTAACACGTAAACTTGTTAGTCACTTAAAACACCTATGTTACATAGGTACGTCTTGCCTGGTGCAGTGTGGCTCTCATGACGTTACGCGTCGACTCAACAACAGGCCGTAACACGATAACCATTCACCTTGGGATGGTGAAACTGCGTACATTGTTATTTATTCTTGACGATAAATAAACTAATGTGGTGAATCAAATACTCATTTTTGTGTTTCGTTCCCCTGTAGACTTTCAAAATCGAGACCAGACCGTTGTTCTTGTTGCCGCTGTAACTCATGTGGGCACATAGCGTGCAGAAGCCTTCATCGGCGTCACTGATGCAGTTCTGCACAAAACCTGTAAAACAGAATTATATGCTAAAACGTAGCATCTAGGATGTTTTTCTATTGTGTAAAGTATTTTAAGTGCACTATATCTGTGACATTCGAGTTCAACTGTTCCATTTCTTTTATAATGGTTTGCGCATGATAATTGTTTCAAAATTCCGATATTAGAGCGCAACACTAAAGTATCACAAACAGCCATAGAAGAATATACAGTTTCTACCATGGTTTACCGCGAGAAACAAAAAAGTACGTAAAAGGTAAGGTACGTGTCACGAAGGGGCCTCTGGAACCGGGGCAGAGCACATTTTTCTTTTATAATTTGTGGACGTTATTTATCTGCTGTGGCCCTTAGAGTCCCATTCTATATTGTGCGTGAAAGACCGGTAATTTTGCTCAGAGGCCCTTTTATCAGTCTTGAGGTTCTTTTACGTGCCGTAAATCTACGACACGGGACCACCGGCTTTACTTCCCTTCCGAAGGAAGCCGTGCTAAGGAATTTTACGCCGGAAAAATCCAAAGCCCTCCGCCGGGTTTAACCCGCAACCTCGGGAAGTAGAGGCTAGCATGGTAACCACTACACCACGGAGAACGACTGGGGCAAAGCACCGCACGCAGGCCAATCGGTCCTTTTGCTTTCAACGTGAGCGCTGGGAGGGAAGGATAGGGGAGAGACCCGAAGGGCGACCAGAACCGGATGCCGACGGGCGCAAGCATAGACGGGGTCCCTAACGTTTCCAGATAGAACGCATCCGACACCCTGCCCACAAGCCATCAACCTCCAGGGTCCCCCGGTGGAGCCCCACGTCGAGGAGAGACCTATCTGAGTGGTACCGCAGCGACGCCAGGGAAGAAACCTTCACAGAGCGCAAGCCACCGAACACCGTCGCCTGGTCCCTCAAGCCTGAAACAGATGACAAGGAAGGAGATTCGTGGTAGAAGATGAACCACCCCAGCAATCGCCTGGCGACCCGGGGAAACCACGAGAAATCCATGGTCCAAAGTGGGCAGTTGCCGGGGATCAAACGCGGAACCTCCCGAATGCGGGCCACAGACATAACAGCCTGAGTCATCCAGCTCGGTAAATAAGTACGTGTAACAAACGGAAGTAAATGTACATACGGAGGCTTTCACGGCCGGCATCATGACTAACAATTGAATTACTGCTATCCGGGCTTGTAGGCCGTGGTCTAGAAGGCATCGTGGATACCGACGTTTCGCCAAGTACAGCGCTTGGCATCTTCAGGGTGAAGTGATTAAGTGTCTGTTGTCAGTTGTTCAGTGTCATTCAGACTCCGACCACCACAGACACTGAATCACTTCACCCTGAAGATGCCAAGCGCTGTACTTGGCGAAATGTTGGTATCCACGATGCCTTCTAGACCACGGGCCACAAGCCCGGATAGCAGTAATTCATTTATTAGTCATCGGAAGTAAACATTGTAACCACAATCTAATTGTACTCGTTATTGTGCTGTAAAGTGAAAACAAGACCATAGAACTTTAGTTGATTGCATGAACTACAAGGGTTTGTAAAAAGACTTAAAACATATTTATATATTTTATTTGTAATGTTTAGAGGTGCCAGGGACGTCATTTACGGGTGCAGCGGGGTCAATTGCACACCCTAAGCTATGAGAAATAATTACGCTACTGGTTATTATTGCTCTACCAAAAGAAAAATTACGAGAATAGTACTTTTAATATAAAATTTTCACATTTATGAAATAAAAGATAATTTTCTTTTAGGCTAAATGTGTCGTTAAAATTCACATGAAAATCTGGGACTGCTTCAAGCAATCTTGTACCCCTCTCCAAGCAGAACCTGGAATGATGCTCACGAGTGGTGCCTTCTGAGGAAGGTAAATTCACTTCGAATATGAAGGCAGTTTAAATACAGCAAAATAGGTTTCAGCAGAGTGATTCAAGCAAACACTGCATGCTCTTTGGTTATCATTCCCCTCCTTTGTTTTCCTTTGCTCTATATTTTGTGTTACCATTACAATGCATCAGCGATTTTGTAAGATACGAGAACAGTCCCAGAAGTACCCGACCTGATGTATAGATAGTGTTTTTGTTGCAAACAAATGACTGTGGTAGAAAGCACCAACCTTATAAAGTTTAAGTCTGAAGTTACGTCTTTTAGTAATTGTTTGGTAGGCATCAATCGTGAACTCTCTCAGCGAATTTGTAAACATGGATAAAACTGGTCATCGTTATGTGATACAATACTTTCACTTGAAAGGTCTTAGTCCAACTAATATTAAAGCTGAGCTAGATTCAACTCTGGGGGAGTCTGCTCCTTCGTTTACAACAGTTAAATATTGAGTGACAGAGTTTAAACGAGGCCGTACGAGCTTCCAAGACGAACATCACAGTGGTCGACCAAATGAGGTGACCATGTCAGAAATTGTGAGGAAAATCCACAAAATGGTATTCCATGACCTTCGACTGAAAGTGCACGAGCTATCAGACATTGTAGGCGTTTCAAAAAGTGTGTACATCGCATACTGACTGAAAATTTAGACATGAGAAAGCGTACACAAGAGGGTGCCGCGTTTACTCACAATGGAACAAAAGCAGCATCGTGAGGATGTTTCAGTCGAGTTTTGGCGATGTTTTGCTGCAATAAAGCCGAATTTTTGCGTCGATTCATAACCATGGATGAAACATGGGTCCATCACTTCACACCTGAGACGAAGGAACAGTCAAAACAGTGGACTGAAAGGGGAGAATCGGCTCCAAAGAAAGTGAGACATTTGCAGGCAAGGTCATGGCGTCAGTTTTTTGGAATGTGTGTGGAATAATTTTCATTGATTATCTTCAAAACGGAAGAGCAATCAATGGCGAGTATTATGCAGCATTTGAATGACAAAATCAAGAAAAAACGGCCGCATTTAGTGGAAAAGAACTTTTGTGTCATCAAGACAATGCACCAGTTCACACATCCATTATCTCCATGGCCAAAATCAATGAGCTAAGTTCGAATTGCTTCCTCCTGCACCCTATTCGCCAGATTTAGCTCCCTCTGATTTCTTTTTTCTATCTCCAAAGTTGAAGAAATAGCTTGGTGCTAAAAGATTAGGCAACAGTGAAGAGCTGGAGTCTGCAGTTGATGGCTATTTTGCAGAACTCGATGGTTCTCAGTATAAACAGGGAATCGAAGCTATTGAATACCGCTGGAAAAAGTGTATCGAGCTGAAAGGAGACTATGGGGAGAAATGAAGATGTTTTTTCCCATTTTTGTTTTGTTTTCTTTGTTAGGTCGGGTACTTCTGAGACAGCCCTCGTACCTACTTTAGTGACATTATTATTATTATTATTATTATTATTATTATTATTATTATTATTATTATTATTATTATTATTATTATAGGTGTGATTTCTGAATGACTATTCTTTATTTTTAAATACGTATAACGGCAACTAATGAAGCTCAAATTCATATTCTGATCATTTGTAATCAGCGTTTTGTAGGTACATGTTTGGTAGGTACTGATAGACCACGAGAAGAAGGCAAGCAAGAGGAATGCGTAACATCAACACTTCCTTGCGTCCGTATCATATTTACGCTCGCCGTGTGGATACGATAAGCATGTTGGAGGTTATTAACTACTACACAGTGTTGTCAAGTACTCACCCATGGCTAGAAGTCCAGCAGCGGTCGTGCAATATCCAAGACTGAGGAGAAGAAGATCTGGCAGCATGGGCGGTTCATTTGCACACAAACACATTTCGTAGTAAACGTAGTAAACAATCGACAGTACGTGAGCAGATAAACAGTTAACAGAACCCCGCCCGCCCTCTTCTCGTTGTCCAACAGTAGAAAGCTGCGAGAAGTTCACATGTTTGGCTTTAAGTTGTGCCTTGGTATATTACAAATAGTATATGTATGTATAAAATAGTACTGTAATATTACGGTAAAAGTTTCAGCTTCAACAACTACTTATTTATAAAAATTCTCTCATAAAAATGCTTATTCTTAACACCTTTAGGATTATTGTACACTAAAAGGTATCGTATCTCAGTTAAACTGAAATGATAGCTTGAATAAATGCAATTACATTCATTCATTATCTGTTTACACCCCCCAGGACTTACAAGCGGGTGCCTGGGGTCAGAGGCCCGTCGAGGAGCAGACACTCATGGATCAGACAGAGCATCCAGGATGGGTGATCAGCCCGATGCCTGGTATGGGATGAAGGAAGTAGATGAAACGAAATGTTGGTGAAATGGATGAAAGGAAAGGTGATGATGGAGCAGTTGGTGGAATGAATGGCGGGGGAAACCGGAGAACCCGGAGAAAACCCGCCCAGACGCCGCTTCGTCCACCACAAATCCCACATGCAGGTCCCTGGGATTGAACCCGGGCCGCCTAGATGGGAGGCGAGCGGTCTAACCGCTCGGCCACGGCGCCGCCCGCAATTACAAGAAATTTAAAAAAATAAGTATTAAGAATTTATTCAGTAGTTAACTTTTTGTATCTTTCAATATTTTTAAACTTATTGTGGCACAAATCTTTAGTAATTATATAAAAGGAATATATGGTTAAAAGTTGAATCAATATATTTGAAATACAAGAAACTGAAACATTCGAAAGCCAATGGATCAAATAGGACTAAAAAGGATATACCTACCTACTAAACCACAAAGGATGCTTGAAACTACTCCGAGATATTCTATTACACATAAAAGATTTGCAGTCTAACTTAAATAGTTCAAAAATAAATGACAGACCTAGGTATACCTATTTCCTCTTAAGTTAAACATCCTTTAAGAATAGGTCATATCGACAATAATAAAATTATGAAATCAGAACTCAAATTTTCTGCGGTTCTGAAGCACTGAGGGTACCTTATGTTTTCTAGGACCAAGGGGGTAAAACCAGGACAAAAATACTCAGTCAGCCAGCTTCACCCTGCTAGGACACAAACGACCATTTCACCGTTTATCGTGCTTCACGTAAAGTGGTTAGAACAGTCACTGTTTATATGAATATTACAACATAAAATGTATTCCTGTGCATCTGTATGTGTAAATAAAGTCGTGTGACTTCTATGCATTAGAGTTTATTCAGTTGTATTGACGATAAATTATATACTACTCCGCGGTCGCGGTACCTACATCATGTATGATTTTTTTTTTTTTTTTTTTTTTGTAAGGTGGTTTTGACTACATGGTCTTATTACGACCCGTTATCATAAAAAACATTATGAACATTAATTTATAATTGCACAAACATGGAATTAGGTAAACATTTACAGTAAATCAGAGAGTTTTGTATCCATTAGAAACTGCAGTGTCATCTTGAGCGTATTAGGTCTGTTAACCAGATTGGGAATGGCAGCTTGTTGCGTACATGATTTGTTGTTAGTGGCGCTATATACTAGTGGAGTAGATTTCGACTGTTCTATTTCCACACTAACAAAAGAATAACAAAAACTAGTCATTGGCGGAAAAAAATGAGAACATGTGCATGGAATAACCAACCAGTTACATGCATGCCTGGTTATAAATCATTGGGAATGGAGCAGTATTGTTTTGTTAGCTACGCAGTGTTTGATTGAAACTATTATTTTATTTGCTACTCAGCGTTTGGGTGCTCAGCCGTGATGGACGAGGAAAGGCTTATTGTAGAGGTTTGTGAGTTATTTGAAACTGAAATACTAAACTTGTAGGCACTTTAATTTTTTTAGAGGTTTACTATCTACGCAATTTAATTAGTGTATAGATCATGGGCGCGATGTGCAGAAACAAAACTACAAATCTCCACTCGTGCAAGTTTTTATCTGAGGTAGTAAGCATGAACACATAAATGTGCAATTGGTTAACTTGATGCAGAAATGTTAACTTGGTATTTTGGATAACGCATGGAGACTGCTAGCTTTGATTTCAACTTAAATTACTTTCGGTTAGAATAAGAAGCAGCAGCACGCGTCTTCATAGCAGAAAATTGCTTATTTTATAAAAACAAGAAGTTTTATTACAAAACACAGGTAGGTACATTAGTTAAACAAGTTCTGGGTGCTGGGTATGTTATTATTTAAGAAGTTCTGGTGCTGGGTATGTTTATTAGTTATGCTGCATATTTCATAATTGTATGACGTGTTCAGTGTCCCTGAGCGTTGCTCACAGTGGGACCAAATGGACAAACAAATATAGCTCAGAAACGTATAACTGTAACAGGGTTGGATTGTAATTACTAATGTGTTTTCCATTGACATTTTTTGATAGTCTGCTGAGTTTGAAGTACTTATTCATGGAAACTGTCATTTTTTATCTGAAGTGTCGGTTTCATCATTTAATAGGTAATTATGCAGAAGTTGGGCGCTCAGAAAAGGAAAAAAAAAGGGGGGGAAACGCAGTGTGTAGGTTGTTTTATGCGGATTACATTACTACTTTAGTTTGGCAGAAAAGCTCGGTTATGACATAAGACCCTAATTTTATTTGTTACATGTGCGTAACGACTCTACTAAACTTGTTAGAACCAGTAATAGAGGAGCATAGGCCAGTCAGACCAAGACTTCCGAGCCGCCATGAAACGATGGGGTCCTGTGTTTTCAGATAACCCCGAAAGGTTTAGTTCGTATGAAATGATGTCGCTGTAATGACATAAGTCGTGGCAGTAGTCGTAGCGGCCAAATTGCACGTAGGTATCGTCCAATTATAAACTAAATAGCTATTGTCTAATATATCATAAATAGGACGATCAAATATAGTGTTAAATGAAAGTTGAGATAGCTGAATGATTATCTCAAATAGATCAGGAATTTTATATCGATGCTCTTCCAAGCTCTGGTAAAATGTTGAATTAAGTCAGTAAATGTTTAGGTAACTGTTGGATAATGTCCTATAATTGCTAGTCATTGGAATTATTTTCATATTTTCCCATGAAAATAGGAAAAGATGTGATTGCAAGCAAATTCTATTATTACTTTCTGTACTATATCCCCATACTTGGTGTGTAAAGTAAACTGCATCGCTACGGTCCGCCAAAGTGATGGCGTTCCTAGGTTTCTGATAGGTCGGAGAGACTAATGTGGGCTCTAAGCGCAAGTGTAGCCGAGGGATGTTTTTTAGAATTAGGGCGAAGCGACCACGCGGCATAGCCGTAAGATCCGCTCGTCTAAAACTCGAATGATTTGCCGATTATTTATGGAACCGTTACCGTAACAGTCGACAGTTACTCAAAAACACACTAATAAGGTAATTTAACCACTTTCCTTTTAAGTTTAAATAACATTTTCAAACGGACCCTAGTAGTGCAGAAAAGCCTCCAGAATCCCCTCCCACAAAAGTATTTTGCTTTCTCTACTACTTGCCTATAGTAGAGGAGATATTACATTCCATTTACAAATCTCATATTGAGGTTTCATTGGAAATAAGTTTTGAGGGCCCTGAATCCAAACAAAGTAAGGTCTCTGTTGTCCATCTGTGAACAGCACAACTCATACCAAACTTTAAGTTTACTATCTTTCAAGGATGCAACATGAAGATTATCATGAAAATCTCTCGCCCCAAAATTTTCTTTCTTTCTTTATCTTTCTCAAAACTGGCTTTTAAATTTTTTTTTATTAAAATATATTAATATGTTTAAGATATTTGCATGACACATAAAATTATATCTTGAATTTTTCTGGGAATAGCATTAAGTGCTGTTCATTCTGAATGACTTGTAAGGTTTAATTGATAAATCGTAAGAGATAGACAAAAATGTAGGTCTCCTTACAGCACACAATGTCAAAGTTTATTGTGACATTTCTGAGATTTTTATTTACTGCTTTGAATTATTCTTAAATACTTATATTTTTTCAAGTGATAAAACTGCTATTCGTTTTCTTTCATGGTTATGCATGGAGCATGTTATTTCAAAGCCACCTTATGGCAACCCACTTTTTAAACATTTGACTACTACATTAGCCTACTGTATTCTTCTTACACCTGCAGCAAAATGTTTAAATGTGTAATGCTGTTTCTTCTCCATTAACAAGAAGTAGGTAGAAGAATAATAAATTATTGTAAGAATAGATTGTAGAAGAGTGAGTAGAGAAAGTCATGTGAATGAAATGCATCAGATTTTTAGAGAGAGAGAGGGAGGGGGAGAGGGAGAGGGAGAGAGCTCGTAGGTGAATGAATACCAAACTTTGTATTAAAGTTCAGTATCTTCCAAAGATGTGACAGAGTTTCGAGAAAATCCCAGCAACTGCAATTAACCTTTACATGGAACATTTTTTCAAAATTTTTTATTTTCTAAAAAATTGCTGTAATGATTTTGATTAAAATATCTTGCATTAAACATATTTATATGGCAAATAAAATGTATATCTTGAATTTTATGGGAATAACCTGTGAAGTCGTCTTCATCAAGAAGGAATTTTGTATAATCTTGTATAACTGGTGAACGTTAGCAATGGATGAATACTTGCTACACACCACAAATGTATTTTGAATAACTTTTTTTGTGGTATAAGCCACTTCTGAGATATCCGTTATTAATGGTTCTCATTGTTCAATACTTAGTCACTGTTTTAAAGTCCTGTTGTTTTTCAGTTGTTTCTTGTGATTACACAGAAAGAGTATGGAATTTTATGGCCAGCATATAGTGTCCAGTTGTTAAACATTTGACTGTCGCTGATTCCTTTGTATCTATAATGAAATGTGTAATGTAGTTATTTCTGCAAAGGTTTATCTCGATTAAAATGAAGCTGATAGAAAAATAAGCTTTTGTAAGTCTAGTATGTACACAGGCTAATAAACTATAAAGGGTAGAGAAAGTCCAGTAAATGTAACATGTCAAGATTTTTCTGAAAGAAACACTGCATACAATGAAATGTGTAAAGAAATGATTTCTGTAAGCACTTATCTCTAATAATGTGAAGTAGGTAGAAAAAGTCTTTTAAAACTTGCTTGTAGAAGAGAGAGAAATAAATTATAGTTTGTCAAGAAAGTTGCGTAAATGTTGCACATGAGATTTTTTTTTTTTATTCTTTACACAAACTTTCATTGGTTTGCTGGATCTGTACATGATCATACAAATATAAGAATTCTGCACATTTTGAAAATACCTGGTGGAATGTATAAAGTTGTCATCCTTTAAAGCAGACATAGATCATGATGAAGATGATTAAGGTTTTTAATAGAATCGACTGAAAAATTCAATGTCACAGCTGGGATTTGAACACAGTTCTGCCACTCTCCATGCAGTTGCTTTAATCATTGAGCTACTGTGACAACATGCCAGTGGGACATTGAATTCCCCAATTGACTCAAGTTTTGTTCCCAGACAGACCACCAAGGCATCTCACTAGAGATGACAATCTCAGTGGCAACCTGCAATTGCAAGTACTTGCTGCTGGGTGTTTATGTGTTTCTTAAGGTTTTAGTTTATTATTATTATTATTATTATTATTATTATTATTATTATTATACTTAACTAATTGAAATTAATTATACTTTTTACGGACCTTAGCCGAAGAGCAGGAGAACCATGCTCAAATCCCGGCTGTGACATTGAATTTTTCAGTTGACACTATTAAAAACTTGCCAAGACCAGCTAAGGTCTGTAAAAAGTGTAATTGATTTCAATTAATAATAATAATAATAATTAATAATAGGTAATTAATAATAAATAATAAAGTAAAATGATAAAAGTTTATTCAACACTTTTGTTCTATCTTTCATAGATTTTTGAAAAAAGTGCTTCGAAATGTACACACATTTGGCAACAAGCACTTTTCCTTGCAGGTGGATGGGAAAATTGTACGCCTAGGATCACGTCTGGCACAGAGTAAAATGTGTTTTTTATTTCCAAAGTTGCTGTGAATTCATTTCTACATTGTGGAAATAATACTAACTTGGCTAATGGTCATTAATTACAAGTACATTTTCAGAAAAATGTTTAGTGTTTAATGAAAGCAGCTAACATTGAACTTTTTTGTTTCTTTACTGCATACTTTCCTAATTCCTGCACTGTTGCTCTTGGGATCAGAAATATTAGTTTTAGTTTTGATTTTTCAGAGTTCCCCAGTAGATGAGGTTGTGGAGGAGACTGTGCCTCTGGTGGATATAAATGCTTACCAGCATAAGAAGACTCTGGCTAAAGGCATGTTGGATCTTGCCCTTCTGTCAGCAAATGCAAATCAGCTGCGCTATGTCCTAGAAACAGGATCATCTCACCCTTATTTTTACCCAAGTATCGTCCTGATTAGCCTCAGCTTACTAGTTCAGGTAGCAATTCAAATTATTTATTCACCATTTTGGATCAAATTATATGATATGGGCTTCGTCAGAATATGTGATTGGTATACACTATTCTATAAATGCCATAAAGCAGTATTTCCAATTGTAACAAATTATGTGAATGTCTAGCTTTAATGCTTGTCAGCGAGTTATATTTAATTATGAATGGTATTGATTTTTATATTGCTCCTCATTTATATTTGTTAATTCACATTATTTTTATTGAGTGTATTGTGAATTGCTTTTGTGTTGGATTTAAATTATGCTTTATTCAAAATTAAATGAATTATCATAGACTTAATTTAAGAGTTGCATATTATGGAAAACATTTGTTTTGTTTCACCTCCAAGGAGAATAAAAAAGCCACAAATTTGATTACTCCATAGTATAGGAACTGAACAGAAAATTAGGATACAAAAATTTGCATTACTTCTCTCAAGTCTTTAGCAGAAAGTAGACATGTTAATGCACTTGGCTAAAATATTACAATCCAGACGGAGGAATCAAATTTCAAAGTAGTGAGTAGCAGGTAAATAGCTAGTACACGAGCAAAAACAACATAAATAATCATTTACTATGTATTTATTGCAAATATATTGAGCTATTTAATGAAAGTTATTTAACTTTTGAAATATAAACTTTGTTGAACTCATTTTGGTTCTCTTGAGACCATGTCCCTAGATAAAGACTTGTGACTCAGTAGCTAGCCAGAGAAAAGTTAGAAGCCTTGCCATAGCACAATGATGCAACTTTTAGCACTTAACCCCATTTTTTTTAAGTCCGCTACATAATGCATGATAAGAGGGCACAGGGAGCAAGGCCAACTGAATAAGGAGGGTGTGTCAGTATTTCAACTATGCTTGAGGGGGAAATGTGTGACATGTGCCCTGTGAGGTGATGAGTTTTCTTGATGCAAAATGAAATATTTCACCAATTCAGGTCTTTTGTCTGCAATTGCAGGCAAGTGTTTGTTCTTCACATGTCTTTGTAACATTCACCAGTGATTTGTCATGCCATTTGGAAGAAGATTGGAGAGGATAACCTCTTTTTGGTCCCAAAAGATTGAGTAAAGAATTTTTTCAGCTCAGGCAGCAATTTTGAATTTTTTGGGAGGTGGTGAGTCTGCATGTTTCCACTGGCTTGAGTCTTTGTTTCAGGATTGAACAGAGAGATCTATGTCTCATCCATAGAAATCAACTTTTCAAGAAAATGTGAATCTGTGTTGTGTCTTGTCAACGTCTCTTCACAGCAAGTTGTTCAAGCTTGTTTTTTTCCCTATCGCCCAGCTCCTTGGCACCCAACATGCTCTCACTTTCACCAATTTTAAATCCTCTCTAATGATTCTCATCACTGTTCCATTGGTTAAGCCTGTTTGAAGACAAATTTGTTCAACATAATGAGTTTTTCAACATCTTCCCTGTTATGATTGGTGCAGGTAGAAGATGACCTCCCTTCTCCTGGCAGATCACTGGTGGACACTCTCCCATGTTTAAACTTTTCCATCTACCTATCCACATTACTATAGTGCATAACATTATCCCCACACACCAAGATAAGTTCACTATGAATATTAACATAGTTTTCACCTTTTGCACAAAGCAATTTTAAGATTCCACCCTGTTCCTGTCGTGAAAATGCATAATAATCAGTAAAGAAAATGCCCAAACGTTTACTACACCCTCATCCACTCACAGAAACTGACTGACTGGCACACCTGCTGCTAGCAGAAGGGCTGACCTTGCATTCCCCAGTACCACTATGCAGCTACCAACATGAACAGTCACTAGTAAATTTTGTTAATAATAATAATGATAAATAATTAATTAATAAATTCTTTATTGCTTGTGTACTTGGAAATACAAGTTAAAAGCATGGTAAAAGAAAGAAAATGTGTACATAACAGGTTTACAACAATTTTACAAAAGTTTATACTCGCTAGCATTCCCAACAATAGGTCTCTCTCTCTCTCTCTCTCTCTCTCTCTCTCTCTCTCTCTCTCTCTCTCTCTCTCTCTCTCTCTCACACTCTATCTTGGAATTCATCCAATCTGTACAGGGGTCTATTTACAAGGTATTCTTTTAATCTGGTTTTAAAAAGGTTGGATCTTAGCATATTTAGTTCTCTGGGTAGTTTATTATATAATGTTGCTCCTATGTTTTTAGGATGTTTGTCACTAAATTTTTTTGTGTGATTGGGTCTGTGTACATTAATTTGTGTTCTGGTATTGTAGTCATGCACATTGCAACTTCTAGTAAGATCACTGGTGTTATGTATTAGTAATATGACACGGTGTACATATAGAGAGATGTTTGTAAGGATTTTATTTTTTATAAACAACTCCTTGCATGGGGGTTACATCTGACATGATTCTCAAACATTTCTTTTGCAGGATTAATACTCTATTAATGTACAAATAAACTGCTCTCCCCCAGAGTTCAATACAATAGAGAAAATGAGGGTATATAATCCCATAATAGATGGTGTTTAATACATTTAAGTTTTTAAACCTGGCAAAACAACATAACAGAAACACTGCTCACCTTGTTGCACACCTGATCAATGTTTGCACTCCATGTGAAGTGTTTATCAAACTGTATTCCCAAAAATTATGTATATTCACTTTCATGAATAAGTTCATTATAAATTTCTGCTTCAAGTAAGTTTTCTGGTCTTCTGGATTGCACTTCATACATTATCTATTTACTATGAATCGTATATTCACCTATTAAATAAAAGGTTTGTGTATTAGATAGGCTTTGACTTCTCCATTGAATTGTTTTGTATCTTTTATATTTGCTAATAGTTTATTATATAGTGTAATGCATAAAATATATATACCTGAGTTTGTAATGTATGCAGTTATACTTGATATATCTTTATATGAATCACGACCTCTGCTATGAGGAGACAAACTAATGGAAGTATCTTATTGCTCCCTAAAATATGGATTATTGTTCTCATTGCTGTCTTTGATATTTTTAATATTCTCGCATTCTTATCCCCAAAATTTTATTACCTATTTTAGTCAACTTTGAAAATGAGCAAAACATACATTTTTTTCCATCCTAATAAATTCAATTTACCTTTTAAACATTCAATCATGTAACAAATAGAACTAAATGGAGGTGGTCCCATTGGCACCAATAGTCTGTTCCGTTGATAAGGGTTGGTGTCAGTTTCTTCTTTATAAATTTTAACTCGTTGAGCTCAAGAAGCATTCAAATGGTTAAAATATTGAGGCCCTGATGCATTTTGTGCTGGAAAATTGAAATTTCATTGTTTAAGGGTAAATAAATACTTTTAAAAATGGTACATTATGTTTGCATTACAGATATTTACTTGAATTTTAAAAAAAACTCTTGATAGTCTTAAAAAGAACTAAGTTTTCTTACTATATATGGATATTGCAGGGAAACCTGAAAATACAAGGGAGGATGCAACCACCTTAGACCAGTTGCATTTTAAATTTTAACCTATAAACAACAGGAAAAAGACATGTTTATTATTTGTGAGTGAGTGATGAAATCTACATAGTTACAGTTAGCTAAATTGTGAATTTTAAGATATTTATCCATGAGAACTTTATTAACTGAAATGTGTAACTCTTCAAAAACAGGGTAGGTACTCATACTGGTCATGAAAGCAATGAAAAAGTAATCGGCAAAGAGGATATGTAAGTCATGAAAAATTCATTAAATTGAGTTTGTGGTCATGAAAAGCTTTTTCTTATAAGCACTTAAGACAACGTAAATACCACTAACATTTTGCCATTTTAACAGCAGTGCTGTTTTTATGCATTTTTGTCAAAGTTACCATCAAACATAATTTTAGAGCTTATAGACTAAAATATAGATTGCTATCTCAGAACAAAATTACTAATTTTGAGTCCAGTATGGTTGTCATTGTGCCGCATATATTATCAGTCATTAATTCAGTTTAAATATGAAAAACTCAAATTTGATTAATTGGAAGTCAATGGACATAAGGGAACAAAATCCCTCTGTCTTCTGTTTGAGACACCTGTATCCAATCCATTCATGGGAACATGAAAATGCTTGTCCTCATAGTTGAAATATGCGTTTCTACCATGTACAAATGATAAGTTTTCTGAGCATTACCTCCAAACTGCATTTATCTGTAGCTTCATGTTAAGAGTTCTAACCATAAATAAATTATCTCAGTGCCCATTCTGTGCACATACTATAAAGAACACAATTTTTTCTTCATTTTTCCACATTACTCCCTAAAGCTGCATGTTATTCAGTCAGATGGTTGGAACAAATATAGTGGCCAGCACCAAGATGGCAGTACCCCCCCCCCCAAAAAAAAAACCAGAAGAGACTCTACAATAAAGCAGAGGATCCCCTTCTATATGCCAGTAGACATACAGCTGACAATGGAGTAGAAAGTCTTCAAAATATGTTCCGAGTGTAAACTTGGTAAGTGAAACTGAAGTGCCACCATTCCACTCAAAATTTCAGTATATACTATTTTAATCAAAATCGATTAAACCATTTTCCAGAAAATAAACAACAAAAAAATTTCATGTGAAGGATAGTTTGTGATGTGGGGATTTTTTTTTTAAATCTTAATGTGGCATCCTTGGAAGGAACTAAAGTTAGATATCAAGTTGGGTATTTAACAGACTTTTTACTTTTTAATTAAACTGTTCAGACATGCAGACACAGTGGACCTTCTTAAGAAATGCTGCTTTTGGATTCAGGGAGTCTCAAAAAGTGCATTTACAATGAATTCTTGGTATCATATTTTTGGGTAGAATAAAATGCTTGATCTACTTGTACATATATAGTAGAGAAGGTAAAAAATGGCAATTAACCTTTTACAGTTGTATAGTTGATTTATTATAATATTCTTTACTGTTTCTGTTGCACTTATTGCTTGCTTCTGCTCTTGAAATCTGTATTGTCACTCATGTTGCTGCCACTAGATGCTGCTGCTGCTGCTGTTTGCTTGGATCAGCTCTTTCTTCATTCTGTTTATTTACAAAAGACTTAATGAATTTTCTTATGGATATTACAGAGTGAGCCAAAAGACTCCGAACCGCCTGCGTGGTGTTTTTCCTGTCCGCGTCGTCGGTGCTCATTGCCATCTGCTGCTATCATAGAAAGGCATGCATGAAACCATACAAAATTTTTAAAACTACTTTTAAAGGCTTTTACTTAGCAACTTTATGAAAGGAAATGCTAAAACTGGCCACCGCCATTGTCCATACATTTTTGGCACCTCTTTAGGAAACTGTCATGGAATTTTTGGGGGGAATTTTCCAAATGATGACATTGGTGTCTACTGTTTCTTCGGTAAGAACCGAATGTCATTTTTTAGATTTCTTAGCCTGAACATTTTCTGTGGCTGGAAATTTACTGTAAAGTTCATATATTGTTGTATGACCTGGAACTTTTACACCTGGAAATCTTTCTGCAAATCTTACTTTCACTTGGCGAGCTGACCGAGTTAACACATACAAATCATTAATAAATACACGCTGTGCAGTAGAAAACATATACTGAGCCATAATATACTTTGTGACCAAGTACAGAACAAAATAATAACTCTTAATAACTGAACCACATCGCATCGCGTACCACACACTGCACATCACACATTGCACATCACCGTCAACTCAAAACTGCACTTCACATCACCGTCAACTCAAAACTGCACTTCACATCACCGTCAACTCAAAACTGCACTTCACATCACCGTCAACTCAAAACTGCACTTCACATCACCGTCAATTCAAAATTGCACTTCACATCACATCGTCAACTTAAAACTGCACTTCACATCACATCATCGTCAACTTAAAACTGCACTTCACATCACATCACCGTCAACTCAAAACTGCACTTCACATCACATCACCATCAACTCAAAACTGCACTTCACATCACATCCCCGTCAACTCAAAACTGCACTTCACATCACATCCCCGTCAACTCAAAACTGCACTTCACATCACATCCCCGTCAACTCAAAACTGCACTTCACATCACATCCCCGTCAACTCAAAACTGCACTTCACATCACATCCCCGTCAACTCAAAACTGCACTTCACATCACATCCCCGTCAACTCAAAACTGCACTTCACATCACATCCCCGTCAACTCAAAACTGCACTTCACATCACATCAACTCAAAACTGCACTTCACATCACATCCCCGTCAACTCAAAACTGCACTTCACATCACATCCCCGTCAACTCAAAACTGCACTTCACATCACATCATCAACTCAAAACTGCACTTCACATCACATCCCCGTCAACTCAAAACTGCACTTCACATCACATCACCATGAACTCAAAACTGCACTTCACATCACATCACCGTCAACTCAAAACTGCACTTCACATCAAATCCCCGTCAAGTTAAAACTGCACTTCACATCACATCACCGTCAACTCAAAACTGCACATCAAATCCCCGTCAACTTAAAACTGCACTTCACATCACATCTCTGTCAACTTAAAACTGCACTTCACATCACATCACATCACATCACTGTCAATCAAAAGTGCACTTCACATCACTTCACATCACTGTCAATCAAAACTGCACTTCACATCACATCACATCACATCACTGTCAATTAAAACTGCACTTCACATCACATCACCGTCAACTCAAAACTGCACTTCACATCACATCCCTGTCAACTTAAAACTGCACTTCACATCACATCACATCCCTGTCAACTTAAAACTGCACTTCACTTCACTTCACATCACATCACATCACATCACATCACTGTCAATCAAAACTGCACTTCACACTGCAAAGCAAAACCACAATAGTGTGACTGTTTATAGCAGCAGTGTGTTATGTTTTTATCATATTTCCACATGCCCAGTGGAAAAACACTGCGCAGCCAGTAATATTGTGCATAAAATACCCCTTCGAGGTAACTTAAAACATAAAGTGTACAAGACAAACCTACACACTCCGGAAGAATTAAAACAAAATACCCACCAGGAAATTTCTCAACGTGAACTATGGCAAGTGAAGGATAGTTTCCTAAAGAGGTGCCAAAAATGTATGGACAACGACGGTGGCCAGTTTCAGCTTCTCCTTTTGTATAGTTGGTAAGTAAAGCCTTTAAAAGTAGTTTTAAAAATGTTGTATGTTTTCATCTGGATAGTAGCAGACGGCAATGAGCGCCAAGGATGCGGACAGGAAAAACACCATTGAGGCGGTTTGGAGTCTCTTGGCTCACTCTGTATTAGTTATGTAATTCAATATGAAGATTGGGAAAATTTGCATACACAAGTTGTTGTGTCACACTTACAATGGGTCCTAATAGTAATTTTCTTATTACTCTAAGCTATACTGGAAGAAAAATATCTATGAAGTTATTAAGCATTTTTGTTCTCAGTATTCTCAAAGAAGTGCCGCTTTTTATTTTCAGATTGCAGTTGGCGTTTTGCTCATCCTCAACAGCCGATATGACATCAATCTGGGCCCAGACTATATGCGCAAGGCCAACAGAATCAACAACTACACAATTATTGTTATACTTCTCATCACTATCATCAATGGATTCATCTCTGCTTTTAGCATTGCAAACACACATTTAATTGAAAGCACAGAGATTTTTGTTGAGCACAAGAATGCTACAGTTGAACGAGAGCCTTTTTTATGAGCAGATGTTTGGTAACTATATCTTAATTTTCATCAGTATGTTGGAAGTCTATGATTCAAGGCAACAGTTTAGAGAGAATAGATGTTTAAACATTGTTAATGCATGAAATGGAATCAATCGGCAGGTGTGTAATGTTTTAAATGTTCCTCAGAATCTTCCACTGTGAGAAGAAAACAAATACACATTCACTTTATGTACATTCAGAAACCATGAGGGTTTTCTGTTTTATTCTATTCTTGTTAGTGCTCAAGATACAACATATAATAATTATCATATTTTATAATATACTAATATTATAAAGAGAAAATTTGTATATGTGTGTATGTAGGGTAATCTCAAAAACCACACAACCAACTTTGATAATCCTTTCACCATTGAAAAACCTTATGCTTTCTGATGATATGGGCTATAAAATACCTTTGGATTTCAATTACCAAAAGACTAAAGGATTTACAAAGCCTTCATTAAGAATGCCATGGAGTAGTAATAGTTGCTCCACTCCGCAGAGAATGGGTGTAAAAACAAAAGCTGGTTACATTTTATTCCAAGCAATGTACATAGATGGACATTATCTTAACACTTAAGCAAATAAGACAGGCTTAAAAAGTGACAATTGATTCTGTTTATAATGGTATAAATCGGGTTACATTTGTTTCTTGAATTGCCAATTATTAAATACTGCAGATGTATGTGTAATGAAACACTGTCAAAACCTCTTTTGGATGCTAAAATCATCTAAGGACCCTTTATAAGAACGTTTTGCTTTATTTCCTTTGTATTTTTTTTTTAAATGAAGTTTGTTTAGCAGGGCATGATAAATGTATAAAGAGAGAATTGCTGTCACTGGAAATCAGTAAACCAGTATTTTATAATTAAAAACTGCCCTCAGGGGCTCACCTTGGTGAGCATGGGAGTGACTACCCTGAGGTACCTGAGCCACTCAGTATCTGGGGGTATAACCAGTCCACCCTGTCTCCTGGGGTCAGAAATAAGACCTGGTCCTCCAGGTTGGGGGTTAAGCATGGAGCTCTCAATCCCACTTGTAAAAACCTTGTTAAGAAGGATGGTTTGTTGTTGGCAACTTGGAATGTTCAAACTATGTTATGATCTGGAAAAATGAAAAGTGGAAATAACTTTTAAGGTATTGGCTGGACAGTACTGTTGCAAGAAAAAAGTTGGAGTAGAAAAGGAAGAATAGATAAACAGGATTACACATTATTGTATTGTGGGTCAACTGAGCCTGGCCTACACAAGATAGGATTTATTATCGCAAAAGGAATAAATAAGAGCCTAACGGAGTTGGGCCCAGTTAATGAAGGATTGTGTAAAATAAGACTTAAGGTCCAATTTTGAAATGTGACTATACTTTCTGTGTATGCATCTGTGGAGGAAAGGATGAGTTGACAGGAGAGTGTGGTGAAGGAGTTTATGGATATGTTGATGTTCTTGGGCGATTTCGGTGCTGGAGTGGCACAGAGGCAAGTGTTGCATGAACTAGGTGTCAAGGTTGGTGCCTTGCATGGACAGTTTGTGATCGGAATTAATTGGATTATTAAGGAAGGAACTTTCTCGTGTGTTACAGTTTTTTATAACTGTAGAATTGCATTCTACATTTGCTCAGGGTTAATTCTTATTTGCCATATTCTGCGAGATTTCTATTGCTTAATTTTTGCATTTGTTGATTTCCTATTTCTATTTTTGTAATCCTGGTGCTTCTCTCTTTGAATACTATTGGTTTTGTACCAGAATGTGATTATCTATATAACCAGAGATGCTTCTGTAATCTGAGTTGACTCGTACTTGTTTTGTTTTTATTGTATTAATGTACTGACTTGAATAAATTTATAGCCAGAGGGTGGCGCTGATGACCGCCGCAGTTTTGTGCCACTCAAACTGCTATTACTACTACTATAATTAACAACTGAGAAAATTATTTTTCTCAGTGGTTATAGACTGTGCATTTTTTTCCAAAGAGGTTAACTTGGTGGCCTGGAAGTTCAGAATCTTTTTCACTAGCTTCACTTCTATTTTGTTGTATATGTTAAAAGTTTCTGGATTAGGTGAAAACTTTAGCTTTTATGTTATTAAATAGTTATGGGATCAAAGAGAAGATACAAAGGTTTTAAATTTCACCTTCTATAATTATGTAAAAATATTAACTCTACCATTCCAACTGATGATGGTTCCATTGTCATAGTATAGGCTATGCACCATTTCCAGAATTTGGAAGACTGTCAGGGGGAGGCTAAGAAAGTCCAACTTTCTGTCACCATTTCACATCCTTAAGAGTCAATATCAGGCTATTCTTAATATGGATTGTATGAAATTACAATTATGATGGCTAAAAGAGGATTCACCCCCCCCAAAAAAACCCTCTTAGATCATTGTACAACTTTGTAAATAAAGGGAGAGGTAATGCAATGAAATTGTCATTAGAGTTTAAAAAGCTAACCATGTAATGTCAGGTAGCCAACTAGTGTTTTGTGTGTGTGTTTAAAATGCACAAAGCTCAACTTAAATGTAGCAATATACTGTTGTTGGTTTGAGTTGGTAGTCTTCAGTAAACAGTATTCTGCATTACTGATGCTTTGACATAGAGGCACCAGTAGAACAAGTGGGGTCCCTTGTTCAATGTCTACCGAAAGGCAGTATGTCCACCACCACACAGCAGGCACAAGGCTTGTTTGAGACATTAACAACACGTCCAGGATACAATGTGGAGTACATTGAAGCTGTGAAATTGTATTTGGTGAGAACATTGCTTTCATTATGTCTTGAAGCAGCAGTGATCATTCCAAAGCCAATTATTAAAATTTAAATGATTAGGTCCTAAAGAATTGTAATATATAAAGGAATTTTATGTAAAGAAAATAAATACAGTAAGGAGTTGCAATGTTTATATAAGTTGATTTCAAGAACAAGGACACAAACATTGTAACAGAAATCATTGTATTTAGTTAATATAAAGAAAATGTTATCACACAGTGTTAAAATCAACATGTGATGGTGAGCGATAGCAAATTATAACAAATAGGGAAATAGAAAAAGGTTACTTAAGTATATGTGTAAACAAAAATAATAATAGCAAGTAATGTTGGCAATGAAACAAGATGGCTTAGTTAGGAAGTAAAGGAAGAATAATGTAAATAGATGAATGACTATAAGATTCAGTTTCTAAAGGAGAAAAACAAGAAGGGGAAGTCATAGTATCCTCATGTGATGGTAAGCATTGCAGAAGAAATGAGATGAGCGTAGCAGTCGGGTAGAGCAAGTTTCCACAGTAATTGGATAGTGAAATTGGAAAGCTTTCCATAGGAGATTGCATAAAAGAACGGTGATGTGTCATAATTTAAAATAAACAAAGTTGGAGGTTGTTACACTACATCACTAAAAGGTTCTTACTTTGAACGAATTTTGGGAGAATGGTTTGCTCCCACCGTCAGCTTGTTTCAAAACTCAATTTGCTTCCAATGATGGGAGCAAGCCATTTTCCCGAAATGTGTTCAAAGTAAGAATCTTTTAGTGATGTGGTGTAACAACCTCCAACTCTGTTTATTTTAAATTTACAGATGGTTAAGTATCACATCTTCTTATGTGGAAATTATGTGTGCTTAATTATTGTGAATAATGGATATTGATTTATGCTCCCCACAATTAAGCATTTATGCATTGTTGCAGAAAAGAATATATCATTTAGTTGTAAAAATAAAAAACAATTTAAATTTACACAAGTTATAAATAGGGTGAAAGTAAATGTGAAAACTGCTGAAATAAGTCTCGCAAATGAAATTTTTACTGAGCTCCAAAACACGAGCTGCAGCTACCATAATCCATTCTTATATTATCCAGTTCCAAAATAGAAACCTTAAGCAAAATTAAATAACTAAAAGATTCGAGTATATATCCCATATTTGCCTAATGCAAACCAATTGCTAAAAGATAATGTTCGTTTGTTTAAATTTAAAGTTTAAAGCCTTTGAGTAAAGGTGAAGCCTTGAATAACAAGACATTTATGTAATAAGCTGTAAATGTATTTTATGTAGTGGTGAAAAGAACAGTTGCTAAAGCAGTGCAAGTTAAACTTCTAAAGCATGGCTATGTGATATAGGTTGGTATTGAATTGCTAGCTAAAAAGCATTGCTGAGTGGAGAGAGAATAAAAAAAAAAAGGGGCTACTAAATGTACGAAACCTGCAGTTATTGTTTGTATAGAAGCTAATTGTGTAAAAGTTATTACTCACATTATTATTGTTAATAAATCCAATTTGTTATAACTGGGTAAATATATCCTATAACAATCCACGTCCTCATCCATGTCATGTAGACCTTTAAGACAATGTTATATGGGTATGTACCTCAGCCTTAAGGAAAATGGCAGCATTGTAAAATATAAAAATATCTTATGTCTTGCATTCCATGATTCTCTACGCATTCTTTGACAAACCGTTATTACAAAAGCTGATGCATTGAGATAAACAGTCACAGAAATTGTCTTGCTGCACATTTTCTTGTGGGTACAAGTGGATTACGGGAATACAATAGGTTTTAAGCAATAGTCAACTCTTTAAAGAGTGGGTTGCTATATAATGACTTTGAAGTTCTGTTCTCTTTGCATGGCCAAGAGAAATAAATGAGTAGCAACTTGCAGTTTAGGAAAGTATAAGTATTTTTGAAAATTCAAATTGGTAACAAAGATTATCTTGGAAATGGTTAAAGCCACAAAAAGTTTTATATGACAAATAATTAAGGGTCAAGGGGGAAAATGCTTCCAGTTAATTAACCAAAAAGTTTCAGGAGCCTAAAAACAGTTTCTGTTTAAAAATATGGTTAAGTTAGCTGTTAGAATCCTGATTTTTAATATATGTGATGCATGTATATAGAACTGATCACAAACTATTTTGTATAAGTAATAACAAAAATGGAGTGTATAAAAATTTCTCTTGGCCTCCACCTTGTCGTTTGAGCAGTATTCTGAAACAAAACCCACAGTAGTAGTGTATAAGTTGCAGTGTACAAAATGTGTACAATGTTATTTGACGATAATGGTGGTTGTATGGTGACACCAGGTGAAAGTAGGTAATTTTGTAGAGCAGAAAAATAATTATCTTTAGTCTTCAATGTCATCGATGGTATCAAAGTATACATCGTCATGCTTGTTCATTGCTGTGTCTATCCTACATCAAATTGTTGTAAAAGCTCTTGGCTATAATGAGAAACCTTGTTAAAGATCCTTGTATTTCATATAAAAGATTGGGACTGGGGCCTTACACAAAACTTTCAGTTCGTCAATAGGAATGTTCTCTTGTTGATGGAATTCTTTTCCCTCGTTGTTTATGGTGTGTCTCATGGTTGAATCTGGTGGTACTGAGCTATACTGAAGCGTCAAAACATGAATTTAGATTTTTTGTGAATTGAAACCATTTTTCCCCCTGACCCTCCAATCCTGTGTTTTAATAAGATGTGTATTCTTTTATATAATCAGATTTCTCTTACAGTTTACAGTTATATAAAAGTTGTGCAGAATGAAGAGCATTTCAGAAGCGCTTCCCAGAAAATTCAAAATATACATTTAATTTGTTATGAAAATATCTTAAACATATGATATTTTAATCACTGCTAAGAGCCATTTTTGAGAATACCAAGATTTTTTTTTTAAAGTTTTCCATGTTAAGAGAAGTTTGTGATGGGGAGATTTTCTTGAAAATTTTTATGTAACATCCTTGGAAAATACTTAAGTTATTTAACCAACTTAACATTTTTTATTTATGCTGTTCTCTCTCTCTCTCTCTCTCTCTCTCTCTCTCTCTCTCTCTCTCTCTCTCTCTCTCACACACACAATGTACACACACCACCCACCGCACGCCCTATCTTTTATTAAAAATGCTTTTTTTTTTTTTTTTTTTTTTTTTTTTTGGAAGGCCTCCAAAACATGTCATTTCCGGTGAAATCTCTGTCAGATTACTTTAAAAAAATTAAATAGTTTTTTATGCAAGCTCTTTAACTGCTGTGGTCCTTAGCATCTCATTCTATATTGGATGTGAAAGACCGGAAATTTTGCTTAGAGCCTTCTTTATCAGGCTTGAGGTTCTTTATGTTCTCAAATTACTTTGGCTGAACACTACACTTGCTCTACTTACCGTAAGTACATAGAGAAAATAAGTGCTACATTCACATGAATTTCTCTACCCATTGCTATTTATTTTTATTTAGCTTCTACAAACTACTATTACAAAATCTTATTTTTTGTCTACTTCATGTTATCAAGATAAACATTTGCAAAATTAGTTCCATTACACATTTCATTGTGGGTACAAAGGGGATACAAGAAAATGAAACAACAGTCAAATGTTTAATTGTGGTACAATCTTCCCTTAACATTGCAAGAAACAGGTGAATGGTGACAGCACTTCAAAAAGACTTGGGTGTTACATTTACATGACTTTCTTTAGATTAGATTAGATTGTATTCTGTGAGTTCACTAGCAGCCGTAAAGGCTTGTGAACATAGAACATGTCAAGGAAATGTACAAAAATTACATATAAACATAAATATTACACAGAATATGGAACATTTGAAATAAAATACACAAACTATATGCGTGTCAAGGAAATGTACAATAAAGTTACATATATACATAAATATTACATAGTATACAGAACATTTAAAATAAAATAAAGACATATTATATACAAAATGAAGCAAAACAAGTGTAATTTTGTACAGAGTTGAATACCTCCTTACTGTTATAAGGTTAACATACGTATAGGCAAGAACAGTTATTTTAACATTCACTAGGATTTTACCTTTGTTCGTCTGATCATTTTGTTCTATTTGGTTTGTAATGCATAGCATTTACTGTCAGTTCTTAATATACATACATTTAAATAGCTTCATTAATTCTAGAGCAGGCATCAAATATGACTGGTAATTGTCATTAATATTTACTAATACTACTTACAGAGCTATATAAGTATTATCAGGATAATTTGTCATTCAGATAATCTTGTATAGAATAATATGCTTTTGAGCAGTTTTAAAGACATAGAAATTGTCAACTTTTCTCTTAAGATCATTAGGGAGAGTATTAAATATTTTTATGGTCTCGTAATATACACCTTTCTGGAAGCAAGAAAGCTTTGCACTGGGATGATGGATGTTACCCTTTTGTCTAGTGTTTATCATGAATTTCCATGTTTGTAATAAATGTGGTTCGATTGCATACATAGAATTTTAAGATTGAAAATATATACATGCAAGGTAGGGTTAATAACTTCAGTCTTCTAAAAAGATGTTTGCAAGAGTGTCTGCTATGAGTGCTGGAAATGATTCTTATAACCTTCTTTTGCATGAGGAATATTACCTACAGTCATTATGTTTATATAGCTTCTACAAACTATTCTTACAAAAGGATATTTTTCTATTTGTTAATCAAGATAAACCTTTGCAGAAATAGAAGGGGATAGAGGAAACTGAATCAGTAGTCAAATGTATAAAAATCAGGATGTATGCTGGCCCAGAAATTCCCTACTGTTTCCATGACATCGTGGACAACTGAAAAGCTACAGCAATTTAAAAAAATGTCAAATATGGAAAATTCAAACCAGCGACAGATCTCAAATTCCCAAAGCCATAAAGGTTATATATATAAAAGAGATCTACACTTTCCATGTATTAAGCTTTTGTCCATTTGTTGCGATATACCCATTATACAAGATTCCTTTCAATGAAGGCTTCACAGGTTATTTCCAGAAAATTCAAGATATACATTTTGTCATGTAAAAATCTTACATACAATATTTTAATAAAAATCTTGAGACAGTTTTCAAAAATCAAACATTTTGAAAAATGTTCCATGTAAAGGGTAGTTTTGAGGCTGAGGGATTTTCTTGAAAATCTTTGTGTCACCTCTTTGAAAGATGCTGAACATAAGAAACAAGTTTGGTATTTATTAGAGATTTTGTTTTTGAGTTATGCTGTTCTTTCTCACTCTCTCCCACCCGTTTTTCTAAAAATACTTTTATTGCATTCAGGGGGCTTCAAAACATGTACTTCCAGTAAAATCTGAATATCAAATTTTTGGGTGAACACAATACTTCCTCTAACTACTACGGGTAACCAGTACTGCAGGATGGAGTGAACTAGCTTTATAAACAAAACAAAAATCATGAAATTCAGGAGAGGAGGCAACATTAGACAGCTTTCACTGCAGAAATGATAAGTTAGGAGTTGGTAAATTCTTGAAAGTACCTGGGATTAACACTCCAAACCATGGGGAAAACTTTCACAAAGCATATAGAAGAAAGATGCACAGCAGCCATAAAAGCCATTTATGACATTAGGAACATTGAAAACATATACCTTGACACACACAGCCTTGAGAAATACTCCACATCAAGATTGCCCCAGTAGCATGCTATGCAGTCTGGAGGCAGTGAAAGCAACCTACCTGTCCCCAATGACCCTTCTATCTCTTGGCTGCCATAGACTTCATCAGGGAGGTAGCATACAAAGCCCACATTAGAGAAAGGGAAGAAAAGACACTGGCAGTGGACCAAAACTTTCATCATATGCCAGCTATGTATTCAGAAGAATGGAAAGAACCAAATTTCCAGTTCTGATATGTGTATACAAGAATAGCAGCATACAGCTTTTATTTCAGAATCTGCAATCAAAGATGATTTCACCAGGTGTTATTTATTGTTCCTGCATCCTTTGTGGACAACAATGTGAACAGTATCATCTACAGGACTGCGAAGCAAAGACAAACTTGTATACTATACAGTTCTTTTGTGCACAGTGTGTTTAATAAATCTTATTGAAAATAGGTAACCAGTAAAAGTAAAAAGCCACATAATTAAATGAGACAAATGCTACACATGGGAAGCCACAGAGGGAAGAGATTGCATAATATACAATATAGAATGTAATGAAGTCCAATAAAACCTTCAGGAGACTATTTAAACTGGTAAATATTCCTTGGAAACATATTTAGCCAAAGGCATCAGCTTTATAACTGCACAACAAATGCAGCGAAATCTTTCTAAAATGAACCACATAATGTAATTTGGAGAATAATTTTAATAATTAAGCTATTCAATATTTTAAAATACAATTTAAAACAGAAGACAGCCTCATAAAGATAAATCATTAAGCCAGAAGGTTGTAAGCATAGCTGCTGTTTCATATGTAAATACATGAAGGCCAACAATTCATCTATTTAACATAGGTAGAGAACATTCACTGTTAGTGTGTGCATCAATATGCTGTGACATACAAGTGCTACAGAGTTGTAGGTGATCAACAATACTGTGTTTATAGAGGTTCTTTGGCCCATAATAATTTAGTGTGAAGACAGTGTTACTATTTGAATTAGTGGCAGTGATGGGGGCAGAGGAACCTACACAGGCTATAGTCAAACCTACAGTATACATATTACACTCATCATTAATGCAAGAAAAATAAATAAATAAAAATCATGACTCACCACCATTTGCAGTGGTGTTAAATAGTTGAAACGGAAACCTAGCTACATTAAGAGTTCTGCAAACTTTTGTACAAAAATATTCTGATATCGTAATTGAAAAAATCACTAAAGCAGGGAAAAATAAGTTCAGAATCTATTACCCCACTCCGTCAGCTAATAAATTTATAGATTCAGACTTTGCAGTTTGCAACCAAATGTATGTCCTTATTCGCGATGCATATTTACATTCCAAGGGAGTAATACATAATGTTGATCCAAGTATCTCAGAGGAACAAATTAGAAATCATGGCCACTCTTTGGAAGGATTTCCTATTTGAGGAGCATTGTTTCAAACCCCATATGTTGAGAAGCTAAATTTTACAGAAAAAATGCAATACACCCTAAATGTTAAGTGGTAGTAAAATTTTGAAAAAAAGTGATAAATATTACTAAATGTTTTCATTTAGGGGGTACAAGAAATTGAAATCATTTTTCAAATCTATTTCATAAAAATAGGGAGGGGACTGTGGACATAATATGGTTCTAGCCCTTGTCCTCTTGGGCATTGCCATCTATCATCATCAAAGAAGCTTTAGCTCCTCCCTTGGCCACTAATGGCGTTTTGTGGTGCAATAGACATCATGCTAATGTGAGCTAAATCCTCAAGCTGAAACCTAGGTTTCATTGTCATTGCTTTTGTTTAACAGTTGAACTGTGCATTTGAAATAAAAGTAATTCTTTGCAACTCTGTTTGGGCTATAGTATTTAAACACTTTTTGTTTGTTTAATGAGAGATCTATTTTTGCATTTTGGAGGACTAGGCCCCTTCAGTAAAATTGTTGGGACGGCTATACCCTGCTTTGTAAATTAGTATGGCAGAAAGTGCTCCCCCATTGTTGTATGGTTGTATCAGCGCTACTCTGTGATAGCCGCAGACAGCAACTGCGACGTCATCACGAACCGGAAAAAAAAACCGCGCAGCCGGTTCATAGTTTATTGAGTCTCCGTGTAGGTTAGCAGCTGATGTTTTCGTTTGTTACATTGGTGTCAGAAGTAAGATATAAATGCTGGCATGGAGCAACTACTTCAACAATTATTAAGTGAAGTGCAGATCATGAAATCCGGAATGGAGAAGATGGGGGCGAAAATGAATTTCGGAATGGAAAAGATGAAGGTGAAAATGGAATCCAGAATGGAGAAGATGTACACAGAAATGTCCAAGACGAAGGCGGAGCTATCTACCAAAATTGACGAACATCTGGTGTGAAGAAAGATATGGAAGAGCTCGGCGGAAAGGTAAAAGATCTTGGCCATCGCGTTAACGCCCTGGAGGACTTCGGGGGACGGCTTAGCGTCCTGGAGGGAAGAGTCGACGATAGCGCCAAGAAGTGGAAGAAATGATCGACAGGAGACTTACGGACTTGAAGGTCGAAGCGTCAGGACGCAGCAGAGCATCTGCGAGCGTCAAGCCACCCAGATACGACGGAACGTAAACTTTTGAAGACTTCCACCGACAATTCGCCGCCGCCGCCGCATACAACCGATGGTCAGTTGAGGAGGAAGCCGCATAGCTAATAGCCGCCTCCAAGGAGGCCGGCAGAAGTTTTGAATGTGATTCCGGGTCGGCGTTGTCCGGAGACATCTGAGAGGCCCTTGCTAGCCCGCAGCCTATCGTACTCAGCTCAAGTCGAGGTTGCAACAGCCAGGGGTTCGCCCTGCCAATGGAACAGCTGGTGTAAAGCTGTGCTACGTTGAGTGCCTAAGTGATAAAAATAAAGTGTATTTAGCAGCATTAGCTGTTCTCAATTGTTTCAACATTGTTTTCACATGGCAATTGTTTCAAAATACCGGGAATAGAGTGCGGCACAAATAGGCATAGAAGAATATACAATTTCTACCGTGGTTTAGCGCGAAAAACAAAAACAAGTACGTAATCACAAACGGAAGTAAATTATAACCAAATACTCGTTATGCATTAGACTGTCTGTGAAGTGAAAACAAAACCACAGGACTTTAACAATCAAACATCTGAATTTTGATAAGATTTTAAAAGAATGACCAAGTAATGAACAATTCGAACCATTAATAACCGATACCTCAGATATGGCTTATGCCATAAAAAAAAACCTATTTGAAATAAATTGTGTGTTTTAAAGACATCTGCATTTCTTGTGTAGTACGTTTTCGTCTATCGCTTAACGTTTACCAGTTATACAAGATTATACAAAATTCCTTCCGAATGAAGAGGACTTCATAAACTATTCCCAGAAAATCCAAGATATGCATTTTATTTGCCGTGTAAATATGTTTAATATGTGGTATTTTAATCAAAATCGTTACAGCCATGTTTTAGAAAATGAAAATTTCGGAAAATGTTCCATGTAAACGGTAGTTGTGAGGGGATTTTCTTGAAAATCTTCGTGTCGCATCTTTGGCAAGTTTGGTACTTATCCGAGATTTATTTTTGAGTTATGCAATTCACACACACACACGCGCGCGCGCGCGCGCGGAACTTTATCTTAAAACCTGCTGTGACCTTCGCAACCCTCTATCGTTTATTAGTGGATATGCGAATTATTCTTACTAAAACTTATTTTTCTATCGACATTTTAATCAAGACAAACATTTACACATTTCGTTATAGATACAAAGAGAACAACGATAGTCGAATGTCTAAGAGCTTTTATTTACTTATTTATGGACGCTCTTTGACTGCTGTGGTCCTTAGCATCCTATTCTATATTGGGCGTGAAAGACCGGTAATTTTGCTCACAGGCCTCTTTATCAGGCTTGAGGTTCTTTTACGAGCCGTAAATCTACGACAAGTGACCACCGCCTGTACTTCCCTTCCGAAGGAAGCCATACTAAGGATTTTTACGCCCGAAAAAATCCATCGCCCTCCGCCGGGTTTGAATCCGCGACCTCGGGAACTAGAGGCTAGCATGGTAATTGCTATATCACGGAGGGCGACATCCAGAATGGGTGATGAGCCCAGTGCCTGGTATGGCGGTGAAGAAGGAAATGAAATATAGTGATGAAAGCAATGGTAGGAAAAATCGCGGATCAAACTATCCAATCCAGCATTCACCTAGCGACCAAGGAAGAAAAACCGCGGTAAAACCTTCGGTCAGGTTGGTTAGCCCCCGGGGGTCTGAACCCGGAACCTCCCGAATGTGACTCGCACACGTTACCGCAGCGCCCCTACCACCACTACTACTACTACTTATTATTATTATTATTATTATTATTATTATTATTATAATAATATATTTTCTGTGATTGACTATTCTTTATTGTAAATACGTATAACGGCAAACTAGTGATGCTCAAATTCATATTTTGATCATTTGTAACTAGCGTTTTGTATCGTATGGGTTTACCGACATGTTTGGTAGGCAGAAAATTGTGAAAAGTTCACATGCTTTAAGTTGTTCCTTGGTGTATTACAAATAGTATGCATACTGTAGGCATTGCAGAAAAAGTTTCAACCTCAACACCTACTTATTTATAAATATGGTCTTTTACTGCATGTTCTTAACAAACACCATTAGGATTATTGTACACTAAAAGGTAACTCAGCTAAGCTTAAACTATAGCCTGAATAGGTACGTGCATTTACAAGACATTTAAAAAAAAATTTCGGCAACTTACTTTTTCTGTTTTATATTTTTGAAACTTATCATAGCATAAAGCTTTAGTAATTATATAACAGGAATATGTAGTTAATAGCTGAATCAATATTAAATTAAAGGGGCTAAAATATTTGAAATTCAGTGAATAAAGTGGGGGTAAAAAGGGCATATCCACTACTAAACGATAAGAGATACAGATTTAAAACTGGACTGAGATACTCCAACACACCTACATGAAAACATTTACATGTCTAACTTTAGTAGCTCAAAAATAAATTATAGACCCAGGTGTAATTATCTTAAGTTAAACATCCTTTAACAGAATACGTCATATCGGAAAATGAATGAAATTATGAAATCATCATCAACTGAAGGCTTAGACTTTTCAGTCTGTTCCGGCTTCTAAAAATTGCTCATTCCATCTTCATAGTGGTCCTTCACGTTTCTTCTCCCTTTTGGCTTATAATTAAAAATCATTCTCGTTATTCTTCCCTAGGACATTCTTGATATATTATTTTTCCATTTTCTGTATATTGCTTAATAATTTAATTAATTTATACTTAAAACTTTCAATTCTCACCCAATTTCATTATTTCTAACGTGGTCTAGAAGTGTGTATCCAGCTATAGCTCTAAGAAATTTCATTTCTATTGACTCTGTTCTTCTCGTTTGATTAAATGCCCAGCATTCACTTCAGTATAGCAAGGTGGATAAAGCTATTGTTTTATATAACTTAATTATAGTTTCTTTCCTAAATGTTTTTTACAATGGACGTATTATTGTACCACAGAAGTGTCTGTATCTATTTAGTATTATCTCTAGATCATTATTCTTTTCGTGTGTTATTTTATAACCTAGGTAATCGAATGCATTAACGTGTTCTATTATTTTCAAGGACTGTTTTTGCTCTTATTGGTTCATATCCCTTAAATACCATAATCTTTGTTTTGTTTATGGATATTGTCATGTCATTGTTTAACTATTTCATTCTCGTTACATATTGCTTCTTGGATACTATCCTCTGAAGAACCTATCATAGTGTAGTATAGTACCTATAGTTTGCATTATTTATTATGAATTGTTTGTTTAAAACTTTTAGCCATTCATTTATGACTTCGTCCATACAGATATTAAATAAAATAGGTAACAACAGACACCCTTGATTGATATTTGCAGCCTCTTTCCCATACACTGTGGTTCTTATTTTAATTTTATTCTCTCTATGTAAACTCTGAACAGCTCTTATTAGATGTTTAGATACTCCTTTTTTATTCAGTGTTTTCTATAGTGGTGTTCTCTTTACTTTTTCAAATACCTCCTGGTAGTCAACAAACGAATAGTACGCAGTAGATTTTATTCCCTTGTTTTCTCTGTTAATTGAGTAATTTGCGAATATGCAATCACTACAAGATTCCTGACTCCATGTTGCACTTCCAAAGTTTTGCTTTCTATTATAAAATGAGTACTCAAATTATCTGAGGATATGAAGCTACCTTCATCCTTGGACTACAGGGATAAAGCCGGAAAAATAAACACTCAACTAGCCAGCTTGCGGGACTCGAAAAACTATTTCAGCCCCCACATATCGTTTGTCGTGCTTCACGTAAAGTGGATACAACAATCACTGTTTGTGTATTACAATATAAAATGTATTCCCGTGCATCTTTACGGGTAAAGAAAGTCGTGTGACTTTTATACATTAGAATTTATACAGTTGTATTGACGGTAAATTATACATCTGCTATTCCACGGTATCTGTATCGATGTATGATTTGTTATTCGTGGCACTTAATAAATAAAATTCCCCACGGGGGTAGATTTTGACCGTTATATTTCGATACTAACAAAAGAATAACAAAACCTAATCATTGGCGGAAAAAACGAGAACATGTGCGTGGAATAACCAACCAGTTACATGCCTGCCTGGTTATAAATCATTGGGAATCGGGAGTATCATTTTGTTAGCTACGCAGTCTTGGGTGCTCAGCCATGATGGACAATGAAAGGCGTGTTTTAGAGGTTTGTAAGTTATTTGAAACTGAAATACTAAACTTTTAATATTTGAAGAGATTTACCAACTTAACGCAATTTAACTAGTGTATAGATTGTACTAGCATGCATGTAACCGGTTGGTTATTCCACACACATGTTCTCATTTTTTCCGCAATGACTAGTTTTTGTCAAAACCATAAATCTCGACTCGTGCAAGCTTTTTCCCAAGGCAGAAAACATGAAAACAGGAAATGTGCTACTTGGTTAACTTTATACACAAATGTTAATTGGTGTTTTAAATAATTTAAATAATTTTAAATACTTTCCCTGATAGGAGATTGCTATATTTGATTTCCGATTTTAAGTTAAATTACTTTCAGACAGAATAAGAAGCAACAGTACGCGTCTTCATAGTTAAGCACAAAATTGCTTATTTTATAAAAACAAGAAGTTGGGCGCTACAAAAAAAAAAAAAAAAAAAAAAAAAAAAAACCAACGCAAGGTTAGTGGTAGGCGTTTTATGCGGATTACGTTATCACTTTAGTTTGGTAGAAAAGCTTGGTTATGGAGTTAGACTTTAATTTTATTTGTTATATGCGCGTAATGCCTCTTTACTAAACTTGTTAGAACGAGTAAAAAAAAGTATAGGCCGGTAAGATTTCCGAGCCACTGTGAAACCAAGGGGTCCTGTGTTTTCTAGATAGTTTTATTGATTCTTTTTCGAGCGGCCCAAATTCTGCATCTTTAGCGTTCTTTATAAATTAGATTGCTATTTTCTAATATATCATAAATAGGACGATTAAATTGCAGAGTTCAGTGATCTGATCCCAAGGCCACGGGTTCAAACCCGGCCCAGGTCGATGGTCTTTAAGTGTGCTTAAAAGCGACAGCCCCGTGTTAGTAGATTTACTAGCATGTAATAGAACTGTTGGACGAAGTTCTGGCATACCGGCGGCGCTGATATGGTCCTGGCAATTGACAGCGTCGTTAACGAACAAAATCTTCATTTTATTGCAGAGTTCGATGAAAGCACTGCAGTGTTGCAGTATCTCGTTTTCACCAAGAAAGTGGTGATAGCTGATAGATTCGGAATTTTATATCGATGCTTTTCCAAACTCGGATACAATTTTGAATTAATAGCTAGCACGTCAGTAAATGTAGATAACTTTTGGATAATGTCATATAATTGCTAATAACGAATTATTTCCATGACAACAGGAAAAGTTGTGATTGTAGGCAAAATCTATTATGACTTTGTGTACCACATTCCTATACCTGCTTAGTACGTACAGGAAGAGTTGTATTGCACCCAAAATTGGATATCATGATTTCACCCAAAATAGTATATTCTGAGGTGCCATAAACACAAAGCATTTTTATACTTTCTCTACTGCTTACCTATAATAAGTAGGGGAAGTACTACATCCCATCAAAAAATTTTATTGAGATTTCACTGGAAATAAGTCTTGAGGTCCTTGAACAAAGAAAGCAATTTTTAGAAAAGGTCTGTGTTTGTCCATCTGTGAACAGCGTAACTCAAAGATGAAAAGTCAGTTAAATATACTATCTTCCAAGGGATGCAGCAATATGCAGGTTTTCAAGAAATCCCCCCCCCCCATCCCAAACTTTTCTTTACCTTTGATTTTCTCAAAAATGGCTCAAAAACTTTTATTAAAACACTATATGTTTATATTTGCATGACAAATAAAATGTATATCTTGAATTTTCTGAAATAGCCCATGAAGTCCTCTTCATTCTGAATGTCATGAAAGGTATAAATTAATAAATGGTAAGAAATGAACACAATCTTTCTGCACAAAAAAATGTAAGTCTCCATAAAGCACACAACTTATGTCAAAAGTTTTTGTAGCATTAAGCATTTCCAAGATATTGTTTTGTTACTGGTTTGAATTTTAAATACTTACATTTTTTACAAGTGGTAAGTCGCTATTTGTTTTTCCTAGTGGTTAGAATAGATAAGATGACAGGGTTTTGGTTGGAGTTTCAACCTCTTGCACATTAATCTAAAAGGCTTATTGTGCAACCCCATTGGAAAGGATGCTTTCGTTTTCTAAAATCTGTTCCCTGAAGAAGTTGTATCTTGGTTACAATGTAAGGTCGTGGTTCAAACTCGACGGAGGGCGATGGATGTTCTTTTGGGTGCAAGAATACTTAGCATGGCTTCCTTCAGAAGGAAAGTAAAGCTTGTGGTTCTGTGTCCTAGATTTATGACACATAAATGAAACTCAACCGTGATAAAAGGCCTCTGATCAAAATTTCTGGTCTTTCACACCCAATATAGGATGGAACGCTAAGACCCATAGTAGTTAAAGGTGGTCCATTTTCAAGAAAATGTTTCATCCCAAACCACCTCTTCACATGTATAAGTTTGTTGTTTTTTTATTTCCTGAAAATTACTTTTAATGTATTTTGTTAAAATACCACATATTTAAAATATTTTTATGGTTGGAAAAAATGCATATTTTCAATTTTCTGCAAATAGTCCGTGAAGTTCTCTTCCTTCTGCATAACTAGGAAATAGTAAGAGATAGACAAACATTAATTGCACAAAAATTTAGGCCCGTTAAAGCACATAATTTTTGAAACACTTTTTTTTGTTGTTTGTTACAATTATTTTGAAATTCATTGTTATTAGTTTGAATTTTGAAATACTTTATGCATTTGTTAAGCACATTTATTTCTTGTTGTGCAAAGAGCAACTTTCAAAGTCGTCATATAGTGACTAGCTTTTTAAAATGTTTGACAGTTGCATCAGCCTCCTATATCTCTAACCAGGGTTTATTTCAAGAGGGATGTTCTGGAAGTAGAAATTCCCCCTCCCCAAGAAAAAATAACAACTTACCAATTTGTGCATCTCACAAAATTGCTTTAGTTACAACAAGAAGTTCTACCAACAACCAACAGGTCTAACCATGGGTAACCCACTTTCACCTTTCCTTGCAGATCTATTTATGAGTTACTTAGAAAAAACACACATAACAACTTCCTTCCCATACATTTTTAAAGTTTGGCACAGATATGTCAACAACATCTTTGCTGTTGGCCCTAATAGGTTCATACAAGACTCCTTAGTCTTACTAAACCTGCAAAACCAACCAATAAAATTCACCATAGAAATAGAAAAAGAAGGCATGCTACCATTTTTAGACTTAAAAATCATCAGTGAACAAAAGAACCTAACCTTTGGTATATACAGGAAACCAACACACACTACTAATTACATAAAAAATAAGAGTTTCAATCCAACCACACACAAACATGCAGTACTAAACATCTTAACACACAGACTTGTATATACTCCCTTGAATAAACAAGAATACCAGCACATAGCACACACAGCAATAAATAATGGGTTCAACAAACCAACAATTGACAAAAAAAATTGCAAAATTCAAACGACAAACACATCAAAGACACAACAAATCTCATCCAGGATGATAAACAGCTAAAGTTCAAGAAATTTGCATACCACCCAAGAACATATCACAAATTTAAGATGTTCATGAATCATAACATCAGCCTAGCCCCACAGAACAAATTTAGCATAGAGAAATTACTTTGTAACAAGTTAAACCCCATACCACAAGACAAAAAAAGTTGGAATCTACAAAATCAATTGTTCAGATTGCATAAAGTATATATTGGTAAGACAAAAAGAAACCTAGAAACTAGGCTAAAGGAGCACATGAGATGTATTAAATACAAACAAATGGACAAATCTGCAGTTTCACACCATTTTTGGACTACCAATCACAACGTCCTACCCAATATTACATTAGTCAAACCAGTCAAATTTGCAGCTGAATTAGATGCATGGGAGAAGATCACCATTCTAAAACACAACGCACATCTAATGAATTTTGATTTGCTGCCATCAAGCCTCTAATGGAAGTACACTTCACCACCACAGTATCCAGTCCACAAAGCGGAAACGCCAACAACACCGGCCAGTCGGATTAGCTTCTGAGGATGGGAACAACCATTTCCCGAAACATGTTAAGTGAATAAACATAAGTGATGTTAGTGTAACAATTCCGACTCGCCTTTAAATAAAAAGTATGACAAATGTTTGTGAGGGGCCACATTTTACTGTAGATGTTGGATCTGTTCATACCGTTTTGAAAAGAGGGAAGATTATGGAAACCATTCAGTCAGAAGCTGGCAGTTGTTGAAAAGCTGTTGAGGATCCGCTTTGGAAATGGATGGAAATTTGTAGAATAGTTTTATTTAGAGCATTGAAAGGCTTTCAAGATGTTGGTGATAGTGGTGAGAACATCATGCCTTTTGAACATGAGCAGCGTCATGCAGCAGAGCCTTAATGCATGAAACTATGGTGAAATAATTACACTGTTTAACTTATATAATTTGCATTCCGTGGTGATTTATTACATAATTGCTCTTAAAATTAATGTTGTCATAGCTATGTTGTATGTTTTAGAGAATGTACAATATAGTGTTGCAGCAAAATGCACCAAATCCAAAGAGTTCTATTTGATTTCTGTGAAATTACTGCACTATGACTTTTGCCATTAATCCTGCTATTACTACCAAATAAACCACATCTACTAAAAAAAAAAAAAAATTTCTGATGTGTTACACTCACATGACTTTCTCTACTCTTGTACAAACTTTTTTACAAACTCTTATTCTCCATCTACTTCATATTAATCGAGATAAACATTTGCAGAAATGATCTTTTGACATGCAAAGAGAATTACATTTTACACATAGTGAACCAGGTCTAAAAATATTTGACTATCGCTACTATGTTCCCCTTGTTTGGTATTTGCAAGGGAAATATAGAAATACAGTAGCCTTTAAGCATAGACATATCTCTTAATAGCTGGCTGCTAGGTGCAGCACCATTCTCTTTGCCACAGATTAATACTCTTTGCATATACAAGACAAAAAAAGAATAACAAATTCCCATTTGAGAAAATAAGTATTGAAAAATTTAAGGGAATAACAAGCAATATCTCAAATGATTCACTCAACAAAAAATATGTATAACATAAATTGTGTATTTTAACGCAATCTAAATTTTTTGTGTAGTAACATTTTGTCTATCTCTTATGGTTTACTAGTTATGCAAAATTCATTCACAATGAAGAATATTTTTGGAGACATTCCCAGAAAATTTGAGATATACATTTTATTTGTCCTGAAAATATCTTAAACATATGATATTTTAATCAAAATCGTTAAGAGCCGTTTTTGAGAAAATTAAAATTTTCGAAAAGTATTCCAAGTAAAGGGTAATCTGGGGTGGGGGATTTTCTTGAAAACCTTTGAGTCGTATCTCTGGAAGATACTGAACCTAAATACCAAGTTTGGTGTTTATCCAACTGTTTGTTTCCGAGTTATGCTGTTCACACACACACACACACACACACACACACACACACATGGACATGTTTCCAAAATGCTTTTTTTGGATTCAGGGGGTCTCAAAACATGTATTTCCAATAACTCTTGGTATCGAATTTTTGAAACTAAACAGATACAGTAGATTTGCATTTTCCTTAAAACTGATTGTCAAGGAGTTGGCCAGTTTTTCTTATAACACTACTCAGTTGTCATGTTATAAATATCAGTCTCTGAAGGGAGGAGAAAATGATGCCATTGAATTGTTCTTTGGCAAGGTTTTGCTTCAATCATCTCATTTCTTCTGGAACTTGTAGTAGGCGCTTTATTAACTAGTACCATATAGTCAATAATTAGGATGAAGGAAGGCTGGGGAAATCTTTTATGCATTTCTCAAAATTGGTATATTTCATATCACCAATGTAGTTGCTGTAACTTAATAACTGATACACATATTGGGGATAAGCCCTTGTTCCCCTCCCACATGAATGACTTTGGAAACTGATGATAGCAGTTCAAGCATTCATCATTTGAAAACAACCTACATTGTTTTTTGGACATGTCAGGATTGGATATATAGAAATTTTACATTACAGCAAGTAATACTAAAATAATTCTTAATAATAATTACATGTCAGTTTCTTTACAAAAATACTATGTTGCAGAATAACAAAATTAAATAATCTAGTACTTTAATTATGTGATTATGGAAAACATGGTTCATTTAAATAGTCATTTATATGTAAATATTGCCTTTTTAGAAGTAGCTTTAAAAGATTCTTTATTTAAGTTTTTTATTGAAGTATCTAGTTTGTTATACATTAAGATACACAGATGGAAAATGCTTGCTAGGCTTCTTATAAGCCTGTGGCTATCCAAATGTAAGTTATTGAGATTGTGTTGTAGTTATGATATTCTGAGTTCTTTCGAAATATAGTTATATTATTATTAATGAAGTTTAAGGTTTCAAGAATATATAGGCATGGGATAGTCAAAACTTTAAGTTCATTGAATATGTATCTACTTGGTGTTCTTATGGGTACCTTCAGAATTGCCTTTAATATTCCTTTTTGAATTGTGAGAATTTGTGTTCCTTTTGAAGAGGAGCCCCAAAAGGAGATGCCATAGCTAATTTGGGACTTAACACAGCTGTGATACATTATCTTTAGTATTACTTTGGAGTACAAATTAGCCAATTTACAAACAGCATAACATAATTTGTTCAGTTTGACACTTAGTTGTAGTACATAGGTTTCCCATGAGAGTTCGTTATCAATCCAGATTCCCAGAAATTTTGTTACAAATTTTTTAACTATGGAAGTTTGATTTATATATGTCTAAATTATAGTTTTTTGATTGGTTATGGAAATATAGATATATTGTGTTTTCTACATTCAATAAAAGTCTGTTCTCTATTAGGCAACATTGTAAGCTATTATTTGCTTCATTTACTACATTCTGGAGGGATAATGAGTTTTCACTGCTGAAGACTAGGTTTGTGTTGTCTGCAAACGTTATTGTATGTGCTTTTGGAATGTTCAATGGAAGATTGTTTATCAAAATAAGGAACAATAGTGGTCCAAGGATTGAACCTTGTGGCACTCCATGATTTGCTTTTAGTGTTTCTGATTGCACTGTGTCCATTTCTACAATTTGTATTCTATTTTTTAGGTAGGATGCAAACCAATCTTTTGCTATTCCTCTGATTCCCAAATAATCTAATTTGTTTAGCAAAATGTCATAATTACTAAGTCAAAAGCTTTAGTGAGGTTTATAAAAAGTCCAAGAGTGTTTTTTGCTATCTTTTGCATCTAGGACTTGTTTGATGAAACCAAATAAAGCCTCATTGATAGTCGTTCTTTCTAAAACCAAACTGGAAACCAAACATTCCGAGTAATATGGGAGATGTTGGTCTTATCAGTCTTCATTTCCTTGTGTAATGAGTCATTTAGGATATAGGCAGCATTTTGACATACTATGTATTAGCCTAGTAGTTTTGCAAACTGAAGACCTAGGATGACCCTCGCAGTCACTTGGCTCTGATATTGTGATAAAGCCCAACCTCAGTAACATCTCTCCACTCAAAGCTGATCATATCTTTAGTTTTGCACACACCGTCCTCGGGCATTGGTGTTTGTTTGTAGAGAAAGTAAAACTCATTAACGTTCTGTGCATTACTGCATTGTTTAAATATACAAACTGGCCCAATAAGCAGAGCTGTAGTTCTAAACAAAACAGTGCTATGCTGAGCACAAAATTTAAAATGAACTGTGGAATTGTGACAGTTTTCGTTATTGTTACTAAAACATCACTATGACATTATTTAATGGGTTGTAATGTTGATTGAATTTTCATACGCAAGATATACTGCAATGTTTCACCAATTTAATGTCCATATTTAATATTTTTCTCCTCTTTGACTCCCTTCCTCAAAGGTATAAAATACCACTTGGAGCACTTATTCTGAAAGTAACACTATATATAGTGAAATGTTTTCTTCAAACACTTAACTTTAATAACATGAAGTAGATAGAACAAAACTCTGATGTGATACATTCATATGACTTTCTCTACCCTGTATTGTTTATTAGTGGGTACACACATTATTCTTACTCAAGCTTATTTTCCTATCTACTACATTTTAAACCAAATAAACCTTTGCAGAAATAGCTACATTACACATTTCATTATAGATACAAAGAGAACAGTGATAGTCACATGTTTAAGAACAGGGTGCTATGTGCTGCCTTAAAATTCCATACTGTTTTCATGTAATCGCAAAAAACAACTGAATGTTGAAAGGACTTTAAGAGAATGAAAGATATGAAAAATTCAAACCTTTAATAAAGGATGTCTCAGAAATGGTTTATGCCACGAAAAAACAAATTTTAAATAAATTGTGTGTTTTAAAGAGATACACATTTTTTGTGCAGTACGTTTTCATCTATTGCTTAATATTTACCAGTTATACAAAATTATGCAAAATTCCTTCCAAATAAAGAGAACTTCATAGACTATGCCCCAAAAATTGATGATATACACTTTATTTTTCATGTGAATTATCTTTCATGTAACTTAATAAAAATCGTTAGCCATTTTTTAGAAAATGAAACACTTTGAAAAACGTTCCATGTAAAGGGTAATTTGGGGTGGAGGATTTTGTTGAAAAACTTTGTGTCGCATCTTTGGAAGATATTGTACCTAAATACCAAGTTTGCCATTTATTTAACTTTTCGTTTTTGAGTAATGTCATTTGCTCTCTCTTGCTGTCTTCCAAAAATGCTTTATTTGGATTCAGGGTGCCTCCAAACATGTATTTCTGGCGAAATCTTGGTATTAAATTTTTGGGTGGAATGCAATATTTCCCCTGCTTACTATATGAAGTGAGAAGGTAATAAGTTTTTTAAGAATAGCTTGTGGAAGAGAGATACAAGTAAATGATAGTTTAAGAAAATAGTGAATGTCGCACGTCAGATTTTTTTTTTTTTTATTCTTTACACAAACTTTAGTGGTTTGCTGGATCATAAAATTATACAAATATAAGAATTCTGCGTATCTTTAAAATGCCTGAAGGAATGTGTAAAGATATCATTTAAACCAGAGACAGGTGTTGATGAAGATAGAAAAAAATTTACTCCAATCTTTCATAGATTTTTGAAGAAGTGCTTTGAAATCTAGACAGATGTGTGAACATGCACTTTTCCTTGCAGGTGGGTGGGAAAATCATTTGCTGGCTAAGATCACATTGGCAGAGAGTAAAATGTGCACTTTATTTCATTGTTACTGCAAATTGATTGCTATGTCATAGGAAGGATATTAGCTTTGCCAGTGGTCTTTAATTAAAAGTACATTTTCAGCAAAATGTTTAGCATTTAATGAAAGTAGTTAACATTGAAATTCTTTGTTTATTTGCTGTACGCATTCCTAGTTCCCTGCACTATTGCTGTTAGAATAAGTAGTATTAATTTTGGTTTTGATTTTCCAGTCTGATGCAGAAAATGAGGATCGGCAGAAATCACCCCCAGTTAAAATTGAGGATATCAATATGTACCAGCATAAGAAGACCTTGGCTGAAGGGCTGCTGAACCTTGCACTTCTGCTAGCAAATGCAAATCAGTTGCGATATGTCATAGAAACAGGATCATCTCACCATTATTATTACCCAAGTCTCTCCTTGATTGGCATCGGCTTAATATTTCAGGTAAACATTTCAAATTCTTTATTCATCATTTGGATCTTATTACATATGGCATTCATAAAAAAATGTATGTACACCATTCTATAAATGCCATAAAACAGGATTTTCCAATGTACAATATACATTATTTTATGATGATTCATATATACACTTATTGAATAAAAGGTGTATTGTATTAGAAAGGTTTTGGATTCTGCATTAAATTGTCTTGTTATATATTTTGTATTTACTGGATTTTTTTATGACGGTCGCATACAAGAATATGTATTATATCCAAAGGAACCTCTCACTTTTCTTTGTGAGTGCAAAGCCATGATCACATGAGAGGTAGTGCCCAGACACAAGGTTCTTATGCTGAACTTCATCAAGACAGTCGCTACATACTAAATAAATCTGTAAAAACAAGAGCATTTGGTTCTTGTTTTGACCTCTGCAATTATCACTCCATACGTAGGTTCTTTTTGTGAATATTTTGCCTGTAATATCCTTTAAAATGTAAGATACTATCTTGTTACACCCTCTTCCAGTAATACCGTAATGCCAAGCAACCATAAACCCCTGATGTGCACACAAAGATTGTAACAGGAAAGTTAGCAGAGGTAGTATATTGGAGAGCGTGTTGAGAGGGATGGAAAACACCTGTTGAAGATCAACCAAATTGTACATGTGTTAGTATTTGGCTTTTGGGATCGTACATAATCATATTTGTTTCATTATGAGCTTTATCAGCCTTTCTATGATGAAGCTGTAATGTTTTCTTATGTTTCCGCATTAATAGGTTCTTTGTGTATTTTGCTATGAAGCAAGTCAAAGGTACCACATGTATCTTCATGTGGTTTCTGAAACTTTGACTTCACAAAGTTTGTTATAACTGTATCACTGTAGTAACGATACTTCACTAAGTATTAGTGAAGTTCCATAAATACAAGATAAAACCTATTGTAGTGTTTCACTGCATTGCTGTTCTTGGCTCTTGTATAATGGCTTTTCTGTTTTGGAAAGCTTTCAGTATGACTTACAATAAGATTTTCATCCTCTCAAATATATTCTCTATACTTAGTTTTGTTACCCCTCTGCTCAGTGTAAACAATATCACCTCTGTTTTAGCTTTTACTGGAATCTCTGTTCTACACTGCATTTAAACTTTTCCAGACTTATTTAACTAATCATTATCAAGTCGTCTGTGTTGGTAATGAGAGATCAAAACTGACTGAATTAAAGTGTGGGATACCGCAAGGCTCTGTTCTTGGGCCTCTTCTTTTTATACTGATGATCAATGACTTGCTTTTATGTGTAAACACCCATACAATATTATATGCAGATGACACTACCTTTATTAACACCAGTAATGATATTCGTAATCTTAAAATAATTGCTGAGGACACCCTTAGGCAGGCATATATATGGTTTAGGGCCAATGGTTTTTTACTAAATGAAAGCAAAATGCAACAACTTTTATTTAGTTTAGGAGAACTGCCAGTATAAAATAATATAAAAGAAGTTAAATTTCTGGGTGTAATAGTTGACAATAAGCTTTCCTGGGAACCTCATATTAATCATATCAGAGCTAGGCACTCGAGATTTATATATCTTATAAAAAACCTAAAAAATTCTGTACCTGATACATACATAAGATCTGCTTATTAGGCCTTATTTCATAGTGTTATAGCCTACAGAATTTTACTTTGGGGTAATGGTAGCCACATTAGTAATATACTTATACTACAGAAGAAGATTATCCGTATCATATCAGATACAGACAAATTGGCACATTGTAAGCCACTATTCATTAAATTAGGAATAATGACAGTAGTAAACTTATATATCTATACCGTTCTTATTTATCTAAAAAAAGAATTCATCCGACTACCACTATAGACAGGACATCCATAAATATAACACGAGGTATACAAAACAATTAGATACTCCTTATTATAGACTGTCAAAATCACATAATAGCTTTGAAGTACTAGGTATTAAACTGTATAACACACTCTCAAATGATCTAACTCAACTGCCATACAATAGATTTGAACATAAACTTTGACAGATTGCTAAACAAGCCATACTATTCACTACAGGAATATTTTGAAAATATATCTTAACAGTAAGTAATACCAACTACCCTTGTACTTTATTCCTGGATATTTATTGTTTTTCTGATGATTATATTTATATTAGCTCTGCACAATGTATCAATCATGCAATACACTGTAATTTTTTTTGCAATTTTGTTAACATGTAATAGCACAGAGAAATTGTATAATATATTTATGTAATATGCAACTATGTAATAATATATTTAATGTAATTATTTTTGACATTGTCTATTTCTGTAATAAGCTTAATGGCAATAAAAATTTATTATTTATTACAATATTTGTAATCTTGTGAACCACAAGGAATTTTTACACACTTGGACAGTTTCCTCATTTGTATTTGGGATCTTAAATAGTTGCCTTCCTAAGGCTCGACTTTCCATTTGGGGAGCTCCCATGCTGTCAGCATTTTACAACATTGATACCTGTTGGGCCCTCAAATAGTTTTCTTTAACATTATCACCTATTTCATGGAAGTTAAATAATATCAGCATATGTTCAAATGACATATCTCTGCAATTGTATTTGTATTTGCAGGACACACTAAAGAAACAAAAAGGAAATTTAGAGGTTACCTATTATTGTACAATTCACTAATAATTATTTTGTTTGCTACTCTGCAACTATATCACTTGGCCTATGGTAGTTGATTGTGTTTACCAAGTTTGTGCATTATACTTTCATTTTACTCTAAAATAATAAGTCTGCTTAACTTAGCTCATTTGCTGGTTGATGTTTTGGCTGAGCTGTTTGGTTCTTGCTCATATAGGCTTTATCTTCAGCCTTCACTTTTTTTTTGTGATCTTATAAAACATCTCTTTCCTTTTGTACATAATTTCCTTGAAGGTGTGGGCCCATCAATATCCACTGACACATACATATTAAACTAATAGCTGTGAAACATCTTCTAATAAACATTACCATGGCTTGCACAGCTAAGTACAACAAACTCATATGAACGTGGCCTCCCCAACACATGGCCAAGTATTTGATACATGCCTGTAGCTCTTGACACATGCATTATAGCGATTAATATTTCTTGGTGTGCTATCAAATAGCTTGCATTACAGTGCATTGGGCTTGGCACTTAGCCCACATTCCAACACTAACCTCAGTATTCAATATTTTGGCCCTTTGCCTATTTTAAATATATTCTAAAACTACATAATTGATGCTAAATCTGGTGTGAGTGGCAAACATTTAAACTGTTCACTGTTTAGTTGCAATTTTTGATATTTTTTAATTTCTCTACCATGTACATTCCACCCAAAAACTTGATAGAGATTTCACTGAAAATGTTTTCAGGCTCCCTAAACCCCCCCAAAGAAAGGCATTTTTGAGAGAGAGGGAGAGGGAGAGGGGGAGGGGGGAGGGAGGGGGAGAGGGGGGGAGGGAGGGATTTTCTTTTGTGGCATAAACAATTTCTAAGATATGCATTATTGAAGGTTTGAATTGTTCAATACTTATCATTCTTTTGAAGTCCTGTCAACATTCAGTTGTTTCTCACGATGTCATGGAAACAGTATGAAATTTTAAGGCCAGCATATAGCGTCCAGTTGTTAAACATTTGACTATCGCTGTTCTCTTTGTATCTATAACGAAATGTGTAATAGCTATTTTTGCAAAGATTTATTTGGATTAAAATGTAGTAGATAGAAAAATAAGCTTTAGTAAGAATAGTTTGTATACCCACTAATACAGATAGAAGATAGAGAAATTCCTGTGAATGTATCACTTTTTTTTTTAGTATATGAAGTATTTTTGTTAAATTCCTTAGCATCCACAGTATATTAAAATTGGAAATGTATGAGATGCAAATGTGGATTGTGACTTTGGACTTGGAGAAGCAACATTAAATATACCGAATGCTTTTCTAACTTTAAATATAATGATAATAACATATAATAGTGGTAAAGACTTTTGCAAACTATAGAAGATATTAATTGAACTAATTTCAAAGTTTTAATATTTAAATCAATAGTAAAGGCAGGTAGTTATCAAAATACCAGTATAATAATCAATATAATATATTATCAATGTACCTTCAAACACTAACTGTTAACAAAGACCTTTCTCAAGTAATCATATCCTTTAAACTTGACCATTAAAACGCACACCTCGACTCCCAAATTACCTTCTATAATGTGTCACTTCTTTAATACAAATTAACAGTTCATAAAATTACCATTACATATGAAACCATCTTCTGTCTTCCTTTATAGTTCATGACAGTTCAATTAATCTCAATAGCTTGGCCCCTATAAATCATCACACTTCTACAATGAACGTTATTACCCGAGTCACGCAATACTCAATTATGAATTAAGAAAATTATTATATGGTCAAAAAGACATGCCAAGTCTGCATATATATCACACGAGGTTGAGTTGGTGTCGCACTAGTGGAGTTACCTTGTACTGCCCTCCTGGGACCGACCTCTTGCTCACCAGTAGCATACTGCTGCAACAAGAAGAGTGGGGAGACTTGCATGTATGCTGATGTGACCATTAAAAACATTACCATGTGTACACAGATTATCTTTTAAGAGATTACTGATAAAAAAAACAGTTCTTCAGGAACTAAAACTAAAACAAACTTGAAGCTAATTTTTGTTAACTTGATTTGCATAATAAACGGAGGTTGAGGAATATTTGTCTTTTTCAAACAATCCTGAGGTTTCCTCAGACAACTTTCACTTTGTTTCATTTGATATCCCACAGCAAGCAGAGTTGCTCACTTGAAGGACATGACTGCTATGGTATAATTGCTTACTTTAATTTAAAGCAGAAACTTTAAAGTGTTCTCAGCGCCATGAGATTTTTTATAAAAATAACAGCAACTATTGCTTGTTACTTGATTAAACAGAAACTAAAAGTCTTCCGATTGACCAATTTTTCACTTCTAACGTCAATTACATCAGTGCCATTCTCTGGCAAGCAGTATTGAAGATCACGCCAGTTAAATGGAGCATTCTGGTCAAATTGCCAGGCACGTAAATTGCAGACCAGTCCCACTGAAGCTGTTGAGGCCTGTTCACAATGCAAAAGTAAGCATAGATGTAGCATAAATGCAAGACTTTGTGCCTATGTTATTTAATAGAAGCATTCACATAGTCACAAGACGTATTACATAATGCAAGATATTACAAATTGTAAACTTCATACATTGGCTGCATGTATACAGGAAGATTTCAATATTTCCTCTTCCATGCATTGTCTGCTTCTCAACAGCACACAATCATGATACAAGCTGTATCTGCAGGCTGCTCTAAGGTTGCATTTATGTGCAGCCTATGGGTTCACACCACAAAAAGCTTTAAAAATGTTAATGTTGAATTGATTAAAATAAAAAAAAAGTATAATTTAATTTCTTCTCACTCTTCTTAAAACTATTTAAAAAGCTTATTTTTCTATCTACTTCTTATAATAAGATTTCTCATTTAAACATTTCATTTTAGGTATAAGGAGAATACAGTAACCTAAAGTGATGTGATAGCTTTGAAATCTGTTCTGTTTAATGAGCAAGAAAAAGAAAGAAAGAAAAAATGATAATAATAAAAAAGAACAGTGATTTATATTTGAGTAAAGTATAAATCATTTGAAAATTCAGACTAACAAAAAAGAATATCTGGGAATAATAACATAAATTGTGTGCTTTAACTAGATCTATATTTTAAATAAGTCTGTTTGCAGAAAAGTTATGATATCCATTTTATTTGTCATGCAAATATCTTAAACATATTGTTTTCAAATGTTAAATTATTTGAAGGATTTTAAATGGTGAAACTTTTTTAACATGTTGAAATTGTGAATGGGTTGATGACATTTTACTGGCTGCCAAGAAATATGATTGCATAGGAAAATCCAAGAGAAACCATTAAAGTAGACTAAAGTAATACTTAGAAATTTAAACTTGAGCAAATAGACAAATCTGTAACTCATTTTTGTTCAACAAAGTATAACATTAAACAGGAAACAAAGCTTTTAAAGCATGTCAAAACACCAGCACAACTCGCAGTATGGGTGGGGGGGAAAAACCCACTTCACCAAAAATGCATGTAGAGTAACAAATTTCAAAATTCTGCTGGTGACAACAGTAAAGTTTTCCACTAGACAGCTAGATGCCAGTACAACTGACAACAAAGTAGAGGATTCCCTTCAAGATGCCACTGGACATACTGCTGACAATGCAGAACACCACCCTTGAAACATGTTCCGAGTGAGAACTTGGTAAATGAAACTTAATCCACTCACAATTTCAATATATGGTATTTTAAACAATTGCTAGAGCTATTTTTTAGAATACAAAAAATAACGAAACATTTTTCATGTAAAGGGTAATTTGGAATGTGGGGGATTTTCTTTAAAATCTTCATGGTGATTTTTATTATTTTTTGTTCTTTCTTAATTTTCTTTTTAACTCGGGGAGTCTCAAAACTTGAGATTTCTGGTGAAATCTTGTATAAAATTTTTAGGTAGAATACAATACTTTCTCTACTAGTGTCATCTTTGTCATATATTCCTTAAGAATTTTAAGTTAAAACATTAGCTTTTGTATCCTTTTAATAGCTTATTATGCACATATACACACTATAATGAAATATGGGATAATATTTTAGTGAAATTTGCCAGAAGCAAGGGATGTGTTTATGGAACAGAAACAAGTCATTTGAATTATATGTGGTGAAAAAAGTTATGTCCATGTAAGCCACTATTTAAAAAACTTGGCATACTTACTTTGGCATGTACTTATATATTAGAAACTGTCTTATTTGTAAAAAAGAATAGATTTAATTTTCTAAATAATGGAAATATTCACACACATTATACTAGAAATAATGATATACACTTAACCTCAACCAGAACTACAATGTGTAAAAATGGAATTCTGCACTCCAGTACGATTATGTATAATTCCCTTCCTAGTGCCATAAAAAATACAGAAAACTATAATGTGTTTAAAATAAGAACTAAGGCTTTCTTACAGGAACACTGCTTTTACATGATAAAGGAATATTTGCAACATAATAAATATCCATATGCATAAGCAAGACTGTTAATTAACTTAGATATATTGTATCGCATCCTTCATTTCATAATTATGTTTATAAAATAATTTTGTTAAATATATTTGATAGCTCATTGTAATATATTGCATACATTTAATTACTGAATGAATCTTTCCCTTTTATGGTTATAAATTAGACTATTGTGAGATAAATAACTTATGTTAAATATATATTTGATATCAAACCTTATTGTATATATACATAAATTTAACTTTTGACCTGTCCTGTATCATTGTACTTCGTACAGAATTGATTTTTAAGGATGAATAAAAATTGAATAGTTACTATAGATAAGTGGTAGAGAAAGTAAAAACTGGCAATAAATCTTTAATTGTGAACTTGTTATAACATTCTTTACTGTTTCTGTTGTGTTTATTGTCGACTTCTGCTCTTAAAATCTGTATTGCCACTTGTGCTGACACCATATGCTATTGTTGTTTGCTTGGATCAAATCTTTCTTCATCCTGTTTATTTATATAAGACTTACTGATATATATTTTTTTAATATTATTAGTTAATGTTATTCGATTTGAAACTCGAAGATTTCTATACCAGATTCTTGTGTTACACTTACAGCTGCATTATGAATGGGACCCAATAGTAATTTTCTTATTACTCTGATTAAGCTATACTGGAAGAAACACTTGGTCTATCGTGTCTAAGAACTTAATTTGTTATGCATTTTTGTTCTGAGTATTCTCAAAGCAATGTAATTTTTTATTTTCAGATTGCAGTTGGCATTTTACTCCTCGTCAACGTCGGATATAACATTAAGAACCGTGAGCGTCTGTATAAGGCCAACAGAATCAATAACTACACAATAATTGGTATATTTTTCATCACCATCATCAATGTGTTGATCTCAGCTTTTAGCATTGCAAACACACAACATCTGAAGCGATAAAGACTTTTGTGGAGCATGAGAACACTACAGTTAAACAAGAGCCTCATTTATGAGGAGATCCTTTTGGTAACTGTATCTTAATTTTCATCAGTATGTTGGAGTCTATGATTCATAGCAACACTTCAAGAAAATAGATAGGTTGTTAATGCATGAAATTGTATCTGTCGGCAAGTGTGCAATGTTTTAAATGTTCTTCAGAATCTTCCACTGCGAGAAGAAAATGAACACAGTGCACAGCCCTCACGTTCACATTTTGTTTGTTCAGAAGTCGTGAGGATTTTCTGTTTTATTCTTTTCTTATTGGTGCTCAATATATATATATATATATATATATAATCATATTTTCTATACTAATATTATAAAGAGAATTTGTATCTGTGTGTATGTAGGGTAATCTCAAAAACCACTTAACCAATTTTGATAATTCTTTCACCATTGAAAACCCCTATTCTTTCTGATCACATGGGCTATAAAACACCTTTGAATTTCAATTCATAAATTACTAGAAGATGACTAAAGAATTTACAAAGCCTTCATTGAGAATGCCATGGAGTAGAAAATAGTTTCTCTACTCTGCAGAAAATGGGTGTTAAAACAAAAGCCTGGTTACATTTTATTCCGAGCAATGTAGTACTCAGATGGGCATTATCTTAACACTTAAGCAATAGAAGACAGAGCTCAAAAAGTGACAATTGATCCTGTTTATAATTATATAAATCAGGTTATATTTAATTCTTTTATTGCCATTTATCAAATACTGCAGATGTATGTATAATGAAACACTGTCAAAACTTCATTCTATTTCTGTAGATGTATGCACTGAAATTTTGAATGCTAAAATCTTCTAACCCTTGTATAAGAACATTTTGTTTTATTTCCTTTGTATTATGTTAGCTTCACTTCATTAACTGTAAAAGGTGGGGTTCCTCAGGGCTCTACTCTTGGACCTCTTCTGTTTTTAGTGTACATAAATGATTTACCACTCAATATACCTCGTGGAGAAACTATCCTGTATGCTGATGATACCAGCTGTATACTTAGGGGAGATAGTTGCACAGAATTGCAACAGCAGGCTGATAGTGTTATAAATTTGGTGCAATGGCTGTCCATAAACAAGCATCAATAAATCTCTTTGCAAGAGTTTTGCAGTATCTAATAGAGGGAATGTATTCAAGACACTGTTAGATGTTTGTCAATAAATTTATAACGGGATGGCTAAATGATAAAAAATAAAGTTTATAGGAACAATCCCCACACCATAGATGAACTTAAGGACAATATAAAACAGAAATTATGAACATTACACAAGAACAACTTGTGCAGTTTCATCCGACGATGTTAAGAATGTCTTTGCGCAGATGGACATCACTTATAACAAGGTTAGTATTCATTACATATATGTTACTAACATACATAAGTAACGTGGGAGCTACAGCATGGAAAACCCTGCAGTGTAGAATACTGTGTGCAGAGCATGCATTCACGCGTTCCACAGCTTTGGCATAAAATGAAGGCACTGTATAAAGAGATTTGATGTAAAGAAAATAATTGGGTAAGGAGTTGCCTTCAAGAAGAAAAACTACAACAAAGCAATAGAACAGAAAGCAATGTATTTAATTAATGTAAAGAAAATAAATTTATCATGTTGTTAAATCAATGTAACTTGTGAAGATGAGACATAGCAATTATATGAATAGGGAAATATAAAAAGGTTAGTTAAATATACAGGGTGATTTATGAAGAACTGACACACTTCTTTCTTTAATTATTCTGTTCGAAATTCACTCAGTGCCACAATTTTAGCACCAAATTAACTGGAATGTTTTGGAGCTTTGATTGCCTGTCACTAAATGCAAGATGTTCATGTTTTATTTATAATTGATAGTTTTATTGTCGGCAACTGTTTGAGATTTTGTTCTAGTCAACGTGAAAATGGAGTACACATTAAATGAACGACTCTTTCTTGTAAAGTAATACTGGATTACGAATTCAACTACAGCTACTCAAAGGGCATATCAGAGAGAATTTGGTGTTTGGAATCCTCCCCAAAGAAACACAATACTGGAATGGTAAACAAATTGGAAATGGCTGGATCTCTGGTGAGTGAAAAAAAGGCAAAACTCATTCATCTAGGCTTCCCACGGTTGTTGACGTAAGAGCACGACTGGATCAGTCGCCCACACAATCATTAACATGTTTGTCACAGGAATGTGTCAAGAGAGCTGTGAAAAGTGCAGGCCTAAAGCCGTATAGGATTACGATTGTCCATCAGTTACAGGAACCAGATAAGGATAGACGACTGAATTATTGTCATTGGTTTCAGGCATTCATTGTGCAAAATCCTGCCATATTGTCCATCAGATGGTTTACAGATGAAGCATGGTTCCATTTATCTGGCTATGCACCCAGTTAAAATCAGAGTTTGATGTGCAATATCCGCACAGAGAATAGTGGGACCAATTTTTTTAAAACAATGTGAACACTGCAGAGTACCGACAAATTTTCATGGAGTTTGCTGAGCAACTAGATGATGTAGAGCTGACTTGGTTTTCAGCAGGACGGCGCTACATGCCATACGTCAAATGAATCCATGGCACTAATTGCAAGATTTTTTGACGACCAGATAATTTCCAAGAACCTGTGGCCACTGAGATCTCTGGATTTGACATTGCTGGACTTCTTTCTGTGGGGTTACTTAAAAGATATGGTTTATGTTGCACATCCCCAGATATTGGACGATCTGAAGCATAAATTACACAGGAGATTCAAGCTATTGACAACAGAGTGGCCAGTAACATGGAACATGTTGAGTTGTGCCTTGTGCAGGATGGAGAACATTTTCAACATTTGCTATAGAGGTAAATAATCTCTCGGAATTCCTCTGCATTTCAGGTATAATAATTTGTCACTAGCATAACTTGTTTTGAAACAATTAAATAAATGTTGCAGTTCTTCATAATTCACCCTGTATGTGTAAACAAAAATGATAATATCAAGAAAAGTTGTCAATGAAAGAAGATTAGCTTAGTTAGGAAGCAAAGGAAGAATAATGTATATAGGTGAACAGTAAGATTCGCTTGCTAAATGAGAAGAGTCAACCCGAGAAGGGACACTATAGTATCTTCAGGACTGACACTGAGCATTGCAGAAGAAACAATATGAGGGTAGGAGTCGGGTAGAGCAAGTTTGCATGGTAATTAGATACTAAATTTGGGAAGCATTCAATAGGAGATTGCATAAAAGTAGGTACTACAAGTGTCGAAATGACACAAATAAGTAAAAAGGTAATTTAAACCTACACATGGACATTGAGTATTGCATCTACTTATGTTGAAGGTACCTGTGCTTAATTATTTGAATAATGGATATTAATTTACACTCCCCACAATTAAGCATTTCTACACTGTTACAGAAAAGAATATATAATCATTTAATTTTAAAAACAAGTATATTTATACAAAAAGGAAAACCTAGCAGAGGTATCATCACAAGTTACAGAGGCAATAAAAGTAAATGTGAAAATTGCTGAAATAAGAGTTCCATGAACAAGAAACCTTTTCCTGAGCACCTTGGACTGTAGCCACCACAATCCCATTGTTATATTATTCAGTACCAAATTGAAAAGCTTAAGGTAAATTAAATAACTAAAAGACTCGAGTATATTAAATTTTGGCTAAACAATTGTGGTTAAAAGATTATGTTCATTGTATTACTGTATTTAGGGTTTAAAGCCTTTGAGTAAAGGAGACTTGAATAAGAAGACGTATTTTAGGTAGTGGTGAAAAGAACAGTTGCTAAAGCAGTGCAAGTTAAACTTCTAAAGGTTAAAGCATGGCCATGTGATATAGATTGGTATTGAATTGCTAGCTGAAAGAGTATTGCTGAGTGAAAGAAAACTGGACTATTAAATGTAAGAAACTTTAAAACTTGCAGCTATTGATTGTAGTAGAATCTAATTGTATGAAAGTTATTATTCACATTATTACTGTTAATAAATTCAATTTATCATAAGTAAAGATATCCCATAATGATCCATGTCCTCGTCTATATCATGTAGACCTTTAAGACAAGTTATGAGTATGGACCTAAGCCTTGAGGAAAATTGCAGCATTGCGAAATATAAGAATAAAATATTGATGTGATACATTCACATGACTTTCTGTACCCATTCAACAAAGTATTCTTACAAAAGTGAGAGAGAAACAGTTGCAGAAATTGTCTTACTGCATATCTCCTTGTAGGTACAAGGAGAATATGGTAGGCTTTAGGAGCGGGTCACCATGTGATGGCCTTGAATTGCCATTCTCTTTGCATGGCCAAGAGAATCTTTTGTTCCATTTGTACCCCACCCCTTCAACTACATTGGTCTTATTGCGTATTGACAATGGTGTTAACTCTTGTCATTGGGTTCCTTGCACTTTTGGTTTTTTACTGTCTCTACTACGTATAGTAAGTAGGGGAAGTATTGTATTCCACCCAAAAATTCGATACCGAGATTTCACCGGAAATACATGTTTTGAGACCTCCTGAATCCAAAAAAAGCATTTTTGGAAACATGTCCGTGTGTCTGTGAACAGCATAACTCAGAAATGTACAGTCAGATATACACCAAACTTGGTATTTGGGTTCAGTATCTTCCAAGGATGCAACACGAAGGTTTTCAAGAAAATCCCCCCACCCAAGAGTACCCTTTACATGGAAGATTTTTCGAAAATTTTAATTTTCTCAAAAATGGCTCTAACGATTTTGATTAAAATATCATATGTTTAAGATATTTTTATGACAAATAAAATGTATATCTTGAATTTTCTGGGAATGTCTCCAAAAGTCTTCTTTATTGAGAACGACTTTTGCATAACTGGTAAACCATAAGAGATAGACAAAATTTTACTACACAAAAAATGTAGTACGTGTTAAAATACACAATTTATATCATATACATTTTTTTTGTTGAGTGAACCATTTTCGAGATATTACTTGTTATTCCCTTAAATTTTTCAATACTTTTCTCAAATGGGAATTCGTTATTCATTTTTACTTTCTCTACTACGTATAGTAAGTAGGGGAAGTATTGCATTCCACCCAAAAATTCGATACCGAGATTTCACCGGAAATACATGTTTTGAGACCCCCTGAATCCAAAAAAAGCATTTTTGGAAACATGTCCGTGTGTGTGTGTGTGTGTGTGTGTGTGTGTGTGTGTGTGTCTGTGAACAGCATAACTCAAAAACGAACAGTCGGATAAACACCAAACTTGGTATTTAGGTTCAGTATCTTCCAGAGATGCGACACGAAGGTTTTCAAGAAAATTCCCCCACCCCAGACTACCCTTTACATGGAACATTTTTCGAAAATTTTAAATTTCTCAAAAATAGCTCTAATGATTTTGATGAAAATATCATATGTTTAAGATAATGTCATGAGAAATGAAATGTATATCTCGAATTTTCTGGGAATGTCTCCAAAAGTATTCTTCATTGTGAACGACTTTTGTATAACTGGTAAACCGTAAGAGATAGACAAAAGTTTGCTACACAAAAAATGTAGATCGCGTTAAAATACACAACTTATGTCATATACATTTCTTTTGTTGAGTGAACCGTTTTCGAGATATTGCTTGTTATTTCCTTAAATTTTCCAATACTTATACTTTTTCTCAAATTCGTTATTCATTTTTTTTGTCTTGGATATGCAAAGAGTTATAATCTGTGGCAAAGGAAATGGTGCGGCACCTAGCAACCAGCTATTAACAGATATGTATGTGCTTAAAGGCTACTGTTTTTCTATATTGCCCTTGTAAACATATTTTCCCCTACATCTACAAGAAAATTAGCAATAAGATAGGGTCTGTGATGTTTATCTGGATTAACATGAACTAGATGGAGAATAAGCGTTTGTAAAAATACTTTGTACAAGAGTAGAGAAAGTCATGTGAGTGTAACACATCAGATTTTTTGTCTTAGATATGCAAAGAGTATTAATCTGTGGGAAAGGGAATGGTGCTGCACCTAGCAACCAGCTATTAAGAGAGATGTATGTGCTTAAATGCTACTGTTTTTCTATATTGCCCTTGTAAATATATATTCCCCTTACATCTACAAGAAAATTAGCAATAAGATAGAGTCTGCAAATGTTTATCTCGATTAACATGAAGCATATGGAGAATAAGCGTTTGTATAAATAGTTTGTACAAGAGTAGAGAAAGTCATGTGAGTGTAACACATCAGATTTTTTTAAACATTAGATCATACACACATTCGTACTTCCAGACTCTGCAGAGGATAGTGATTAATCTTGGCTAGAGAAAATTCCCACCCCCCAGCCAGGAATCGAACCTGGGGCCCCTCGCACAGCAGGCAGTTGCTCTACCGACTGAGCTATTGGGGCTAGCCAGAAAAATCTTGTGTGTTGCACTCTCATGACTTTCTCTACTCTTACAGACTATTTTTACAAATGCTTATTCTCCATCTACTTCATTTAATCGAGATAAACATTTGCAGACTCTATCTTATTGCTAATTTTCTTGTAGGTTCAAGGGAAATATGATAGGATTTAAGAAATAGTAAAATGTTTTAAGAGTTGGTTGCTATGTGCAGCATTACATTCTCTTTGCATGTCCAGCGCATAAATAATGAATTCCATTCCATCTAAAGGGTAATCTGGAGTGGAAGATTTTGTTGAAAATCTTTGTTACATCCTTGGAAGATACTAAACTCAAATACCAAGTTTGGTATTTATCTGACTTTTCATTTTTGAGTTATGCTGTTCAAACACGCACGCACGCACGCACGCACGCACGCATTTCCAAAAATGCTTTATTTAGATTCAGAGCACCTCAATACATGTGTTTCCAGTGAAAACTCTTATCAATTTTTGGGTGGAATGCAATATTTCCCTTACTTACTATATGAAGCAGAGAAAGTAAAAAAATGAATTGGTAGCAATTTGTATTTGAGAAAAATGTATTTGAAAATTAAAACTAATAGCAAGACATCTTATAAATGTTACTTAAATTGTATACTTTAACAAGATCTACATTTTTTTGTGTACTAAGATTTTGTTACCTCTTATGGTTTACCAGTTATGCAAAAGTCATTCAGAATGAAGAGGAGTTCTGAGGTTCCAGAAAATTCAAGATAAACATTTAATTTCCATGAAAATACTTTAAACATGTGATATTTTACTCAAACTCGTCAGCCATTATCAAAGAGTTTTCCTGTAAAGGATTGTTTGGGTTGGAAGATTTTCTTGAAACTCGTGTCACATCCTTTGAAGATGCTGAACTAAAACTGAGTTTGATATTTAACCAGTTTTTTGAGGTTAAGCTGTTCTCTCTCTCTCTCTCTCTCTCTCTCTCTCTCTCTCTCTCTCTCTCTCACCAAAAAAAACAAACTTTTTATTAAAAATACATTGTTTCAGTTCAGGAGGCCTCCAAAGCGCATTTCTGGTAAAATCTGTATAAAAGGTTTTTGGTTGAACCCTATAATTCTACTTAGTGTAAGTACTAATAGAGAAAGTAAAAAATCTGATGTTACATTTACATGAATTTCTCTACCCATTGCCATTCATTTTTACTTAGCTTCTGCAAACTAATGTTACAAAAGCTTACTTTTCTGTTTACTTCATGTTATGAAGATAAATATTTGCAGAATTAGTTCCATTACAACTTTCATTATAGGTACAAAGGGGATACAAGAAAATGAAACAGTCAAGTTTTTAATTGTGGTACACTCTTAACTTAACATTGCAAGAAATAACTGAATGGTGACAGCACTTCAATAAGTCTTAGGCATTACATTTACATTGATTCCCCTTACCTATAATCATTCACTTTTATATAGCTTCTACAAACACTTCATACAAAAGCTTATTTTTCTAACTACTTCATGTTAATTGAAACAAACCTTTTGCAAAAAGATATTTATTACACATTTTGTTGAAGACAAAAGCTTATGGCTCAGCTGAGCAGCCCTTGCTACCCTTAATCACCTATGATCCATCCTCTCTCTCCTCCGTTTGCCCTTCTATCTTTCTTATCTCTCTTACTTTTCTAATCCATTTCTCCTTTACTTTCTTTAAGATCTCCCCCATATTCTTATTTTTCTTTTCTTGTAACTGCAACACAGATAATTTTTTTTTATACTGCACTTATTGAAATTCAAATGCTATTGGATGCTCTTATGGCTATGCTATTATAAATTATGCACATGTCAAAAGGACTGTACCATTATTTCCCTGTAGATTAGATTTTATTAAATGGTCCAATTTCTTTTTTATTAAAAAATACATGAAATTATTTGAAAACATAAAAAGGTTACTAGTGGATCTGAGGATATTTTAATGGCCCTGGTTCACATTGTGTTAATGATTATGCTCACTGTTATACTTAAACTTATCTTTCCTTTTGAATCCATAATTTCTCCACCACATTTGATATACATTTAGCCACTGTAGTAAAAAAACACTTTCTTTTCAAAAAATGAAAGGAATATTTTCAAAATTTCCAGCAATGAACATTTGGAAAAAGATTAAGCTGCAAATGAAAGAAAAGCTCTTTAAAATGAGCTACACATACTATGTGCATTTTGTAATTGAGAACTACACAAATATTCATGCCTTTGTATTTTTTGAAAATTAATAAACGGAAGACTATTAGTCAAAAACTAAAATCCTTCCTTTTACTTAATTTTTTGGTGAAAATAAGGAAAACAAGAAGCCAGTGGAATCTAAAGCATTATACAAAAGTTATTCATTATATGTATAATGCACTAAACATTTTTTTTCCCCCTTGGAGTGTATTAATTAAAAATCTGATGTGTTACATTAATGCAACTTTCTCTACCCAGTCTTCTGCAAACTATTCCTTCAAAACCTTATTCTTGTATCTACCTCATGTCAATCAAAATAAAAATTTGTAATAATGATTTTACTACATATTTCTTGCAGGCAAATGTGGAGTACTTTAGGCTTGAGCAATAATCAAATGTTTTAAAAGAGGGTCGCTAAGCAATGACTCTGAAATTCCTTTCTCTTTGCATGACCACGACAAAAAAAACTAATATCAACTTAGCAGTTCAGAAAGCATAAGTGCTTGATAGTTTAACCCAGTAATAAAGAATCTCTCAGAAATGGTTAATGACAGAACCAAATTTATTTGACATAAAATGTATGTCTTAAGGAAATTTACATTTTTTGATAGATTTATGTCTCTCTCTTATAGTTTACCACTTATACAAAATTCATTCATAATGAGGACGACTCCAAAGATTTATTCATGGAAAATTCAAGACATACATTTTATTTGAATATATGGATTTTAATTAAACCAGTTAGAGCAATTTTTCCATCTAAAGGCTGTTTGGGGTAGAAGGATTTTCTTGAAAAACTTTGTGTCACATCTTTGGAAAAATACTGAACTTAAATTCCAATTTTGAGTTTTTTTCAACCTCTTGATTTTCAGTCTCTCTCTCTGTCATGCAAACACCCACCCTCCTTCTAAAAATGCTTGTTTGGATTCAGGGGTCCCAAAACATGTCCCCAGTAAAATCTCAATAGTGAACATTTGCGTAGAATACAATACCTACTAATACACAACAGAGATAGAGAAAGTCAGGTGAATGTAACACATATAATTTGTTTTAAATAGCACTTTTTACTGGTTGGATTATCCAACATTTTGGCACACAGAAATTATTATATATTCCTTTAAGTGGGTATACTCCAAAAATGACAAAAGTTGTGTTAAGTACACATTCTTTGGTTTTGAATTGTTAAATGCTATAATTTAGGTCAAATGCTTATTATTCCAATACCAAAAATTCCTTGAAAATGTTGGCAATATGCCACAGTAGTGCCATCTAGCAAATGGGCCTGGTTAAGTACTATGGTTACAATATAAACAAACAGCACGTGAAAGAGTTGCATCATTTGTGAAAGATTTCATAAATGAAGAACAAATATATGTATATAGGGTAGCATTGCTGGAATGGTAAATCTGGAAAATGTGTGCTGTATTTGGCTGCAATAATTATGAATACCAACTTAATTCAGTGCAATTCTTCCAATTCCCAGGATACCTTTGCATTTATTTTGAGAATTTTCTTTCTGATACTGTTAATAACCTTAAAATATGTACTTGGAAAAAGAAAAATAATATATCAGGAGTCAGGATGTCTGTTTTCTGTACATCATATGCTTTTCAGCTATAAATATCTTTACGCAATTATTTCAATTAGTATGCATTAGAGGTTGACAGTAGAAAGAAACAGGGCCTTTGGATCTGTTTTCCTCATTCCTCTTTAAGCTTTACTCACTGTTGGACCTCATGAAAACAAAGAAACTAACTTTCAGTATTATTATACAGGCAATGCAGGGCCAACTCAAAGGGGGCAGGGGGTCAAACCATGCGTGGTAAAATCTTAAAACATGAACAAGGTATTTGAAAATAGGGCAGAATTACAAATTATGCTTAAAATGTAGTGACTTTCTGTTATGAAACTGGTGACAAATGAAGCACTGGAGTGATTTGGATGCAGTCCTGCTTGTTGATCATCATCAAAACATCAGGTGTTCAACAATAAGCATCAGGTTTATAAACAGGAGTGTTTGAAGCCACTATAGCTTTAGGTTCTTTGTTACATTGCTGACCCATGAACCTCTCAATTATCACACTAGTGGTATCCTGGAAGTCCCATTTGTTTGTGCATTCAGCTGCTTCTGTTGTTAGGCTACATTGTCAGTAACTATTGCTTTACACACAGAGAAACTCAATTGGCCAAATTTGAATTAAATGCAATAAGAAAGCACATCTAGAACTACTATATCCGAAATTAGTGCACTAGCATATGCAAACGTATTTCTTCAATTAAATAAGTAGAGCTATTTCAGGAAATCTTTAACTCTTTGAACAAGTCCTCCATGATCTTAGATTTAAGTTCAACACAGTAAATACGAGAAAAGTAATGCTCGAAAGATCAATAAAAAATAAGTATTTGAGGAAAACGGTATGGTTGGCTGAAACTGGTTAAAGGCCAGCCATACGGTATTACAGGGCTGGACTGATGACAGAAGTGAAAGCTCCATGAAGTCATCCGTAGGACTTATTATCCATGCTGAAACATTACAGTTTTTATGAGCACCAACTGCTCTTCAAATCGAGAAGCTCTGGGGATTACCATGAGGACTTTAACTCTGATTATTTCTACAGTTTTTATGAGCACCTACTGCTATTCCATTTGAGAAGCTGTGGGGATTACCATGAGGACTTTAACCATGATTATTTCTACAGTTTTTATGACCACCTACTGCTATTCAAATCTTGAAGCTCTGGGGATTGCCATGAGGACATTAATCATGATTATTTCTACAGTTTTTATGACCACCTACTGCTATTCAAATCTTGAAGCTCTGGGGATTGCCATGAGGACATTAATCATGATTATTTCTACAGTTTTTATGACCACCTACTGCTATTCCATTTGAGAATCTCTGGGGATTACCATGAGGACATTAACCATGATTATTTCTACAGTTTTTATGACCACCTACTGCTATTCAAATTGAGAAGCTCTGGGGATTGCCATGAGGACATTAACCATGATTATTTCTACAGTTTTTATGACCACCTACTGCTATTCAAATTGAGAAGCTCTGGGGATTACCATGAGGACATTAACCATGATTATTTCTACAGTTTTTATGACCACCTACTGCTATTCAAATTGAGAAGCTCTGGAGATTGCCATGAGGACATTAACCATGAGGACATTAACCATGATTATTTCTACAGTTTTTATGACCACCTACTGCTATTCAAATTGAGAAGCTCTGGGGATTGCCATGAGGACATTAACCATGATTATTTCTACAGTTTTTATGACCACCTACTGCTATTCAAATTGAGAAGCTCTGGGGATTGCCATGAGGACATTAACCATGATTATTTCTACAGTTTTTATGATCACCAACTGCTATTCAAATTGAGAAGCTCTGGGGATTACCATGAGGACATTAACCATGATTATTTCTACAGTTTTTATGACCACCTACTGCTAATCAAATTGAGAAGCTCTAGAGATTGCCATGAGGACATTAACCATGAGGACATTAACCATGATTATTTCTACAGTTTTTATGACCACCTACTGCTATTCAAATTGAGAAGCTCTGGGGATTGCCATGAGGACATTAACCATGATTATTTCTACAGTTTTTATGACCACCTACTGCTATTCAAATTGAGAAGCTCTGGGGATTGCCATGAGGACATTAACCATGATTATTTCTACAGTTTTTATGACCACCTACTGCTATTCAAATTGAGAAGCTCTGGAGATTGCCATGAGGACATTAACCATGAGGACATTAACCATGATTATTTCTACAGTTTTTATGACCACCTACTGCTATTCAAATTGAGAAGCTCTGGGGATTGCCATGAGGACATTAACCATGATTATTTCTACAGTTTTTATGACCACCTACTGCTATTCAAATTGAGAAGCTCTGGGGATTACCATGAGGACATCAACCATGATTATTTCTACAGTTTTTATGACCACCTACTGCTATTCAAATTGAGAAGCTCTGGGGATTGCCATGAGGACATTAACCATGATTATTTCTACAGTTTTTATGACCACCTACTGCTATTCAAATTGAGAAGCTCTGGGGATTGCCATGAGGACATTAACCATGAGGACATTAACCATGATTATTTCTACAGTTTTTATGACCACCTACTGCTATTCAAATTGAGAAGCTCTGGGGATTACCATGAGGACATTAACCATGATTATTTCTACAGTTTTTATGACCACCTACTGCTATTCAAATTGAGAAGCTCTGGGGATTGCCATGAGGACATTAACCATGAGGACATTAACCACGATTATTTCTACAGTTTTTATGACCACCTACTATTCTTCAAATCTTGAAGCTCTGGGGATTACCATGAGGACATTAACCACGATTATTTCTACAGTTTTTATGACCACCTACTATTCTTCAAATCTTAAAACTCTGGGGATTACCATGAGGACATTAACCATGACTATTTCTACTGTTTTTAGGACCACCTACTGCTATTCCATTTGAGCAGCTCTGGGGATTGCCATGAGGATATTAACCATGATTATTGCCACAGTTTTTATGACCAATTACTGCTATTCAAATTGAGAAGCTCTGGGGATTGCCATGAGGACATTAACCATGATTATTGCTACAGTTTTTATGACCACCTACTATTCTTCAAATCTTGAAGCTCTGGGGATTACCATGAGGACATTAACCATGATTACTTCTACAGTTTTTATGACCACCTACTGCTATTCAAATTGAGAATCTCTGGGGATTACCATGAGGACATCAACCATGAGGACATTAACCATGATTATTTCTAGTTTTTATGACCACCTACTGCTAAACAAATTGAGAAGCTCTGGGGATTGCCATGAGGACATTAACCATGATTATTTCTACGGTTTTTATGACCACCTACTGCTATTCAAATTGAGAAGCTCTGGGGATTGCCATGAGGACATTAACCATGAGGACATTAACCATGATTATTTCTACAGTTTTTATGACCACCTACTGCTATTCAAATTGAGAAGCTCTGGGGATTGCCATGAGGACATTAACCATGATTATTTCTACAGTTTTTATGACCACCTACTGCTATTCAAATTGAGAAGCTCTGGGGATTGCCATGAGGACATTAACCATGAGGACATTAACCATGATTATTTCTACAGTTTTTATGACCACCTACTGCTATTCAAATTGAGAAGCTCTGGGGATTACCATGAGGACATTAACCATGATTATTTCTACAGTTTTTATGACCACCTACTGCTATTCAAATTGAGAAGCTCTGGGGATTGCCATGAGGACATTAACCATGAGGACATTAACCACGATTATTTCTACAGTTTTTATGACCACCTACTATTCTTCAAATCTTGAAGCTCTGGGGATTACCATGAGGACATTAACCACGATCATTTCTACAGTTTTTATGACCACCTACTATTCTTCAAATCTTGAAACTCTGGGGATTACCATGAGGACATTAACCATGACTATTTCTACTGTTTTTATGACCACCTACTGCTATTCCATTTGAGCAGCTCTGGGGATTGCCATGAGGACATTAACCATGATTATTGCCACAGTTTTTATGACCAATTACTGCTATTCAAATTGAGAAGCTCTGGGGATTGCCATGAGGACATTAACCATGATTATTGCTACAGTTTTTATGACCACCTACTATTCTTCAAATCTTGAAGCTCTGGGGATTACCATGAGGACATTAACCATGATTACTTCTACAGTTTTTATGACCACCTACTGCTATTCAAATTGAGAAGCTCTGGGGATTGCCATGAGGACATTAACCATGAGGACATTAACCATGATTATTTCTACAGTTTTTATGACCACCTACTGCTATTCAAATTGAGAAGCTCTGGGGATTGCCATGAGGACATTAACCATGATTATTTCTACAGTTTTTATGACCACCTACTGCTATTCAAATTGAGCAGCTCTGGGGATTGCCATGAGGACATTAACCATGAGGACATTAACCATGATTATTTCTACAGTTTTTATGACCACCTACTGCTATTCAAATTGAGAAGCTCTGGGGATTGCCATGAGGACATTAACCATGATTATTTCTACAGTTTTTATGACCACCTACTGCTATTCAAATTGAGAAGCTCTGGGGATTACCATGAGGACATTAACCATGAGGACATTAACCATGATTATTTCTACAGTTTTTATGACCACCTACTGCTATTCCATTTGAGAATCTCTGGGGATTACCATGAGGACATCAACCATGAGGACATTAACCATGATTATTTCTAGTTTTTATGACCACCTACTGCTAAACAAATTGAGAAGCTCTGGGGATTGCCATGAGGACATTAACCATGATTATTTCTACGGTTTTTATGACCACCTACTGCTATTCAAATTGAGAAGCTCTGGGGATTGCCATGAGGACATTAACCATGAGGACATTAATCATGATTATTTCTACAGTTTTTATGACCACCTACTGCTATTCAAATTGAGAAGCTCTGGGGATTGCCATGAGGACATTAACCATGAGGACATTAATCATGATTATTTCTACAGTTTTTATGACCACCTACTGCTATTCCATTTGAGAATCTCTGGGGATTACCATGAGAACATCAACCATGAGGACATTAACCATGATTATTTCTACAGTTTTTATGACCACCTACTGCTATTCAAATTGAGAGGCTCTGGGGATTGCCATGAGGACATTAACCATGATTATTTCTACAGTTTTTATGACCACCTACTGTTATTCAAATCTTGAAGCTCTGGGGATTGCCATGAGGACATTAACGACGATTATTTCTACAGTTTTTATGACCACCTACTATTCTTCAAATCTTGAAGCTCTGGGGATTACCATGAGGACATTAACCACGATTATTTCTACAGTTTTTATGAGCACCTACTGCTATTCAAATTGAGAAGCTCTGAGGATTGCCATGAGGACATTAACCATGATTATTTCTACAGTTTTTATGACCACCTACTGCTATTCAAATTGAGAAGCTCTGGGGATTGCCATGAGGACATTAACCATGATTATTTCTACAGTTTTTATGACCACCTACTGCTATTCAAATTGAGCAGCTCTGGGGATTGCCATGAGGACATTAACCATGAGGACATTAACCATGATTATTTCTACAGTTTTTATGACCACCTACTGCTATTCAAATTGAGAAGCTCTGGGGATTGCCATGAGGACATTAACCATGATTATTTCTACAGTTTTTATGACCACCTACTGCTATTCAAATTGAGAAGCTCTGGGGATTACCATGAGGACATTAACCATGAGGACATTAACCATGATTATTTCTACAGTTTTTATGACCACCTACTGCTATTCCATTTGAGAATCTCTGGGGATTACCATGAGGACATCAACCATGAGGACATTAACCATGATTATTTCTAGTTTTTATGACCACCTACTGCTAAACAAATTGAGAAGCTCTGGGGATTGCCATGAGGACATTAACCATGATTATTTCTACGGTTTTTATGACCACCTACTGCTATTCAAATTGAGAAGCTCTGGGGATTGCCATGAGGACATTAACCATGAGGACATTAATCATGATTATTTCTACAGTTTTTATGACCACCTACTGCTATTCAAATTGAGAAGCTCTGGGGATTGCCATGAGGACATTAACCATGAGGACATTAATCATGATTATTTCTACAGTTTTTATGACCACCTACTGCTATTCCATTTGAGAATCTCTGGGGATTACCATGAGAACATCAACCATGAGGACATTAACCATGATTATTTCTACAGTTTTTATGACCACCTACTGCTATTCAAATTGAGAGGCTCTGGGGATTGCCATGAGGACATTAACCATGATAATTTCTACAGTTTTTATGACCACCTACTGTTATTCAAATCTTGAAGCTCTGGGGATTGCCATGAGGACATTAACGACGATTATTTCTACAGTTTTTATGACCACCTACTATTCTTCAAATCTTGAAGCTCTGGGGATTACCATGAGGACATTAACCACGATTATTTCTACAGTTTTTATGAGCACCTACTGCTATTCAAATTGAGAAGCTCTGAGGATTGCCATGAGGACATTAACCATGATTATTTCTACAGTTTTTATGACCACCTACTGCTATTCAAATTGAGAAGCTCTGGTGATTACCATGAGGACATTAACCATGATTATTTCTACAGTTTTTATGACCACCTACTATTCTTCAAATCTTGAAGCTCTGGGGATTACCATGAGGACATTAACCATGATTATTTCTACAGTTTTTATGACCACCTACTGCTATTCAATTTGAGAAGCTCTGGGGATTACCATGAGGACATTAACCATGAGGACATTACCCATGATTATTTCTACAGTTTTTATGACCACCTACTGCTATTCAATTTGAGAAGCTCTGGGGATTACCATGAGGACATTAACCATGAGGACATTACCCATGATTATTTCTACAGTTTTTATGACCACCTACTGCTATTCCATTTGAGAATCTCTGGGGATTACCATGAGGACATTAACCATGAGGACATTACCCATGATTATTTCTACAGTTTTTATGACCACCTACTGCTATTCAATTTGAGAATCTCTGGGGATTACCATGAGGACATTAACCATGATTATTTCTACAGTTTTTATGACCACCTACTGCTATTCAATTTGAGAATCTCTGGGGATTGCCATGAGGACATTAACCATGATTATTTCTACAGTTTTTATGACCACCTACTGCTATTCAAATTGAGAATCTCTGGGGATTACCATGAGGACATTAACCATGATTATTTCTACAGTTTTTATGACCACCTACTGCTATTCAATTTGAGAATCTCTGGGGATTACCATGAGGACATTAACCATGATTATTTCTACAGTTTTTATGACCACCTACTGCTATTCAAATTGAGAATCTCTGGGGATTACCATGAGGACATTAACCATGATTATTTCTACAGTTTTTATGACCACCTACTGCTATTCAATTTGAGAATCTCTGGGGATTGCCATGAGGACATTAACCATGATTATTTCTACAGTTTTTATGACCACCTACTGCTATTCAATTTGAGAATCTCTGGGGATTACCATGAGGACATTAACCATGATTATTTCTACAGTTTTTATGACCACCTACTGCTATTCAATTTGAGAATCTCTGGGGATTACCATGAGGACATTAACCATGATTATTTCTACAGTTTTTATGACCACCTACTGCTATTCAATTTGAGAATCTCTGGGGATTGCCATGAGGACATTAACCATGATTATTTCTAGTTTTTATGACCACCTACTGCTATTCAAATTGAGAAGCTCTGGGGATTGCCATGAGGACATTAACCATGATTATTTCTACAGTTTTTATGACCACCTACTGCTATTCCATTTGAGAATCTCTGGGGATTACCATGAGAACATCAACCATGAGGACATTAACCATGATTATTTCTACAGTTTTTATGACCACCTACTGCTATTCAAATTGAGAAGCTCTGGGGATTACCATGAGGACATTAACCATGAGGACATTACCCATGATTATTTCTACAGTTTTTATGACCACCTACTGCTATTCCATTTGAGAATCTCTGGGGATTACCATGAGGACATTAACCATGAGGACATTACCCATGATTATTTCTACAGTTTTTATGACCACCTACTGCTATTCCATTTGAGAATCTCTGGGGATTACCATGAGGACATTAACCATGAGGACATTACCCATGATTATTTCTACAGTTTTTATGACCACCTACTGCTATTCCATTTGAGAATCTCTGGGGATTACCATGAGGACATTAACCATGAGGACATTACCCATGATTATTTCTACAGTTTTTATGACCACCTACTGCTATTCAAATTGAGAAGCTCTGGGGATTACCATGAGGACATTAACCATGAGGACATTACCCATGATTATTTCTACAGTTTTTATGACCACCTACTGCTATTCCATTTGAGAATCTCTGGGGATTACCATGAGGACATTAACCATGAGGACATTACCCATGATTATTTCTACAGTTTTTATGACCACCTACTGCTATTCCATTTGAGAATCTCTGGGGATTACCATGAGGACATTAACCATGAGGACATTACCCATGATTATTTCTACAGTTTTTATGACCACCTACTGCTATTCCATTTGAGAATCTCTGGGGATTACCATGATGACATCAACCAGGATAGTTTAAGGATAGGATCTCTTACTCCTTAACTTCGCGTGTTATTGTTATGCACAATACCCCATGGAGTAATGACCTGATAGTTGAGAACCCTTAAATATAAACCATCACCATACTAGCCTCCAAATCCAGAGATCCCGGTTTCGATTCTCGGCTGGATTTTCTTTTTTAGCCAGCATTATTCCCAATGTTCTCTAGAGTCTGGAAGTATGAAAGAGATTGTGAATGTGTTCGTGTAACTTTAAAGATAATAACCCAAAGATTAACTCGAGCAGGAAACGAGCGAACGCCGTTGCCACGAGCAGCTGTTCCTAGACAAAGCCACGGATATGTTCTAGATGTTAAAGGCGGCATATAAATGGGGGGGGGCCCAAATATGTAGGCGCACACTAACAGTGGATAACACTAAAGTACAAATGGCTGACTGAGATAGTGTGGTACCTATGTAACATTACAATCAAATAAGGGAAACTTATTAACCTCTATTACTCGTAAATGAAAACAGCCGGGGCCAAATGTATTGCGGATTATTAACCAGTGCAGTCGATCGTCAAGTGTGTCTTCATTTTGTGAGAGCTTTTAGTCTCATAATCTCCTGATGGAGGGGTAAACCCGAAATACTGAACATGTCTATTGCGTGACTGCATGTTTTATCTTTGACTCAGAACAACCTCGTTGTTTCACCACTATATTTCTTCTTGTGTTTTATTTCTTGATTACCGCTGCAATATATATATATATATATATATATATATATATATATATACACTTTGTGTGAGAAAAAGTCGTCATGGAAGACTGACATGTCTGAAAGCGTGAGGGGCCGGCACTTGCAATTATTGCTTGGTGCGGCAAAAACCCTGCAGCGGCTCTGAAGCACTGTTGGGTAATTATATATACCTATTTTAACAGCCGGTGTTACTTACGCAAAAATATAATTTTAATCTTCGTTATTCGTATGCCGTGTTAGTAATGAGTTAATTCACTGTTTCGATACGCCAGCTGGAAGAGTGTGGGGCTCATAATCTACTTTACGATAGGTATAGTTAAATGGGAATACTTTTAATGTTGACATTCATTTACATAAATTCACCTTCTCTGTTGATATTATTTTAAACATGAAAACTTTTTTTGTTTTGTTTGTTATAGAAGTGCGTCGCAACTCCCATTTACCACTGTGCCGTTTTCAAAAAATTGGCGCCACTTCTGCAGGCCTAAACTACTAGGAACTCTAGTGTCCTGTTGTCATTCTTGTACTACACATAAAATCGGGTGACTTTCCTGTATTGCTACAGTACGGTATTTCGTACACTGCATCGCAAAAAAAATTTCAGCCTCATTTAAATATGGTATTTTTTATTGCATGTTCCTAAACACCTTTAGGATTATTTTTACACTAAAAAGTAACTGAGTCAAGCTGAAACGAAGCTTGAATGAATGCAATTAAATGAAATTAAAAAGATAGCAACAATAATTTGACAGTTTATTTTTTTCTATGTCTTTTTATATTTTTAAACTTATTATGGTACAAATCTTTAGTAATTATGTAAAACTAATATGCAGTTAAAACTGAATTAATATATTCAAAGTTAAAGCGACTGAAACATTTGAAAACCAGTGAATAAAATAGGGGTACAAAGGACATACGTTAAACTATAAGAGATAAGGACTTGAAGCTGCTCTGAGATATTCCATTATACATGAAAAAAGTGTGCACGTCTAACTTTAGTACCTCAAAAATAAATGATAGATCTAGATGTAGCTCCTCTGGAGTTAAACACCCTTTAACAGAATAGGTCATATCGGAAATGAATGAAATTAGGAAATGAGTACTCAAATTATTTAGGGGTCTGAAGTAGTGAAGCTGCCTTCATCCTAGGACTAAGGGGGTAAAACCGAAAAGAATACTCAACTAGCCAGTTTGACCCTAACGGGACTCGAAGCCGTCACGTATCGTTTCTTGTGCTTCACGTTAAATAGAACAATCACTGTCCATATGAATATTACAATACTAAATGTATTCCAGTGCAACTGTAATAATGTTGGAATTTATAAGTTGTATCAGTGGTAAATTATATACTATTCCGCAGTACCTACATCGATGTTTAATTTGTTGTTAGTGAAGCTTATAAATAAAATACTCTCCGCTCCGGGGGTAGATTTCGACTGTTATATTTCTACATTGACAAAAGAATAACAAAAGCTATCATTGGCGGAAAAAGTAAGAACATGTGTGTGGAATAACCAACGAGTTACAGGCATACGTAGCTATAAATCACTGGAAATCGGACAGCATTATTTTGTTTGCTACGCAGCCTTTGGGTGGGACAATATCTATCTGTTTGTTACACAGCGTTTGGCTGTTCAATTATGGCGGGTAGTCAAGTGTCTGAAGCAGAGGTTTGTAAGCTATTTGAAACTGAAATATTAAACTTTTAAGCGCTAATAATATTTGTAGAGGTTAACGAACTTTACGCAGTTTAATTATTGTTCGGATTGTAGGTGTGATGTGTAAAACCACCTGTTACTCAAGCTACAAGTAGAAGCAAAAATCAGGAATAAAAAAATGTGCTAATTGGTTTACTTTATGCAGAAATGTTAACTTGTACTTTAAATAACCAATGCACGGAGACTGCGGCTTTGATATGCATGACAGAAGATATCTATATTTGATTTTCGATTTTAACTTAAATTACTTTTAGACAGAATCAGAAACAGCAGCAGCACGCATCTTCATACTAAAGCACAACATTATTTTATAAGATCAAGAAAATACAGTTTCATATAGGTAGCTCAGAAACTTGAAACTAAGCGTACTTGAAACTAACTAACCTTATAACAGAGCTGGATTGCATTCTAATGTGTTTCCCATTGTCCTATTTTGTTAGTTGCCAAGTTTGAAGCATACCTCTATATATAATCTAAAGTGTCAGTTTCATCATTTAATAGGTAATTGTACAGAAGTTGGTGCTCGAAGAAAATAATATGGGGTGTTAATGGTAGGTTGTTTTATGTGGATTACGTTTTTACGAATTCAGTTCGGTAGAAAAGCTCTGTTATGAAGTTAGACCCTAATTTTATTTGTTACATGAGCGTAACGACTCTTTAACTTGTTAGAACGAGTAGAATATGAATGTAGCAGCAGTGAAACCAAGGTGTCCTGTGTTTAACCACCAGATTAACCTCGTGTTTAGTTTGTATGATGACGTTACTGTAATGACAAGTTGGCGTAGCGGCAGAAACTCTTACGCCATTCAACATGCGATCATACACACCTAAACCACAACTCCACACATTACAGCTAACCTCGGGATAAATCTAGGAAACGCAGGATTCTGGGTTTCATTGCAGCTCGCTACGGCATTACTGCCTACATGCCCACTTTGTACTTCTTCTAAGGCTAACAATAAGCTTAAGTCGTTACACGCGTATAAACAATTTGCGTCGGATTCCATTACAGAGCTTTTCTACCAAACAATTATCATAAAACTATATCAGTATCGCCGTGTTTTATTGATTTTTTTTTCTCAACCGTTCCAAATTCTGCAGAGCTACCATTCAGTATAAATTAGATTCCTATTTTCTATCATAAATGCAGAGTTCAATGACAGTACTGCAGTGTTGCAATATCTCACTTTCACCAAGAAAGTGGAGATAACTGACTATCTCAAATAGATCAGGAATTTTATATCGATGCTTTTCCAGGCTCTGGTAAAATGTTTAATAGTTAGCAGGTCAGTAAATGTGGATAACTACTGGATACTGCCATATGATTGTTAGTAACAAACTTTTTCCATATCTTTCAGTGACAACAGGAAAAGTTATGATTGCAGGCAAATTCTATTATGACTTTCTGTACCACATTCCTATATTTAGTATGTAGAGGAAGTGTTGTATTGTACCCAAAATTGGATATCGTGAATTCTCCAGAAATGACATAGTTTGATATCCCCTAACCCCAGACCCCTCCCCCCCAAAAGGTATTTTACTTTCTCTACTGCTTACATATAGTAAGTAGATGAGGTGTCACATTCCCTAAAAAATTTCGATATTGAGATTTTGCTGTAAATAAAAGTTCAGAGGTTCCTGAACAAAGAAAGCATTTTTAGGAAAAGATGTGTCTGTCTCTCTCTGTGTATGTGAACAGCATAACTCAAAAATGAAAAGTCGGTTAAATAGGTACCAAACTTTGTTTACTACTATCTTCCAAAACAAGCAAAACATTTTTATAATTACAACTAAAGTACTAAACTTAAATTTGGAATCTAATAATCAATAACATACGTCTATTTCCTTATATTCAAATCCAGGGTTATTTATAATGAAGCCCACCATTATTTACATTCCACTATTTAACTATTTTATTCATTTATATTTTAATCCTCTCATCTTTCTTAACTGCTCTAATCTAATTTAAAATAGAGAGTTGAGGGTTGTTACACTACATCACTATGATAATCTTACTTGAACGCGTTTCGGGAGACGCGTTTCAAGTAAGATTATCATAGTGATGTAGTGTAACAACCCTCAACTCTCTATTTTAAATTATGACACATCACTGTTACAAGCTTCTAAATCTTCAAAAATTGTGCTGTAATCTATTTCTTGCTTACTTTTCCCAAACATTCTCCCATCATTTTGTTTCTGTTTTTCCCCATAGCAGTTTGCATTTTAAGTACTATAATTTATCTCATTTTATTTCTCATATACCCTCCCTCCATCTCTTCACCCCATCACATTTTAATAAACAACAAATACTCCTTCTAGCATTCAGAGTAGTATGTCCCATTAGTCTCTATTTCCCTGGGTAATCAGACATTGGGTTTGCAATCACGGTATTTCAGCATACTATGTACTAGTCCAGTAATTCTGTAAACTGAAGATCTAGGACGACCCTAGCAGTCGCCGCTTGGCTCTGATGTCATGGCACCCCATTTGATCTTATTCAGGTAAAGCCCAACCTCAGGAATATCTCTCCACTCAAAGTTGATCATATCCCTTAATTTTGCATGCACCTTTCTCAGCACTGGTGTTTGTAGAGAAATATTGCTTATCAACCATTCTGTGTGTTACTGTATGGTTAAAGTGTCCAAACAGCTCGATAAGTAGAGCTGTAGCTCTAAACATAACAGTGCCATACTGTGCACAAAAGTTAAGATGGATTATTATTATTATTATTATTATTATTATTATTATTATTATTTATTAAAATAGCATCACCATGCCATTATTTAATGGGTTGTAATGTTGAATGATTTGTCATATACAAGAGATATTACATTTCACTAATTTAATGCCATGTTATTTAATTTAATGCTTTTTTACATCTTGGACCCCCACTCTCAAAGGTATAAAGTAGCAACCACAGCACTCTTTCTGAAAGAAACACTATATAGAATTAGATGTGTAAGGAAATGATTTCTGTAAATGCTTATCTCTAATAACGTGAAGTAGATAGAAAAATAAGCTTTTTAAGAATGGCCTTTATAAGAAAGAGAAAAATAAATGGCAGTTTGTCAAGAAAGTCATGTGAATGTCACACGTCACAATTCTTTTATTCTTTACACAAACTTTTAGTGGTTTGCTGGGTAACATATATGGTTATACAAGTATAAGAATTCTGCATATTTTGAAAATACCTGGTGGAATATGTAAAGATGTTCTCATTTAAACTGGAGATAGATCTTGAGGAAGATGAGGGGGGGGCAAAGTTTATTAACACTTTTCTTCTATCTTTCATAGATTTGAAAAAGTGCTTTACATTTGGCAACATGCACTTTTCTTTGTAGGTGGGTTGGAAAATCATACTTACTGACTAAGATCATTCTAACACAGAGTAAAATGTGTGCTTTATTTACTGTATGGGAATGATTTTAATTTTGCCAGTGGTCATTAATTAAAAGTACATTTGCAGCAAAAGCATTAGTGTATTTAGTGAAAGTAGCTAACATTGAAATTCTTTGTTTCTTTACTGTATACATTCCTAGTTCCTACGCTGTTGATCTTGGAATAACAAACATTTATTTTTGTTTTAATCTTCCAGTCTGGCTCCTCAGTAAGTCGGATGAAGATGAATCCTCTGGGTGCTAATTTCAATGAGTACCAGCAAAAGAAGACTCTGGCTAAAGGCATGATGGACCTTGCCCTTCTGTCAGCAAATGCAAATCAGTTGCGTTATGTCCTAGAAATAGGATTGTCTCACCCTTATTTTTATCCAAGTATCTTCCTGATTGGCCTCAGCTTACTATTTCAGGTAAGCAATTCAAATGCTTTATGTACTGTTTGAATCATATTACATGATATGGCCTTCATAAAAAACTATGTACACTATTCTATAAATCCATAAGAGGGTTTTCCGATACATGATATACAATATACATTATTTACAATTATTCATATACCTATTCACTTACTGAATAAAAGGTATATTGTGTTAGAAGGGCTTTGATTTTGCATTAAATTGTTTTGTTAGTCATATACCTGTATCTTTTATATTTACTGGTTGTTTGTTATATCATTTAATACCTACAGGGTTTCCAAAAATTAGACCAACAAACTTTGAGAGCTGACAGATAACATTATTTGGAACACTTTTTGTTAATGCACATTTTTTGCTGTGGTACTTTAAGTGCTAGTTGAGTTAATGTCATTACTGTCTCTCATCCAATTTTTTTAAATGTGCAAATTACAGTACTGTGTGTATCTTAGTAAAGTACATAATCTTAGTCCAAGGAACAAAAACAGAACACATGAAAGAAACAAAACACAAATGCTTGTTGGTTTATTTTATGTTTACTTCCCGAGTTCAATGTTAGCATCCTTGAAATTGTGCATCATTGTTTTTCCAGAATGCATGGTGCATACTACATAATCTCAGCCAGGTCTTAGTTTATTTATAATATGGAATGTACATGTTCCCTGACCTTACCTCACTTGACTTCTTTTGGTGGAGACGTGAAGTCTGTAGTTTGACATGCCAGTTGAATCTGAAGAGGAACTTGTGGTATGCGTAGCCTGCGCAGCTGGCCAAATCAAAGAAATGGCTGGTATCTTTGTGAGAGTGTGGCAGAATATGGCATGCCAATGCACTGTTTGTGTTCACTGCAATGGACATACATTCCAACATTTGCTTTGAATGGGAAAGCTGTTGTGTACTGTAAACACTGAGGTGTTTGTGTGTTCTGTTCTTGTTCCTTGGACTAAGATTATGTACTACTGAGATAAATACAAAACAATTTGCATTGTTCATTTTGCCATATTTAAACAGAACAGTGGGAGGCAATAATGACATTAGCTCATCTGGCACTTAAATGAAGTACCGCAGCAAAAATGTGCCTTAACAAAAAGTGTTCCAAATAATGTTATCTATCAACTTCCAAAGTTTGCCAGTCTAATTTTGGGACATTCTGTATATGTATAAGATTACTTTTCAGAATATTTGTTCTACGTAACTGAACATGACTGTAAATTTTTCTTTGTATGTCGTGGAAGTGTACATCTTGAGTTAGTACCGTACGCATTATTCTTAATATATTTTTATATGATTTATGATTTCTGCTCTAAATAGGCAATCTAACAGAAGTACGTTATGTTACCTAAAATATGGTCTATGGGACTTCATGTTTCTATTCCAATTATTATTGTTATTGATATCTTCTGGATTTTTAATCTCCCCGAAAATTTTATTCCATATTTTAGTCAACTTTGAAAAGAGCAAAATATACATTTTTCCATCCTAATAAACTCAATGTATCTTTTAAAAATTCAAGCATGTAACAAATAGAACTAAACTGATGTGGTTCCATTGTCACCCAGTAGTCTGTTTTGTTGGCAAGTATGAATGTCTCAGCTTCCTGTTTATGAATTTCAACTCGTTGAGCTCAAGAAGCATACAAATGTTTAAAATGTTGACTAAAATGCATTTTGTACTGGAAAAAGTGAAATTTCATTGTTTGTGCATAAATACATATTTTAACAAAGGTACATTATGTTCACATTACAGATTTTTGCAAGAGAACCTGAAATTCACTGTCTTTTTTAGCATGAGGAATAAGGCTGCAATCTAGTGCAAACTATAGTAAATTATTTGGATTTAATTTACAGATAAGTAACTGATGTGAATGTATGTGTTTGGTGACTCTTTGAAGAATGCAGAACTACACAATTGAGGTTAAACCTGTGCGAGTGGCAAACATTTAAACTGTCCAGTAATTGGCAGCAATTTGTGACACGTTTTTTGATAAAGTATATTTTTGTTAAATTCCTTAGCATCCACAGTATATTAAAATTGGAGATGTGTGGGATGCAAACATGGATTGTGACATTGGACTTGGAAAAGCAACATTAAACATACCAAAAGCTTTTATAGCTTTAAGTATAATGATAATAACGTACAATAGAGGTAATAACTTTTGCAAATGTAGAACAAACTAATTTCAACGTTTTAATATTTAAATCAATAGTAAAGGCAGATAGTTATCAAAATACCAGTATAATAATCAATATAATGCATTATCAATGTACCTTCAAACACCAATAACCTTTAAACTTGCCCATTAAAACACACAAGTATTGAGACCTTGACTTCTAAACTATCTTCTACAATGTATCACTTCAATACAAATAAACAGTTCATAAAATTGCCATTATACAGGAAGAGCCAAAAAACTATGAACCAGCTGCGCAGTGCTTTTCCTGTTGCATCCTTGGCGCTCATTGCCATCTGCTGCTAGCATAGCAAGGCGTGGATGAAACCATACAACATTTTTAAAACTACTTTTAAAGGCTTTACTTACCAACTTTATGAAAAGGAGATGCTGAAACTGGCCACCGTCATTGCTCATACATTTTTGGTACCTCTTTAGGAAACTATCCATCACTCGCCGTAGTTCATGTTGAGAAATGCTGGCAATTTACTGGTGGATATTTTATTTTAATTCTTCCAGGGTGTGTGGGTTTTCTTATACACTTTATTTTAAGTTACCCCAGAAATAGAAATCGCAGGGGGTTAGGTTGGGGGATCAAGGGGGCCACAAATCTCTACTAATAAAATAATTCTGTCCTTGGACACACTTTCAGTTGTTCTCATGGAAATATTGGCCATATGAGTTGTTGCAAAGTCTTGTTGAAAAAAGGTAAAATCACACTCCCTGTCTGTTAATTCTCTAAACACTGGAGGCAAAATTGTATTCATGTATGCACAAGCTTCAAATACTGACTTGAAAAAAATTGGCCCTATGACTCTTTCTGGCCACAACGATGGTGGCCAGTTTCAGCATCTCCTTTCATAAAGTTGGTAAGTAAAGCCTTTAAAAGTAGTTTTAAAAATGTTGTATGGTTTCATCCGCGCCTTTCTATGAGAGCAGCAAGTGCCGAGGATGCGAACAGGAAAAACACAGTGCAGCCGGTTCATAGTTTTTTGGCTCTCTCTGTGCATAAAACAGTCTTCTGTCTTCCTTTATAGTTCACGACAGTTCAGTTAATCTCAATAGCTTGGCCCCTATAAATCATCACACTTCTACAATTACCTGAGTTAACACCAAACTAGATTATGGATTGAAGATTGTTATATGATTGAAATGACTTGCTGAATCTGCATATATATATCACACGAGGTTGAGTTGAGTTACCTTGTACTGCCCTCTGGGACTGACGTCTTACTAGCCAGCTAGACTGCTGCAAGAAGCGAAGTGGGGAGACTTGCATGTATGCTGGAGTGGCCATTATCAACTGAACGTATGCCAGTTTTGTATGGTTACCTCCAAGTTAGCAGCTGCTATCCGAATTGGTGGTTAGTTCATCGCTAAGAATAATTTCGAAATTAGCTGTTAACCAAACGTTGTAATATGACAATTTTTCCCACCCCACAGTTAATATTTAACTGGAACTTGAACTGGAGATTGTGGTATAGGCAACAAATGACATTTAAATTCTGAGACCATGCCCCTTAGTTGGCATCACTTAATTATTCTGCACTTCTAGCCTTCAATATTTCATACATCCCTGTGCAAGATAATTTGTAGCATGTTACTAATGCAAGCTGGAAGAGGAAGTGCAGCCATGTTGTAAGAGCAAACCCAGCAACAGTTTGTTTTCATGGTTTCATGCAAGGATGTCAATCCTCACCAAAGACTATGGTGCATTCCCCCCCCCCCAATTTTTCCAAGAGCTCAATCAATTTTAACTATCCAGCTCCTTTTTTACATCATTGAAAAGCTTTGTAAAGCTGTTTTATAGGTATTATAGTATCTGTTGGGATATGTACATAATAAAACCTTAAACAAATGATTAGAAAGTTAAAATCAATAAAAATTGTAATATTCAAGAAAAATTACAAATAAAAATATTTGGCAGCTGACGTCATTTTGTTACTTGGTATTTCAATGCATCTGTCTATAAATAGACCAATAGTAAATGTAATAATGTTATACATTCTGAACAACTACACACACAATGTTGTAGTTCTTCTATGCATTTCCAAAGATTATCATTGATACGCCACAATATACCATACAGTATGAATTGTACTTGAAATTACTCTTTTATTTTCCCTGCTTGGAGTTTAACTTCCTTTAACCTGGTAGGTCATATCAGACAATCAATGTGTAAAATGATGCTCAAATGAGCCTGGGGTCCATAAACCTTAAAATTATCTGACAGTCGTCATCTCAGAATAAGGGAAAACCTCAAAAGAAAAACCTTATCTGGGTAACTCACCCTAGCCAAGATTCAAACTAGGTACCTATTGAGTGTGAGGCAGACATGCTATCCCCATACCACAGAAGATTTTTTTTTGGGTAGGGCTTTCTCTACCAATATCTAATAGGTAGAAAAGGTATAGCATTCCACCAAAACTTTGATACCAAGATTTCACCAGAAATACATGCTTTGAGGCCCCCTGAATCCAATAAAGCAGTTTTGGAAACACGTGTGTGTGCATCTGCATGTGCGTGTGTGAGAGAGACAGACTGTGAACAGTATAACCAAAACGTCGGATAGGTATCAAACTAAACTAACTTCAATATCTTCCAAGAATGCAATACAAATATTTTAAAGAATATACCCCCCCACACTCAACTACCCTTTACATTGAACATTTTTCAAAAATTTTGATTTTCTAAAAAATAGCTCTAAGGATTTTGATTAAAATGCCATATATTAAAGATATTTACATGACAAATAAAATGTATATCTTGAAGTTTTTGAGAATAGCCTTTGAAGTCTTCTTCATTTGAAAGGAGCTTTGTATAATTGGTAAACATTAAGTGATAGATGAAAATGTACTACACAAAAAATGTAGATCTCTTTAAGACACCAATTTATTTCAAATAAGTTTTTTTTTTCTTTTGGCATAAGCCATTTTTGAGATATCCATTATTAATGATTCAAATTGTTCATTTCTTGGTCATTCTGTTAGTCCTTTCAACTTTCAGTTGTTTCTCATGATCTCATGGAAACATTATGGAATTTTAAGCAGCATATAGCATCCAGTTGTTAAACATTTGACTATCGCTGTTCTCTTTGTATCTATAACGAGATGTGTAATGTAGCTGTTTCTGTAAAGGTTTATTTGGGTTAAAATGAAGTAGATATATAAATTAGCTTTATAAGAATAGATAGTACCACCTACTCACTAATAAACGATATAGGGTAGGTAGATAAAGTATGTGATTGTATCACATAAGAATTTATTTTTACCAGCACATTTAGATTAACAAACTTAAAGATACAAATTTAGTTAACAATTACAGTATTAATTTAACTTGTAATAAATGTTTATATTACCTACATTGATTTACTTCAGTATTTATGTATTGCCCCCCAGAAATGCTCCTGATAGCACAATGTGTGCCATGATCCCCCCCCCCGTGGGGGTCCTGGTTTCATGTGCTTCAACCCACATGTTTGAGTTATTCCTTTTGTGATGTAGATTAACTTTTGTTACTATGTCAGTGAAATAAGAGATAACAGTCCTTCATTGTTGAGATGAGAAAAGGTATATGATGCCATAAATCTTCTGCAGATGATGAGCCATGCCATTTACTATGTCCAACAGAAGAGGATACATGGTGCATTTATTAAAAAGCAATTGTTGAAAATACAGTTGGGCACTGCAGACACAGGAATAACAAACCAATTGTGGAGTTCATCAAACCAGTTTTTAGGAATTTATGTATCACTGAACTTCTAGAAAGGTGTTGGGGGGTTTACCCAGAATTCCAATGAATCCCTAAATGCAAACATTTGGAAACTTGTTTCCCAAAATTAGATTTTTTGGTAAGAAAATTGTTCAGATTGCAGAAAATGATGCAGTATTTACCTTAGTGATACCGAAAGCTAGACTGAAGGTGCTAGAATAAATCCTGGCGAGTACACCATACAAACATTGACTGATGAAGACAGCTCAAGTAACTGCATGAGAGAGAACTATACAAGCCAGAAAATCCAGGAAAATGCTCAGTTGGAAGAAGTTACCAGGAAACAACAGCAAGGATCTAAATATGCCGCAGGGGAGTTCTAGTCTGCATTCTTCACTGCAAACATCTGCATCTGTGATAAGTTGATAACAAAACTTTGTCACTTAATTATTAACATTTTACTCTGTGGTTTCCCCCAATAACTTTTATGTAATGCATTAATCTTAACCAAACTTGTATGCATATTTTTGAACAGCTATCTACAACAGTATTCCCATAATTTTAGCTAGTAAAATGAAGGCAGGAGAAAATTTGTTACATAAAAAATGTATGAAAAAATCTGTTGCATTACATTCACATTACTTTTTTACCCTCTATCATTTATTAATGCATATAAAAACTACTCTTATAAAAGCTTAATTTTTTATTTACTTTCTTCTAATTGAGGTAAACATTTGCAGAACCACTACATTACACATTTCATTATAGATACAAAAGAAATAGTGATAGTCAAATGTTTTAAGAACTGCATGCTATACATTGGCCTTAAAATTCCATAGTCTTTCCATGTAGCTGTGAGAAACAACTGAATGTCGACAGGACTTTAACAGAATGACAAAGCATTAAGCAATTTAGGCATTAATAAGATCTTGGAAATGGCTGAATCCACAACAAAAAAAATTATTTGAAATACTGTGTTTTACAGAAATCTACATTTTTGTGTAGTGCATTTTCATCTATTCCTTAATGTTAACAAGTTATACAAAATTCCTTCCAAATGAAGGGGACTTTAAAGGTTATTCCCAGAAAATTCAAGATATACAGTTGGTCATGTAAATATCTTTAATATATTGGTATTTTAATCAAAGTTGTTACAGCAAGAAAATAAAAAAAAAAATTGAAAAATGTCCCATGTAAAGGTAGTAATTAGAATGAGCAGATTTTCATGAAAATCTTAGTGTCACATCTTTGAAAGATACTGAACTTAAATGCCAATTTTAGTATTTATACACACAAACCTTTTTTGGAATATGCTCACTTTTTATTCAGAGGACCTCAAAACTTATATTTCTGGTGAAATCCGACTCGCAACACCATCAGGTTGATACCAGCCACTTAGTCTTTGGCAGAGAGCTGCGTCTTCCATGCAACCTGATATTCGGGAGACCCCTGGACGGTACAGCCAGGAATTGATTAGTGGAGAATCCCGTGGACCATCTGCACGATGTGCATGAGATGGCACGTCTACACATCCAGGTAGTAAGGACGATCAAGAGCCGCTACGACCGCCAGAGTTTCAACAAGGTGATTTGGTGTGGCTGTATTACTCTACCCGGACTAAAGGGCGTTCCCCCTAGCTCCAACAACCATGGTAAAGACTGTACCGCATGGTGAAGAGGATCAATGATGTAATCTACCGCATCCAGAGGCTGCACCAAGAGAAGATGCTGGTGGTACACCTAAACTGTCTAGTCCGCTGCGACAGTGCTGGTCGAGACGACCAGCCCTGAGGAGGAAGCAGCTGTGTGACTGCGGGACCTGCGATGGGGCATTGGAACAGTGGCCAGCGTGGAAACAATAGCGAGTGTGGAATATAAAGCCCATTTAAGTGCAGCGTATTTGTTCTGCAACCTTCGTTTTGGCAAGTTCTAGTAGGTTCTTGTTCTTAAAAATTCCATTTTGTATGCAAGGGCTTATATAAGGAACTGCTGTCACCAGACGAGGAGTACTGAGTTCAGTTGAGGTGAGTGCTGTTAGAAGTGATGAAATGAAAGTGTACAGTGCAGTTTAATTGTGAGTTGTAACTCAGCAGTCAGCTGTGAGTCCAGCAGTTCAGTTGTGACTTGATTCGATGGTTCAGTTGTGTTGTATTCTGAAGGGTGCCAAAGTGACTCAAGTGTAACATTTGGTTACATCGAGTGTCTAGCGATAAATAGTGTTTTTGCAGTCACTGGTGTTCTCATTTGTTACAATACTATACCTATCCCATTAATATAACTCTTAAGGGTTGAACTAAATATTCTGCATTGTCTCTTACATTATATAAATGCATATTACTACCATTTTGCTGAAATTTTTAACATAAAAAAAACATACACCCACGCACGCGCGCACACACCCACATACACCCCTTATTCTTTTATGCATTTCTTGTTAATCGAGATGAACTTTCATTACACATTTTGTTGTAGGTGTAAGACAACATAGCAAGCTAACGCAGTAGTGTAATTTTTAAAAATATGATGTATTTGCACTCGCATGAACTTCTCAACTCTTACACAAACTATTTTTACAAACGTTTAATCTCCATCTACTTCATCTTATTGCTAATTTTCTTGTAGGTACAAGGGGAATATGGTAGGCTTTAAGTGACAGTCAAATGTTTTAAGAGCTGGTTGCTATGTGGAGCATTCCATTCTCTTTGTATGTCCAGGACATAAAAGAAATAATGAATTTGAGAAAAAGTATAAGTATTGGAAAATTCAAACAAATAACAAGGAATATATAGGAAATGATTCACTAGACAAAGCAAATGTATTTGACTTAAATTGTGTGTTTTAACAAGATCTACATTTTTTTTCTTGTAAAATTGTCCATCTCTTATGGTTTACCAGTTATGCAAAGGTCATTCAGAATGAATACTACTTTTGGGGACATTCCCAGAAAATTCAAGATATGTATTTCATTTGCCATAAAAATATCTTAAAACATATGATATTTTAATCAAAATTGTTAGATTCACTTTTGAGAAAATCAAAATTGTTCAAAAATGTTTCATGTAAAGGGTAGTCTGGGGGGGGGTTCTTGAAAATCTTCTTGTCGCATCTTTGAAAGATACTAAACTCAATACCAAGTTTGGTATTTATCCTACTTCGGTTTTGATTTATGCTTTCACATACGCTCACTCTCTTTATTTGGATTCAGGGCACCTCAAAACATGTATTTCTGATGAAATCTCGGTACTGAATTTTTGGGTGGAATACAACTTCCCCTACTTATTATACATTGTAGAGAAGGTAAAAACTGGAAAACTATGTGAAAACTTTGAAATTTCATGCTCTTTGCATGACCATGAGAATTAGCAAATAGCGACTTACCACTTGAAAAAAAAGTGTAAGTATTTGAAAGTTTAAACCAATAACAAAAATGAAATTTGAAATCAAGTTTTATTTATGGATGCTCTTTAACTACTATGGTTCTTAGCGTCCCATTCTATATTGGATGTGGAATAATTTTGCTCAGAGGCCTCTTTATCAGGCTTGAGGTTCTTTTACGTGCCATAAATCTACAACACAGGACCACCGGCTTTACTTCCCTTCCGAAGGAAGTCATGCTAAGGATTTTTATGTCCGAAAAAAATCCATCGTCCTCCGCCGGGTTTGAACCCGTGACCTTGGGAACTAGAGGCTAGCACGGTACCACTAGTCCATGGAGGACGAGAATATCTGGGAAATGGTTAAGACCAAACAATTTTATTTGACTTAAATTGTGTACTTTAACAAGATCTACATTTTTGTATGAAGCAAGATTTTATTTACCTATCTCTTATGGTTTACCAATTATACAAAAGTCATTGACAGGACTTATGGGCTATTCCCAGAAAATTCAGAATATCCATTTTGTCATGCAAATATCTTATACATATATCTTCACATGCTAAGTTAGTGGAAGTGATAGTAAACACTTTAACATATTGAAACCATAGATAAGTAAGTTTATTACTGACAAAAGGTTCATACAGAACATCTGACATTGTCGAGAGCTAATTACAGTATTTACATTGATTAAGGAGTAGATAGATTTACAGTTCATCAATATTATACAAATGTTTGTGAATGAGATACTTCTTTTAAAACAATTCTTTTTACAGGACTTAGCTTCTAAAGGAAGCTTATTATAAAGTATACTACCTACAATATAAGGATCAGTATTGACTTTGTTTTTATTCACAGCTACTCTATGAAAGTTAATACTATATCTGGTGTTATGCTGATGTACCACATCACAATTTGTTAGTTTGTCTTTAGAGCTATTTACAGCTAAGAGTATTGTTTGATAAGCATATAATGAAACAAGAGTTACAATGTTTTCCTTAATAAATACATTTCTACATGTTTTAATATTGAACATAATTTTTATACATTCTTTTCTGTAATATAAATATTCTATTCATATGTACCTGTGCAGATCCACCGCAAATCTTCAAGCAGTACCTGAGTTGTGGAAAAATAAGTCCATAATGTGCTAATTGTGCTAATAGTTTTACAAATTTGATTGTCTACTGCATTTTGACCCTGGTCACTTATTCAGTGGACAATCACTACCGTTTATTCAAATATTACAAATTCTTGTCACTAAATTATCTTGCTCTTTTTTTCAGTTTTTTTTTTTTTCATGTCCCATTTCCACTTTTTTTTTTTTTTCACTTTTCATTTATTGATTGCTTAACCATCACACATTCACCATAGTTTTCCATTCAAAGTAAGATGCACTACCTCTTACTTTTCTCTTTCCACTGTCCAAAGCCATTTATTTTTTACTTTACACAAAAACTGTCCAATGCTTCTAGCGTCCTTGCATATCATTTCAATTATAAGTGTATTTCTATCCCCCTTCAACCACTTCTTATTAAAAAATTCTTTTCTCCAATTTTCTGTTCCTTGGCACTTAAATACTATGTGTTCAATGTCTTCATTACCACCACATATCGGACATTGGTTCTGAGGAATACCCTGTCTTAGCCCTTTTAGCCTCCATGCTCCGGTTCTTAACCATGCAATAGATTCTCTCTCTTCTTTATTTACTATGTCTATATATTTTTCCCTACCCCATGTAGTTTTCATTGGCCTATAATAAACTAATGAGCTCTTTTCGCAATCTCACTGAACATGATTTGTATTTCTATATCTTCCAGTCTTTTCCTTGCCTTTTTCCAAAAATGTTTTATGTTATTTTCTCTCCTTCTCCATATATCTCCTAACCTATTTTTCTCCAAAATATTCCGTAATTTACTTACCCATCCATCATTCATTAAGCTATTCTCTTGGTATTCAATACATTGTCTTAACACATTACTTTTTCCTAGATTTAAACTTCTGAACCAAAATTTCAAAGCTCTTTCCATTATCTTCCCCTTAGTTGGCACCCTGCCCATCTTTAATTGTGCTACCTGTCTTACAATTGACTTCGGTAGCCCTAGTATTTCTCTACAAAACATTCTGTGCACCACATCTATACATTCCCATCCTCTATCTAATCCCCATATTTCTATACCATACATCATTTTTGCCTCCACAACCATCTCATAAACTTTTTCCAGCCATTTAACATTTATATTAGGTACTTTATATTTGCAGCTTCTAATTGCTGCCATCGCCCCTTTACCTTTTGCCAATGCAAACTTCTTTTGTTTCTTCCTTTTATTACCTCCATCTATTTTTACTCCTAAATAGATACAATCACGCACTACCCTGTAATCTTTATTCTCTCCCTTCCACTTTTCATATTTGCCTAATTTTCCCCCCTTTTTGAAAACCACAATCTGTGTTTTCTCTTGATTCACTTTTAACCTCCATTCTTTACAATATACATCAATTGCTTGTAATGATTGTTTTAAACCACTTACTGTAATAGATCCTACCACTAGGTCATCTGCAAAAAGAAGTCCTGGAATTTGGATGTTGTTAATTACTGGTGCACAGTTATTATTCCTTCCAATTTCTAGTAAGACATCATCTATGTATAAATTGAATAAAACTGGACTTAACTTACATCCTTGCCGAAGGCCTTTCTTTTGTGGAATTTCGTTTGTTACACAGCCTGTCTCCACCCTTACACAGAAGTTGTTCTCAAAATACAGTGCTTTAAGAATATTCACCAATTGCTGACTTACTCCCTTACACACTAATTTATGCCACAGAATTTGTAGCTCAATTCGGTCATAAGCCTTCTCTAAGTCTACAAAAGCCATATACAATTTACCCCTTTTTTCTTTTAAATATTTGTCTGCTAATGTCTTTATAATAAATAAATTATCAATTGTTGTCCTTCCCTTGCGAAAGCCCATCTGGAATTCCGATAGGATATTATATTCTTCAACCCAAAATTGTAGTCTCGCTGCCAAAATGCCCGCAAAAAGTTTTCCTATATTCGATAATAATGCAATACCTCTGTAGCTATTAGGTTTATTGACATTACCCTTGCCTTTATATATAGGATGGATGATAGCTTCTCTCCATCGTTTAGGTACATAACCCTTTCTAATAATTACATTAAATAAATCTAATAAAATTTTCAATCTCCCTGTTTCAATTTACCACTCCTTAAGAAACTCTGTTGGGATGCCATCAATTCCAGTAGCTTTATTTTTCTTCAGTAACTTAACTTGTTTTATTATTTCCTCACTCCTAATTTCACCATCCAATAATGAAGTCCATAATACATAATTTTCATGGTGTGATCATTCACATGCTTTCTCATTAATCTATATATCTACTAACTTTATTACAAAAATTATTATTGTTCTGACCAGGATAGCCCATTATCAATTTTTAAGTCTAACAAGGGATGGGATATGGTTAGAGGAAGCCTATCTCCAGTGGAACTAATTTCTTTTACTTCATCTCTACCACCTAGACTGAATATCATGACCTTGGATATTTCTTCATTTACTTTTAGTTTGTTAGATTCAAAACCGTGAATGACACTTTACTGACCTCCATGAAATATACATAGGAAAAATCAAGGAAAATCTTAAAACTACAGTGTGTTACAAAACCATTTTCAATATTCAGTATTTTAATAAAAGCTTTTTAGCCATTTTTCACAACATAAGAAAATATAGAAAATATTCCATATAAAGCATAGTTTGTGGTATGGAGATTTTCTTGAAAAGTTTGGCATTTAACCAACTTTTCATTTGCAAGTTATGCTGTTCTCTCTCTCTCTCTCCTTCTCTCTCTCTCTCTCTCTCTCTCTCTCTCTCTAGCATTTTTCTAAAAATGCTTTTCTTTATTATTGAGGGAGTTTCAAAGCGTGTATTTCTGATGAAATCTCTCTATTGAATTTTTGGGAGAATACAATACTTTGTCTACTTGCCAACGGTAAGTAGTAGAGAAAGTAAAAACTGGCAATAAACTTTCATTGTTATTTGCTGATCTTTATAATGCATTTGTTGCTGACTTCTGGGATCATTCTATGGGGAGCAGCAGGAAGGAAACAAAGGTTAAGAATACTTAGATTACAGAAACGAGCAATAAGAATAATTTAAAAAATGCCAATAAATTCATGCAAAAGTAGTTTCAAAAAACTCTGAATCCTCAGTGTCTTGTTTATATACATGAATGCCTTAAGCCTATAGTAAGAATGCATAGGGAAGAAAAAAATATAAATGTACACAAACATAACACAAGAACAAAACAGAACTATTTTAGGAACAGATTAAGAGGCTCGCTAGGCATTGAAAGCAATGCAAAAGATTTATACAATCATTTACCTCACCAGATTAAAGAAATAAATGTAGAAATGAAGAAAATTGAAGCAATAAAGACTGACCTGATTAACAATGCTTTCTACTTAATTGGTGAATATAAAACAGCTGACTTCAATAGTAGCTAGTCTGAATAATGTAAAGTATCTGTACATATAACTGTAAGTATTAATGCATGTTAAATGCCTACACCTAAAGTAGCATAATGTCAATAGTAACAAGTCGATATAATATATCTATATATAGACATATAACAATTTGTATTAATGCACTGAAAATGTATACATAAACAGTTTTTATATTTTGTTCTGACGAAGCCTTGTAAACTTTTGCAAATGGTGAATAAAATCAGAATATGAATAGCATAGCCAGAAAATTAAGGAGGGGTTATGTAGAAGTGTCCATTTTTTTAAACAATTTGTATCAATTCAAAGAATAAATATGAATTAATTCTGAGTTGAAATATTTAAGTAAATTGATTTTATAATCACAAATTAAGGTGCAGCAATTGCAGTTAAATTTGTGATAGGTTGTTTTGCATATTCTAAGCAGCAAATGTGTTAACATGAGAATTAATGGCCACTGTGAAGTATTTTATATTGCCACTGCAGGCCATTTTAACTCGCTGCAAAATAGGTTTTCTGTTATGTCCTAAACTAGAAAAGCACTAATTTGGAAACCACTCAAATTTAGCACCGGAACAAAATCATGCTCCAGATATCTTAACATGATTGGATAATGTTGCTCCAGAGGTCAACGTGTCATGGTGGGTGCCACGCAACGTCAGGCAGGCTACCCTGTAGAAAATAACATCGCTAAAATTCCGTGAATGTGTGGTATTAGGCTTTTTAAATGCCCCAAAGTTGTTTAAGCACTTCCGGTTATGTATTCGAACGCGATTTATTGAATTGGTTATGTATTCTGGTGTGATTTTATCAACAGTCAACATGGGCAACTTATGTACCGTTGCGGAGAATGAGATCTTATATGATGATGCTGTTCTAATGGGAAAATTGAGACATAGAACAACTTGCAGAAGAGCTAGCAACTCCAGAGCTAGCAAGCTTAGGAGGCAGTTTGACACTTCTCAGGAGCTCTTCAACTCGTACTTGCATGAGTTCATGTACAGGAACAGCTGTCCCATTCGGAGAGTGTTTCAGAATTTTGCAACACACTCCAAGAATTATCCTGCGACATAACGTCTTCGCAGCTCTCTTTTGGTTCATCTTCTCCCTCAGAACTTCCTTTTCATCCAAAATGTTATTTTTCTTCATTGTCTTATATGCATCGATGCAAAACAGCCTTTATTAAGGCTAACAATTGCATCGTGAAAGAGCAGGTATGTCCTTGGACATAATTATAATAGCATTCATTATTATTTAGTTGTATTACATTTGCTTATTCCGTCGTGGTAATTATTTAGTTCTGTTACATTTGTTTACTGCTACGCAATAATTATTTAGTTCTATTACATTCATTTATTGCATGGCGGTAATTATTTAGTTATATCACATTTGTTGACTGCGTCGTGGTAATTATTTAGTTCTGTTACATTTGTTTACTGCTATGCAATAATTATTTAGTTTTATTACATTTGTTTATTGCGTGGCGGTAATTATTTAGTTATATCACATTTGTTTACTGCATCGTAATTATTTAGTTCTTTTACATTTGTTTAATGCTACGCCGTAATTGTTAAATTATATTACATGAATTTTATTTATGGACGCTCTTTAACTGCTGTGGTTCTTAGCGTCCCATTCTATACTGGGCCTGAAAGACAGGTAATTTTGCTCGGAGGTCTGTTTATCAGGCTTGAGGTTCTTTACAATTATTTTGTAGTACAAGAGCGTCAATGGTCATTACTAAACGCCATGCATTAGACGATGACGATAATAATATTTTTTACTGTTTCGCGGTTAATATTCAATTTTATTGCATTTATTCACTATTTAGATCTTTTCTATTATGACAGCGTATAACAGTTCACAACAATACCAAACTATTTGCGGCTTTACTAATGCGACAGCGTTTTTTCCGTTTAACATTTGGTACCTGACATTGTGTATTTACATTGTCTGCCATGACACGTTGACCTCTGGAGCAACATTATCCATGGTTGTACCCATGCTATATAAAGTACTGTTCTGTTGCTGTCATCTTCGGTCATATTGTCCAAGACATGTGGCATAAATATAGTGCTACCAGTAATATGATTAGGAATACCCCGTTCCTGCCAACTTAGAAAGGTGCTATTACTATTTTGCTATTAATTTTTACATTTTTTAGCAAGGGGGGGTTCCAACCCTCAAAACTCCCCTGGTATGCCTCTGCTTCTGCTCTTGAAATCTGTATTGCAACTCGTGCTGATACCAGATACTGCTGTTGTGTGCTTGGATGAACATTTTCTTTTTCTTTTATTTATAAAATACCAAATTAATTTTCTTATTGGATATTATTAGTTATGTTATTCAATTTGGAAGATTTTCATACCAAGTGATTGTTTTATGCTTACAGTGCATTGTGAATGGGATGTAGTAGTAATTTTCTTATTACTCTGGTATAGGTATACTGGAAGAAAAACTTGGTCTGTCATGTCTAAAAACTTAATTTGTTAAACATTTTTGTGCTCAATATTCTCAAAAAGTGTCATGTTTTTATTTTCAGATTGCAGTTGGCATTTTACTCATCCTCAACAGCCGATATAACATTAGTCATGATGGAAAGATTCACGAGAAAGCCAACAAAATCAACAACTACACAGTAATTGGTATATTTCTCATCACCATCATCAATATATTCATCCCAGCTTTTGGCATTGCAAACATACCGAGCTTTAATCCTATAAGTAGCAATGAGGTACAGCCCCTTAGGCTTACAGTTGAACACAACCCTCATTTATGAGCAGACACTATTGGTAACTGTATCCTGATTTTCATCAGTATGTTGGAGGCCTATAATTCATAACACATTAGAGAAAATAGATGTTTAAATACTATTAATGCATGAAATGGAATCTATCAGCGGGTCTGATTTATTTATTTATTATTATTTTTTTTTTTAGATGTTCCTCTGCATTTTTTACTGAAGCTTTGAGTTTTATGGTTTATAACATTCTTTTAGTGCCCAAGTAGGACATATAACTATATTTTATATACTCGTTACAGAGAGAATTTTTATGTATGTAGGGTAATCTCAAAAACTACTTGACTGATTTTTATAATTCTTCCACCACTGAAAAGCCTTATTCTTTCTGACAACATGGGCTATAAAACACCTTCTGATTTCAATTCATATATTACTAAAGGGCTAAAAAAGATTTACAAAGCTTTCATTGAGAATGCCATTAGTACAAAGTAATTGCTCTACTCTACAGAGAATAGGTGTAAAAACCATAGTTGGTTACATTTTATTCCAAGCAGTATACATAGATGTCTATGATCTAAATTGTATGCAAACAGAAGACAGAGCTAAAAACAGAAATTTGAACCTGTCTAGAATGGTACGTTTCATCTGTGGTGATACTTACTTATTTAATCGCCATTTATCAAATACTGAAGATATTTGTTTAATGAAATGCATTCAAAACCTCTTTGTATAGATGTACGAATGCACTGAAGCTTTGGATACAAAACTTCTGAAAACCTTATAAGGAAGTCTTGGGTTTTGCATTATGTATAAAGCAAGAGAAATGCTAACATTACAAGTCATTGAACCAGTTTATTATGATTAACAAAACAGAAAATTAATTTTCTCAATGGTCTCAGACTGTGTTCTTTTCAAACAGATTAACTTGATGGTTTGGCAGTTTGGAATATTCATCTTTAGCAGCTTCAACTTTGTTTACTTATATATGTTAAGGGTTTCAGTTTTATGTGAAAACTGTGTAGCCTTTTTGTTATTAAATAACTACGGAACTAAAGAGAAGGTACAAAGGTTTAAAATTATTCAACCATTTGGACTGATGATTGTTTCACTGTCAAGTGTTACTTAAGTAAGAACGTAGGTTTTCACGGCCGGTGTCACAATTATAACTAATATGATTTTCCGGGCTGTTATGCCGTGGTCTGCTGAAGAAAGATTTCCCAGACGTTTCGTCCACAACTGCGGTGGACATCTTCAGTGGCGCGGACGAAGTCTTCTCGGTGAAAGTATCGCAGCGTCTGATGCGTTGGTTTGGTTTGATTGGTTTATTAATAAATGTGGCCTGGTGCCGGTACAAGTGGCCCGGCTTACAGGCAAAAATTTACATTACATACAGTTATCCTAATTTCTATGAGATTAATTTTTAAGTAATAAAAAAAACCCATACGGCAACCATCCATAAGTTGCCGAGAACAGTTTTTCTCGGTATATAAGTGAGTTTTTTTTTTCTGTTTGGTTTAAAAAGTTTTTTTTCCACTATTTACAATTAATGATACACACTCACACACACATACATACACACACACTCACGCACACCCACACACACACACCTGGCCATGCTTTACACGTCCCAGGTCAGCACACGATTTCACTATTCACAAAAACTATACACTGCACTATTTACATATTTACAGCCCGCAGTTTGGCTGTGCGGCAGCGTGAATATTGGCGGTGCTTCTGAGGCGAATGATGGGGCCTCTGCCGTAAGGGGTTTTGCCTGGGGCCTTATGTGCAGGGCGCGCGCAGGGGCGAGCCGACTGTAATCTAAAATTGTCTTATTCTGGCATGTTTTCGGTGCTTTGGCTCGCCCCTGCCAATACCGGAGATGAGGTTGTTTGAGTGTATTCTAATGCGCGCCCATGCAGAGGATGCTCGTTTTGTTATTGAATCAGGGATGGTGGGAATGTTTGCCTCTCTGTAAAGGGTTCGGGTGCTGGTAAGGATGGGAGTTCGCAGGATTTTTCTGAGGGAAAGGTTTTGGAGGGTTTGAAGTTGTTTTTGAGCCGTATTGGAGGCGTTGGTCCAGGCTACGCAGGCGTAGAGAACCACCGACAAAATAAAAGATTTATACAAAACTAATTTAGACTTAAGTGCTAGTTGTTTGCTGCGAAAGATGGGGGCGCATAACTTTAGTCGCTGCCGCCCTTTGTTGGCGGTATCTTTCAAGTGGGTGGACCACCGCAGCGTGCGGTCCATTGTGACGCCAAGGTCGCTGCATTTCTAGAAGTCCGAAACGTGGATTTTTGTGGTGATTGTAGATGGCAGTGTCGTCAGCATACATGGCCACTCTGCATTTGGCGTCCACCGGGAAGTCGTTGGTGTAGAGTATATACAAGAAGGGGGACATAATTGCCCCTTGGGGGACGCCAGCCTGCATAACACGCTCCCGAGATGAGGAGCGGCCCACTTGGACGTAGAAGCGCCGGTTTTCTAAATAATTTTGAAGCAAAAACATGTAATTCCGAAGGCCGGGAAAGTTGTGGTGCAGTTTATAAAGAAGGCCATAGTGCCAGCACCGGTCGAATGCGGCTTCTACGTCCAAAAATAACGCCAACGTTGAAGCCCCATTGTTGAATTGCTCGGTTATGTCATCTGTGAGGCGTAATAATGTAATTCAGTAGAATGACCTTTTCTAAAACCAAACTGAGATTTTGACAAATCATGAGTTTCCGAAACTTGTTTTTTGAGTCGACAAAGTATAATTTTCTCGAGCAATTTTCCAATAGTAGACAGGAGACTAATGGGGCGGTAGTTTTGAGGTTGCCTGGTGCTTTTCCCTTGCTTCGGTAGCATAATTACCTTGGCTCGTTTCCAAGTGTCGGGGAAATGGTTATGCCGCAAACAGGCGTTGAAAATCTTGGTGAGTTGCACCAGGGCTTTTCTCGGGAGATGCTTGAGTTCCTCATTAGTCACCCTATCCGGGCCGGCGGCTTTCCCATTAGGCAATTGCCTAATGAGCTTGTACACTTCCTGCGGCGTGATATGGGTCAGCTGTTGCTCTTGCTTCTGCGCCACCCAGTTTTGTACCCATGATAGTACTTCCCGTTCTTTCTCGGGGTTCGTAGTTGGGTTTTCACAAAATCTGTCTTGGAGACAGTCGGCGAACACCTCGGCTTTCTCCTCACCGGAGAAGTGCAGGCCGAGGGGAGTGTGAAGCGCCTCAGTGCTTGAGTTGACGCTAGAGAAGACCTTAAATGCCCTTAGTAATTTCCATAAAGAATTGTCCGAATGTGTGGTACTTAACATTTTATTTTCCCACTGTTCAATTTTGTTCAGTTGAATTTGTTGCCGAATAGTGTTGCGTAGCCATTTTGCTGCAACTTTGTATTCGGGCTGGCGGGTAAGCCGCCAAAGTCTCGTCAGGCGCCGCCTCCTAGCAATGAGCTGCTCCACCTCCGGGTACGTACAGAAACTGGGTGGACTTGTGGTGTACGTGGTAGCGTTTCTTTTGGCCGTGCGTAGCGAGGCAGTGAAGTTTTCAATGGCGGCATCAATGTCTGCCTCGCTGTAGTATGACAGCTTAGGCTGAGCCATCCTGTGCATTTCTAACGTAAATCGCTGCCAATCTGTCTCTGCTCTCCGCGGCGGGCCGCTCCAACCGGCCGTGACTGCGCCGCAGATCTCAAAATGCACAGGTAAATGGTCAGAGTCTAAGCTGTGATACACTGTGATATTTTGTGAAAGAGCCGCATTTTTTGTCAGCGGCCGTTAGTGCCGCTCTCTTTATAGTGTGGGCGCTCTCTGCTGATTGGCCCGCTGGTATGAGGGGGCTGGCGCCGGCTGTGTTGTTGCTCTCTTCTGATTGGCTCGCAGTGTTTTTCGGTTTTGTATGACCTTTCTTGTTTTTGATGACTAGATGCCAGTTACTGTTGAGCTTCAATGCTTCTTCTTTCCTATTGAAATTATTGGGATGCTTATAAATCTCTATTGCTTCGCGTTGTAGCCGGGTATGGTAATGCTTTATGGAGGAAAGAATGTTGGTGTCCTGAAATCTAATAATGTGTTCGCCCTCGGCTTCAATGGCATGTTCGGCGACTGCCGATTTTTCTGTATGGCCCAGGCGGCAGTTTCTTTTGTGTTCGCTCAGTCTGGTGTTAGCGCTCCGCTGTGTGGTACCAATGTACACTGAACCACACGAACAAGGAATACGGTAAACACCGGCCGATGACAGGGGGTCTCGGGGGTCTTTGGAAGAGCGCAGTAGGCTGTTTAATTGTCTTGTAGGTTTGAATACTGTTTTGACGTTATGACGTTGAAGTATATGTTCAATACGGTCAGTGACATTTCTGAAATATGGAGAAAGACGATGGACTTGCTTTTGGGTTGGTCCTGAGTAGCCGGTCGGGGCTTGGCCGGACGGCAGGCTCTTCTCACCTCTTGGACTGAATAACCATTTGATTGTAGAGCTGTTTCTAGGTGTCGGATTTCTTGTGGAAGTAAGTGTGGTTCACAAATACGGGAAGCACGGTTTGCGAGTGTCTTAATCATAGCACGTTTTTGTCTAGGATGGTGGTTGGAGTTCTTGTTAAGGTAACGGTCTGTGTGTGTGGGTTTGCGGTAGACAGTATGACGCAGCGTGCCGTCAGCCTTCCTGCTAACGAGTACATCTAGAAAGGCTAGTTGGCCATCCTTTTCTTGTTCCATTGTGAACTGTATACGCTGATTGATGCTATTTAGATGTAACAAAAAATCTTGAAGAGCTTGTTCACCATGGGGCCAGATGACGAAGGTGTCATCCACATAGCGGAACCAGGCTGTTGGTTTGAGTGGAGCTGAGTTTAGTGCCTTTGACTCAAATGCCTCCAAGAAGAAATTGGCCACAACAGGGCTAAGGGGGCTGCCCATGGCAACACCGTCTATTTGCTCGTAGAATGACCGGTTCCACTGGAAATAAGTCGTAGTCAGGACATGGTGAAAAAGTGTAATGATATCATCAGAGAAGATGGGTTGTAACAACTTCAGAGTTTCTTGTACTGGAACCATGGTGAATAGAGACACAACGTCAAAACTAATTAGTAAATCCTTAGGTAGCAATTTGAGGTTGCGGAGAATTTGAATGAAATGAGTAGAGTCTTTGATGAAAGAGTCGGACACGCCGACATGGGGTTGTAGAAGACCGGTTAGGTATTTAGCTATGTCGTATGTGGGAGAACCAATACCACTAACAATGGGCCTGAGCGGAACCTCTGGTTTATGGATCTTGGGTAGCCCGTAAAGTCTAGGCGGCTGAGCTTCGGACTTGGTAAGGCGGCGTTTGTCTTCCTTCGAAAGCGAGGAGTTCTTGATCAAAAGATTGGTTTTCCGTAGAATACGGGCTGTCGGATCACGTTTAATCTTATGGTAGGTTGCTGGTTGCAGGAGTTCAGAGATTTTCTGTTGATAATCTTGTTGGTTAAAAATAACTGTGGCATTACCCTTGTCCGCTGAGCAAACAATGATGTCTCGGTTGGAGTTCAGCTTCTTTAATGCAGTTCTCTCTTGATTGGTTAAATTACTGGTAGGAGGTTTGGCCTTCTCGAGAACCCTGGCAGATTCCCGGCGAATTTCATCAGCTGCAAGCCTTGGCAGAACTCGTATTCCTGCTTCAATGTGAGAAATGATGTCTTCAACTGGCAACGTTGGAGTGACAACAGCGTAGTTACCTCCTTTAGCAAGGAGTGACGTTTCAGCAGGTGACAGCTGGTGATCAGATAAGTTCACTACCGTGCGGCAGTGGTTGAGAGTAGTCGGCGGTTTGATGGAGGCAGTAAGGCCATCAAACTTCTTCTTGTGACGAGTGGTCATGCTGTTGTGATTGTATGTCATAGAGCTGTGGGTGATTCTGTCAGTGTTGTCCCAATCAAAACTGTGTAGTGAGTTACTTACTTGAAGATGTAAGATGAGTAGTTGACTATTGTTGGCAGAGAGTTGTCGTCTGGTCTGATGGATGCGTTCTCGGAGCAAGGCCCATTCAGAGCGATTGTAAATGCGGTTGGCGGCAGCGGTGGTGAAATGTCGTTTCTGTCGTAGGAATTTAGGAATAATTCCCGAGTCTCGGCAGCGTAGAAGAAAGGCAAGTGAACACAGCAAAGAAGATTTTTGTTTGCGTAGCACTTCTAGTCGACGGATCAGACGGTATGCCTCCTCCCCGTAGAGGCGAGTCATGTAAGAACGTAGGTTTTCACGGCCGGTGTCACAATTATAACTAATATGATTTTCCGGGCTGTTATGCCGTGGTCTGCTGAAGAAAGATTTCCCAGACGTTTCGTCCACAACTGCGGTGGACATCTTCAGTGGCGCGGACGAAGTCTTCTCGGTGAAAGTATCGCAGCGAATGATGCGTTGGCTTTTTTTTTTTTTTTTTTTTTAGTGGGGGCGGCCCCACACCCGCCGCCCCCGGTGACGATCATCCTCAGAGGCTACATCGTCTCCCCATGCACATGCTGTTAGTAAACTAATCATGCGTGTCTAGGGAGACAGGGTGCTATGTTAGTAGAGGGATTTCATGCAGCTAGTGGTCGGGTTCCGCGTTAGCACCCCGGTTAGTAAATGTTAGTTTCTAGCTGGCATGCCGTGCATGCGAGCGCGTGAATTGAGTCCTGGGAGACAGCACATACCTTAGTCTGTGCAGCACCCAGGGGGAATAGATGGTGTTAGTAGGTTAGTGGTTTAGTAGTTTGGTTATAAAGGGGGGGTAAAAAGTTATTAAGGTGTGATGATAGAGTAAAATTAGGATCATCTACACGTGGCGCTATGTGGGTAGGATGGTGGGGGCAGGAGTCTGAGCGTTGTGAAATACCTGTAGCGTAGAGTTCTGCTGAGCTTGTTGTTGCTGTTGTATATTAGTGGACCCGATTTCGGAGGTGTTCTGTACGGTGTGCTATGATGAGTTGCCTGAAAGCAGGAAGGCTTATTGCGTTAGTCTTGGTTCATGAGTCTCAGCAAGTGAACTTTAGCATCGATGATCGAGTTGTCATTAGTTAAGGATCGCTCAAATAGGTGGAGCGGGGTTTTGTGCCTCTGCAAGTCCGGGTCATAATTGCCTAAGTTTGAGATAAGTGCGTTTGAGTTTCGAGAGGTCTTGGTGTAAAGGTCGGAGGCTAGTTTCTTGATGAATTCCTCAACAGTGTGCATGTGTAGTTCTTCGTGTAGTTTGTACGCGGGTGCTATTCCGGGTACTCCGGTGATGATTCGTAAAACCTTGTTTTGGAAGCTATTTAACTGCTTAATATAGGTTGCGGCTGCGTAGCCCCAGACTGGGGCGGCGTATGTAAGTATAGGTCGTATTAGCGTCTTGTACAAAGTAAGTCCAAGTCTAGGTGAAATATGTGAGCCAGTTCGGAGGAGTGGATAAATTTTCCGCAGTTGAGCTTGTGCTTTGTGTCGGGATTGCTTTATGTGTTCGTTCCAGGTGAGACCTTGGTCCATTACGGCGCCGAGGTACGTGACTTTGTTGGTCCAGACGATGTTTTTGCCCAGTAGTTGAAGTGGGGGCAGAGCACGTGTTGCTTGTCTGTGGGTTGTGCGCTTCGTGAAAACTACTGCTTGACACTTAGCTTGATTGGCCTTGATGCGCCATTTGGTGAGCCAGTCTTCTAAGTCGGTGAGGAAGGTTTGTAGTCTGTTACGTAAAAAGAGTGGCTTGCCCGATTGAGCAGCAACTGCTGCATCATCAGCGTAGAGGTAGAGGTTGGCCGTTAGTGCCGCTCTCTTTATAGTGTGGGCGCTCTCTGCTGATTGGCCCGCTGGTATGAGGGGGCTGGCGCCGGCTGTGTTGTTGCTCTCTTCTGATTGGCTCGCAGTGTTTTTCGGTTTTGTATGACCTTTCTTGTTTTTGATGACTAGATGCCAGTTACTGTTGAGTTTTAATGCTTCTTCTTTCCTATTGAAATTATTGGAATGTTTATAAATCTCTATTGCTTCGCGTTGTAGCCGGGTATGGTAATGCTTTATGGAGGAAAGAATGTTGGTGTCCTGAAATCTAATAATGTGTTCGCCCTCGGCTTCAATGGCCTGTTCGGCGACTGCCGATTTTTCTGTATGGCCCAGGCGGCAGTTTCTTTTGTGTTCGCTCAGTCTGGTGTTAGCGCTCCGCTGTGTGGTACCAATGTACACTGAACCACACGAACAAGGAATACGGTAAACACCGGCCGATGACGCCTGGGAAATCTTTCTTCAGCAGACCACGGCATAACAGCCCGGAAAATCATATTAGTTATAATTATAATTGTTACTTAAGTGTTATGCAGTATTTACAGAATTAAGAGGATTTTCAGGGGGAGGTTAAGGAAGTTAGACAATCTGCCGATGTCATGGGATTTTTCATCCATTTTTAAGAATAACCAGGACTGTACAAAATTACAATTATAAGGGATACGATGGAGCATAAATCACATAAATGCTCTAGATCATTGTACAATCATTTAATAAAGAATGGAGGAGGTAATGAAATTAATTAAATTGTCATTCAAGTTTAAACACCTAACCATAAAACGTTGAGTAAGTCGACTAGTGTTTTGTGTATGTTCAAAATGCACAATGTTCAACTTAAATGTAGCAACATACATTACACTGGTCTGAGTTGGTAGTATTCAGTATACAGTGTTATGTATTGCCAAAGCTTTGGTAACGTGTGTTGCTGGTCTGAGTTGGTAGTCATCAGTATACAGTATTATGTATTACCAAAGCTTTGGCAACATGTGTGTTGCTGCTCTGAGTTGGTAGTCTTCAGTATACAGTGTTATGTATTACCAATACTTGGCAACATGTGTGTTGCTGGTCTGAGTAGGTAGTCATCAGTATACAGTGTTATGTATTACCAAAGCTTTGGCAACTTGTGTGTTGCTGGTCTGAGTTGCTAGTCTTCACTATACAGTGTTAGTATTACCAATACTTTGGCAACTTGTGTGTGGCTGGTCTGAGTAGGTAGTCATCAGTATACAGTATTATGTATTACCAAAGCTTTGGCAACTTGTGTGTTGCTGGTCTGAGTAGGTAGTCTTCAGTATACAGTGCTATGTATTACCAATACTTTGGTAACATGTGTGTTGCTGGTCTGAGTAGGTAGTCTTCAATATACAGTATTATGTATTACCAAAGCTTTGGCAACATGTGTGTTGCTGGTCTGAGTTGCTAGTCTTCAATATACAGTGTTATGTATTACCAATACTTTGGCAATATGTGTGTTGCTGGTCTGAGTAGGTAGTCTTCAGTATACAGTGCTATGTATTACCAATACTTTGGTAACATGTGTGTTGCTGGTCTGAGTAGGTAGTCTTCAATATACAGTATTATGTATTACCAAAGCTTTGGCAACATGTGTGTTGCTGGTCTGAGTTGCTAGTCTTCAATATACAGTGTTATGTATTACCAATACTTTGGCAATATGTGTGTTGCTGGTCTGAGTAGGTAGTCTTCAGTATACAGTGCTATGTATTACCAATACTTTGGTAACATGTGTGTTGCTGGTCTGAGTTGCTAGTCTTCAATATACAGTGTTATGTATTACCAAAGCTTTGGTAACATGGTGTTGCTGGTCTGAGTAGGTAGTAGTCTTCAATATACAGTGTTATGTATTACCAAAGCTTTGGTAACATGTGTGTTGCTGGTCTGAGTAGGTAGTCTTCAGTATACAGTGCTATGTATTGCCAATACTGTGGCAACATGTGTGTTGCTGGTCTGAGTTGCTAGTCTTCAATATACAGTGCTATGTATTACCAATACTTTGGTAACATGTGTGTTGCTGGTCTGAGTTGTTAGTCTTCAATATACAGTGTTATGTATTACCAATACTTTGGCAACATGTGTGTTGCTGGTCTGAGTAGGTAGTCTTCAATATACAGTGTTATGTATTACCAATACTTTGACAACTTGTGTGTTGCTGGTCTGAGTTGCTAGTCTTCAATATACGGTGTTATGTATTACCAATACTTTGGCAACTTGTGTATTGCTGGTCTGAGTAAGTAGTCTTCAATATACAGTGTTATGTATTACCAATACTGTGGCAACATGTGTGTTGCTGGTCTGAGTTGCTAGTCTTCAATATACGGTGTTATGGATTACCAATACTTTGGCAACATGTGTGTTACTGGTCTGAGTAGGTAGTCTTCAGTATACAGTGTTATGTATTACCAACACTTTGGCAACTTGTGTATTGCTGGTCTGAGTAGGTAGTCTTCAGTATACAGTGTTGTGTATTACCAATACTTTGGCAACTTGTATATTGCTGGTCTGAGTAGGTAGTCTTCAATATACAGTGTTATGTATTACCAATACTTTGGCAACTTGTGTATTGCTGGTCTGAGTAGGTAGTCTTCAATATACAGTGTTATGTATTACCAACACTTTGGCAACTTGTGTATTGCTGGTCTGAGTAGGTAGTCTTCAGTATACAGTGTTGTGTATTACCAATACTTTGGCAGCTTGTATATTGCTGGTCTGAGTAGGTAGTCTTCAATATACAGTGTTATGTATTACCAATACTTTGGCAACTTGTGTATTGCTGGTCTGAGTAGGTAGTCTTCAATATACAGTGTTATGTATTACCAACACTTTGGCAACTTGTGTATTGCTGGTCTGAGTAGGTAGTCTTCAGTATATAGTGTAGTGATTAACGATGCTTTCGCCTAGAGCCAAGTATGCATGAGGCACCAGTAGAGCAAGTGGGGTTCCTTGTTCAACATCTACCTGAAAGCACAAAGCAGGCACAAGGCTTGTTTATCAGACAATAGCAACATGTCACAGGATACAACGTAGAGTGCATTGCAGCTGTGAAATTTTATTTCGTAAGAGCATTCCTTTCATTATGTCTTGAAGCAGGAATTGATCCGAGAGTGATCATTCCAAAGTCAATGTATTAGAAGTTACAGAATTGTAATATATAGAGAGATTTGATGTAAAGAAAATAATTGATTAAGGAAAGTTTATAAAGGTTCACTTGAAGAACAGCAAAACAATGTAACAGAAAGCAATGTATTTAGTTAATGTAAAGAAAATATTATCACACATTGTTAAAATTAACATAACTTGTGATGAGTGATTGCAAAACATAATGAATAGGAAAATAGAAAAAATAATCTATAAACATGTGTGTAAACGAAAATAATAGCAAAGAATGCTTGGCAATGAAAAAGCTGAACCACAGAAAGATTTGCTTGCTAAAGGAGAAAATCAACATGAGAAGGGACACCATAGTATCTTCACAAATGATACTAAGCATCTTAGAAGAAATACGAGGGTAGGCGTTAGGTAGCAAGTTTTCATGGTAATTAGGTACTGAATTTGGAAAGTATTCCATTGGAGATGCACAAAAGTAGGTACCAGGGCAGTTCCAAAAGTACCGACCTGACGTATATATAGCGGTTGTTTCAAACAAATGACACTGTTAGAAAGTACCACCCTTGTAAAGCTGAAGTTTGACGAAGCTACGTTGTTTAGTAATTGTTTCGCAGTCATCTTCATTCAGTTAACTTTCAGCGAATTTGTAAACATGGATAAAGTTGGCCATCGTTATGTGATACAATACTTTCATTTGAAAGGTCTTAGTCCAACTAATATTAAAGCTGAGTTAGATTCTACTCTGGAGGAGTCTGCTCCTTCGTTTACAACAGTAAAATATTGGCTGGCAGAGTTTAAGCGAGGCCGTACGAGCTGCCAAGACGAACATCGCAGTGGTCGATCAAATGAGGTGACCACGCCGAAATTGTGAAGAAAATACATAAAATGTTATTGGATGACTATCAACTGAAAGTGCGCGAGCTAGCAAACATCGAGGCATTTCAAAAAGTGCTGTAAATCGCACACTAACTGAAGATTTAGACATAAGAAAGCTGTGCGCAAGATGGGTGCCACGTTTACTCACAATGGAACAAAAACAGCATCGTGAGTATGTTTCAGTCGAGTGTTTGGCGATGTTTCGCTGCAATAAAGCAGAAATTTTGCGTCCATTCATAACCA